>OZ014519.1:599090833-599833333 GCA_963966055.1 Lathyrus aphaca
CTCGAATAATATTTTGTTATATGAAATGATCTTTTATGTTAGTTTTGAGGAAAAAACATTAAATCTGAATCACATGATATGATATCTAAATATTAATTAATAAGTTAAGTCAGTATATTAAAAATAATTAAATATATTTTTGGTCTCTATAAATATCTTAGTTTTTATTTTTAATTCCTATTAAAAAATTTATAATTTTTAGTTCCTAAAAATTTGGTATGCATGCAATTTTAGTATTGTTTTCTAAAATTTTGAAAACCGTTTAATTACCCTTAAACTTTTAAATTTTTAAATAATTTCTCATCCATGTTTAGAATACTATAAAATAATTCTTTAATAAATTTTAGAATTTTTTAAAATAAGAATTAAATATGAATTTTTTAAATTTCAAAATATAATGATAAAAGTAATGAAAATCTCGATTTAGAAATCAAATTTTGAGTTTTTTTTTCCGAGAAACTTTTTATAACATTTTAAAGATGTCTGTAAAATAATTATTTAAAATTCCGTATTGATTTAACAAGAGGAACTAAAACTATGTGCATAATAATTTTGTAAAGATTAAAATATCGTATTTTTTTTAATATGAACTAAAAATGAAAACTGAGATATTTATAGGGTCTAAAACATATTTAATCCTATTAAAAAACTTATTTTTTTTTTTAAATTGAAAGGTTTTGATCTTATTCTTTGAAGATGAGAAGACAATTGAAACAAATCAACAATAACTCTATTTTTCGGATTTGATAACTCCTTTTAGGATTTATCTCAAGTGGTAAAGATTCATCTTGCTCATGTTTATTGACATAATTTATCTTCAAATGGAGATATTCAAAGGGAGATAGCTAATGGATCTACTGTTGCATGACGTGATGGATTTACGAGTGCAACAAAGACAGTGTTTCACGGAAAAAATAGGCTTAATTCATTTTTTGTCCCTTAATTTAATTTATTGTTTCGTTTTGATCCCTCAGTTAAAAAACGTTACATTATAGTCCCATAAAACGATTATGTTAATCATATTAATCCATTCTGTTAATTTTTGAGAAAAAACGTTAAATTATACCTACGTGGCAGTCTACTTGACACTATATATGCTTATCTAACTTTTTGTTTTTGTTTATTATCATTTTATTATTAAATTTATTATTATTATTATTATGGTAACCCCAATATTATCCGTCGTTTCATTTCTTCTACCGGTAACTCTTCTCTTCTTTCATTCAACTGTTTCACACATGCTTTTTCTTTAATTTTACTTGTGCTCTGTTTCTCGTTCTCTTTTCTATAACACTTTTGTACTTTTTCTCTTTCTGCTATTGTTTCTTCTATGTTTCTAGGGCACTTAACCCCTTCATTTTTAATCCCAATTCCAAATCTACCTCATAATGTTATTTTGTTTTGTTTCTCAGCTCAATTTTAGATGGATTTTTAGTTTATGTGTGAGGAAAATGGAAGCTTCATTAAAAATGAGAGTTTTTTTTTGTGTTTTTTGTTTTTTTTTGTTTTCTAACATCTTAGAATGAAGATGATGAAAGTGCTTGCAGTGGTAGCTGGGTTGGTAGTTGCATCAATTGAAGATGAAGGCATCACCGGCAAAACGGTCTTGCTAAAGGCGTCACCGACATGGCTGGTCTTGGAAGGACGAGAGTCTCGTTCCCTTCACAACTTTCATCGACTTTTAGTTTCAAAAACCAGTTTGCAATCTGTTTAGGATCTACCCCAGTTCATTTCCAAATTCAAATGGTGTTCTTTTCTTTGGTGATGAACCTTATAAATTGAACAATGATGTATCAAAAGTTCTCACTTTTACACCTCTTATTACAAATCCAGTCAACATTGCTCCAAATTCTTTCTTAGGTGAAAAATCATCTGAGTACATAGTTTAATTTTTAGTTTAGTTATTTTGGTTGAACCTAATTAATTTACGGATCCTATAAATTAATTAATGATTTTTATATTTTTAATTTAATTATGTAAATTATGTAGATTAATTTTTTTTAATTTACATTTTTTTTTTGCTGACTTAGCACATACCTGACACGTCAACGTGACATTCATTAACGCCTAAATACAAAAAGTAACGGAATGGATCAAAAGTTTTAACGAAAGTAATATTATGGGACTAAAACGAAACGTTTTTTATTGAGAGACTAAAACGAAACTCAAAATTAATTTATACGACTTGGGGACTAATTATGCCAAAAAAATATGCAAACACAATCTGCAAAATTTAATATCATATCAAATTCAATATCTACAAAACAATCTGCAAAATTTAATATCATATCAAATTCCAAAATGAATCATAAACACTTTTTCCAACACAAAAATCAACACTTACTCAAAATAAATCACAAATAAACCAGATTCAGATTTTCAAAACATCAACAATTACTTCTCAGCAAATAAAGCAATTTTCACTTCCAAATTACACTAAATCGAATTCACAATAATAAAAAGCAAAAACCTTTCAAATCTAGATCCAGATCCCGATCTAGTTCCTTCACCAAGTGAATGGCATACTTGAAAACTTGTACATATGAAAACTTCTGAAACATTAGACATGGCAAAAAATTGCAAGTGAAAAAATGTAATCTTCTAGGATTAGAAAAAATGGTTGTTGAAGATGGAAGTCGAGAAGAGATTTGAGATTTGGAAACCTTCACTTGTATCTTATTTGCTGGAAAAAAAGTATCCACATTCTGAGCACTGAAGATGGATGTGGACAAGAGATTTGAGACATTTTGGGGAAGAAGAGAACAAAATTGGATGTTTCACCTTTTTTTATTTTAACATTTTAAATCAATTTAAAATAACAAATTCGAGCTCAGCTTTTAAAAATGTCCAACAAGACAAAACTTAACGTTTTTTTTATAAATTAACGGCATGTACCAAACGAAATGTTAGAAAATGGACTATTTTGTAACATTTTTTAAATAAGGGATTAAAACGAAACTTTAAATTAAATTTAGAGACAAAAATATGAATTAAACCTTCATTTAATGAATACTTTCAATATAATTAATAAGGTGTTTTAGTTTGAGAAACTCTAACATCTCTCTAGTTTTCTTTTTTCTTGAAAATGGAAATAGACATTTGCAAAGTTTCTTTTAGAGGATAAGGTTTTTAAGGAAATGTGTATTACGTGGATCAATATTGTTGTTGTTAAATGGTTGGAGAAAAATACTGGATATAATATAATGAAGGATAGATTCTCTAGAATTTGGAAACTGCAAGGAGGAATTGAGATCCTGGACATTGATAACGAATTCTATATAGTTAAGTTTGATCAAGTCGCTGATAAAGAAAAAGTTGTTTCATATGGGTCATGGATGTTATTCGACCATTACCCTGCCGTCTTCCATTGGACAATAGAATTTGCTTCACCAGATGTTGAGGTGGATCGAACTATCATCTGAATAACATTTCCTGGCCAAAATTTGATTTATTATGACAAGAGTTTTTTACTCGCTATGATGTCAACAATTGGGAGGTCAATCAAAGTGGATAACAATACGCTAATAGTGGAGAAAATAAGATTTTCCATAGTTTACATGGAAGTGGATCTCGCTTTTTCAGTAGTTGGAAAAGTTTGGGTCAATGGCCATTGGTATAAAATACAACATGAGGGATTACATATCATATGTACATGTTATGGATGTTATGGTCATATGAGGCAAAACTTGAATAAGCAAAATGATATGCATAATGAAATTCATGTGAATCAGAATGGTCAAGGCGGAAAAGCCATGCAGCCAAATCCAAATATGACCTTCGATGCTTTAAATTATCACGCCACATGGTCCCACGTGCCACATAGCACAATGGTACATCAACAAACTTTTCCAAGCGTCTGCATGCCCTAGAAATATGGTGCTCACTGGTTCACATGATTTCCCACGCAAATAACCTTGACGACGAGACATCTTTTGGAGCAGGTGGTGACAAGAGAATTCGTGGTGCAATTACTCAAGAAATCATGGCTATTTTAATGATAATGGTCAAAAAAACATTTGTGACATAATGACGTCACTTATATTTTCATACTAACAAAACAAATGACTTAGAGTAGAAACAAATATCTTCAAGGTCATATAGTTATGTTTAAGCACTCGGTCAACACAACAATAACATAAATTCCATCAGCTCATCTTTCTTTATCTTCCGTAGTTTCCATTCTTTGGTTAATAAAGCAAACTTTATTGAAAGATGAAGCTTTTACTAAGTAGTTTTTCTCACTGGATCTTTTATGTATCACTGTTAAGTGAAAAAGCACGGTCAGACTCTGATACCAACTGAATGTGGGAAAATATACACAAGAAGTGGGGTTAAATTGTGTATGGGAAAGTTTACTTCTATTACTTAAACTTGTTTCAGAACCTAAGATCTCAAGCTCCTATTCTGATCCAAGTAAGAGCCTGAATCAGATCAGATTCTGACTTTAGAGTTTGTTGCACAACGAAATATTATAACATAAGTAAATAAAGAAACACACAATGCATCTTGGTTTCTCTTAACTGAGAGTAGTCCAGTCCCTTGCAACACAAGAGCTTTTTACTATAATCAATCATATTACAACTACTTAAACCAACAACTCAAGACTTCCTGCTCAATCAAACTAGAAAGAGACTTCCTTGCTTAAATATTAGGTTCAAGACTTCATGCTCACTCACAGTGATCGAGACTTCCCACTTTGCCCTCAAGCATGATACTTCAATTGTCAATCCCACTGATCGAGACTTCATTGTTCTGCCCTTAAGCATGAGAGCTCAATGCTCAATCACACTGACCAAAACTTCATTGCTCTACCCTCAAGCATGAGACTTCAATGCTCAATCATCAGAAAGCGACTTACTAAGATCATAGAGGTCAGAGTCTTCAAATTCCCTTAACAAAAGAGTCTAGTATTAACCTTGTGTTTATATTTGTGCTTCTTAGTTAAGCAGATACATAGAGGCTTACACTCTTTATCAGAATACAAATTGTTTGCTCCTAAGTGTAGAAAAATGAAGTTTTCATTCTTCTTCTCTTCTTGCACATATTTTCTTCTTTATTGTACCTTTCTGTTCTATTGATCTTCTTGATCATATTCACATACTATTTCTTCAAGTCATATGTGAATATGTCTCACTCTACTCTTACACACTTAACCCTTATGGTTATATTTCCCCTTTTTTAGTGTGTTTCTGATAGGAATGGATTGGACCCCACAAGTGATGATGGGGATGTGTTAGTTAATAGAGATATTATTGGGCCTAAACAGTGGAGGGTATATGTGAGAAAGAATAGGAAACTCTCCAAATAAATAGGAGTTGATTTAGGCATTATTCTATAGGAGTTAGTTTAGATATTTTCCAAATAAATAGGAGTTGATTTAGGCATTATTCTATAGGAGTTAGTTTAGATATAGGAGTTAGTTTAGGTATTATTCCTCATATAAATAGGAGTGTATGAGGCAATAGCTAGGCATTGAATACTTTTCTGTTTTTGAATTAAGGGTTTGGGCAGTAAGAGAATTATTCTCTCTGACTGTGGAGCAGTAGCTCTGGAATTTCTGTTACTTTCATATTCATTAATAAAATCATTATCCTTATCATATTATATCCTACCTCTGTTCTATCAATTGGTCCGACCTACCATTGTTCATGCCCAAAGCTCCTAAGATGGCTGACCGTGTTTCTGCAGTGGAAGAACGGTTGGAAGGTGTTGAGGCTAGCATTGTTGCGTTACGAGAGTTCATTGGTGCTGAGATTCAACGTGCAATGGCTCATCGTGAAGTGTCGCAGCCAAGCAGTGCGACAGTTACCTCACCGTTGGATGAGTTTCGTTTATCTGCGAAAAAGGTGGAGTTGCCGGCATTTACCGGTGACGATCCGGTTGCATGGATCACTCGGGCAGAGACATACTTTGAGGTACAACGAATTTCGCAGGATGTTCGTATTCAGTTGACGAAATTGAGTATGGAAGGTCCTACTATCCATTGGTTTAACCTATGGCATGATTCTACAGAGGAACTATCATGGGAGAACCTCCGTGAGGCGATGATGGTTCGATTTGGAGGTGGGCGTTTGGAGAATCCGTTTGAGGAATTGAAGGAACTAAAACAATCGGGATCAGTAGAGGAATACATTGCTGAATTCGAATTGTATTCTTCACAGTGTGGTCGTTTGCCAGAACAACAGTTTCTTGGTTATTTCATTGGTGGTTTACGTCATGATATTCGCTCTCGTGTGCGTACCTTCAAGCCGCGTAACCGTTACCTAGCAATGCAATTGGCTCGTGATGTGGAAAGTGAATTTGCAGTGGCTTCTGGACAGGGTTCTGGAGCACGTTACAAACCGGGTCATGGTTCTTGGACAAAATCTCAAAAACCTAATTGGGCTTTTCGCGAAGGGGAAGGGAACGGATCTGCAATTCAGACCCAGACTAACAATTCTTTGGGCAAAACGCGTACTGGTTCGGGTTCTGGATCTCAAACCGGGTCAACACGTCCTACCAGTTCTACAGCATCTTCTCGCCCAAATTTAGGTGACAATTCGCGCCGTCAATCTCGTGGTGTTCGCCATCTACCAAGTGCAGAGGTTAATGAGCGTCGTGCGAAAGGACTCTGTTTTCGTTGCAACGAACGATGGGATCCTCTCCATCAATGTGCAACAAGACAGTTACGATTGATTATCTTGGGGGATGATGAAATTGTCAACGATGAAGGAGAGATTGTGGTGTTGGAGGCTGCGTCGGAGGAAGAGCTCACACAAGAGGAATTAGAATGTAAAACCATGGGGCTGTTTGGTGTATCCACTAATCCAAATCAGGTCCGAACGATGAAATTGGAGGGATGTTTACAAGGTGCATTAATTCTGGTTCTTATTGACAGTGGAGCCACACATAATTTCATATCCCCTAAGGTGGTTGAAGCCCTGGGATTGCCTATGGTGCCTTCTAATCCTTTGGGTGTTAAGTTAGGAGATGGTCATCGTGTCCTAACTAGGGGTAGATGCAATGGAATTCAAATGAACGTAGGATCAGTGCAGATTTGCTTTGATGCTTATGTGCTGGAGTTAGGAGGTGTGGATTTGATTTTAGGAGTTGTGTGGCTGGAAACTTTGGGGAAGGTGACCATGGATTGGAAAGAAATGTCTATGGTGTTCAACCATAAGGGCAGTATGGTGAAACTACTTGGTCAAGCTGTAGATGATAAGATGGCTACTTTCCAAAGTATTATCACTCCTTCTCGAATGATAGCAGGCTGTGAATGGCCTACCTTGATGGAGGTGTTAGGGTCACAGGTGTCTTGTGTCTCTGATCAACAGACTAAGGAGTTGGAAGGATTGTTGGAGCGTTTTGTTATTGTGTTTAAAGAAATCCAAGGTCTTCCTCCGCCAAGAAACACTAGTCATTCAATTGAACTTTTACAGGGTGCTGGTCCGGTAAGTGTGCGACCTTACAGATATCCTCATTTACACAAGGATGAAATTGAAAAACAGATTCAGAGCCTATTGCAGCAAGGGGTGGTTAGAAACAGCACCAGCGCTTTCTCTAGTCCCGTCATTTTGGTCAAGAAGAAGGATCAATCTTGGCGTATGTGTGTAGATTATCGTGCACTCAACAAGGTAACAATTCAGGACAAGTATCCTATTCCAGTTGTAGATGAATTGTTAGATGAGTTACATGGTTGTAGTTATTTCTCTAAGCTTGATCTTAAATCTGGTTATCATCAAATTCGTATGAAGGAAGAGGATATTCATAAAACTGCTTTTCGGACTCATGAGGGTCACTATGAGTTTTTGGTAATGCCGTTTGGCCTCACCAATGCTCCTGCAACTTTTCAATCGGTGATGAATGCAATTTTCAAGCCCTTTCTAAGGAAGTTTGTCCTGGTGTTTTTTGATGATATCCTAGTATACAGTAGTAGTTGGGCTGAACATTTACAGCACTTGGAGGTGGTTCTTAATATTCTGAAGCAGCATCAGTTTGTGGCAAATCGGAAGAAATGCACTTTTGGTCAGCACCAAGTGGAATATTTGGGCCATGTCATTTCCATAGCAGGGGTTGCTGTTGATCCTGCCAAGGTTAGCAGTGTGTTGCAATGGCCTATTCCTAGGAATGTCAAAGGAGTGCGAGGTTTTTTGGGGTTGACAGGTTATTACCGAAAGTTTATAGCGAACTATGGAAAAATGGCTAAACCCTTGACAGAATTGACAAAGAAGGATGGTTTTAGCTGGAATGCGGCAGCTGCCGAAGCTTTTGAGAAATTGAAAGTAGCTGTTACAACTGCCCCAGTTCTAGCCCTGCCTAATTTCAAGTTCCCATTTGAAATTGAATGTGATGCCTCAGGAAAAGGAGTTGGTGCAGTATTGTTGCAATCAAAGCATCCCATTGCATATTTTAGCAAGGCTTTTGAATCATCTAGGTTATCCAAATCTGCCTATGATAAGGAGTTGATGGCTTTAGTGTTAGCTATTCAACATTGGCGACATTATTTGTTAGGAAGGAGGTTTGTGGTTTATTCTGATCAAAAGAGCCTAAAACACTTGTTGCAACAACGTATTACCACCGCAAATCAGCAAGAATGGATGGCTAAGTTATTGGGTTTTGATTTTGAGGTGGTGTACAAGGTGGGAGTGGAAAATAAAGTGGCTGATGCTTTATCTAGACAGCATGAGGATGCTGAAATGCAAGCGATTAAATCCTACCCTATTTGGCAGCAGAGCAGCCAACTGCAACAAGAAGTATCAAATGATCCTTTGCTTAAAAATATTGTGGAAACTATTCAAAAGGATCCTAATGCTAAACCTGGTTTTGCTTTAAAAGGTGGCATCTTATTCTACAAAAATAGGTTAGTTATACCGGCTAACTCACCACTTATTGAAGAGTTACTCAAAGATTTTCCTTCTTCTCCGAGTGGGGGTCACTCCGGCTACCTACGGACTTATAGGAGAATGGCAGGAACTTTATATTGGCAAGGGATGATGCGGAGGGTGCAAGATTTTGTGAAAGCTTGTGATACTTGTCAACGACAAAAATATGCGGCAACGACTCCTAATGGATTACTATAACCTCTTCCGATTCCGGTTATGGTGTGGAGTGAGATATCCATGGATTTCATCACTTGTTTGCCAAAAAGTAATGGATTTGAAGCTATCTTGGTCGTTGTGGACCGCCTTTCCAAATACAGCCATTTCATTCCTCTTAAACATCCATTTACTGCTCGCTCAATAGCTGCTGTTTTTGTGAATGAAGTAATTAGATTACATGGAATTCCGGAGTCTATTCTTAGTGATCGTGACCCCTTGTTTGTGAGTATTTTTTGGAAAGAGTTGTTCAAATTAGTAGGTACGGTGCTTAAAATGTCCTCGGCATACCATCCCCAAACGGATGATCAAACAGAAGTAATTAATCGTTGTTTAGAGGCCTATCTACGTTGTTTTATTGCAGATCAACCTAAGACATGGGCACACTGGATTCCGTGGGCAGAACTGTGGTACAATACCACATTTCACGTGTCTACAGGGTTCACCCCTTTTGAGGTGGTATATGGTAGAAAGCCTCCAGTGTTGGTGCACTTTTTGGAGGGCGAAACCAGAGTGGAAGCTGTAGCGCAAGAGTTAAGGGACAGAGATGAGGCATTGCGTCAATTGAAAACTAATTTACTCAAAGCCCAAGAGGACATGAAATACCATGCTGACAAGAAACGCAAGGCAGTGCAATTTGAGGTTGGTGATTGGGTTTTCCTCAAATTACGTCCTCATCGACAACAATCGGTTGTGCAAAGAATCCATCAAAAACTCTCCCCTAGATTTTTCGGACCTTATCAAATCTTGAAGAAGATAGGGCATGTTGCTTATAAGTTGAAGTTACCACCAACATCTAAAATACACCCTACCTTTCATGTGTCGCAATTGAAGAAAGCGGTGGGCAACTATACTGCTACAACTCAGCTACCTATCAGTTTAGAGTCAGAAAAAGGGGACATTACTCCGGCTAAGGTTGTGTCATGGAGGGACAAGTTTGATGGTGGACAACATAAGAGAGAATGGTTGATTCAATGGGAAGGGATGGATGTTGGAGATGCTACCTGGGAAGAGGAACTATTGCTGAAGAGTCAATTCCCTGATTTGCGCCTTGAGGACAAGGCTAATGTTGCAGGTGGGGGTGATGATAGGAATGGATTGGACCCCACAAGTGATGATGGGGATGTGTTAGTTAATAGAGATATTATTGGGCCTAAACAGTGGAGGGTATATGTGAGAAAGAATAGGAAACTCTCCAAATAAATAGGAGTTGATTTAGGCATTATTCTATAGGAGTTAGTTTAGATATTTTCCAAATAAATAGGAGTTGATTTAGGCATTATTCTATAGGAGTTAGTTTAGATATTTCCCAAATAAATAGGAGTTAGTTTAGGTATTATTCCTCATATAAATAGGAGTGTATGAGGCAATAGCTAGGCATTGAATACTTTTCTGTTTTTGAATTAAGGGTTTGGGCAGTAAGAGAATTATTCTCTCTGACTGTGGAGCAGTAGCTCTGGAATTTCTGTTACTTTCATATTCATTAATAAAATCATTATCCTTATCATATTATATCCTACCTCTGTTCTATCAGTTTCTCTCATATGTGTTTTCTTTGTAACAAATTATATCTCTCTCTCTCTCAATCCATTTCTATGAACTAGTATCACATCTTTGTGAATACAGTCACATATTATTCAACTCCCTTTTTCTCACTCTTTGAATGTTTTCAATCTTCTTCTTATATAGATGTTGAAAATAGATTTGTTAAATATTGAAACTACCTATGGTAAAAATAGTAATTGAAGGCCTTTACCTAAAGACGTTGAGAGGATCATAGTAGAGTTTAGAACAGTTGGAGAGATAAGATCATGTTAACATTACCTTATGATGATTAAACATAAAGTAGTGTATCGTTGTCACGTGATATTCTTTAGATAACACTTGACCAAAGACTTCTTGTAGACGTTTGTTGAAGCTTGATATGAGTCATTGTTATTTTTATACTTATCTTCCTGAATTAGATGATTTTTATAGAATTAGTTAAATCATGATCAAAATCTAAAGTATATCTTCAGAATCTGGTTGGAATGAAACTTCAGAGACATGGGTTCATGGGTTTTGGCTTGCCTTAATTAGAGCCTTGATCAAAACTAATCTGGATGAACACTTTCAGAGTTGATGACTTGATATATACAAATTTTATTTGAAGCAGAATCTTCAGAACTGTTGATGAATCATGTTCAGAAATTCAGATTCATTCCTTATAACAGAGCCTGCTTTACTCAACAACTCGAGTCTTTGTTGATATTTGTATTTAATGTAAGCTTAGGTTCATCATCTAAAAGAATTGAGTTGACTCTTCAGAGTCTGAAAGCTTGGTTTGATCTTGCACAATTGAACAACCATTAATAAACCTTATTGTTCTTTAAATACTTTATTATCATCAACACCTTTTATGGGTATGAATAAATCTTGTTCCAACATGAACTTCCTCTCAGAAGGAAAAAAAGAAAGCTAAAAAGATTGGTGATAGACCTTCTAGAATTGTTAAGTCTCCAACAAAGGTGGCTATGACTTTGAAAACTATGAAAAGGCCTCTAGGAACTGTACTGGAAGCTGAAGATGAAGGTTATGAGAATGTTGAGAAAGCTAAAGAAACTCTTACTCATAATCAACCTTATGATAAGTCTTCTATAGCTGAGACATATTTTCCTTCTGATCAAGTTGTTAACATTCCATCTTCATTCACGCCTCTTCAACCTACACCAACAACAACTCCTAAACCTTTTGGAGCCCTATCCACCCTTTAACAAAAACAATCTTCTATTGTTAAAACATCCGAACCTACACAACCACAAATTCTTGAACCATTTGAAACTATTCACGTTGAACCTATACGACTACATATTCCTGAACCACCCCTTTCACAACTTCAATGAACACAACCTCTGAATCCCCCTTTTGAACCTCTCCATCCCATTCAAACATCCTTTTGTATTTAAGTTCTTGAAATCCGTTCCTTTCTAGATTCAACACCTTCACCACTAACTCAACCAAATTTCATTGATACACCTATTATTGGCACTGTAATGGAACATCGCTTAAACAATTACCCATATACTATTGATTCCTCAAATAAAATCATTTCAGTTTTATCTAACTATGACGATGAAGTTGCACCTGACCAAACTTCCTCAGAACCCAAGTGACCCTCAACTTACCTAAATTAAGTGTTGGTGAATTAGTATTACAATTTTAGGGTGAAGCAAGTGATCATTTACACTCTCTTATGCAAGCTTGCATAAATTGTGCCAACGTTGCTGAGAGTGATGTTATTTAAATTGAATTCATAAGATGGGTCATATCTCGTTCGAGGAAGCTTAGAGAAATTTGTTTTTGAATCTGCTCAGAAAAAAACCATGAAAATATTTCTAGTATCATGGATCCTCTTCTGCAGTTGTTCAAAAAAAGACTTCTTCCTGCACCAGAAGGTGATCTGACCTAGGTTTTTTATGAAAAGGAGGCTAAGGTTGAATAAGCTTATATGAAATTGGTGGCTCCCGAGATTACTTATGATCTTGAAGTTACTTCTACTCCTGAACAGTAATTTGTTTCTCAATCTGAGATTGGAATTACTTCTATAAATAAGAAGCCTTATGAATCTTACTCGGTGCCTCTGGTTGTGCTGAAGACTCTGGAGGAACTCAAGCAAGAAAATGTTGATGTTAGATCTCGTATGGACAAGCAAGATGATATGTTCAAGGAACAGGCTCATGCCAACACCAATATTGAAAGTCTGCTTCAATTGATTTTGTCAAGGCTTCTACGCCTACCTAAAACCATTTTTGTTTGTTTTAGTTTTTAAGAAGCCTAGTTTTTATTTGTGTGATTATGTATATTTATCTCTTTCAATCAATGAAGACTGATTTGTCTTCCTTTTCTATCCTTTTTTTTATCAATGATAAAAAGGGGGAGATATAAGGATTTGATTTTGATATACTTATTTTCCTCAACTAATCCCTAACATCTGACTCTGACAAATTTTTGAATAATCAAGGAACTTTAAAAAAGTTCACAAATTTTGTGAATCGGGTTATCTACAAATGTTTCAGATATTTATGAACCATGAATAAAAAAATCATATATCCTAAGACTGGATCAGACTCTAATACAAGCCATATTCTAATACAAGGAATCAAGAAATTTTAATCAAGCTTTGGTACAAGCCATATTCTGAGACAAGGAATCACAAATTCTAATCAGAATCTCATACATGGAAGTTCTTACTTTCATACGGACTAAAATGTTTTATGTATTAATTTTTTTCTTCATAAATCTTAAACTCAATGGGAGTCTACAAACTTCATTAAAAAAAGGGAGATTGTAAGAACAAGATTTGGTTTAGCATCCGGCCTTATGTTTTGATCATAACAATACATAAATTTATAAAGAACAATTTTGTACCCTAATGGATTTGTTTAGTGTACAGTTACTAGATACAAGTTCTGACACTAGGAAAGTGACGTGTGACGTCTTCAGACTTTGAACCTAGTGCACTTTGATTCAATGAAGTAAAACAAGATGTGTTATACAAAGATAATCAAGCTCTAGATTACTCTACTCAATGCTTATAATCATCACTCATCCAGAAAGCTTCATTTTATGATTCATATAAGAGAAGCCTCTGACATTATCAAGCTTTGAAGTCCTGTACTCAACAACTCTAATGAAATGTGTCACCAGACTCTTGATCAAGACCCTAAAGACCAGATTTTGAAGACTGAATACCACGTTCTAAAGACTCACGCATACATGTTTTGATTCTTCTATGCATGCTTCATAACCTTTATATCTGAAGATTTCGAATATTAGAAGATATAATTAAAAGTTTTACGTGAGAAAATAGTACACAGTACAAGATCAATATTTTATCTACTACATTGATTTTGTGGGAGAAGGACTATATCATTATACCATTTTGTCTCCCATTTTCACAAACTGTTATGCAAGGATACAACTATTTGTGGAATTCCATTTCTGCCATCCAATAAATCATTTCTATTGCATATATAAATGAGTCTTGGAAGAATGGAAAAATAAGCAATAGAGATAACAATTAGAGAAGAGCTATCGCGTAAATATTGCAGTATTGTGAAATTTTTAAGAGAAAGAAAAGCATACACACAAGGAACTTTTGTTCATGCACTTTCATAGAAAATTAACATTTGTGTAATCTGCTTACAAAGAAGCAACTTTGTATAACACTTTGTCTGTCAACTTTTGAGTTGTATTTCCTTGGGAGACTAGGGTATATTCAGAATTTATCAAGAACAAAATTGACAGTTTATCTTTGTTGTTGTAATCAAGTTTGGTTATAGTGGATTAAGTCCTTATGATATGGAGAAATCACCTTGGCGGGAGGACTATAGGTAGCTTAGTTAACAACAAACCAAGATTAAAATATATTTTTTTATTATTTTAATTCTAAGTTCACTTTTTGTTGTTTTGGGTAGAAAAATATTTTCATTCTAGAAACTCAATTCAACCCCCCCCCCCCCCCCCACCACCATTTCCCGGTGGTCTAATATCAAAGTGAGGCAAAATGGATTTCACAAAGGAGATATGGTGGTAAAGAGGGTGGTTGGCCCTAGAAAAAAAGTAAGCTAGCTCTGAATTGGTAAGGACATTTTCGTATCCGTCAGAGGTTGAATAACGGGGCTTACAAGTTAGAAAGTTTAGAGGGTTTTGAAATACCTAGGTCTTAGAATGTAACTAGTCTTAAGTGTTATCTTAGCTATAGCATGTAATAAACATCATAAATAAAAATTATGAGAATGCACTATCATCCCTTGCAAGGCCAAGGGTTTTTAATGAGGCACTAATAGTTAAAACAAATGTATAGTATAAAGCAGATAAGACAGTTTTATGACACGATCAAGGATGAAGTCCAAGCTACTTGAAGCATGTGGCATAATTGGTTGTGGTCGAGAAACATTATTAGAACCTCTGGCATTACTGAATTCCAAACTACTTGAAGTCACTAGATAATTAGTTACCGCCATGCAACGTTAATAAGACCTCTAGCCTAACTAAAGTCTAAGATACTTGAAGCCTTTAGCATAATCTCCTGCGGACAAGCAACATTAATAAAACCTATGGCCTAACTGAATTCCAAGCTAATTGAAGCCTCTGGCATAATCGGCTACAGTTGGGCAACATTAATAAAACCTCTGGCTTAAATGAAGTCCAAGTTACTTCAAGCCTCTAGCATAATCGGCTGCGGTCAGGCAATGTTAATAAAACCTTTGGCTTAACTAAAGTCCAAGCTACTTAAAACCTCTAGCATAATCGAATGTGGCGGGGCAACATTAATAAAACATATGGCCTAACTGAAGTCCAAGCTACTTGAAGCCTCTGGCATAATCGGTTGCGCCCGAGAAATGTTAATAAAACATATGGCCTAAATGAAGTCCAAACTACTTGAAGCTTCTGGCATAATCGGTTGCGGTCGGGTAACATTAATAAAACATCTGGCCTAACTAAAGTCCAAGCTACTTGAAGCCTCTAGCATAATCGGCGGCAGTCGGGTAACAGCCTAAAGAAATCATGTATGACCAAGTTAGGTGAATAAGTGTGCCAACTTATGAAACCTGTTA
Source organism: Lathyrus aphaca (assembly GCA_963966055.1). NCBI lineage: Eukaryota > Viridiplantae > Streptophyta > Magnoliopsida > Fabales > Fabaceae > Lathyrus > Lathyrus aphaca. The sequence continues at coordinate 599,106,507 of OZ014519.1, forward strand.
GAACATATGGTCGGGATTCGAAGTCCATGACTCAAATAATAGGCAAACATGATATTTGAAATAAAATGAAACTCACAAAAGGATAAAGAAATAACATTGTCATAAAAAGATAATTTAAAAGGCTTAATTGTCTAGTATAACAAAAAACAAAATATTGTTACAAAAAAAGACAAAGTGCACACCACCATTAATGGTCAGCAACAAAACTTAAGTAAATTCAAAATTCATACTCGTTTGTCTGAGTTTCTGATGTCGGATTATCCTTGATCACATCCTTCGAGTTTTCTGCTTTAGGAGAAGCTTTTTCCATATCGACCAACTACTCTTCCACACAACTTTGAATAAATCCATCCTTGACATGTCCAGGTATGGTACAATGTATAAAGCTTGGGCTCTGGCCCTCTCAAAGGCTTTATCACCAATGAAAAGCAAGTCCACTTGGGAATCTTGCAGATATTTTTTAAAGTCTCATTAAGAGCCCAAGATTTTGGACTTGGTAACTTCCTTTTGTTTTTTCATCTCCAACAATCGGGACTCCTGATTTTCCTTATGCTTATTCATTCCTGTCATCTGCTTGTTGAACTTCTCCACTTTCTTGGTCTGAACCTTTATATCATCCTTCAATTGAGTCACATCTTCGTAAATCGAGATTTGTGTTGCTCATAAGCATCACCCACTTCAAACAAACCACAAGTCATGGCTTTGTATCTCATAAAATAGGTCCCTAGGTTTTGGATCAAATGTTGAGCACATATAGAATTCACATTCTCAATGTCCTCGGTTTCATTAAGATGATCATAGAGATATCTCAATCAATCAAATATGTTGGACCAGAACTTAAACTCTAAAGAGGGTTTATATTGATGAGTACTACTTGAATCCTGCATAAAGGTATTATTTATCAGGTCGGCTTGACTAAAATTGTCACTCATCAAGGTCTTCATTTTATTGGGAGAACTCGGCTTTGAGTCCCAAAGGGGGGAGATCGATTCAGGCTCTGATTTGATAGGAGTCACCTTAGCAAAATCATCCTTCTTCCTTTTGAGGGTTCAGGTCTAAATACTTGTCAAATCACTCTTAGAAGCATATTGATCTCAACTCCTTGCTATGGCTTCGACCATCAAATTCTTTTGTTCAAAGAGTTTCAAATTTGTCATTTTTGCTAAAAGGAAAGGACCAGAATAAAAATCAATGAACAAGAGGGCTAATAATATCATTATAGAACAATAAATAAACACATATAACCATTACCCAAAAAATTAGAAATTTGTTCAAGGTCATGTTAGAACATAGATGGAGTAAGGTTTTTGTTATCGTTGCACAAAGATTGTTTCTAGATATTATCGCCGCTCTACAGTCGTAATCATTTTAAGTTTATCGTAACAAAAGGTTTTGTTTGAGGGTAACGTTACGTTTTCATAAGTTCTAAAATGTAACGGTAAAAGTATCGATTTTGAAAGGTTTAATAAAAACATGCCAAGATTATGATTCAACAAACCAAATTGTACGGATAGAATCGATAAAACAGATGAACTCATTTAGATGATAAATACAATCACATATTCTCTCAATATGTTTATCTCTAACACATATTGTGAGATTTACCATTTTGATCATTTGATGATCTCTCACTCAAACTAACAAAATGTAACATTCAAGTTCAATATTTGTGAACATCAAGTATTATAACTATCTCTAGCCTATTTTCATTGATGAATAAAAAACCTAGGTAAAGACTGGGAACACATTTCTCAATCATGATCAACACAAAGAATATATCATAAAACAAGGTTTTCCACCATATATTCATCATTCATAAGTTGAAAAGTTTACATCAATACCTATATTTACAAAGGAAGGAGTGCCTACCTTCTAATCTTGACACAAGATGGATTTAGCTATCCATAGACATAATAACTTTACAAGCAAGAAATGAGATAAGAGGACAAAGCATCAATGACGACTTCCCGATAATTGATGTGTAGATTCTTCGAAAACAAGATGCTACAGTGTTTACAATGTTTTTCTCTAAGAAATATCAAAGATCCCCCATAAAAATGCTGAAAAGATCAATTTAAAGAGTTTTGGAAATCGCAGAGCACGCTAAGCGCGCGGAGCGTGCTAAGCGCGCTGTTATTTATTGCTAAACCGCCTTAAGAGCGTGCTTAGTAGGCTCATGAGCGTGCTAAGTGTGAAACTCCCGGGAATTTAATGTTGTCTTGGGCTAGGAGCGTGCTTAGCGGGCTCATAGCATGCTTCAAAAAATGAATTTTTTTCAAAAAGCTTCTCAAGATCCTTCCATGCTTCAAGCTTCCCTTTCCAGCTGTAAACACCCCAAATTTGCCCTCACCCATTCACACCATGGCTTGTGATCTCTTCATATGTATAAACTCAATCATAGCATCTCATATTGCATTTTTTATTCACTGCATTGATTCTAAGTCATCTGCATCTAGGGTTTGTGATCTGAGCAATCCAAGAGCCATTTGAGCCACTCCAAAGGTCACCAATCACTTCAAAGGGTTCCATGTATGTTCAAGCATCATATTGTATCCTCACAAAGTCAAGGAAGTCAAAAAATCACAAGAACTGAGATTGGCATAGAAGCAGAGCCAGGTTTGACTGCACAGATGACCTAGAATTAGGGTTTTGGTTTCAAAGGCCATAACTCCAAATTTTTTGGTCATTATTGTTTCTATTGGTCTCTATATGTTATGAGGATCATGCATATCAATTTTCATGAAGAAATTCTATGGGGAAGGCATCTAACCAAAAGGTGACTTCTTGAACAAGTCAGTGCAAAATCAGGGCATCTGAGGCCCCCAATGACCCAACCAAAGGGTGTTCTTCATCATTTTGATTGTGTATGATCTTTTTTTGATCATAGAAGATGTTAGAAGTTCACAAAATTAAAGAATTTCAAGCCATTTGCAAAGTTGACTTTTTGGGAAAATGACTTGTAATGAAAAATTGCCATTTTGGGAAACTTTTTCAACCCTTGCTTTTTGATTCAAAAATGCTTCAAATGAGAAAACTTTGGTCATGAAAGTTGTAGAATGGATCATTCCCTTTTCAAAAAGTACAAGAACTCATTCTAATTCATTTTGGATCAAAAGTTATGGCTTGTCAAAGTTGGGAAAAATCACATAATTTCAAGTTTTCCACCAAAGAGGCAAGGTTGCAAAATCCCTTGCCAAGACAAATTGTGCTAACAAATGGACTTCTAATCTTCATACAAACATGAACCAATGTCTAAAAGTCAGATTGCATCAAGAGTTTGCTCATTTTTATGACTTGTGGATCAAGAAACTTCAAAAGGGCAAAAGTAGGACAAAGTTGCAAAACCTATGATAAACCCTAATCCACTTGTTGCATTGCCTCTAAACCTTTTCCATGGTTCTCCCTGATTCAAGCTGCAGCCAAGCCATGCCTTGTACCTCCACTGTCACAGCCCATACCTCTCTTACACAAAACTTGACTTTTTTGCAAAAGGACCCATACCAATCAGCCTGTGCCACACCAACTTCTCTGACCTCTCTAGTTGTGATAAGTGGACCAAATGAGATAAAACACATCACACACACAAGCCTGAAGCTCCAAGAACGCAGCATACTCAAAAATCCCCAAATTTGCAAAAGCTTTTGAATCTCTTGATTCAGCCATCAAACCTTCAAACTTTTTCCACCATTCAACTCCATAAACCTCACTGATCATTTCCCACCCTCCATTTTGCCCTAAAACCTCCACAATCAAAAACACGATTTTCACATTTCATGAACTGAGATTCTGCAAACTCTCTCTAGAGGCCATTTAAACTCCAGCTAAGCATCACAAACACTTGGAGGGAATCATTGGAGTGGATTTGAAGCAAAGAACTGGCCAGAAAGTCCCTGATTCGAAAGCTCAAGCTCAGGTAGCCATGGCATTTATTTTTCCAGAACTCTCATTTTATGTTATAGAATGATTCTACATGTCTCTCTGATTACCATGATGTGTTTAGTTTTGAAAATAGTTGAGAAATAAGCATTTCATGAGCTTCTGAAACTTCTGAATAATTTTCCGTTTTGCTTCGAATCTTGTTGTTCATGTGAAATAAATGATTTTTGCTGGCTGAATCTTGTTTAGAATGAGTTAAGGATTGATTCTGGAGAGTTTGGTGATTTTTTATGGCGTTTTGAGAGAGATTGAGTGAGAGAGCCGCCAGAGAAGATGACCGGAACACTGTTCCGGTCATCTGAAAGTCATTAGGGTTCAGATTAGGGCTTTAATCATAATTAGTGTAGTTTGAATTTCAGCCGTACAGATGCCCGCGGGGTCAATTCCCTCCAACCCAGCTTTGAATCTCAGCCTTGGGATTAGTTGACTTTCCCCTTTTTCTCATTTATTTAATTTTTAATTCATTTGTTTCTATTTAATTTGCACGAATTTTAAAAAATAGCAAAACACTTTAAAAAATTCTGAAATTTTTTGTCAAAGGTTTAATTAATTTTCAGAACACAAAAATATTTTTATTTTTATTTTTTTCATTAAAAATTATTTTTAAATCATTTAAAAGTTTATTTTTAATTAGTTAATGGAAATTAATTAATTAAAAATACTTTTAGGTATTTAAAAATCACAAAAAAATTCACATTGCATTTAGAAACATTTAGAAACATTGTCAAACTCTCAAACCAAATTTCTTTTTTGATCTTGATGCCTTTTGATAATTTTCTTTGGATTTAATTTCATTTCAAGGCATTATTTTGTTTCAAACTTCAAAAATTCACTTCTGCCTAACCATTGAGAGTTGGAAGATGATTCTTTTTGCATTGCATCTTGTATAGCATGTAGTTTGTAGGATAAAATTGGTATGAATTGATCTTGCATTTTCAATTTGTTTTGCATTTTTCTTGTCAAGGTACCTTAAAACCCTAACAATCTTAGGAAATTCATAACTCTCACTAGGTTAAGAGTTGGATCCCCTCCTTTGGGCAGTGAGTTTGTATAGGTTTAGGGTTCCTTTGATTGCACTTTCAAATTTTTGTCATGTCATTTGCTTCAGGTTTTGGATTTTGCCTTGTGTGTTGATCATAAACCCTAATTTGTGCATTCCTTTGCATCCATCTTCCATTTGCTTGCATACCATGACTTGCCATGACATTTTGTGCATTCATTTGATTCATAAGACATCTTAGGACATGTTAGAATCATGTGTGATCATTGCATCTTTCATGGTTCTAAGCATGCTTCTCTTGCATCCATATGTTTGTATGATCATTCTCATGCCTTGCCTCATGTTTGCATCATCTTTTAGCATCATTAACATCATACTCATGCTTCTGGTTTTGGTTTGCATCATCACATTTCATCTCATTTGCATTACATTTCATTTCTTTTGCTAACTTTTCAGGTGGTAAGTTGTTTTGAGAAGTGGATTTGCCTTCACTTCTCACACTCTCTTTTCATCTCTCTTATGCATCATTGCTGCATTTTATCTTATGCTTTGGATTGAGCTTGCTCATTCTTGTTCATCTTACTTTCTTTTTTCAAGCAACTTGACTTCTTAAGTAAAGCAAGTTGTTTTGCTTCTCTTTGCTCCTTTCATCTGCTTCCCTTCTTGGTGGTTCCTTGAAGATCTTTCTTGCAAACCTCACAAACCCTAGGACTTCCAAGCATGATAACTTTTTTAGGATTGTTTAGTCCCCCATTTAGCTTTTTACCTTTGTGTCATCGTTGAGTCTTCTTTTCTCACCTCATAATCAAGGGCTAAACCTTAAAGGTTTTAAGGCTTTGTGATTAAGCTTATGCCTGCATCCTTCTATTAGGATGGAGTGTATAACTTTAATCCTAAGTGTTAAACCCTTAATGTGTTTAAATCCTTTAATCAATTCACTTAATAATCATCAAGACATCAAGCTTGTAACTTGGGCCTTGCATTAGGGTTCTAATTCTTCCTTAATTGGTTAAGAAGGACTAACCCTAGTGTTAATGGACAAGTCCCCCTCAAGTTGTCTTACCAATCATAAAACTCATTTCTTAATCATACCATTAACTAAAATCCACTTAATAAAGGCTTTGTTTTGTCATGAGGTTAATCCCTAATCATGGATTAAGTTGAGGAGTTTTCCTCAGCTTAAACATTCTCATCTATTATCCTTCTATTAGGATGGTGTAATGAGTTTGTTTAATCCCTGATTATGGCTTAATCTCATTACTTAGCACTAAACAAAAACATCTAATTAATCACAAGTAGGTTAATGATCTTAATCCTACACCATGGTGATTAAGTGTGAGATGCTGACTTCACACTTAAGGTACTCTCATTACCCCTAATCAGAGGGAGGATGTGATGAGTTTACTAACCCATTGGTTTAGGCTTAAGCTCATTATCCTATGACAAACTCCAAAAGCAATAAAAGACTGAAAATACAGAAACAAACAATAATCGTCTCCTCCGGGATTCTTTTCTCATCATACTCACTCACAAATGAGAACTTGCTTCTTCCGTCTAATGCAAGACAGTTTGCACCTGGGCCAGACAAGTCATACACTTGAGCATAGACAAGCAAGCAGTTCATCAGTCAATTTATCTTTCAGTCTCTTTGGGTCGAACTACGGTGTTCTGACTTCCTCATTGCACGAGAGGATACGTAGGCATAACTTAACAGTTATCGAACAAAAGTCTCTGTATATTCCCCCTCCTTCTAGCACCATTCTTTGAGCCTCATAGTCATGAGAATTTCACTCCTGTTCTTACACTGACACTGTACATATTACACTTCACACTTCTCTTACACTGACACTTGCGTTCTTTTCCAGCTTTGATACACAAATTGCACTGACACTACCCCTTTAAAACACAAATCTTTTAAGCGTGGATCCCGTCGAGTACGACGGAAAATCTGGGTGTTAATACCTTCCCAGGTTGTAACCAACCCCCTTTCTCAGTTTCTCTGGTTCGCAACCGTCTTATCCATATCTTTCTAGGTTTATGCAACATTACCTTTCCTCCGGGATAAAAATGCCTAGCTGGCGACTCTTTCTTTCTCTTGAGTTCACTCCTGTGTGTTCTCATCCGTCTTTTCGCCGACCGTTCGCGTCTGTACCCCTTCTGACCTTTGTTGTCATTTTGGTGGGAGCGACAGCTTGGCGACTCTGCTGGGGAAATTTATACTGAAACCAGGGCTTCTGGTTCTTTTTGTGGGTTCCTCCTAGCGCTTGTTTGATTTGTGTTTGCTGGGGTGTTATGTGCTATTTGTGCTTGTATATTTACTTTGTTTGCTGCTTTATGTACAGTTATTTATTGCTTTCTTTACAGCTTTATATATCATAATGTCATACTGTTATCTGGCTGGATCTGGTTTTGTTGCTTTGGTGGGTGGGGTTCTATTGAGAGTTTAAGGTCCTATACCTGGGACCTGAGTGACACCTAGGCTAGAGTGGTTCATGTTCTTTCCCATTCCATTTCGGTCTGGTGCGGGAATATGAAACACGGTTCAGATATGGGTTTCTTCTTGAGAACTCTGTGCTACAGATCTCCTGTAGTGCTAGGGCTATCTGGGAAGCCTGCTAAGTCTGGATGACCTTTACTATGACCTTCAGAAACTGAGGTGAATTAGAGGAGGATCTTTTATGGTTATTGTAAACACTGTACCTCCGGGTTAGAAGTGTTTACACTTCTCATAACTGATCCAAGTCTGAGGATCCTTGTTCTAGAACATCACCTGTGAGGGGGTTGGGCTGTTTACAGGTTTGCAGGTACCTCTAGCCACATCATACCCTGCTACTTGTTTGATTAAAAGTATTCCACTTTGGACAGTTCTTGTGATTTAACCCTGGACATGTGTCTCTTTATTTGAGTCCCCCACCTTGGTTACTGGATTTCTGAACCTGCATCTGGACTTCTTAAACATACATGGACTTATATCAAGGCAGTAATTAGATCCAGCTTGATCACAAACCCTTGCATATCATTTTCATACTCATCATTTGCATCATTTAACATTTGCTTATTTGTTTTTCAGGGTATCCATCATATCTGGCTTGGTTTTGACCCCTTCATCTGTATAGACTTTTGTTCATCAATGATCTGCTTCAGCTACCTCCATTATCATCCTCAGCCTATCAGTGGCTCCTCTCCGGTATCAGTCTTCATCATCAGTACTTGTTCTCAGCTCTTCATCAGTCATGGCACCCAAGAAGAGCAACATTTCATATCATTTCTTTGAGCTTGTGCTGACTGGCATCAGGCAGGTCCAGGCACTTATCACTCCAGACCATATCCCATTATTCAGAGAGCATTATGGAGGCATCCTTGATATGGTTATGGACTTGGACCCTTCTCAGAGGAGTTTGATTCACACTTGCCTACAGTTTTATGACCCTCCTTTGAGATGTTTCACTTTCCAGAACTTTCAACTAGGACCTCTGCTGAAGGAGTTCTCATTATTGATTGGAGTACCTGTCAGGGGTGGTATCCCCTTCAACCCTGAAATGACTTTTCCCAGCAATGAAGAAGTGGCAAAAGCATTGTACCTGGAGCCTATTCTGATTGAGCAGAACATGACAACAAAGGCTGGAATCTCTGGTTTACACTTGGATTTCTTGACTTCTCAGGCCATCCTGAAGGCCTCCTTGGGAGAATGGAAGGCAGTTTGTGCATTGTTAGCCCTCAGTATATATGGGGTTATACTTTTTGCAGATGAGCCCATGTTTATCAGCAAGAATACCATTCATCTTTTCATTTTGAGGAACCCAGTGCCCACATTGCTGGGAGATTTCTCTTACTCTGTCCACCAAAGAAATGAGAAGCAAAGGGGGAGGTTGGTGAGATGCTGTGCTCCCCTATTCCATACCTGGCTGCTTAAACACTTACCCAAGACTGATGCTTTCTTGAATCCCTACCAACAGAAGAATTGGGCTAGAAGACTTATTGCTTTGACTTCAGATGACATCAGATGGTGCACCCAGAGCACCAAAGGCAGGGACATAATTACTAGCTGTGGACAGTTCCCCAATGTACCTCTGATAGGAGTGAAGGGTTGCATCAACTACAACCCTTTGATGTTTAAAAGACAATTGGGCTATGCTTTGGTTCACCCTCCTAGAGTGCAAGACTTGGCTGAAACCCTGTATTGTGAGATAAAACCTAATCTAGCTGTTGTCAGACAAGCATCCTGGGCTTGGGACAACATCCAGACCAAAGGGATGGCCATTCTTGGGAGATGTAATAATGTGGCTTCAGCTCAGTATTATGAATGGTCTCATGCTAGGGCTCAGATTTCTGGGATGCCTTTCACCATTGAGGATGCACCTGGACCATCCACAGCACCACCTCCAGCCACTGTCAGCCAGGAAGGATTTGAGAAACTGAAGGAGAGGAATGAGAATCTGTCTCAAGCTCTAAAGAGGACCCTCTGGGAGAGGAGTGATGGTCGTCTAGACATTGAAAGGTTGGAAAAGCTTAAGGTGGAGCATCTAGCCAGGATTGAGAAAGCAGAGGACTACATCAAGAAATCAAGAGCTGGGGAGCAAATTTTGAAGAATGCCTGTAAAGAGGCCCAGTTTCAGAAGGCTAGGACTGATCTCTATCTGAAAGAAAGTCAAGCTAGGAGGGTCAGGATCACTGAAGCTCGTACTCAAGAAGATAAGAGAACTCAGGACAGGATTGAGCAGTTGGAGGCCAATGAAAAGAAACAACAGGAGGCTCTGCTAGCAGCCCAGAAGGAGATTTCAGAATTGAAGATTAGGGCTGGTGTGAAGAGGTCAAAGGACCAAGACAGGCACAAGAAGCTGACCACTGCTATTGCCACTAGAAACCTTCTTATCAGAAACATCACAGAGCATCCGGCTGGTCCTATAACTGAAGCACTTCTGAAGGAAGTTAAGGAGGATGAGTTTGGATTAGATGTTTGACTTCTTTGCTTGTTGTTATTTTCCATTTCATGTACTTTTCTTTTTTGTATTTTGACCCCTCAGAGGGCATGTGTTGTAAAAACAAACTATGTGTTATGTACCATGTGTAATATATTTATTAGTTTGTTTCATCTGAGTACTTTTTCTCTCAAGCAACATCAAAGCATCTTCCTCAGGGTCTGGAAAGGTCAAAACCAAATGCCAAGCCGGATACCTTGGAAACAAATAAGCATACTGCATTGCATACTAACTCTTGTTTTGTTTTGTAGGATTTTTTTTTGTTTGTTACTAACTCTGTTGTGGTTCAGGAATTATTGCTCGCCGTCGGGTGTTCCCTCTCAACCGTCCGCACAGATATCCTACTCGCAACAATCTTCCTGGTATCCAGATGGACCAAGTACAGCAAGATCTGACAGAGGTCAGGACTCAGATGGCTAACGAAAGGCTAGAGATGAGAAACCAAATGACCCAGTTCATGGAGGTAATGAATGGCTTAGCCCAAAGTCAAGAAAGATTGAGGGCATTGGTAGAAAGGCAAACCCCGGAAGAGCCCCATCTGGGAACTGGAGGAACAAGTAACAATGAAAGAGGTCAGCCTCATGTTAACCCACCAGTATATGGGCCTCATCTACATCCGGAAGTCAACATCCCGACTAATGTGCAAGGGAATACTACTGCAGGCAGAATCTTACAAGAAGACCCCCAAGAGGAGCAATTCACTGTAATGGGAGCTGGGGATGAAGTTTATGATAGAAGGCTTGATGAAATTGCTGAGAAGTTGAGATCTCTGGAGTCTCAAAATTCCCTGGGTTTTGATGTCATGGATATGGGGTTAGTGGATGGGGTAAGGATCCCCCAAAAGTTTTAACCCCCGTGCTTCGAGAAGTACAATGGAACTTCCTGTCCACGAACTCACTTGCAGTCCTTTCTGGGGAGACTCAAGGCATACACAATGGATGAAAAACTATGGATGTTTTACTTTGAAGACAGTTTGACTAGGGCTTCAAGGGAATGGTATTCACACTTGACCAGAGCTACAATCAGGTGCTGGAAGGATCTGGCTGAGGCCTTCATCAGGCAGTACCAATACAATCTGGACATGGCTCCTAACAGGAACCTTTTGATGGGAATGTCTCAATCCTCCAGAGAAAGCTTCAGGGAATATGCCCAGAGGTGGAGACAGCTTGCTGCTGCTGTCCAGCCACCCATGTCGGAAAGAGAAATGGCCGACATGTTTATGAATACTCTGCAAGGGACATACATTGATAGGCTAGTTGCCTTTTCTTCCACCAGCTTCGCTGACGTAGTTATAGCTGGAGAGAGAATTGAAAGCCTTCTGAAGATGGGTAAGATTTCTGATAATGGTGCAAGTTCGTCTAGAAACTCCAGGAAGCCTTTTGTGGGACCTAGAAGAACTGGTGAGACAAATGCCATTCATGCCAGCAGGGGCAAACCTCAGTATGTCCACAGGTCAGTAGCAGCTGTCACAATTCCAGCTCTGATTCCTCAGCAACCAGCATATCAGCCACAACCACAACAACCACACTATCAACAGCAAGTTCAGTATCCGCCACAAAGAACCTACAACAACAATAACAGCAATCAACAGCAAAGACCTTTTCAGCAAAGACCATCACAGGCCAATAGGGTGATTGATCCAATCCCTATGCCTTATGCCGCTTTATTGCCACAACTCCTGAAACTCAACTTGGTTGAATTAAGGACATTGGCACCACCAGATCCCTCCAATCTTCCAAGAAATTATGATGTCAACGCCAGATGTGCTTTCCATTCCAATGCACCTGGCCACAGTACGGAGAAGTGCAGGGCTTTACAAATGAAGGTACAAGACCTGGTGGACTCTAAAGCCCTCAACTTTGCACCCCCGCCAAATGTCAACAAGAATCCCATGCCCAATCATGGAGGACCAAGAATTAATGCCATTGAGGAAGACAAGCCATCTTTCTTAATCACCAGTGTTGGGCAGATTCGGACACCTCTGGTAGAAATTAAGGCTCAGCTCCTAGAATGCCAGATGTTCCCCGAGTGTGAGCTCGGTTGTGGTTATTGCAACATTTCAATCAACGGGTGTGATAACTTGAGAAGCGGCATAGATGGTCTTATCAAGAGTGGTATACTTCAGATCACTACAACGACACCTACAAATCCAGCAATCCCTTTGACAACAATTCCTGACTCTTCTACAACTGCAACAACAATCATTCCAAACAATTCATCAATATCATCAACAATGGCTTCATCTATCACTTCAACAAATCAGATGTCAACAACCATGTCTTCTACAACATCAGCATCCATTTATCCTGCAAGATCTTCTACAACGCCAACAGAAAATAATGAAGATATCTCAGCAGTCACTATCTACTATGATCCGTCAAGTCTTCCTCCAAACAACAACTTTCAACAACAAACAGTGGCACCTCCTGCCAGGTCACCAGTCACCATCTACTACGATCCGCACACCATTTCAGTACCCTCCTCTGCAGCAGTCAGTCCAGTTACCATTACGGTACCTGGACCAGTTCCATATGAAAGCAGTAATGCCATACCTTGGCATTATGGCTCTGACCTCTACTGCAACGGGGAGAAAATCACTTTGGACTCTTCAACTTCTTCTCCACAGATTGATAATGTTGGGGGAGGCGGAGGCTTCACCAGAAGCGGACGCCTTTTTGCCTCACAATTGCAAAGACCCAACGCCGAAGCAGAAGCTGCTGCCAAAGCAAAAGGAAAGAGTGTGGTAGTGAAAGAGCCAACTGTCAAAGAAACTCAGAAGACATCTTTTGAGCAAGATGTAGATGAGTTCATGAGGATTATAAAAAGAAGTGATTACAAAGTGGTGGATCAGCTTCACCAAACTCCCTCAAAGATCTCTATATTATCCCTGTTGATGTGTTCCGAAGCTCACAGGAATGCATTACTAAAAGTCCTGCACGCAGCATACGTGCCAGAGGAGATCACCGTTAATCAGCTAGAAACCGTGGTAGCAAATGTCAACACCAGTCATGGACTGGGCTTTACCAATGCTGACTTAACAACTGAGGGGCGTAACCACAACAAGGCTTTACACATCACTCTAGAATGCAAGGGTGCTGTTCTATCCCATGTACTGGTGGACACTGGGTCTTCACTCAATGTTCTACCAAAGAAAGCCTTGGTGAAGCTGGAGTACGATGGCTTGGCACTACGTCCAAGTAATTTGGTGGTGAGAGCATTCGATGGCTCTAAAAGATCAGTGCTAGGGGAGATTGATCTTCCTGTGATGATTGGCCCGCAGACCTTCAAAATTACCTTCTATGTGATGGACATTCAGCCGGCCTACAGCTGTTTGTTGGGTAGACCTTGGATTCATGCCGCTGGCGCTGTTACGTCTACCCTTCACCAGAAGCTGAAATTCGAGTGGGAAGGCCAGATCATCACCATCTGTGGTGAAGAGGACATCTTTGTTAGCCATCTGGCTACATATAAGTATATTGAGATGGATGGAGAGATCCATGAAACTATGAGCCAGGGGTTTGAAGCCCTGAACATTAATGAAGCATCTGATGTACTTGGAACCTCCATGACATCTTATCAGCAAGCCAGGAAGGTTGTTGAAGAGGGGACTGCCCAAGGCTGGGGCAAGCTGCTGCCCGTGGAGAAGAAGGAGGACAGATTTGGGTTGGGTTACAAACCAACTCAACAAGATCAATCAGAGGCTGCCAAGAAGCCCAGTTTTGTCAGCGGGGGAATGCTCACCCCTGATGCAGTGAACAACTTGGAAGACGAGGATGAAAGCGACCGCAACTTGGAGAGCTGGATACGTCCAAGGATCCCGGGGAGCCAAGTCCTTAACTGGTCTTCCCAGGAAATTATAAGGGTTACTCATGCCGAGTAATTATTATTTCCTGTATAATTTAAGCATGCATCAAGTCTTGCATCTTGCCCAAGATGACAAGACTCATTTTGTAATCGGGCCATCTTGTAATTTTGTGCAAACAGATCAATCAATGAATATCGGACATCTTTTGCAAATGAGTCTTTTCCTTTTCCGCTCACTGTTTTTCATTTTTCTTTTTGTACAAAAATAAAATGGCAATGTTTTCCAAAATGAAAATTTCATTTCACTTTTTCTAAACAAGATTAAAATCAATCACTAAAATGAACAATCTAAACCCTTGCAGAGAGTGCCTTTCAGACTGCACCGACAACAACACAGCTATGACCTCGTATGACTTTGACAATCCAATCAACCAAGCTGATGAAGGGGTTGAAGAAGATTATGAGCTTCCTGAAGAGCTAGCCAGGTTGTTAAGGCAAGAGGAGAAGGTTATCACTCCTCATCAGGAGAAGGTCGAAACAATTAATCTTGGTACGGAAGAAGATGTAAAAGAGGTTAAGATCGGGGCCTGCCTACAAGACTCAGTGAAAGAGCAACTGATTGATATGCTTCGGGAGTACGTGGATGTGTTTGCTTGGTCCTATCAGGATATGCCAGGGTTGGATACCGATATTGTCATGCACAAGCTGCCTTTAAAAGAAGACTGCCCGCCAGTAAAACAGAAACTGCATCGTACTCGCCCAGACATGGCAATGAAAATTAAGGAAGAGGTACAAAAGCAGTGGGACGCCGGGTTCCTTGCTGTGACTAGTTATCCGCCGTGGGTTGCTAATATTGTACCTGTACCTAAGAAAGACGGCAAGGTAAGGATGTGTGTGGACTACCGGGATCTGAACAGAGCCAGCCCGAAAGATGACTTCCCATTACCTCACATTGATGTATTGGTTGATAATACGGCTCAGTTCTCGGTGTTCTCCTTCATGGACGGATTTTCAGGATACAATCAGATCAAAATGTCACCTGAAGATATGGAGAAGACAACTTTCATCACACCCTGGGGCACGTTCTGTTATAAGGTGATGCCATTCGGACTGAAGAATGCTGGTGCAACCTATCAACGGGCTATGGTAACATTATTCCACGACATGATCCATAAAGAAATTGAATGTTATGTGGATGACATGATTGCCAAGTCCCTCACAGAAGAAGACCACCTGGTAAATCTGCTAAAGCTATTCAAGCGTCTGAGGAAGTACCAACTGAAGCTGAACCCCAACAAATGCACATTCGGGGTGCGATCCGGTAAGTTGCTGGGATTTATTGTAAGTGAGAAAGGGATTGAGGTTGACCCTGATAAAGTCAAAGCCATTCAAGAAATGCCTGCACCAAAGACTGAGAAAGAAGTTCGGGGGTTCTTAGGTAGATTGAACTACATTTCACGGTTCATATCTCACCTTACTGCAACTTGTGAACCCTTGTTCAAGTTGTTAAGAAAAGAACAAACGGTCAGGTGGAACGAAGACTGCCAGAGGGCTTTTGACAAGATCAAGGAATACTTACAAGAGCCTCCAATCCTTATGCCTCCAGTTGAAGGAAGACCTCTGATAATGTACTTGACAGTATTAGAAGAGTCAATGGGGTGTGTGCTGGGCCAGCATGACGAGTCTGGTCGAAAAGAGTATGCAATTTACTACCTAAGAAAAAAGTTTACCGACTGTGAACAACATTATTCACTGCTCGAGAAAACTTGTTGTGCTTTAGCGTGGGCTGCTCGCCGACTGAGACAGTATATGTTGACCCACACTACTTTATTGATATCAAAGATGGACCCAGTTAAGTACATTTTTGAGAAGCCAACACTTACCGGACGGGTTGCAAGATGGCAAATGATCCTCACAGAATACGACATTCAGTACACATCTCAGAAAGCCATCAAAGGCAGTGTATTGTCTGATTATCTTGCTGAGCAACCTATCGATGATTACCAGCCTATGAGATTTGACTTCCCTGATGAAGACATCATGTTCATAAGAGCAAAAGATCATGAAGAGCCTGTTCACACTGAAGGGCCTGACCCGGAAGAAGAATGGACTATGATGTTTGATGGGGCTGTTAATATGAATGGTCGTGGTGTTGGTGCAGTACTCATTACACCTAAGGGAGTTCACCTGCCTTTCTCGGCGAAACTCACCTTTAACTGCACTAACAACGAAGCTGAATACGAAGCTTGTATTATGGGTCTTGAGGAAGCCATTGACCTCAGGATCAAGACTTTGACTGTATTCGGGGATTCAGCTCTGGTAATTAATCAAACCAATGGCAAATGGTACACACACCAAGATCATCTGATACCTTATCGGGATTATACAAGGAGGTTATTGACTTTCTTTACAACGGTCAAGCTTGAGTATATCCCTTGGGACGAGAATCAGTTTGCAGATGCTCTGGCTACCATTTCATCAATGATCAAAGTTCAAGCTGCCAACTTTGTGCCTCGGAATTCAGTGTCCAGACTTGACAGACCAGCGTATATATTTGCAGCAGATGTTACCAAAGATGATAAGCCTTGGTTCCATGACATTAAGTGCTTCTTGGAGGATCAAACATACCCACCTGGGGCATCTTCCAATGATAAGAAGACATTAAGGAGGCTTGCTGGTAGTTTCTTTCTGAATACTGACGGTTCCCTGTACAAGAGAAACTTTTATATGGTACTCCTCAGATGTGTTGATAGAACAGAAGCAGACTTGTTGATGCACGAGGTGCACGAAGGATCCTTTGGTACCCATGCAGGAGGGCATTCCATGGCCAAAAAGTTGTTAAGATCAGGCTATTACTGGATCACAATGGATGCTGACTGTTGTGCCTATGCCAGGAAGTGCCATAAATGCCAGATTTATGCGGATAGGGTGCATGTGCCTCCCAATCCTTTGAATGTGATGTCTTCACCCTGGCCCTTTGCCATGTGGGGCATTGATATGATTGGCAAGATTGAACCGACTGCTTCAAATGGCCACAGATTCATCCTGGTAGCCATAGACTATTTTACCAAGTGGGTTGAAGCAGCTTCCTACGCAAATGCTACAAGGCAAGTGGTAGCCCAATTTCTGAAGAGAGATATCATCTGTCGGTATGGAGTGCCCGAGCGAATCATTACTGACAATGGTTGCAACTTGAACAACAAAATGATGGAAGAGCTATGTCGGGACTTCAAGATCCAACACCACAATTCTTCTCCTTACAGGCCCAAGATGAATGGCGCTGTTGAGGCAGCTAATAAGAACATTAAGAAGATTGTGAAAAAGATGGTAGTCACCTACAAAGACTGGCATAAAATGCTACCGTTTGCCTTGCATGGGTACCGTACATCAATCAGGACATCTACTGGGGCAACACCGTATCAGCTTGTGTATGGTGTGGAGGCAGTCCTACCTGTTGAAGTTGAATTGCCTTCCCTACGGGTACTGATGGATGTTAAGTTGAACGAAGCAGAATGGGTCCGGTCCCGATACGAACAACTGAATCTGATTGAAGAGAAGAGATTGGCTGCAATCTGTCATGGGCAGTTATATCAGAAAAGAATGAAGAAAGCCTTCATCAGAAAGTCAGGCTCCGAGAGTACCAAGTAGGAGATCTTGTGCTGAAAAGACTCCTCCCTCCTCATACAGACCACAGGGGCAAGTGGACTCCGAACTATGAAGGGCTATTCGTAGTAAAGAAATTTTTCTCCGGTGGAGCACTCATGCTCAGTACTATGGATGGTGAAGACTTCCCGTCCCCTGTGAATTCAGATGCAGTTAAAAAATACTTCGCATAAAAACGACCCGCTGGACATAAAAATAGAATATAAGTCCAGGCAAAAATAGGGCATCCCGGCGAGTCAAAAACAGAATAAAAGACTCGGGCAAAAATAAGGGAAATAAACAAAAAAATGTACGCCTGCTGAGTTGAAAAGCCGCATTTGACAGCTCAGGCAAAAATGGGTATCCCGATGGATTGAAAACCCGAAAGGGCGGTCCATGCAAAATAAGGGAATAAGCGAACAACTGCATTCTGAATTCGTCTGTATCACTTACAACATGGCAAGCTTCGAAAGGGTCAAGCGCCGGTCAGAATCAGCCTTCTACAGAAAGTAAGACGAGAAGAACGTCAAATGTCATACGAGTCATAGCAAAAGGGAAGCTCCTTGAAGCGTCGTCAACATTGCCAACATCTTGTTTCTCAATTTGTAACGATCTCCTCATTTTAGGGGATTTGTTTCTTTGACTGTATCTTGCCAATTCAGGGCACATGAATTAATAAAACCAGCTTTTCAGTCATGTTTCGGCTCGTACATTTTATTTTTGTTTGCAAAAAATGTCCGATGTTCCTAAGATACTGATTGCATAAATACATATGCTTCTTCTCTAAAAAAATGCGTGCTTGCAGGAAATATACTTACTCCCGGGAGTGTCTAAACTCCTATGATGGAATCCGGTAAGGGACACCTCGGGATTACTTGTGCGTTTCTCTGACTCTTCAGGATTGCAGGTATTCAAAGCACGGCCTGGGGCATGAAAGCTTCACCCCAGCAAGCTGGCAAATCATTATCTACTCAGTCTTAGCACCGGAGGTGTTTTCTCCCCAGCTGAATTGCCATCCATTATTCCTCCTCATCCAAGTACAAAAGCCAGGGAACCATCTCCCCACAGAGTTTCAGCCTCTATCCAGAAAAGCAACGAGCGAAGGAATCACAACAGAGTGACGAAAGCTTCTACAAACCCCAGCTGGGTCCCCCGTTACCAGGATAGGTCTATCCAGTGACCTATTCCCCAAGCAAAGTCATACATGGCAGATCTACCAGTGATCTCATCCCCAGCTGGGATGTCCACTTCAAGCAGATCAGCCGGAGATCTTCGTAGTAGTGGGATCCGAATCCTGGATCGTTATCTTTGCATAATCATAGCATTCGCATCATATTCTCCCCACAGAGCGTAGCATTCCGTCTAACACGGAGCATTACGGCAAAAATCAAACATATTGCATAATCATAAGCCATGTACTGATCAAACATTTATGAATAATGAAAATCCGTCAGCAATATACAAAAAACTCCCCAAAGTCCCCACCAGAGAGCCAAAGCACTGGCCTTACACTCACAAATACAAATGCACACTCCTTTTGGCACCCGTCCGTGTCATGATTCCCCAGTAAAGTCGCCCGAGTCTTCTTTACAAACAAACACTTATAAATACCAGATACTTCTTGATACCCGTCCGTGTCATATCCCCAGTAGAAAGCCAAAGCGTCCCCTTCGCACTCACAGATACATATATACACAATTCCTTGACACCCGTCCGTGTTACCTTCCCCAGCATAGTTACCTGAACACTTTGTATATCAGATACTTGTTTATACTAAACTTTTCTCCTTTTGACACTCGTCCGTGTCACCCTCCCCAGCAAGTTAAACACTCATCTGTACACCACTCATACATATTACTCCTGTTTCACTCATACAGATACTCGTCCGTATCTTATTTATATACCACTTATATCCCCTCAGATTCGACACTCGTCTGTGTTCTCTGTTAACCAGTTGATACTCGTCTGTATCATCATCTCAGAACATGCGTCAAGCGTTTGTTTCTACCTGATACCCGTCCGTATCACAGTCTTAAGGATGCTCGTCCGCATCTTTAATCCATACACGTGTCAAACACTTATGTCTTCTTGAAGTTGGACACTCGTCTGTGTCTACTATTCCTAAGAAGAGTCCCCGCATAATCAATGCTCGTCCGTGTTCTTTGTTAACCAGTTGATACTCGTCCGTATCATCATCTCTGAACATGTGTCAGTTTTTTTTCTACATGATACCCGTCCGTATCATAGTCTTAAGGATGCTCGTCCCCATCTTTAATCTATACAGTGCCAAAACACTTATACCTTTCATTTTCTTGGATATAAACACTCGTCCGTGTTTACTATTCCCCAGCAAAGTCCTCAACAAAACTTGTTAAACTATTTCCTTTCTATCTGACATTCGTCCTATGTCATGATACCTTTTCGGCAGCCGTACCCTGCCAGGTGATCGTCCTTCACCTTCGGATGACCGTCCCTCATCCTTTCCCCAGCGGAGTCTCTATTCATTAGACCCCTTTTCTATCCGGCATTCGTCCTATGTCGCGATACTCTCAGCAGCCGTCCCCTGCTAGGTGATCGTCCTTCACCTCTTGATGATCGTCCTTCATCATTTTATCCGATGGCCGTCCTCATCGTTGATCTTATTATCTGACATTCGTCCTATGTCATGATAAACCCTGAGAGCAGCCGTACCCTGCTAGGTGATCGTCCTTCACCTCTTGATGATCGTCCTTCATCATGCTTATCCGATGGCCGTCCCCATCGTCGACCTTTTTATCCGACATTCGTCCTATGTCGTGATACTTTTTCGACAGCCGTACCCTGCCAGGTGATCGTCTTTCACCTTAGATGACCGTCCCTCATCTTATCCCCAACGGAGCAGTCGTCCCCTGCTAGGTGATCGTCCTTCACCTTTGATGACCGTACCTCGTCATTTATTTCATTTACCTATGATCCCCAGAGAATCTTATATCTTTACCTGATGGCCGTCCCCATCATAATCTCTTATATCCCCAGCTTGTCGGCCGTCCCCGTCACTGCTTTATTTCCCGCATTATCCCCAGCATGTCGGTCGTCCCCGTCATCGCTCTTTCCCCAGCAGTCGTCCTCTGCTCGGCGGTCGTCCTCCGTCACCCGCACTTTATAATCATACTTTATCTTCTTTTACAATCTATATCCCTTTTCTTCTTCATTCTGTGAGTGCAAATTTTGGACTGTCTTTGGTATTCAACCACAAGTTATCTTGTTTGCCTGTTAAGCCGTCGCTTACATCCTGCACAGCTAACTCGTGTTTGAATAGGGGCAGCTGTAAACACCCCAAATTTTCCCTCACCCATTCACACCATGGCTTGTGATCTCTTTATATGTATAAACTCAATCATAGCATCTCATATTGCATTTTTGATTCACTGCATTGATTCTAAGTCATCTGCATCTAGGGTTTGTGATCTGAGAAATCCAAGAGCCATTTGAGCCACTCCAAAGGTCACCAATCACTTCAAAGGGTTCCATGTATGTTCAAGCATCATATTGTATCCTCACAAAGTCAAGGAAGTCAAAAAATCACAAGAACTGAGATTGGCATAGAAGCAGAGCCAGGTTTGACTACACAGATGACCTAGAATTAGGGTTTTGGTTTCAAAGGCCATAACTCCAAATTTTTTGGTCATTCTTGTTTCTATTGGTCTCTATATGTTATGAGGATCATGCATATCAATTTTCATGAAGAAATTCTATGGGTAAGGCATCTAACCAAAAGGTGACTTCTTGAACAAGTCAGTGCAAAATCAGGGCATCTGAGGCCCCCAATGACCCAACCAAAGGGTGTTCTTCATCATTTTGATTGTGTATGATCTTTATTTGATCATATAAGATGTTAGAAGTTCACAAAATTAAAGAATTTCAAGCCATTTGCAAAGTTGACTTTTTGGGAAAATGACTTGTAATGGAAAATTGCCATTTTGGGAAACTTTTTCAACCCTTGCTTTTTGATTCAAAAATGCTTCAAATGAGAAAACTTTGGTCATGAAAGTTGTAGAATGGATCATTCCCTTTTCAAAAAGTACAAGAACTCATTCTAATTCATTTTGGATCAAAAGTTATGGCTTGTCAAAGTTGGGAAAAATCACATAATTTCAAGTTTTCCACCAAAGAGGCAAGGTTGCAAAATCCCTTGCCAAGACAAATTGTGCTATCAAATGGACTTCTAATCTTCATAAAAACATGAACCAGTGTCTAAAAGTCATATTGCATCAAGAGTTTGCTCATTTTTATGACTTGTGGATCAAGAAACTTCAAAAGGGCAAAAGTAGGACAAAGTTGCAAAACCTATGATAAACCCTAATCCACTTGCTGCATTGCCTCTAAACCTTTTCCATGGTTCTCCCTGATTCAAGCTGCAGCCAAGCCATGCCTTGTACCTCCATTGTCACAGCCCATACCTCTCTTACACAAAACTTGACTTTTTTGCAAAAGGACCCATACCAATCAGCCTGTGCCACACCAACTTCTCTGACCTCTCTAGTTGTGATAAGTGGACCAAATGAGATAAAACACATCACACACACAAGCCTGAAGCTCCAAGAACACAGCATACTCAAAAATCCCCAAATTTGCAAAAGCTTTCGAATCTCTTGATTCAGCCATCAAACCTTCAAACTTTTTCCACCATTCAACTCCATAAACCTCACTGATCATTTCCCACCCTCCATTTTGCCCTAAAACCTCCACAATCAAAAACACGACTTTCACATTTCATGAACTGAGATTCTACAAACTCTCTCTAGTGGCCATTTAAACTCCAGCTAAGCATCACAAACACTTGGAGGGAATCATTGGAGTGGATTTGAAGCAAAGAACTGACCAGAAAGTCCCTGATTCGAAAGCTCAAGCTCATGTAGCCATGGCATTTATTTTTCCAGAACTCTCATTTTATGTTATAGAATTATTCTACATGTCTCTCTGATTACCATGATGTGTTTAGTTTTGAAAATAGTTGAGAAATAAGCATTTCATGAGCTTCTGAAACTTCTGAATAATTTTCCGTTTTGCTTCGAATCTTGTTGTTCATGTGAAATAAATGATTTTTGCTGGCTGAATCTTGTTTAGAATGAGTTAAGGATTGATTCTGGAGAGTTTGGTGAGTTTTTATGGCGTTTTGAGAGAGATTGAGTGAGAGAGCCGCCGGAGAAGATGATCGGAACACTGTTCCGGTCATCAGAAAGTCATTAGGGTTCAGATTAGGGCTTTAATCATAATTAGTGTAGTTTGAATTTCAGCCGTCCAGATGCGCGCGGGGTCAATTCCCTCCAACCCAGCTTTGAATCTCAGCCTTGGGATTAGTTGACTTTCCCCTTTTTTCATTTATTTATTTTTTAATTCATTTGTTTCTATTTAATTTGCACGAATTTTAAAAAATAGCAAAACACTTTAAAAAATTTTGAAATTTTTTGTCAAAGGTTTAATTAATTTTCAGAACACAAAAATATTTTTATTTTTATTTTTTGAATTAAAAATTATTTTTAAATCATTTAAAAGTTTATTTTTAATTAGTTAATGGAAATTAATTAATTAAAAATACTTTTAGGTATTTAAAAATCACAAAAAAAATCACATTGCATTTAGAAACATTTAGAAACATTGTCCAACTCTCAAACCAAATTTCTTTTTTGATCTTGATGCCTTTTGATAATTTTCTTTGGATTTAATTTCATTTAAAGGCATTATTTTGTTTCAAACTTCAAAAATTCACTTCTGCCTAACCATTGAGAGTTGGAAGATGATTCTTTTTGCATTGCATCTTGAATAGCATGTAGTTTGTAGGATAAAATTGGTATGAATTGATCTTGCATTTTCAATTTGTTTTGCATTTTTCTTGTCAAGGTACCTTAAAACCCTAACAATCTTAGGAAATTCATAACTCTCACTAGGTTAAGAGTTGGATCCCCTCCTTTGGGCAGTGAGTTTGTATAGGTTTAGGGTTCCTTTGATTGCACTTTCAAATTTTTGTCATGTCATTTGCTTCTGGTTTTGGATTTTGCCTTGTGTGTTGATCATAAACCCTAATTTGTGCATTCCTTTGCATCCATCTTCCATTTGCTTGCATACCATGACTTGCCATGACATTTTGTGCATTCATTTGATTCATAAGACATCTTAGGACATGTTAGAATCATGTGTGATCATTGCATCTTTCATTTTCCATGTTGTATGTCATTTGCATTTCATAACTTTTCATGAACATTCATGGTTCTAAGCATGCTTCTCTTGCATCCATATATTTGTATGATCATTCTCATTCCTTGCCTCATGTTTGCATCATCTTTTAGCATCATTAACATCATACTCATGCTTCTGGTTTTGGTTTGCATCATCACATTTCATCTCATTTGCATTACATTTCATTTCTTTTGCTAACTTTTCAGGTGGTAAGTTGTTTTGAGAAGTGGATTTGCCTTCACTTCTCACACTCTCTTTTCATCTCTCTTATGCATCATTGCTGCATTTTATCTTATGCTTTGGATTGAGCTTGCTCAATCTTGTTCATCTTACTTTCTTTCTTCAAGCAACTTGACTTCTTAAGTAAAGCAAGTTGTTTTGCTTCTCTTTGCTCCTTTCATCTGCTTCCCTCCTTGGTGGTTCCTTGAAGATCTTTCTTGCAAACCTCACAAACCCTAGGACTTCCAAGAATGATAACTTTTTTATGATTGTTTAGTCCCCCATTTAGCTTTTTACCTTTGTGTCATCATTGAGTCTTCTTTTCTCACCTCATAATCAAGGGCTAAACCTTAAAGGTTTTAAGGCTTTGTTATTAAGCTTATGCCTGCATCCTTCTATTAGGATGGAGTGTATAACTTTAATCCTAAGTGTTAAACCCTTAATGTGTTTAAATCCTTTAATCAATTCACTTAATAATCATCAAGACATCAAGCTTGTAACTTGGGCCTTGCATTAGGGTTCTAATTCTTCCTTAATTGGTTAAGAAGGACTAACCCTAGTGTTAATGGACAAGTCCCCCTCAAGTTGTCTTACCAATCATAAAACTCATTTCTTAATCATACCATTAACTAAAATCCACTTAATAAAGGCTTTGTTTTGTCATGAGGTTAATCCCTAATCATGGATTAAGTTGAGGAGTTTTCCTCAGCTTAAACATTCTCATCTATTATCCTTCTATTAGGATGGTGTAATGAGTTTGTTTAATCCCTGATTGTGGCTTAATCTCATTACTTAGCACTAAACAAAAACAACAAAAACATCTAATTAATCACAAGTAGGTTAATGATCTTAATCCTACACCATGGTGATTAAGTGTGAGATGCTGACTTCACACTTAAGGTACTCTCATTACCCCTAATCAGAGGGAGGATGTGATGAGTTTACTAACCCATTGGTTTAGGCTTAAGCTCATTATCCTATGACAAACTCCAAAAGCAATAAAAGACTGAAAATACAGAAACAAACAATAATCGTCTCCTCCGGGATTCTTTTCTCATCATACTCACTCACAAACGAGAACTTGCTTCTTCCGTCTAATGCAAGACAGTTTGCACCTGGGCCAGACAAGTCATACACTTGAGCATAGACAAGCAAGCAGTTCATCAGTCAATTTATCTTTCAGTCTCTTTGGGTCGAACTACGGTGTTCTGGCTTCCTCATTGCACGAGAGGATACGTAGGCATAACTTAACAGTTATCGAACAAAAGTCTCTGTATATTCCCCCTCCTTCTAGCACCATTCTTTGAGCCTCATAGTCATGAGCATTTCACTCCTGTTCTTACACTGACACTGTACATATTACACTTCACACTTCTCTTACACTGACACTTGCGTTCTTTTCCAGCTTTGATACACAAATTGCACTGACACTACCCCGTTAAAACACAAATCTTTTAAGCGTGGATCCCGTCGAGTACGACGGACAATCTGGGTGCTAATACCTTCCCAGGTTGTAACCAACCCCCTTTCTCAGTTTCTCTGGTTCACAACCGTCTTATCCATATCTTTCTAGGTTTATGCAGCATTACCTTTCCTCCGGGATAAAAATGCCTAGCTAGCGACTCTTTCTTTCTCTTGAGTTCACTCTTGTGTGTTCTCATCCGTCTTTTCGCCGACCGTTCGCGTCTGTACCCCTTCTGACCTTTGTTATCATTTTGGTGGGAGCGACACCAATGGTAAAACCTATAATTATAAACACAAAATTTAAATAACTAAGTCTATAGATGCATTAAAACTAAACTACGAATAATTACCGAAAACAACAGGAAAAAGCATTGATTATCACATAAAATATTCGAAAGGTGCCAAAAACTAAACTATATATTAACATATTCTAGAACTTAACAACTCTCCACAACTTGCTTCATTGTTTGTCCTCAAACAAAAGTAAGATAAAACAGAAACAAGATGAAAAAAGGATAAGACAAAACAAACAAAAATTGATGGTTCAAACTTAAATGATGCATAACCAGTAGTGTTCAGCTCAACACATAATCAAAACATGGTTATGAACTAACTTCTAAACAAAAATAACAAGCAACTTATCATAAGCAATCAAATGTTCAAACATGAATCAACTACTTAACTCAGATGAGTCATGATCAATAACTACATGGGACAGAACACTCTCATAAGCAATCGTGCCAACATTCTAAACAATTGCTGCATTCATCTATCAAATTCAACAAGGAAATCAAGGAAAAAAAGATCTTATAAGGACTTCTCCAGGTTGCTGGTTGGCAAGGGTTAACCAAAAATGGATATATATATATATATATATATATATATATATATATATATATATATATATATATATATATATATATATATATATATATATATATATATATATATATATATATATATATATATATATATATATATATATATATAAGGTTAATGACACAAAGTGGCTATCAATTTTTTTTTTGAAAAATTTGAAGAAGATGCTGACTTAATCAAACCTCAACCCAATTCACTATTTTCCTTTCTTTTTCTTTTCTTTTTTTTTCTTTTCATGGCGCCTTCTCACATATAATTCAAATGCTTATTTTGTCTTTCTTTTCAAACAACTCAAATATGAGTGCAAAGCATAACAAAAAAAAAACTTGTCAATTTTCTTTTATTTTCACAAGAGGCACCATTTCACCACATTCTATCTTTTTTCACACAACAAGTACTTTCCCCAACTTTAAATCACACTTTACATTAAAGACAATATCCTTCACAAGCATGCTCAAACAAAGGGTTAAGTGTATACAAAAATAAATTAGAATGAATCACACAATTTTCTTTTATAAACATC
Organism: Lathyrus aphaca; assembly: GCA_963966055.1. Taxonomy (NCBI): domain Eukaryota; kingdom Viridiplantae; phylum Streptophyta; class Magnoliopsida; order Fabales; family Fabaceae; genus Lathyrus; species Lathyrus aphaca. The sequence goes on from OZ014519.1 coordinate 599,133,169, forward strand.
AACCACAAATGAATGGGTTTCTTGATACTTTCCCAATTTTTGTTTTATGATTCATTCTATTTGTGTGAAGGCTAAAAAATGGATAGCAAATGCTCACACATCTCACCGGGTAAAGTCAAGCCTAAAAGAGTTGGTGGTTATACTCCATGTCAAACAATGCCTAGATCATTTCAATGTTTCCAAGATTTACTAAAGAATACAAGATTAAGCATGAATCGTACGAGCTAAGCAACAATTACATAACACTTTCTTTTGTGAACAATGAAGGTCACTCACATTTATGGTTTTGTCCTAAATGATTCCCATTTGAACATATATGCAAAATGAAACAAAGCTTGAAATTTATGTAAAGCGACAAGTTCATACACATGCTAACATTCTACAAAGCACAAACAGTGTACCTTTTTCGTGTAACAATTGAGACTTATATCATCACCATCAAATTTTGGTGTAGCACATCACTATTGACAAAAGAAATAAAACTTGATTCATCAATCAAATACCTTAATTCAAGAACAAACACACAAACAATTGAACCAAAAAGAATAACATCAAAACCTCATCCGCTCGGATGGTTCCATAACAAAAATTAAAGTAGTAGCATACAAATCCTCATCTGCCCGGATGGAAACAAAATCAAATCCAAAACATAAAAACTAATATCGAAATCCGCCCGGATGTTAACTACAACAGTATCCAAACAACAATAAAAGTATAACAACCTAACAAAATACTAAACATAATAATAAACAAAGGGTTGAATAATCAAACCCATCAATAGGAACTCGAGCTAGAGTTTTCATCATCCTCCTGGTCCTGGTCCACACCGACATCAACACCACCACCATGCATAGCTGCCTCCTCTAGAAAAATAGGTCTACCCTCAGGCCACCTAGAATATGCCAATAAATCCTCTCTGGATCTAAAAGGATGGTCCACATGTGGCTTTCGGATATGTAGCCAGAGTTGATCAATGGAGTCGTGCATGAATAGGAAATCACGCTGGTGAGCCTCATGCATGCCATAGTTGGCCTCAATATTCGGATCAAGAGCACGCCTTACAAGAGCGGCAACAACAACAAGCAAATCATCCCTATCATTCTGCAAGAAAAAACGTGAGATAAAAACATCATATAAATAACCAATCTTCACAGTCCCATGTGTGGGGAGTGCAACTCCAACCCTATGACATAAACCCATAATCAACCCCGAATAAGTCAGTGCGCATGCAACCATAACACCGAGAGGGGTCGAGCTCAGAGAAATCCTCTTCAAGTCATTAGTATTGATCTGATCTAAGTCCACAACCTTCTCATCATTCACTATGCAATAAATAAGTGCAGCAGCTTCCTTAGTAATGGAAGAGGTATGACTTATAGGCTTCAGGTTGTGCAAAACCACCGACATCATTATCTGCGCAGATGTCGTCAAAACTCCCCTCATAAAATTTAGTGGAGCTCTATTAGCTCCCAACTAGTAAGTATGGTCCCTCACACACAAGGCCTCTCTCAACGACTCAGGGTTCCAATTTCTTTTAGCATACATCCTTCCGTAATCACAAAGTTCATCATCAGCCATCACAATATGATTTCCAAGTTAAGCATTTATCGCAACCCTGGAAAAATGAATCTCTCTAACCCTCACCCAAGTTTTGAAACCGAAGGTCTCATCGCTTATAGGAAGGGAATTCGAATAGATTTCCCTAACTATGTCTAAGTGGTACTCCGGGTAAGGTGGAAATAGCCCGTCCCATCGACGGTCTTCCAAATAGGTCCCTGTGATGTGAAAATCCCCCTTAGAGCTAATCTAACTATCTTATCTCCCCAAACATTTCTCTTTTCCAATTTTTGGTACCTTGCTTGTTGGTCAAGACTAATAAACATAACGCGATCAAAAGCCACAGTTGGAGGACGCCTAGTTGCGGTATAGGTCGAACCGACACATTACTTCTTTCTCATAGACATCTGTAAAATAAAATAAAACATCCACAAATAGACATATACGTTAACGAAATAACATTAAAATATGCCTAAATTCCTAAACAAATATGACTAATCATCCATTGGAATAAAAACAATTTTTAGAAAAGGGGAAAAATTATGCAGAATCCCAGACTGCACTAATCACGCAAGAGCACGCTAAGCGGGCTCTACGATTTGTAGAAAATCTCCTCTCTGTAACAGAGGGATTTCAATGGATGAAAAACACTTCTAATCACCTCAGAGCAACAAGGAAGGAAGAAACAACACAGATAATTACAATATAACCTAATTAAAACCCTAATTTCAAAGTTGTTTCCCTAATTCATAATTTTACAATGACCTAACCACATGCATCAACTAATAAATCATAATAGTGATGTATAAAGATGAAATCCATATAGAATCATAAAGCACAAGATGAAAATCTCATGAATAAGGTAAAATTTCATCCAAAATGAGTTTTTCACGAATAATTCAAGAACAACATGCAACTTGCAATTAGGTAGTGATGATTTTGCGCTTGAAAACGGAGAAGAAGAAGCAAAACACGAATCTATCACGAAACTCTCACAAAAATTGAAGAAGAAAAGAGAGAAATCTATGAAATTTTGTGGAAAAAGGGTTGAATTAGGCAACCCTAATTCCTTTTCACTATTATAACACCGAAATGGGTCGGGTCAGCTCAGATGGGTTAACTCAAATGCTCATTATAGTGTGAGGTCTCTTTTCTTCTAGGCCGCGTTAAGAAGGCTTCTGCACGCTAAGTGGGCTCTGCTAAACCAAAAATACTCCCAACAATCCAAAATCACCATTTCCAGCATGCAAAACATGTTAAAACAAAAAATTGACAAAAATACAATAAAAATTACAAAATTGGGGTGCCTCCCAACGAGTGCTTGTTTAACGTCGGATAAGCTCGATGGTCCAAGATGATCAACGATCAACGAGGAGAACATAACACTTTTCCCGATCGAAATTGCCTCCAAGGTATATTTTCCCGGGAAAAATTTCTATCGGGAATTGAACAGAAGTACCATTTTCCCGACCTTAAAGTCCTTTTGTCGGATCTTCTTATCATGATAACTTTTCACCTTCTCTTTATACAACCAACTAGAATGGTATGCGACATTGCGCATCTCCTCAAATTCTAGCAGTTGCACCTTTCTTTTTTCTCCAGCCGATTCTTGATCAATGTTTAAAACCTCTAAGGCCCACAAAGTCTTGTGCTCCATCTCAACGAGTAAATGACATGTTTTGCCATAAAACATTTTGAATAGAGTTAAGCCTATTAGAGCTTTGTATGCGGTACGATACACCCACAAAGCATCATCCAACTTTTGTGACCAATCCTTTCTAGAACTCGACACAGTTTTCTCCAAAATCCTTTTAATCTCACAGTTAGACACCCCGGCTTGACCGTTTGTCTGTAGGTGGTAGGGGGTCACCACTTTGTGCGTCACACCATAATGTTTTAAAACATTTTCAAGGGATGCGTTGCAAAGTGTGACCCACTATCACTAATAAGAACCCTTGGAGTGCCAAAATGGGAGAAAATGTTTTTCTTAAGAAATTTGATCACCGTCTTGCCATCATCCTTAGGTGAAGCAATCACTTCAACCCACTTTGAAACATAGTAAACCGTCACAAGGATATATTCATTGGTAAAAGAAGGTGGGAATGATCCAACACAGTCAATGCCCCAACGGTAAACAAATTTCACTTCTTGCAAATTTTGAAGGGGAATTTCATCCCTTTTCCCATTTCCACCCATTCTTTGGCATGTATCACAACTACGCGCATGGATATTTGCATCTTTGAAAAGAGTCGGCCAATACAATCCTGATTGCATGACTTTTGTGGCCGTCCCTGCACCATTGAAATGGCTCCCGTAGGGCGAGTTATTATAATGCCATAGAATGTTTTGTGTTTCATCATTTTTTACACACCTCCTTAACAAGTTATCCTCTCATAACTTGAATAAGTTGTTTTCATCCCATACATAGTAGTTAGCATCCGATAAGAACTTCCTTTTTTGGTTCCAAGTTAGGTCCTCGGGTACCCAACTGGTTGCCTTGTGATTCGTAAAATTCGTTAACCACGACCTAACTTGGACTCGAAAAAACATTTCATTGGGAAATTCCTATCGGATTTCCTTTTTGGATTTGGTAACCTCTACATTGATCAAACGTGACAACTGATCTGCCACCAAATTCTCGGATCCCTTTTTATCTTTTATTTCCTAATCAAACTCTTGGAGTAAAAGGATCCACCGGACGAGCCTTTGCTTCGAATCCGGTTTGGTAATCAGATACTTTATCGTCGAGTGATCCGTGTAGACCACCACTGTAGAACCAATGAGGTAAGAATGAAACTTTTCAAGTGCATACACTATTGCAAGCAATTCTTTGGAGTAATTCACTTGTGCCTCATTTAACACTTTACTTGCATATTGTATAGCATAAAAGGTTTTGTCATTCCTTTATCCTAATACCGCTCCTACAGCATAATCACTCGTGTCGCACATAAGTTCAAAGTTCAACATCCAGTTTGGCACGATGATTATTGGAGCAGTAATTAGTTTTTATTTTAAAACATGGAAATAACTAAGACAATTATCATCAAAGATAAATATCTGATCTTTGTTGAGAAAATTTCTCAACGGCCTTGCAACCTTCACAAATCCTTGATGAATCTCCTATAGATCCTCGCGTGTCCCAAAAAGCTACGGATTTCCTTAATGTTGGTTGGAGGAGGAAACTTTTCAATGAATTCAATCTTTGATTTATCGACTTCATAGCCTTTGGAAGAAACTTTGTGGCCAAGCACAATTCCCTTCGTTACCATGAAGTGACATTTCTCCCAATTTAAAACCAAGTTGGTCTTCACCCACCTTTCAAGCACGGTTTCCAAATTTTTCAAGCATAATTCGAGTGACGCCCCAAATTTTTCTCTATAAGGTCGGAGAAGATCGCTTTCACGCACCTTTGAAAAGTTGTCAGAGCATTACAAAGGCCAAAAGGCATCTTCAGGTAGGCAAAAATGTCAAAGAGACAAGTGAACACTATCTTCTCATGATCGAACGGGTCAACCGCAATTTTGTTGTACCCCGAATATCTGTCCAGAAAACAATAGAATTGTTGTCTGGATAATCTTTAAAGCATTTGATCCATGAATCGGAGTGGAAATGGTCTTTTCTCGTTAAGGTGTTCAACTGTCTATAGTCCATGCACATTATCCACCCTGTAACAATTGTTGTCTAGATGAGATCATTCTTTTCATTGCGGATTACAGTCATGCCACCTTTTTTTGGAACAACGTGCACGGGGCTTACCCATGTACTATTCGAGATCGGGTAGATCATTCCCACATCCAAGAGCTTAACAACCTCTTTACAAACAACTTCCTTAACCGTAGGATTCAAACGGCGTTGTGGTTTAGATACCGCTTTGAAATCCTCTTCCATAAGAATCTAGTGTATACAATAGGATGGATTAATTTCTTTGAGATCGGAAAGAACCTACCCTAAAGTTTCATGATTTATTTTTAACACTCGAACCAAACGGGTTTCTTCATTGATTGACAACACGTTGATAATAATCACCGGTTTGTTGCAACTTTCATCAAGGAATGCATACTTCAAGTTAGAAGGTAGCATTTTCAATTCAAGTTGCACTTTCTCATCAATTTCATCTTTCTTTAACTCATCTTTTTCAACTTCCCACGGTTGCAATTTTTTGAGCGACTCAAGCTCTTTCAAACATTCGTCAAGTTCCCTCTCTTCCTCACTAGTAAGTATGTCAAATGACTCACCAAGTTCTCTTTCTATGGGAGATTCCACATGAATTTGTTTTGCAACTTCAATAATTGCCTTGTCTGATGCATCAATGCAAAAACAATCATTCTTGTCCTTGGAATGCTTCATCGCTTCAAATAGATTAAACGACACCTCTTCATTCAAAACCCGCACTTTCATAAGGACATCATCAACATCTATCATCATACGTGCGGTTTTCTTAAAAGTTCGACCAAGAATTAGAGGAGCATCTTCATCCTCTTCCATATTAATTACAATGAAGTCCACCGGAAAGAAAAAATTATCAACTTTTACCAACACATCTTGTGCCACTCCAATCGGATGAGTGGTAGATTCATTGGCCAATTACAATGTCATCTGGATGCCCTTAATTTAAATGTTCCCAAGAATTTTCACAATTGACAAAGGAATAATATTAATACTTGTTCCCAAATCAATAAGGTCATTTCCAACAAAGACATTACCAATTGTAACGGGCAAGGTAACTCGCCCTAGATCGACTTTTTTCTTCATTAGAGTTCTTTGAATAACTGCACTACAATTTTCCGCAAGAATTACGGTTTCCAACTCAGAATATTTCCTCCTATTTGTAAGAATTTCCTTTAAGAATTTGGCGTACTTCGACATTTTCTCTAGAGCTTCGAAAAATGGGATGTTGATTTGTAATTGCTTAAAGATATCCATGAATCTTGAGTATTTCCGAGCATTGTCTTTCTTTGTCGGCACATGAGGGTAAGGCATATTTTGAGTCGGTATCGGATTTATCTTCTCATTCCCCTTATTAACTCTCACATGTTTCTCTTTTTTCTTCACTTCCTCCACACTCTCATTTTCAACTTCAACAACAATTTCATTTTTCTTTTCAACTACAACAATATTTTCATCATTATTTTCAACTACTTCATTATTACTATCCTCCTCAATAATACCATCAATATTTGTTTCATCCACTACTTTGTCATTTTCTTTAGCTAACTCCTCCCCCTTCTAGTAACAATTGCCTTACAATTCTCCTTCGGGTTTAGTTGAGTATTTGCAGAGACTGGAGGACCCGATTTTTGTTCGGCTATTTGTTTTGCAAGTTGCCCAACTTGATTCTCTAGATTCTTTATCGCTGCATCACTACTCTTTTGGTTAACCACAAACATTTGAATGAATAGGCTAAGAGTATCTTCCAACTTTGAAGTTGCAACCGGAGGTGGTGGTGGTTGATACAGATTTTGTCGATTAGAAGAACCAACATTCGGGTTCCACCCTTGATTGTGATTTTGATAGTTACCTCGTTGTTGATACCCTTGATTTTGGTATGGTTGATAATTTTGTTGATATTGTTGTTGTCTTTGTTGATATCTTTGTTGTTGATTTTGGTTGCCCGTGGAATTCACTTCTTCATTAACGGGAGGACAAAAGTCGGTAGGGTGATCGCCTTTACAAAGATCAGAACTAGCAACTTGATAAGAACACTTTGGAACACCCTGCAATTCTTTGATTTTTTGTGGAAGCTTTGACATTTGTTGTGTCTAAAGCTCCATTTGTTGTGAGAGCAATTTGTTCCGAGCAAGTATCGCATCATTAGTTCCTAATTCAATTAACCCCGCCTTCTTTGGTGTTATTGCTCTATTATGTTGCCCATGAAAATCATTTAGAGTCATCCGACTAATGGTTTCAAATGCTTCATCCACACTTTTTGATAATAAAGAACCTCTTGAAGTAGCATCAAGAAGAGTTTTGTGTGTCGGTTGGAGTCCATTTCTAAAAATGTGAACTTCAGTCAATTCATCAAAACCATGGCCCTTGCACTTCTGAATCATAGATTTGTATCGCTCCCAAGCCTCGTTAAAAGACTCATTATCACCTTGTGAAAATACGAAGATGGATGTTTTAGCGTCCATGTAACGATAATGTGGGAAAAATCTCTTTATGAACTTTTCTTCCAACATATTCCAATCTGTCATCACGGTAGTGGGTTGATCGAATTACCATTCTTTTGCTTTGCCTAGTAAAGAATGTGGGAACAATCTTTTGAATAGTTGCTCTTCTTAGTTCTCGTCCACTCCGGTTGCACCGACTATCTCATAGAACTTTGTAAGATGCCTAAATGGATCTTCATGGTCCATCCAGTTGCTCCCTGGATTTCCATCCTGTTACAAACACGAAAGTGGTGCGGAAAGGATAGAGTTGCCATCCAGGCATTTTTATCCCGAAGGAATGGTAATGCTTCACAAACCTAAAAGAAGTAAATAACAAAGTCTTGTGAACCAAAGAGACTGTGTTCGGGAGTCGGTTACGAACTGGAAGATATTAGCACCCCAAATCGTCTGTCGTACCCGACGGGATCCACACTTGCTAGAATTGTTTCAAAGGGTAAGGAATGAACGGTTGTTGAACTGAAACTGCTACTCGAACTGGAAAAGAGAACTAAAAGGTATGGAAAAATGTAGGGAAAATAAAAAGAATGCTCGAATGGACCCTACCCCATTGCCTACGTATCTCATCAGGAAATGAGAATTATAGTCGACGTAGTTCCCCTAACTGGGGAGGAAACTTTTTGCGTTTTTTAAATTGAACTGCTTATGTCTATGCTCAAGTGTTGCAGACTCATCTGGAATGAGCGCGTTTACTGTCTTGCACATAGACAAGTCGAAGAAAGTTATTACGTTAAGTGAATGAGATGAGAAAAGAATTCCCGAAGGAAAGACGTTTATTGTTTGTTTGATGTTTTTTAGAAGCTTTTTTTCTGAGGTTTGCACAGGAGAGTGTATCCAAGTCTTACTCAATGGGATGTGTACCTCTTACATCATCCTAAAATGGAATGGATAAGAATCACACCTAAGTATGAAGGATATTCCCAAACCTAGTTCCAAAGATTAAGGCTCAAGCACACTAGCCTATTATACTCATTAAATGTTTTTGTGGTTTTTTTTGTTAAGAATTTTTTTATAGCTTTTGTTTGTGAAACATCCTCATGCTAAGACTTATTCATCATGATAGGTACCCTACACTTCATCCCTATATGGGATGTGTGCAAGTACCCCATGGCAAAGTCCCTTGGCACATGAGAAGAGCTATCCTTTATTAGGTGTCTTGAAGTGTTTATTTGAGATGATAAAGAAAGAGAGGCACCAAAGGATCTCAAAGGTAAAAGTCTAATAGGGGACTAATAATCCTAAGAGTTATCATGCACAGATGATCCTAGGTTAGTGAGGTTTGAACTCTATCCTAATGAAAAGAAATGAGAGAAAGGAAGAGAAGAAGAAGACAAGGTTAAAAGACAACTTACTTCTCAAAAGAAGATAAGTTGTTTCTAAGAGGGAAATGATGACATTATAAAAGCAAAGCACTAGGTGCTAAGGCAAACACAGCTTGAAAGCATAAAAAGAAAAGGAGAAGTTAGAATGTGGAGACTTGTCCACACTCCAATTACTTACCCTGAGCCTCTACATGGTTAATACAAGTAAGAAAACAAACAAACAACACCTATTACATCACTCCAACACTTATATAAGCATGGAAGCAAGCAAACAAACACAAACAACTTATAACAACCCATATTCAGCACTAACACAACTATTAAAAGTCAAAACAGAACACATACATCACACTTTTTATAGCACACATGCACCAAGACTGCAATGAAAGGCCAAGCAAATTTGAAAGCAAACATGAAAACACCACAATAGCAATGCAACATTTCGTGTATCATGCACCAATTGCATATCAAAATACATCATAATCACATACTAATGAGCATGAATAAACATCAAGTCAAACCAATATGAATATGCATCAACAATTTCCAATGCCACATGAACATGCAAGATTCAAATTTAGGTGTGTGAGTATGAAAACATGAGGCACCATGCATACACATTGCATACCAGCAGATTGAACAATTATTAGCATGTTAACAAGTCTATGCAAACTTATAATCATTATGTTCAATGCTTCATGGATGTAAAACATCAATTATGTCAAGTATCGGAAATTCATGAATTCACGCGTCAAAGGAATGCAAACATGCATCAACACACATGCAAATAGCTCTAAACAATCATCTAAAATGATAACACAATGGTCCATAATGATCAAAGAAGGTGTGGTACACAAACAGCCCTGCAAAAGCACAAAAAATTCAAAATGCAACATTGTTAACCGGTTAACCAAAGTGTTATCCGGTTAACCAACCTAGAACCTGCATAATTTGTCAAAATTAACATGTGTTAACCGGTTAACCAAAGTGTTAACCGATTAACACTGAACAATCAACAACAAAAACCTGCAGAAAAAGAACTTCCAACAACAACTTATTTCCATAATCTCCAGAGGTTCCAACAATCAAATGTACACGAAAATTACACCAAATTCAACAAAAATCAAGCATACATTGGATCCACAAACATCAACACATAATCCAATTCACAAATTGATCAATCAACACAATCACATTATGGATCTACATCATGAACATGCAAATAAGCTAAAAGTAGAAGTAGATCTGAAATTAACCAACCTACAAAGTTGAGATTTGCTTTGGTGAGTTTTGATCAAGCTGAAACTGATGAATCTAGAAGATAACTTGAAGGATCCAATGCTCTTCTTCACACAAAATTCAAGATGAATGCAATTTGATGAACTTAATGCAAAACTAAGTCCCAAAAGCACTTCCAAACACAAATTCAGATCTGAGCCAGTAGCAAAAACCAGCGATGGATGTATAGAAAAACAGTGGATGAAGGCTTAGTTCCAAGATCAAGAAACTTCAATGTGAAATTTGATGATCTTTGAAGGAAATGGAACTTTGAGTGTAAGGGTTTGAAGAAAGTTGAGAGAAAAGTGTGAGAGATCTCAGAAAAATTGAGAGGGAAATAAAATTATGAGAGTGTGTGTGTGAGGTTTGGAGAGAAGTGGCATAAATACCACTTAGGTTTGGGGCCCAAAAATGTGGTTTAGATCTAGTTTAGAAAGGTGATTAGGAACTAGCTTTGGGATTAGGCTTGGTAATCATTCTAGATCATTCTTCATAATTCCAATTTAATTGAAATAAAATAAATCAGAAAAATGGAAAAAATGAAACAAGACCAAGCATGTTAAACACCTGCTGAAATTCAAAATTTCACAAGCGTTAACCGGTTAACGAATGTGTTAACCAGTTAACACAGGCCAATTTCAAACTTTTCCCTCCTTTTGGTGGAAAACCTCAATAATGCATTTGCGTCGTTCGTCTGAGCTTGTTTTGACTTTAAACCCTGATGAGAGATTACACCGCCCAAATACATCTGATCACATGCCTTATGATTGATGATAAATGCTTTTTATTTGTATTTTATTTTATTATTATTTATTTTTTGAATGCAATGCAGATGCATGCTGAATGCCATGAAAATGAGAGGGCAAATTTTGGGGTGTTACACATCCCCGTAAAAGGATTACCATACAAAAGCTGGAGAATCTCAATCTTCATTTCTGTTTGGCATCCATTCGTCAAATTACGCATTGTGTCACAGACTGTTGACACAAGGCGTTGAAGCAGGTGGAGGTGGTGGTGGATTCTCTGCCATGATCGGCGTGAAATGTGGTGGTGGTAGTGGTGTAAAAGTAGATCTTTCTCCTTACGCTCTTCGTTCTTTAGCAAGTTTCCTCCTCCGTCTAGTCTTGATATTTAAATTCCTTGTGGTTCTTTTAATCTCAAGATAAAAAAGAAGGTGGTATGTGGGAAGTTTTCCTCGCATAAACAGAGTCTGCAGAAACTTAACCAAACAAATTAACAAGTACAAGAAAAAGTTATACAAACCTAAAACTTCACAACTATTTCAATACTTGCAATATCAATTAATAATCCCCGACAAAGACGCCAATTTATTGGAATATAGATGGAGTAAGGTTTTCGTTATCATTCCACAGAGATTGTTTCTAGATATTATCGTCATTCTACAATCGTAATTGTTTTAAGCTTATCGTAACAAAAGGGTTTGTTTGAGGGTAACACTTTGTTTGCATAAGTTCTAAAATGTAACGGTAAAAGTATCGAATTTGAAAGGTTTAATAAAACATGCCAAGATTAGGGTTCGACAAACCAATTTGTACGAATAGAATCGATAAAATAGATGAACTTGTTTAAAGATAAATACAATCACATATCCTCTCAATATGTTTATCTCTAACACATATTGTGAGATTTACTATTTTGATCCTTTGATGATCTCTCACTTAAACTATCAAAATGATAACATTCAAGTTCAATATTTGTGAACATCAAGTCTTATAACTATCTCTAGCCTATTTTCATTGATGGATGAAAAACCTAGGTAAAGAGTTGGAACATATTTCTCAATCATGATTAACACAAAGAATATATCATAAAAACAAGGTTTTTCACCATATATTCATCATCCATAAGTTCAAGAGTTTACATCAATACCTATACATACAAAGGAAGGAGTGTCTACCTTTTAATCTTGACACAAGATGGATTTAGCTATCCGTAGACATAATAACTTCACAAGCAAGAAATGAAAGAAGGGGGACAAAGCATCAATGATGATTTCCCGACTATTGATGCATCGATTCTTCAAAAACTAGATGCTAGAGTGTTTACAATGTTTCGCTCTAAGAAAATATCAAGGATCCCCCACAAAATGATGAAAAGATCAATTTAAAGGGTTTTGGAAATCTTAGAGCGCGCTATCATTTATTGCTAAATTTCCTTAAGCGTGCACTTAGCGGGCTCATGAGCGCGCTAAGTGGGCAACTCCTGGAATTTGGCGTTGTCTTGGACTAGGAGCGTGCTTAGCAGGCTCGTAGCATGCTTCAAAAAATGATTTTTTTTTTAAAGTTTCCCAAGATCCTTTCATACTTCAAGCTTCCCTTTCCAATGGTAAAACCTATAGTTATAAACACAAAAGTTAAATAACTAAGTCTATAAATACATTAAAACTAAACTACGAATAATTACTGGAAACAACGGGAAAAAACATTGATTATCACATAAAGTATTCGAAAAGTGCCAAAAATTAAACTATATATTAACACATTCTAGCACCTAACAGGTCGTCAGCCATCTGTAAAAGATCTTTAACTTTCACTACCCGGAAGGCATCCAAAACGACCAAAGACCATATTTCTAGAGCATTTAACTTGTCATAGTCAAAGCCAAAGATTAGAAAAGGAAAAATCGTCAGTAGATCGGGGAACAATATTTCCCATCCAACGCGTACATAACATGGGGACATATTTTCCCACTCATAAATAAGAGGAATTTATCCTTAAAACCCTTATGGCTTAGAGTTTAGGCTTATAGAAAGCTTTTCCTAAGAATTACGCTAAGGGAAACCCAACCTCCTTTTTCTTCCCCCTTTACCTCAAAAAACGAGAAAAATAAGCCTAAGGTCGGTGTTATTTCCATTGTATCATAAACAATTTCAAAAGCCTTGATAAAGCCCCAACCATTGAGGCGAAACTGAGTAGCTGCTATATTTAGGGTTTTGAGAATATCGGACTCGAAATCGGTAAATGAAATACGAATTTTAAATTCCTCAATTACTCTTGAATAGAAATAGAATTAATCTTCTAATACTCCTTTGGGTCGAGTGATACAGACCTTATCACAAACTACACAAGATTTTAGTGTAACATCTTCATTCCCGATTGAAAAGATTAAGGTATTGGAACGAAGCTTCGAGATGTAACTTTCTTCAATGATATTGTGGTCATAAATCAAGACCTCATCATCTATCAAATATCATGTTGCTTCCATTTGAATATCCAAAAAAACATGAGGAGGATGACTCAAAATCAATGTTACTAATAGGTGAAGGTATTTCACCATAAAATTCTCTAATAATCTGGTCAAAATCCGCTCTACTCAAATAACCCTCACACTCTTGCATATAAGCATTCCAAATCATATTTTTATCACTAGCAGTAAGAAAAATTGAACATTCCTTTTAGTAACTATCGTTTTGAACTGAAGACATAATAAAAAGAGAATAAAAGGAAAAATAAAGTGATACATGGAGCTTGAAGAAACAAGCGACATATGAAGGCAATATCAGTTTGTAACCACTTAGGAAGAGTATCACTTGGAAAGTAGAGATGCCCGAATAAGAACTAAGTCTTTTAAAGCAATAAGTTTGTAACCGTCAATAATTTCTATAAAGAGGGTAATGATGAAAAATGGGAGTTCCCATAAAAATCATCATGATGAGGAGGGAGAAATACTTGTCATCATTAAATGGATGACACAAGTCACGTAAGAAGTTTGTTTAGAGAGAAGGAAATTCCAAGATTGTCTTGTCTGAACACTTCACTCCATAAGGATCTCGTGATCGGGGGCTAATGTACATCCTGGAATTCCTTGAAGTCGAGTTAGTAAAAACTCCGAGTATGACGAGACAAGTAGATCAGATGATCATAGTCATATATACATGTCGGAATCGGGTTATGAGCACTAAAATAAGTAAGTCAGGTCGACTTCATACATATAAATCAGATTTGATGTCAATGCTAGGATATCATTTAAAGAGTCACAAGAGACAATTACATAATGCTCCATGATGGAATGAGAGTTACATTTATTGATGGGAGAAATGTTACCTTGAAATTATATGGTGTGGGCATTATATGAGGCTTCATTTATGAAGGATGTGTAATGGAAAACATTAATGAAGGAGGTGTGAGTCGAGCCATATAAATAGGAGACTTCTTGGATGAAGAACGCAAGCAGAAATCACCTAAGAAACAATAAACAGACACTTAAACCAATCATTTTAGGCTCCCCCTGACTGATAACAAAGAAGTCAACCTTTTGGTGTTTTTTAGTAAGAACACATGGTTTTGTAATCATAAAAAAAGGGAAATTGTAAGAACAATATTTGGTTCTAGTCATGGCCTAATGTTTTGATGATAACAACAGACATATTTATAAAGAACAATTTTTTACCCTAATGTTTTTTTTTAGTGTGCAGTTACTAGATACAAGTTCTGACTGGGAAAGTGACATGTGACGTCATCAGACTCTGAACCTAGTACACTCTACTAATTCAACAAAGTAAAATGAGGTGTGTTCTATAAAGATATTCAAGCTTTGTATTACTCTACCCAACGCTTCTAATCATCTCTCATCTAGAAAGATTCAGTTTATGATTCTGATAAGAGAAACCTCTGACATTATCAAACTCTGAAGTCTTGCGCTCAATTTTTTTTATAAATTATTATTAAAATTAAATAAATATTTAATTTAAATAATGATTTGATTTAAGGTTTTCTATATTTTCTACTCCTTTAACCTATTACAAAATAATTAAATATGTCTAATTACCCGTAATAACCTCAATAATAATATTTTATTTTTATGCTCTCAAATCTTATAACCCCTGATAATTATAAATGACTGAAATACCCCTATACACCGAAAAACACTAAAATTCAAGTATAATGAATAAATTACACCAATAATTAAATAAATTTCTCTATTTACAAGTTAGGGGTGTTACAACGGACACACAAAATGATCCAACCGCCATTGTTGTTAACTTTTGTGCCATTTAAGGAAAAGAACAAACTCACGTTATGGGGTACCTCCAAATTTCTATAAATGATGCCAACTGTCCTAATAAAGGCTCATTTGTTGGCTGAGATCTGAGAAGGGGCGACATTTATAATTCTAAGAACCTCTTAATTGTACATGGTAAATGGGATAAGCACCCATAAATCTTGGATCACATGAGTATACACATGGAAGAAGTCTTCCTCTGATCCTTTAGGGGGCACTATGTAAACTTTTTCATCTTTGAAGCGGGACTCAAAGATAATGTCCTCTTCATCCCTAAATCCAAATAATTTCACACTTTAATAGAAGGAATTAATCCATATTCCCTTGCTCGTTGTACACAATGACATAATCCTCAATCCCAAACTTCTTTGATGAGTTAAATGCCATAATTAGCTTCGTGACACCTATTATCATAACTAATAGTACACATGTAACCCCCAAACACACATATTTCTAAAAGCTTATAATCAGCTAATTCGTCTACTCGCTCAACATTCTTCCTGCAATGAAAATACACTTTTGTCAACTCTCTACTATTAAGGGGCTTTATCACCTTACCACTCTCATCAAAATCCCCAATGATATTTGTCTTCAAGAAAGGAAAATGAAGAAATAAAGTTATTCTTGTAGATGAGAAGAATTGGGATGATTGAGAAAATTTGAAAGAGTTTAAAGACAATTTATTCTGGAGCGGGACTCAAAGATAATGTCCTATTCATCCCTAAATCCAAATAATTTCACACTTTAATAGAAGGAATTAATCCATATTCCCTTGCTCGTTGTACACAATGACATAATCCTCAATCCCAAACTTCTTTGATGAGTTAAATGCCATAATTAGCTTCGTGACACCTATTATCATAACTAATAGTACACATGTAACTCCCAAACACACATATTTCTAAAAGCTTATAATCAGCTAATTCGTCTACTCGCTCAACATTCTTCCTGCAATGAAAATACACTTTTGTCCACTCTCTACTATTCAGGGGCTTTTTCACCTTACCACTCTCATCAAAATCCCCAATGATATTTGTCTTCAAGAAAGGAAAATGAAGAAATAAAGTTATTCTTGTAGATGAGAAGAATTGGGATGATTGAGAAAATTTGAAAGAGTTTAAAGACAATTTATTCTGAGAAGTAAAGAACTTGGAAGCAGCATAAAGGAAAAGGGGTTTAATGTCTCCAATTATAAGGAGTTAAGCCTAGGAAGAGTATGCAATGATCACTGTTTACTAGGCATGCCAAAGGGTTCTAATGGTTACCAATCTTTGCCTTCACGGGAAAGCCTATCATTAGTAACATTTAATGTTGCACATGATGTTGTCTCTGATGCTTAAGGGACTCGCCACAAACTCCACTCAGAAGAACTCATCCAGGATGAATCCACGTAGAGACCTTAGGGCCACAATCATTTTAGTTAAATCACTTCGTCCTTTTCATGTTCTTATGCTGGAGGGTTATTTACAAGGATAACTTTATTAGACCCTAAGAAGAGATAATCTATAAATAAGAAGAAAAAGTTAAACACGCTAGTGGAGGGTGAGCTTCGCAACGAGGCCATAGGCAGCCCAAATTTTGTCAGCCCTCCCAAATGGGTTCGGGTCCCAAAGTATTCCTCACTTGCCAAGTAAACATGGGAGATGACTTGTGGAGAATTTTACCTGACACCTATAAAGTCAAACATTGCACCTCCCATATTTTCGTAATACCAAAAATACCCATCACATTTTTTTAATTAAGTTCATGTTGAAATGTTTTCTATCAGATGCAAAAAGTCTGATGCGCATTTTTATGGGCATTTTCGAAAAATATGATGTTTGATAAATATTACCAGATTTTTTATAAATCTGGTTATAATGCATAAAATTCATATAATTCAAAATTTGCAACAAAAAAACACAAGTAACGTTTTTTCATAGGAATTGCTCCAACAAATTTTGCGAGTTAAAATCAAACACTTAAAATATTATAAAAAAAGGATTTTTTATCTGATTTTTGCAACAAAAAAATCAATAAAAATGCATAAAATCACTGAATAAAAATTCGTAAAATTGCATAAAACTAAATATCGACCTTTTAAAAATTCAGAAAATACATAAAATGCATATAATCTAAAATCTAAAAAAAAAAATCCGCAGGTAACATCATTTCGTAACAAATTCCGTAAGTGAAAAATCAAATCATTCAATATTAATAAAATGCACATATATTACTAAATATATTTTGAAAAATTCAATAAATTTGCACAAAATTAAGTATGAATCTTTTAAAAATTAAAAAAAGAATACATAAAATGCATATAATCAAAAATCGGTAGAAATATCATAGGTATCATATTTTCGCAGCAAATTTCATAGGTGAAAAGTCAAACACTTAAAATATTATAAAAAATAATTTTTATCGAATTTTTTAAGAAATGCGTTGCCATATTTATTATTAAATATTTTGAAAAACCGAATAAATTCTTGAAATGAAAGGGTGTTATGGTGAAATGAATGTTATATGGAATGTCATGACCAATTAAAAGGGTCTCACATCAAATTATCTAAAGTGTGTAACCATACATAACTGATTTCAAAGATAGTTCATGAAGGAAATAATCTCCTCTTGCCTCTCCATGTTTCCCTAGTCGTGAGGTTAAGGTAAAGTCTATCTCTAACACGGTCAAAATATCCTAAACACTGCAGTCCTACAAAATATATAAAAAGAATCAAATTCCATAAAAATAAAAATAAAACATCTCTCACTTTCTTAAACCTAACAATCTTGTTAGTGACACGATCGTTGTACCTATCATCAATGATTTCCCTTGAGAAAATAGGTACACATATTTATGTCCACTAAAGCACATTAAAGTACATTACTTAACAAGTAATATCTCATATTCTTTCGCCTTAATTTCATTTCATCAACAATAAATATGCATCTCTTGAAAACTCCGTACACAACTTCTTAATTTCATCTCTATATGTATTTAAGACCCAACCAGCTAGATATTTCATTTTTTATCTACTTTATGCATGTGACTATGCAGTACTAGTATACACCAACATCATCAGACATATAAACACAAAGATCTTGCATTTGCTTGATTCTGAAAATGGGTTCTTTCATTCAGATTCTGGGTGTCTTGTATTTCCTATGTTTCAGCTTTTTTGTTGTGCCCACAGTGAGTGAAACTGTGAAGAAAGGGAGTGTTGTAATTGATGGGAGTTCTGTGATTGGAAATATTGATCATGATTTTGTTTGTGCTACTTTGGATTGGTGGCCTCCTCAAAAATGTGATTATGGTACTTGTAGTTGGGGTCTTGCTTCTCTTCTCAATCTGGTATATTCTTCTTCTTTTTCCTTTTTTTCTTTCTAATTTGTCTTGAAAGGGTTTTAGAATGTTTGCTTATTTGTTTAATCATGTTTTTTTTTTTTTTTTGGGTTTTGGGAATGATGTTTGAATTTTGAATGCATGTTGGAGATCTCATATGGCTAATCTGCAAATAAAAAATGCATAAAAAGCAACAAAGTTTTAGTTTTTTAATTGAAATTTCACTATCTTACCACTGTTTATGGTGAACAAGTTTATAATATACACAGCTAATAACAATGACAGAACAGCATATTATTGTATGTTTGGTTTCACGGTTGGAATTGATTCTTAATCCGGAGAATTGTTTTTGACATGTTTGGTTGCTCCCGAGTAGAATTGATTTTGTTTTCTAGAATTGAGTCTACTTGAACCACAGATTTGTAGCTTTCGAGTATAAACTTGATTTTTATACTAAAATTTACGGTTTGACTCACTTTTGTTCAAAGATAAGTCACTTTACCTTCAACTCACTTTTAGCCTGAATCAATTTTACATAATCAATTTTTTTCACTGAAGAACCAAACACACTCTTAGTAATTTTTTTCTTCTACTTCATGATAATTATTCTGTTTTCTGGGTTGAGTTTTTAGTTTTGATCTTTATTTTCACTACTTCACTAATCAATTAAATAGAATTTGTTGCATAACATTACTTTTTTTTCCATCTCAGGATCTCAACAACAAGATATTTTTAAATGCAGTGAAAGGTGAGAGAGATTTTTCTTCCATCTTTATTAATGTCATAAATTCTTTTATGATTGTTACTTGAAAAACTTATCAAGGTATCATTTGCTTCCAGCCTTTACGCCATTGAAACTGAGATTAGGCGGAAGTTTGCAAGATAAGGTGATATATGGGACTGATGATTACGACCAACCATGCACTCCTTTCGTTCGAAACGAATCTGAAATGTTTGGATTCACACAAGGGTGCCTCCCGATGCCAAGATGGGATGAACTTAATGATTTCTTCCAGAAAGCAGGGTAAATTTCAGTTCTCTATGTTAGTATGTATGAGCAAAGCGTAGGCGCACACGCGTGTTTTTCGGGACTGATGGATTCGTCTTGTGGATTAGTAAACTATGATGTTGAGAGTTAACATTGTTAAACTGTTTATTTTAGGGCTAAGATTGTGTTTGGATTGAGTGCTCTTAATGGAAAGACAATCCATTCTGGTTCTGCAATAGGTCCTTGGAACTACACTAATGCCGAATCGTTTATTAAATACACCGTTGGAAAGAACTATGACATTCGTGGATGGGAACTTGGTAAGTAATAATATGCCTGAGCACTTATATGATATGAATATTGAATAAAAAATTTCTTGTTTGAGGCTTGAGTAGATTGAGTGAGCTCTTTTTACTCGCAGGCAATGAATTGAGTGGGAGTGGTGTTGGAACGCGTATTTCTGCAGACCAATATGCTTCTGATTTTGCTTCTTTAAGTGACATTGTTCAAAATGCGTATAAAGACATTGAGCCTAAGCCATTAGTCATTGCTCCGGGAGGTTTCTTTGATGCAACTTGGTTCAAGGAGTTTATAACCAAATCTGGCGACTCTTTGGATGTCGTCACCCACCACATTTATAACCTTGGACCAGGTACCTTTCGCCAAAATCAAGAATAACGAGTTTACGCTCTGAAAGTACGTATAATTTAAATCCTTGATTATATCTGATAACTTAATTTATCTTCTATCCAGGAGTTGATACACACCTTGTGGAAAAAATTCTGAATCCTTCATATCTTGACGGAGAGAAAAGTACGTTCAAAGCCCTGAAAGACGTACTTGGAAGCACAGCAACTTCAGCAACATCTTGGGTTGGTGAGTCAGGAGGGGCTTATAACAGTGGCCATCATCTTGTATCCAATGCATTTGTGTATAGTTTTTGGTTAGTGCTTACTATCCTTGATCCTTGATCTTTGATTTAGATACATTTAGTCGTTCCTTAGAATTTGTAGGCACCACACCAACACTTCAGATTGAAGGTGTGTCTGGTGTTTGATGCTGACACATGACACATGTGGTTACGTTCAATTACTTTTATTTTTTTCATAATATTACCGTTGTCGATATGTCAGTGTTGTGTCTAGTGTATGTGCTTCATAGCTTATAACTATTTGTGGCTACTGCTATTGTATCGTAAACAGGTATTTAGATCAACTCGGCATGTCTGCGTCATACGACACTAAAACATATTGCAGACAGAGTTTGATTGGAGGAAACTATGGTTTACTCAATACTACCAATTTCCATCCAAATCCAGACTATTATAGGTATTAAATGTTGAATTTTAGAATCTTATTTCAAGTGGATCCATAGAACTTTAATCGTAACATTTTCAATGGAAATGTGATGAAAATTTCTTATTTTACAGTGCTCTTCTTTGGCATCGACTAATGGGAAGACGCGTACTATCAACTACCTTCTCAGGGACAAACAAGATACGAGCTTATGCACACTGTGCAAAGCAATCCGTAAGTGAAATTTTTATCACTATGATTATCAAGTTGATGTATTCAGTATACTAACATGTGTAGCACCGACACTTGTCTTGGCACGTGTCTGGTGTTCGACACTGACATATATGGTTTTATATTCAATCATTTTCATTTTCTCAAACTATCATTGTTGTTTGGGTTGTGTACGGTGTCAGTGTTTCATAGATACTAACCTTGAAATCTAATTTATATACTTGATCTTACAGAAAGGAATCACCATACTATTGATCAACCTAGACAACAACACAACTATTGAAGCAACCATTGGCAACACTAACAGTTTGTGGTACAGAAAGATGTCGTATAGTTCAAAAATAATGAAACTTCCTCTTCTCGGCGCAAGCGAAACAGCAAGAGAAGAATACCATCTAACTGCACAAAATGGAAATTTACATAGCCAAATCATGTTACTGAATGGAAATGTTTTAACTGTAAATTCAGATGGTGATATCCCTCCTTTGGAGCCAATATTTGTAAACTCATCAAAGCCAATAAGGGTTGCTCCTTTCTCCATTGTATTTTCTCATATACCTGATGCTGTTCTTTCGGCTTGCAGCTAGTGATGTTGCACTATGCGAAACCGAAAGTTGGTGTCATTTGGTGATTTAGCAAATTCATATTGATTTTCAATATATAGGTGATGAACCGAGTGCCATTTTTATGAGCTTATTATGATTGCCAAAGCAAATTGAAACTGACAAATTCAGTTTCTTGTCTTCAATTAGTTGTTGTACAACTTGAATGTGTTAGAAGATGTAATTCAGTATTTTAATAAGTAAGATGTATTCGATATTGTTGTATATGAAAGAGTCTAATACAACATGTGTGTCGAAGTGTGTAAACAAGTATTCGACAGAGTTGAATACTAACAAGTATTCGTTAGAGTCAAATACTGCAGCTTGTAAATTGTATGTTTTATTGCCTATATATACGTGACGTTGTAAATCAAAATATACAACGAATTCACTTTAATAAAATTCTTTTCACACAATATACTTTTACTCTCTTACTCACTTTAATTGTTTTAATAAATTGGTATCAACGAGTCCGGTTGTGAGTCAGAGAGAATCTTTAATAGAAAACAATAATACAACATCAACACAATTTTCAGTAAACCTATATGTTTTAAAGGCGAGAATTACGAGAGGTGGATTGCGCAAATGAATGTCATCTTCAAATTTCAAGATGTGGTTGAAATTGTGAGTGATGGAGTACTGTGTTGGAGGCGAATGCAAATAATGTTCATAAGGTTGTGCACAAGGAACAAAGGAAGAAAGATATAAAAGCTCTTTTTTTTATTCATCAATGTGTAGATCCTAACGTGTTAGAGAAGATCATTGAAGAAGAAACGTCCAAATGACCTGTGTTGGATGCGAATGCAAATGATGTTCATAAGGTTGTGCACAAGGAACAAAGGAAGAAAGATAGAAAAGCTCTTTTCTTGATTCATCAATGTGTAGATCTTAACATGTTAGAGAAAATCATTGAAGAAGAAACATCCAAATGAGCATGGAACAGGTTGAATAATTTGTACGGTGGAGATAAAAAACTAAAGAGGGAGAAGTTGCAGATGCTGAGAAATCAGTTTAAGATAATATATATATGAAAGAAGATGAATCAATTGCTGATTTCTTCTTAAGATTAATGTTACTCGCGAATCAGATGAAGATGTGTGGTGAATCGATCAATGATTTGCAGAAGATTGAAAAAAAAATTGTGATCTCTGATTGCACATTTTGGTTATATTTTAGTGTCTATTGAAGAGTCCGAGAACCTAGCTGAGATGACGTTAAAAGAACTTCAAGCTTCATTAGAGGCTCAAGAGATGAGACTGAAGTAAAGGAACTCAGAAAGGGAGAAGATGGTTGAACATGCATTGCAAGTAATATTCATCAAGAAGTATGGAAAAGAAAAGACAAAGTAGAGAAAAAATCTTACTAATGATAAAAAGTCAAACAAGAATTCAAAGAATCACTCTGGTTCAACCAAGACAGTCATGAGCAACAAGTATTCAAGGAGGAAAGTTGACATGAAAGAGGTATGTTACAATTGTCAAGGATTTGGTCATTTTGCTCGAGATTGTCGAAGAAAGAATGAGTTTATAGCAAACGATAATGACAAAGAGAAATATGCACATGCTGGAGAAAGCAACTCTGATGATATGCTACTCATGGCAAATGCATAATTGAATAATGAATAAACCAATATGTGGTACATGGATTCAGGATGTAGTAACCACATGACTTGTAATAAAAATGGGTTCCTAAGCTAGAAGAATTAGTTAAGAATGTGATCAGGTTTGCAAACGGCAGACATATCACATCAAGCGGAAAAGGAAACATAGTTGTGGCAAGAAAAAATGGTAAGAGAGTCAGCATTATTGACGTATTGTATGTACCTTCGATGATAAGTAATTTGATAAGCATATGTCAATTACTTGTCAAAGGGTATAACATGAAGTTAGTAGAAAATCTGATGAAGGTGTATAATGATGAAAGGATGATGATCATGAAGGCACTATTGGCAGATAACAAAACCTTCAAAGTAGAGATCAACACAATTGATCATCAATTTCTTGCTACGACTGTTATTGAAAATAATAACTAGCTATGGCATCACACATATGGACACCTAAACTTCAGAGGTATATGTATGCTCAACTAGAAGAACATGGTGTATGACTTGCCTCAAGGGAAGGAACCAAGTCAAGTGTGTGAGAAATGTTGCAAAGTAAATCAGGATATAAAAGCATTCAAACATGACTTGTCCATGAAGTTAAGAGAATGGATGGAGCTTGTTCACTTTAACGTGTGTGGACCTTTTGAATTAAGGTCGAATAGAGGTAATTGTTATTTCCTAACCTTCATAGATGAGTTCACCAGATCTGTGTATATTCACCTTATTGAAAGAAATAGGGAGGTATTCACACAGTTCAAGAAGTTTAAGTTGCATGGCGAGAAACAAAGTGCATGCAAGTTACAAAAATTGAGAACTCATGGTGGATGTGAATACACTTCTAAAGAATTTGCAAGGTTTTGCAATGAGTAATATATAAAGCATAAGGTCATTTCATGTAACACTCATATATAAGTACATCCATAAAAGGTATATAATATACATGAATCCAAGTTTTGGTACTGAAATACCAATAAGTTCCTAGTTAACACATTGTATATATTACATGCCCAAAACAAAATACTAAAAACTAAGGCATAATATACACAAGCTATCCATAAATAGTAAGAACTAGATCAAAACAATGATCTCAAAATAAAATCTCTACAACGAGAGTTATGCCATCCCAAAAAGCCAAGATAAGTAAGGATAATCAAACTTCTTTATCATTACCCTTCACGGAACCTGAAGTACCTGAAATATAATCAACAACGTGGGGTGAGATAATAAATCTTAATGAGTTTCCTATCTTATGAATTCTCTCGGTTTTACAAGGTTCTAACCAAACCTAACTCAAGTCGGGGGAAAGAGACAAAACTTTGAGTTCACAATCTCACGCTATGTTGAAAACATGTCTATAAATTCGACAACTCACTATCACTAACATGAAACTTACTTTTGCTTCCCGTGGGACTTAGTGTAATACCCACCTCAAGATTTTCTCTTATCTTTAGGTGTCATCATATCTAACACGGCCGAATGACATTTATTTATTAGATATGTTGCCTTCGAAACATCCTTGCCCCAAAACACCTTCTTTAACCCAACACTAGAAAACATGTATCTAACTTTTTCCAAAATATTTCGAATAAACCTTTCCGCCAAACAATTTTATTGTGGAGTACCTGCAGTAGTTTTGTGCCTTGCAATACCTGAGGTAGCACAAAGACTGTCGAACGCCTCATTGCAAAATTCAAGGTCATTGTTGATTCTCAACCTCTTGACCTCTGCCAGACTGATTTTCTACCAGAGTCTTCCAACTTTTGAAATTCTCAAAAATTTCATCCTTAGTATTCTAGATGAATACCCATAACTTTCTGGAATAATCATCAACTATGGATAGAAAATATCTTGCTCCTGAATGTGATGGACACCTTGCAGGTCCCCAAAGATCAGCATGGATGTAAGCAAGGGATTCATGTGTTTTTTGTTTACCTTTGTTGAACTTCACTCTACGAGATTTTCCAAGTACTCAGGGTTCATAAAATTTCATCTTTTCGACTTTATCTCCACCAAGCAGATTTTGTTTCCCCAATTCGACCAAACCCCTTTCATTGATATGGCCCAATCTCATGTACCAAATTTTTGTCTTTAAAAAAGGTTTCGTGGATGCAACATCTGCAGACTCATTTACAACTTCAACCTCAAGGGTATACAAGCCTTGTTTTTTCACTCCTCTCAAGACTTCCTTCGACCCCTTCATTACTCTTAGGATGCTTTTCTCTCATTTGAAAACATATCCTTTATTGTCAAATTCACCAAGAGAAATCAAATTTCTCTTCAAATTAGGTACATACCCGACTTCAGTCAAAAGCCTTATTGACTCATCATGGAGCTTGAATCTCACAGATTTAATATCTGCAATCTTGCAAGCTTTAGTGTTTCCAAGCAATACAAATCCACCATCTTGATTACATAGTTCCTCGAACAAGTCTTTCTTTGGAGTCATATGTCAAGTGCAACCTGAATCCATAATCCACACTTATCTTGAGTCGCCGCTTAAAACCATAAGAACATCAGATCAGTCAAAATCATCTTGAACAATGATTACATTGCCATTATCCTTACCTTCCTGATCTTTCAGGAATTTATGGCATACTTTTCTTGTATGTCCCTCCTTCTTACAGTGATAACATCGAATGCCAGATGTGTCACCATTATAAGACTTCTGCCGACTTCTACCATTCTTCTTGTCAAACTTACCATCATTTCTCAAGAAATTCCCCTTAACGTCCAAACCTTTACCAACCGTCGAAGGTTTTTGCTCCTTTCGTTTGTTCAAGTCCTTAGAATACAAGGCTGATTGAACTTCTTCAAAGCTCAGGGACTCCCTTCCATACATGAGAGTTTCTTTGAATTGAGCACGTGTTCTGGGCAAAGCACATAATAACAACAACGCTTGATCTTCATCATCGATCTTTACATCAATATTTTCAAGATAAAGAATCAACTTGTTGAACATATCCAACTACTTAGCCAACATTTGTCTTCACTCATCTTGAATGAATATAAAGCTTGCTTCAGGCAGAGTCGATTCACCAGCGATTTGGTTATGTAAAAACTTTCGAGTTTTACATATAAACCCGACACCGTCGTCTCCTTTGAAACCTGACGTAGAACCTTATCACCGAGGCTCAATAAGATGGCGTTGTAGGCTTTCTCTATCATGGCCTTCTTTTCAGTTTCCTTTAACTCAGCGATCATGGTTGTCTCTCCCTTAAATGCTTCCAAACAATCCTACTGAACCATTAGGGCTTTCATCTTCAAGCGCCACATGCCGAAATCGTTCACTTCGGTGAAATTTTCAATCTCATACTTTGTTGAAGACATCTTCCTCCACGCTCACTGAACCAATTTTTTGTGAACTGATGCCTTGTTAACAAAGTATAAACTGTTTCTTTATGATCAAGAAACACACAAGGGTTAGGGTTAACCGAAAAATAAGAAGAACAACAAGGATTGATTATAACTGTTATTCTTTAATTTCTCTTTGAATAAGATTATAAGTACTCAAGAATAAAAAATAACCTTTTCACCCTAATTAGGATTTTCCACACCACACTTATGATGAGAGACTAGTATATTATTTATAATAAAACCTAACATACTAAACTAATGAGCTTTTTAACAAATACATATTACAAGCTAACTTAAACCAATTGGGCTTAACAAACAAACCCAATTCGATATGCTAACAAACCTAGCAATATCGACTAATGCATGTTAGAACAACTTTGACTATAACACACAATATTTCATTTATCACACTAGATTCTTCATCTTCGCATCACTTTGGTCCAAAACTTTCAATTAAACTAAAGAAAACAACTATTTGTTGTGGAATCAACAAGTTGAGGATGTCATACTGGCTCAGAGAATGCACAAATAGTGGTCAATCCCCACCCTCCATAAAAGTTCAAATGGTGCAAGATCAAATTGTAGGAAAGTTTTCTGATGAATACAAAGCATGTATCATGCAAGATCAGACAATCTTCATCTGAATTTTCTCCACCATTTTGAAATCAATGCTACCACAAGTACTTTGCTGCAAACATGCATTTGAATTATGGGACAAGACCCACAAGTACTTCAATGATCACATGAAATCTCGTGTGAGACAACTTCAGGTGGAATTAAAATCCGTCAAGAATGATAATAGTTCAATCACTTAATATGTTTTTTGTGTTACAAAAATTACAAATTTGTTATTAATTGTTGGTGATGCTGTTTCAGAACAAGATCAGCTATATTTTATACTTGATGTATTACCTGAAGAGTATAATCCATTTGTAATTCAAATGTATGACACAATGTAATATATTTCTCTCTATAATGTAAAGGCGTTTCTCTATGTTTAAGAAACACAACTAGACAAGTTTCGACAGGAATTAGCTGAAGCAACTGTGTCAGGAAATGTGACTCATGCAAATTATCAAACAGGTGGTGTACGTGATCAAAACACAAATTACCGTGGTAGAAGACATATATTTTGTGGCAGGGGCGTGGTAGAGAACACACCTTGTATGATACTTGATCTACCTATTGTTAGCTGGGATTTTTGACAGGGCTAAAATCTCAGCATAATGAAAGAAATCCAAGAGGTTGGGAGAATGAAAGGACGTTTCGACGTAATATGTTATCTAAGGAAATTGGAGTTTGGGACTTAGTATTTTCTGAGAGGAGATACTTTTTTCGACATTTCGATAGTGATTTGGTTCGAGACTTCGACATCAATAAGACGCGTCGACAAACAATGTATGGCACAAAGATAAATATCTTTAAAACAAGTAACTAGTTTTCAGTTTTATCCATAAGGACACACTGAAGACACTTAAGAGGCGAAAATCATGCAAAAACTCTACGTGGCAAGGGTTGAGGAGAAGAACGTTACAAAACAGTTATTTTACACTTGTATAAATAGGAGTTCTAATGTTAGGATTAAGGATGTTGTGCTGAATTTACTATAAAACTAAAAAAAAAACTCAAAGTACCAAGCGTAGTGAGAAACAAGTTTAACTGAGCAAAATGTATGATTTTTGAAACACCATTTCAATTACATGCAAAGCCTTTTATTCCAATTTACCTTCTTTGTAATTTTACTTTCATCTCTCTGTTAATTTCTTGATACTTTACTTTGTCGTTTACAAATTTCTTATCATTTTACCATTGTCGAAATTATACACATTTCACAAAACAATCCATTTTTTCATACTATTTCACTTAAAGATATCGACCAAGTACTATGTTCTAGGATTCTTTGGTCGATCCTGCAAATAATCTTTAATAAGAGACCAACGATTGTTTACTATTTTCAAGTAAACACCTGTCAACTATGTGGAAAATATGGGCATATTATGATGGATTGTTGTCATAGGGTTGATGAAAGCTTTACCCCTATTGGAGGCGATTCAGGGAAACGAGGAAACATTTTTACCTGAGACACACATTTGTGAGAGACACATAAAATATCCACCTAAAACCTTAAGGTGATGATAGATGTATGAGTTCTCTCACTTATATAGTGTTCAATCTTTCATTTTTTTAATCAATATGAGACTTCTTCCTTACACTTGTTTCTCAACAACCCCTACATCTGCTCAAGTGAAAAATCCATAGTTCTTACTCAACTGATAAACGGGTTAATGCTACACTTGACCCTAAAGACTTGACCTTAATGGCTAATACTCATGAATACTCATTGCCTAAGGATCTTGAAAGCCAAGATTAGTTCATTGACTCAGATGCTTCACACCATCTTACCTTTAATCATTATTTCTTACATTTAAAAGACATCATAGGATGGTCTAGGTCGTGTCAATGTAGCCTATGACTAATTCTGATCCTAAAAATACTTTTATAACAAGACAATCCATTGAATCAAAACAAAGATGATAGGCCGATTTTTTTAATGTTTTTATAATAAAGAAACTTCATTATTATTATTTTTTAATGTTAATTGAATGAATGAATGAAACTAACAAAGATTTGATTTCAATCGCAACACCAACTCGAACGTAGCGTGTGGAATTTGACAAAAACAACAACGAAACCTTGAAATACGAAAATATTTCGTTCAAAACACAGCCTCTTGCTTCTTCGGCGTTGCCATCATCGCTCCAAGCCAAGAATATTTGTAGTGCACTACGCATACTTCAATTACCTATCTCTTCCATCTTCGATTCTTCCATTCCGCTCTGAGATCCACACAAAATTCTACCCTAGGTAATATATCTTTCTCTCTTTTTCTTCGCGTTTTTTTTTATTTTTTTTCTGTTGTTGATGATGATTAAAATTCAGTTAGAATTCAAAAAGCTATTGTTTGTAGGCTTAATTTGATGCATGCATCGTTTTTCTTAGGTATAGAATCAGCTCTTTGAGTTTCTATGCTGTTGCTTTTTCTTCAATGAACTTAGGTTTTAACTGTTTATGAAATTCGGTATGGCTTTATAGCAAATTGTCTATAAGAGCATTTAGGAAACGAGAATCGAATGCATAATATCGTTTAATTCATGTATATTTAGTTTTATTGGGATTGAAATTGAAAATATTACTTTTATATATTTCCTTTATTTTGGCCGAACGGCATTTATAAAAGCCAAATTGGGATTGAGATATTATCAATGTTGTCGATAGCGGCTACAGAGTTGTAGAATTTGAACAAATCACTATTGTTCTTCGATAAGCTATCACTATTGTTCTTCGATAAGCTATTTAGTACAGCGTGTTGTCAAATAGTGGCTATTATGATACTAGTGCTGTAACATAATATACAACAACAACTACGCCTTATCCCACTTGGTGGGATCGGCTACATGGATCAACTTATGCCATAATGTTCTATCCGGGACCATGCTTCTATCCAAATTATTAAGTTCAAGATCCTTCTTGATAACTTCTCTTATAGTCTTTTTGGGTCTTCCTCTTCCTCGAATTGTATTACTTCTCTCCATCGGGTCTACTCTCCTTACTACGGAGTCTACAGGTCTTCTCTCTACTTGTCCAAACCATCTAAGTCGATTCTCCACCATCTTCTCTACAATATGCGCTACTTCAACACTCTAATAATTTAATTTCTGATTTTATCCTGTTGAGTCTTACCACACATCCACCGCAACATTCTCATCTCCGCTGCCCCTACTTTGTTCTCGTGTTGGTTCTTAACTGCCCAACATTCTGTTCCATACAAAATCGCAGGTCTTACCGCAGTCCGATAAAACTTTCCCTTTAGCTTAAGCGGTACCTTTGCATCACTTAAGACACTTGATGCCTTTCTCCAATTCATTTATCCAACTTGAATTCGATGATTTACATCCCCTCCTAATTCCCCGTCATTCTGTATTACAGACCCAAGATATTTAAACCTTGTGACTTAAGGGATAATATGGTCTTCTACTTTCACCTCTAAGTTAAAAACCCTGCTTCTTTTGCTGTAACATAATATAATTTGAATACTACACGATGAGCAATCCACAATTGACAAAAATGGATTATAATATGTTATTAAAGATTCAGTTGTACTGTTTTTCAGTTACCATAAGGATCAGTTTTTGTTCAAGATAAGATGGCAAGAGGAATTGATTCATTGCTGTTTGAGCTTCCATGCAGTGTTTGAAAAAAGCAAGTGTTGTTGCAAATTGGGTAGTTCATTTGTTGGGTGAGTGGTGATACACAGACACCTTTGCAAATTGGGAAGCTGTAGTGATGGATCTCGACAGAGGGAGTTCATCAACCATCAGTACAAGTGCACGGCCAATTCCAGGACGCCCAGTACGACATGGTGGTGGGTTTTACTTTCTTTTTAGGCTGGTTTTCAACTATTTCTGTTGGTTTAGGATGCAAAATGTTTGGGGGTACTGCATAAAAAGTATTTCCGATATATGAGTTAGTTGTGTATTGATGTGGTGCAATTGCATAATTAATAAATAAATCACGTGTTTTTCTTTTCTTCCCTTTATGATCTGTAGTAGTAGGAAGAGAACATTACAGGACATTATATTGAGATGTCTCTCTTACATGATTTGGATGCTACACAATGATTATTTTTTACTTGCATCGACTTGATGTCTTGAACCAAAACACAAGATTGATATTGTATATTATTTTACAACTATTATCCAATTTTAGGAGAGATGTATGGTTATCATCAGTTTCAAAATTGATCAGAGAATTTTAGTTGGATGCTTTCCA
This sequence comes from Lathyrus aphaca, assembly GCA_963966055.1. Classification (NCBI taxonomy): domain Eukaryota; kingdom Viridiplantae; phylum Streptophyta; class Magnoliopsida; order Fabales; family Fabaceae; genus Lathyrus; species Lathyrus aphaca. The sequence goes on from OZ014519.1 coordinate 599,164,740, forward strand.
AAGTTTTGAATATTTGACTTAAGCTCTGAAACTTTTGTAAACATATAGTTGTAGCCTTATAGGAGATATGCTGGAGTTTGCATTAGTCACTTTTAAAATTTTGTATTGCAGTAATTTATTTATATACTTAAAAGTTACTCATATTTAATGTTCTTCGACACAAGTTGCAACCTAACTTCAGATTTTTTATATCATCAAGTCATTGTGATCTAATATATAAAGAATTGCACAATCAGTTTGAAAGTTCTTGCATTTTCAATGCATTTTATGCATTCTTCTTCTCAACTTGACAATAGACTGTTGGAAAGGAATAAAACTTGTTATGATATTTGAAGATAGATTAGAAACTAAGTCAGAGTTATCCAATAAGTTGTAATTGATGTTTCTTTCTTACACAAGCCTTTTTATTTTGCATCTCCTTTATGTCGCCTTTTTTATTACCCTTTTCTTAGAACTTGTACTTAATGTCATTTGCGGTGGTCTTGCAGCACTCTATCAGTTTACACAGCAAAACCTTCCAGCATGTAAACCCGTCCTTACACCTGCAGCAGTTAGTTCTTTTACAATACATGAATATTTTATGGTGCCTTTCTAAAAAATGTGCATTCTAATTCTGAATCATGTTCTTTGCAGGTCATTTCTACATTTCTGTTGATGGGTTTAATTTTTATTCCTGTGGGAATTGTTACACTTCGTGCGTCCTATAGTGTATATATCATTTCATACATTAATGTTATGCAATTTCTTTATCTTTTTTCTTTCAAATCATTATCCATATGCTTAATGTAATTTTTTTCTACCAATGGATATCTAGGTTGTTGAAATTGTGGAAAGATATGACAATGATTGTGTACCCGAAGAATATAGAGGTAACAAGGTAGCATATGTAAAAGATGATTCAATCCCCAAAAATTGTTCGCGATTCTTGAAGGTGACAGTTCAATTTCACTTATTTACATCGTTTATGGATTATTGCTTCAGGTTTCAGTCGTTTGCAAATAGTGCTATATAATAAATTGTTGGCGCGACACTGTTCCTTCTGTATTTAAATAGTGATTGACTTCCCCCTTATGATCTCTGGTAGCTGCCACAAGATTTGCAAACCTCTCTTGCTGTTTCTGTGGCTATGCCTATTTAATTGAATTCTTAATTGGAAAACAAATTTAGAAGAGAAACAGTGATTTTGCTCTCATGGCTGTTTTGAAACTACTCTAAATTTTATCTTCTGCACTCTAGATGGAAACATGTAGTATTTATATTCCTGATCATCTATTTCCTCTTTTTCAAAAGTATTTGTCATTGTTTCTCAATTGTTTTACTTGGGAACTTGAGAAGAAATATCATAAGGATTTCTCAGTGCTTGAGTAACCCATTCAACAAAATCATCTATTTAAATACATGATAAGTACAATTTACAATATTAGAAATTAAAACTAGCATTAACTCCCAACTTAAGGTACAATGAGTCTAAGAATGCTATGAACCTGATGATACAATGAGTTTTAATTATACCTGGAAAGTGATACATGAATTATATTCTATTTCCATCAAACCCCTCAAGCTGGAACTTAGATTATATGGGACCCATATGATTTGGTGGGATCCATGTGAATTTTAATCAATAAAAGAGTGTGTTGGAAAGTGTGTGGTAAAGAGTGTGTTGCTAGCACTTCTTTTTATTTATTTTTTATATGTACTTTTTAGCTGTAGCAGTTAGCGCTTTTATAACTTGAATTTCCTCTAATTTAATTCTAAAATGAAGTTTTGGGCTGGGTACTAAACCGCAGATATGTTTTCTGAAATTAATATTTACAAAGTTGATCTTTTTAGTGCTTCTTGGTTGTGTTTCAAAGTTACAACTTGTTTGTAGGTACCTAAGTCAATGAAAGCGCCAATTTATGTCTATTATCAACTTGATAACTATTACCAGAACCATCGGCGGTAAGGATTTTTATTTCCTTTTCAAATACAGTGTTGAAGTCTTTTAACAGATATAAATATGCACTATTTTTCTTTTTTTAAAGGAAAATATGTATTATTTTGATGAAGCAATGCTATTTTCAAGTTATTTTTTGTTTTGTCACTCGCATTTATTTCCTTTCGTATTGTTTGTTTATGGTAGATGTACAAGTTATTGTGTTAGAATATTATATTTATTTTGTTAAACCAGTTTGTAATCTTAGATTATCTCCTAGAATTATTTTCTATATTATTTAAGTATTATAATGATTTATTTCCTTATCTTCATGTTTATTTAGGATTAGAAGTCTTGTATCCTAATAGGGGTTAGTGGTTAGTCTTTTTTTAAAGTATATCAAGTTATTGTCAATAGTATTCGATGCTCATACCCCCTCCATCCCACTATATATGCCACGTTAGCAAATGACATGCAAATTAAGTAACGTAGTTAGTTTTGTACGAGAAATTCTGACTTTCTTTACAAAATTACCCTTAATTTCTTAATGGTATGAGAAAGAGAAATTACTTGAACTGAAGAAAGGGATAGGAATTAATAGTTAGGGATATGCTAGAAAAATAAAATTAACACTTGTTGGACTTTCCGCCTTAATTGCGGTCCGCCCCTAGTTGCCTTAATTGCGGCACTTTGGCTTGCCTTCATTGCAGCCCCTAACACCTTCATTGTGTTGGCTTTGAAGGGGTGGATTTACTCCCACATTGCTAAGAGATATGACTCGTGTTGTGTTTATAAGTGGGGACAATCTTCACCTTACAAACCGGTTTAGTAGGGATGAGTTAGGCCCAACCAAATTCTGAGGACACTTCATTGATATTGTAAAACGATATATAGAATGAGACAATTTTCTTTTGGCTAAAAGCCTAAAACAACTTATATTGTGGAAACTAGAAAAATATTGCATATCCAGTAATATATTTACATGTATGTAGCAACTGACACAGTTGATATGAGTTTCTCTGCTTTTAACTTTGTGAAGAATCAAATGAGCAGTCGGGAGATGAATTGTTGAAAGTTGAATGATTTTGTTCACATACAGAGAAATTAGAAAAAGATATTTTTATAGTATTGAAAATGAAATTATCATACAAAAATTTCAAAATATAGAGATATGTAAATAGCCATTATAATTTATAGATGCTGAGATGTCTTCAATTTTTAGTATATTATTTAGTTTTTGTAGTCTCTACCTTTTTTCTTAATGATAACGATCTTATTATTTTATCATTGATGTATCAATGTATTTTTATATAAACATTTATAGCATATGATATTGTCTCCACTAGTCCAAATTTCGAAATTCGTCCCTCATATAACCAGAGGTAGGTTTTGGTTGTGGGATCTATGAGCCTACCATATTTCATCTCTGTGGAAATCATGTAGATGTATCATTTACCGGTACTCAAAATATTGGAAATCATATGCTTCAAGTTGTTACTTTTTGAATTAATGATTGTGTGGCTAAAACAGACTACACCCGCCTTTTCTTATAATAACATTAACATATAGAATAAATATTACAATAAATATTATAATTGATATGATTTGCTAATTCTAATCCTAATAATAAATTATAACCCTATTAATAACTGGTTGAACCCAAGAAGGCGCAATTAGTTGAATTGAACTGGATTGTAGAGAGAAACACACCGATAGGATTGAGAAGCAATTGATGGCACACGGTTAATTTACAGCACATGACAGAAATAGGACCAAAATGTCCACTGGTTAAGAGGGAATGATAGCAGAGGAAATTTTGAACACGCCGGAAGGATGACACAACGTAGAACTTGAAAACATGCGGAAAGGATTACAAAATGGTGGATATCTAGGGAAAAGTTTTCCGACAACTAGCGGAACATGGCTGCCTAGATGACGATATCGTTCACGTGGCTTGACTAGCGACAATTGTATTATCAAGGTGGGGCCGGTGGTGACTGATGATAGACTTTGGACAAGAGATGTGCCTCTGGATATCGAATAGCCGAAAAAGAGTAGTCGAAAACAACTGACAAGCCTCCAGAGATGCAGAAGCGTGGAAAAGTATGGAAACTTAGACGATTTTTTTTGCGGCAGCTGGTGGTTTGCCTCCAGCAGCTGTTGTGATGAACCTCAACAGTGACATGATCAGAACCTGCTAGGATACCATGCTTAATTTGTGACTGTCTCAAACAGACTATTATATATACACTAATTGATATGATTTGCTCATTTAATCCTAATAATAAATATTAGGATTTGGTTCTTTGATTCTAACACTTCTATAGTAGGTTCAATACAAAGCTTAATGCATGTCTTCTTATGAGGCTAGTTGGTTTTCTTGCTTTTATGCAATCTAACTGCTGGTAGGTTGTATTCAGCCTCACTGACTTTTCTCATAAGCATTATGTGTATATTTCCTTCAAGTTTGAATTTCTAGAAATCTATCTCCTTTAATTATTTACCAATTGTTTAAGTTGAACAACAAATCACCCACCAGTTGCCGAATTTTGAAAATTATTGCTAGCATGTCATAGTATTGTCTTTGAATTTAATATCACGTACTGTATCGAAAAGCATTTATGGTCTAGTCAAGAATTATAAATTTGTTTATCTTAATTTATCTGTTCTTTTTCGCCAAAACTATAAGTCCTTCTGGATTTGCTGTCAGCTTCATGCATTTACTTATCTTGCTCATTCAAAAATATTCACAATTTGTTCAGGTATGTCAAAAGTAGAAGTGATCGGCAGCTCTTACACGGACTTGGGTACAATGATACCGGTTCGTGTAGACCTTTAGAGTCTTCTAATGATCTTCCCATTGTACCTTGTGGGTTGATAGCATGGAGTTTATTTAATGATACTTATAAGTTCAGTCGTGGACCATCGGAATTGAAGGTTAATAGGAAAGACATCGCATGGAAGAGTGATCGCAATCACAAATTTGGAAAGCATGTTTACCCGTTAAATTTTCAGAATGGTACCTTGACTGGAGGTGCAAAGCTGGATCCTAGTATTCCAGTAAGTTCTGAGCTTTTGAATCGTATTGTGACTTTTGTCTTCCTTTCTTCTTGTGTGACAACTTGTTTTGATTAAAAACATTGTCGTTTACCTTTCCTCAACACCTTTGCCTAATTTTCGCATATTTAACAAATTTCCTGGTAGTTAAGATTCTGATTCCCACTAGTTTAAAAATGATGACAGTGTTATTCACTTGTTGTTATCAATGTTGGTTCATCCCAATAGTTTGTAATGGTATTTGAGCTGAATTAGCTTCTATTTGATCCACTTTTTTAACGAAGTTTCTATTGGTTTTCTTCTTTACACAATCAAATCACTGAAATTAATTTCTGTATCTTCTTATTTGTTTCCAGTCTAGCTCTCAGTGCAATTCTTCTTTATCTACCAATACTGATTTTTCTGTAATAAAATTTTCTTCTGGGCTGATTCTAATGGGTGTTCTATTATGTTATTTTATTTCTCCCTGTTGGCCATTCTGATTTCTGTATTTCAGCTTAGTGATCAAGAAGATCTCATAGTTTGGATGCGGACTGCTGCTCTCCCCACATTCCGAAAGTTGTACGGTAAAATAGAAGAGGATTTGGAAGAAGATGATGTTATAACAGTCAAGCTAAAGAATAACTATAACACTTACAGTTTTGGAGGAAAAAAGAAGATTGTTCTTTCAACATCAAGCTGGCTGGGTGGGAAAAATGACTTCCTTGGATTTGCCAACTTGTTTGTCGGGTCCTTTAGTATATTGATCTCCATCATCTTCCTTTTGCTTCATGTGAAAAGTCCTAGGTAATATTATAGCGTCCATTAACCATTTGTTTTTCATTTTTGTGCATCTGATACCACTAATTCATCATGATGCTACCTGGAGGATGCTTCACACTGCTATTACTTGGTTTCTATAACATCATAGCATACTCATCAATAATTTCCAGAGATGTAGTTTGCATAGAAAACATGTTACGATTATTCTCCTATTCTTTCAACTGATTATCGCAAACATTTGTTGAGTTTGGATTATATTTACCTGTGCTTCCTTTTTGAGGCAGAACTTATGGCGACACGACCCACCACTCATCTTGGAATAAGAAAAGCATTTCTAGCTGATAAGGTACGTGGTACACATGTGATTCTTTCCTAGTGAAAACTCTAGATATGTATTGTTGTAACACAAGCTATTGTATTTGATTGTTAGTACATAGTACAGCATAGTATTTTCATAGTGTAACTCCAATACACGTTCTTGTTAGAAAAACTATTGGATTTAATTGTAAATGGCAAAGCTGAACAGATCATCTTTGAGTTAGTTGTTTGATTAAACAATCTTGCAGAATTTATGAACATAAACTAAAAATTGCTGATGTTATTTTTTACATTTTCAGTAAAAAGCTGTCAAAAAAAGCTCCCTATATTTAATTATTAATGAAAAGGCAGGCTAATTATCTTTGGGTTTAATTATGATGGAAATTGGCCTATGAGTGAGATTAATGATGAGAAACATGGTAGGAAGGAGCACATAAACTCTATTTATCTGTTTATAATATTTCAACATCATTTTGTGCCACACATCATCTATATCTATAATTCTATAATTCTACGAGACACCTTTTAAAATTCATTAGACTAAACACATATTTACACACATTTATTTTTTGTTGGAGGTCATGAATTCAAATACTGAAATATGCAAAAATATATTAATGTAATAATTAATTACTAACTTTCATATGTATTTATATTAAATCAAAAGCATGTATCTCCAGCTTCACACTTCAACATCATCACTGTCACAACATTTATAATCTCAGTGTCGCATCATTTTGAAAAAGATTAACCTAAAGTTTTTAAATAATTAATAATACCAATAAATTGTTTTTCCATGTCCTTAATATTTATTAAACCTTTGTCCTAAATAATTTATCCTAATCATTTTTATCTCGGTTGTACATTCATGGTAACATGAAAGGTGTTATACATTTGTTTAGGAGTGGTCCAATTTGTGATATAGAAAAACCATCAAAAACCTAAAGCCTTGTTAATGATGGTTTTAGTTTTCAAAATGTACCGCATATTTGTTCTGAATTTCTTATCCCACCCCTTAGATTTCTTAGGCACCATGCATGATTCTCAAAATACTCTTACTGTTTTCGCTGATGTATTTCCGGACACATATTTATTTATTTATTAATTCCTTAGTTGTATCTACAGAAGAAGTATAAATGCGGAAGAAATCCAGAGACAAAAACTTCATAATTTAACATAGCAACCATAAATTCAACATTCATAAAATAAAATAGACACTATATTGATGATTTTGACATAAAATTAAATTATACTTTTCAATAATCCGGTGAACGTTGGCATATCTTCAAGATTTCATCGACCGTTCGTCCAATAATCGCCTTGAATTTGAGTGGAAATTTTTGTTCGAAACTAAAATATGTTCGCCACATCACCCTAACATCGCTTCCATTCTTGAGCTTGAATTTGTTGTACACGACGTTCCCTTCGTTGTCAATCGAAGGCAAACGGTATTCGAGCTTCTTAACCTTCCTTCGGTCATTGTAAGGTAGGAGATAGTGAATTTTATCGATGATAAAATTGAGCGTGGATTATTCGTTGAGTTTGAAAGTCCGTCCACATGTTTTTTCGTCGGTGTAGGAGACACTTGCGACATACCAATTGATCTCGATATAATACAATTGAGACATTTTTGGGTTTGAGTATGTGTTTGTGTTTGTGTGAAAGATAAACAATGAAGCATCAATTTTATAGAAAACCTAGATGAATATGGACAAAGTATTTGTTTGGTTATCTTCTTCCGGTGATATATCTACGAAAGGAGCCTAAATGATGTGTTTCCGTAGATGTATCTGCGGAACCTGTCAATGTTAGATGCTTTCGTAGGTATAACTACATGATTTTTGCTGATACATTTTAAACTCAGTCCAATAGCACTTTAAGTGCATTATTGTTTGTGCATTTTAATATATATATATATATATATATATATATATATATATATATATATATATATATTGATTGTAATAATGATCAGAGTCTCCAAAGGTTGTTGGTGTTGACGTGATCCTTGAAGTCTTTGCTCGGTTGTTGAGGAGAACGGGGGGGGGGGGGGGGGGGGGGGGGTACCTGCATGGCACTCCGTTGCCAAAGTAAGAACGGGCAAGAGAGTGAGCAAGTACAAGTAAAGTGTTTAGAGAGTGAATATTCGATATATGGCACTCTCAAGTGTGAGGGTTTATAGAGTCCCCCAATGCGTGGCCTACGGTTCCTATTTTGGGTCTGGATTGCGGATCCCCCGAAAATAGGTAACGACCAAAAACTGACCGTTGGACGGACAAGCCTGATCAAGATAAGGGCATGTCGAGCACAGCTATATCCGAGCAAGAGACGTCTTGACCGAATTTGGGTTACTTTTGTCGGTGTCGAGCAGAGGTCGGGAATGAGCAGAAAGGACCGACCACATGCAGATATGGTCGACGATTACCGATCATTTAAGGAGCGTGGATCCGGTGGGTCCCTTTGACATTTTGGCTATTGGGCCGTCCCCTGAGTAGGAGAGGATTGAGCCATGCCTAGTTATTGGGTCATTCTAGAACAGGAGCCCTCCAAGTCGTTGCTTCCGATCGTAGAAGTGATGACTTACGGGTGCCGGCTGTGTACGTGGTGAAGTTGAGACTAAAAATGTTGTCATTCCCCGGCTTGGTGCGACTGAACCCGTGTCTATTTGGTCGTTAAAACGTGACCGTTAGACGAGGATCCCATTTTATATACTAGGATGTTACGTCACACCTGCGTTTGGGGAAGCGTGTGCATTTAATGTGTAATGATGGCTACTCTACGACCGTCCCTAGGTAATGAGTGCGTTGTATATATGTTATAGGTTTCACGTGCTTGGACATGTGCTGGTGGAGGCTATAAATAGGACGTTGAGTTTCAGTTTTATACTTTTCGCTCTTCGTTTGCTGCCCGTTGTGATCAAGTATCTGAATTCCTCTGTCAACCACCATACCTTCCGAGGACGATTAACCGAGCACGTAGAACTCTTCTAAAAATCGTAAGTTTCTCCATTTCTCGCTTGTTTGAGCTTCTGATTCTTGCTAATAGAGTAGATGCATGCGGTTAGGATGGAATTTGGAGTCAATAAGACCTATATTTTGAACTTTTAGGGTTTTGATACGACGTTTCCTTCCTCTGTACGGTGGTTACTATGTTCATGTCGTCATCGTTGCGGTGTTTAGGGTTTTAGGTTTGTCGTCCGTTACGATTCTTCACGGTGGCTCTGGTTGAACGTCAACCAGAGTTTTGTACTATAGCGTGGTCGCGCTTGTGAATTGATAGTTCTGCCATGTTAGTGTTTCTCCCTTCCCCGTGTAACTGCCTGGTCGTTACGACGACTGTGGCCTATCTTTAAATAAGGGCTTAGCTCGAGGACAACGTCCTCGTTCCTTAGCGCGCCCTTTCACTTGATCAACGATGGAAAAATGGATTTGATTTAACTTATCGAATTCACAATTACTTTCGCTGCTTTTCAGGTGCAATCATGTCGAACAATACCCAAGCTCGGATGGATGTCGATGAGCTTTCTATTGACACATCATCCTCCCCAGCTCGTTCCGAGGAGGCATCATCAGGAAGGAGTTCGCCATCCTCTAGTGATTCGGAGGGGACCACTTCGACCAGAGCAGACTCGGTCAATCCTGAAGAGGATGGCGACGAGGACCAGGATATTCTTGCTGAATGGGTTGCCGATGAGCCGATTAACATTCAGTCTCTTTATTCTAAGCCTCTGGAGGGCCCGGACCCCATGGTCGGGGAAGCCGATGACTGGATTGTGAGGTACTGAGAGTGGATGATCGCATATGCTGGTCATACGGGCCCAACAGATTCCCAATGTATGATATCTTGTTCAAAGAGCTTAAATTCAAACTTCCATTCTCGGATTTCCAGCAATTAGTGTTCGTACACATGGAGCTTTCTCCTTATCAATTACATCCAAACTCGTTCGCCTTCATTCGGGCCTTCGAGATGACGTGCGGGTACTTGAAGATAGGGGCGACATTCCCTTTATTCTTCCATATCTTCCACCTCCAGCGACAAGTGGTATATGGGAAGTTTGGCTGGTCTCTCTTAAGCAAAAGAAGAAAATCTTTAAGGCGTATTCCGAATCGATCAGAGATTTCAAATATCGCTACTATTAGGTCGAGCCAATCTTTGAGCGTGCTCTGAACTCTTGCAAATTTTGGGGAATGGACACAGACGATGAGGGAAACGTCTTGTTGGACAAGGACGTGAATGAGGTCTCTTTCTTGATGTTAAAGTTTCACTTTTCCTGGTTGCGTGATCATTTTCTACGCGGGACGGACAAGTTCCTTGAAATCTCTTCCGAGCTGAGCGAGGGCGATCAAACTAGCTACGACACCCTTATGAATTATGTTTCACGGATCACCATGACCGTGCATGTTGATGAACATGTTCATGCTATCCTGGACAAGGACAGGGGTGCCAAGGTGCCCCTAGATTCATAGAGGTGTCCAAACTCCACGCTTTCGAAACGAACGAGGACGCTTCTGATTACCTTGGTAGTTTTAATATTCATTTGCTCGTGTTTACGTTATACTCGTTTATATTTCATGCCCTAACCATTTTAACTTTTCTGTCTTTTTCAGATTCAATGGTGGATGTGCAAGATAAGCTGATAGCCAACGTTGGCAAACGTCGAGGACCTAAAAAGCTAAAATAAACCCGTCTTGGTGATCGGTTGGCTACATGTTCGGGTACTTTTTCTCCAGCCTCTTATGGCTCGCCGGGGATTGCTTCCAAGACGGGGAAAAGGCCAAGGGCCGAGGATGTCGTGAATCTAGCAAACTCCCCTTCGAAGCCTTCATTCGAGCTCCCTACTTGCTTTATGAAGCCTGGTTACTTTGAGGAAACTTCCCTCCAAGTTCATAGGGTGGAGACGCTCAAGTTGGAGGAGTTGATTCTACCAGATAGGCGATTATGGCTAGCTCGGGATGTGAGCTCGACAATGCGGGTCCTCGCAATGACCTCTATGTATGCTAAGGGCACTGCTACTCAGGAGCAGGAGATCCAGCGTCTGAAGGCTCAGTTGTCTGTCTCCGAGAACGTGGCCAAGGCTTCTGCGAAATCGCTGAAGGAGGCTTCCAAGAGAATCAAAGAGTTGAAGGATTCTTCGGTCGCTGAGAACAAGTCGGCTAAAGATGAGAAAACTCGCCTCAAGGTCGTTGTGGTTCCTTCCGATGATGAACCTGATGAGCTGAAGTCCCTGAGGACCCGGGCCGAATTGAATTCGAAAATGTTGGAGGGGGAGGAAGACCTCGAGGAAATGGCGGGCGCATCGTTCAAAAATGCGTTGGACCAGCTGAAGATTGTTAACCCTGGGCTGACATTTAATGAAGAAGGCGTCAATTTTCTATATAAGGCCAAGGACGGGGTGATCCTCATCCCAGACTTCCTCCAGCAGCCAGAGCAAGGCGACGTAGCCATGGAGGAGGACCAAACGATCCCCACTGATACCCAGCCAGAAGCTAATGCCAACCCATGAAGACTTAGTCCGTTTTTGTATTTTACTGGCCGGCCTGCGTGCCATGGATTTTTTTTATTCGTGGTGGGGGTTTTTCCCTCTCTTTTATGTAATGTGAGAACAAGTCGGTCTTTGTGGCCGCATATTTTAATTTTAAAAGTTTTGCGACCTTGGTGGTTGTTTCTTTACTTTCATTGTTGTGTATGCACGTATGTTCGTCGGAGGACATACTTTGTTTAATATTTTCACTAAGTGTTTTTACGATGCTCGATTGCTCGATGTTCTCCCAATAGATGTGTGCGATGTTCTTTTTGGGTTATCTTTATATGTTTGGGAAACTATGCTCGGTTTGTACGCCTGTCGGTTTGGGGAACCAGGCAGGATGTCGAAAGATGTTTGGATGGGGAACGATGCTCAAACCATGGTAATGGTTCGTGCTCCACAGTGTAAACGTCCCATCGCGAGCTGGGTGTTCTGCCTGGTCGTGGTACGTAGACGACGATGGACTCGATTGAGGATCCAATCGTGTGGTGGTGATCTTCCTCGTTTTCGAGGGGGATCCTATTGAAAGATAAGTTTGATATGCAATACTTGTACCTAGGTATGCATGTTAGGTCGATATTGATGCTTCGTCGTTTGAATCCGAACATGTCAACTGACACCTCAACTGTAGTATTGTTTAAGTTTCTCGGCGTTCTAAGGACGAGCAAGTTCTTCCCCATTTAGGTTTTCTAAGTAATAGGCCCCGTTTTCCTTTTTTTCTCGGACACGGTATGGACCCTTCCAGTTTGCAGACAACTTTCCCTCTCTGGAGTCCTTCTGGTTTCTCCTGAGGACGAGGCTGCCGACCTCGATCGCCTGTTTAATGACCTTAGAGTCATGTCTGATGGCAATTTTTTGTTTAAGCGATGCCTCTCGTAGGGTTGCTCCTGATCGAACTTCCTCGACCAAATCGAGCCCTTCGCGTAATGTTTTCGAATTGGTATCCTCATCCATCAGAGCTTCTGTCCGCCTGGATGGTATGTGCATCTCTATGAGAATAATGACCTCTGTTCCGTATGCTAGTCGGAAAGGGGTTTCCCCGATTGTAGAATGAGGTGTAGTTCGGTATGCCCACAAAACGCCGTGTAATTCTTCTACCCATAGTTTCTTGATTTCATCTAGTCTTTGTTTGAGTCCTTGGAGGATGACCCTTTTTACAGCTTCGGTCTGTCCGCTGGTTAGCAGATGCTCGACTGACGCGAAATGCTATTTGGTTCCAACGTTGGCGACGAATTCTTGGAAGTTTTTGTCTGTGAATTGGGTGTCATTGTCAGTAACAATGGCCTGAGGTACTCCAAAATGAGCGAGGATGTTACGTTTGAAGAAACACAATATGTTGAGTGCTGTGATTTTGGCTAGAGGCTTAGCTTCTATCCATTTCGTGAAGTAGTCTACCCCGACTATTAGATATTTATTCTGGTTTGAACCGACGACAAAAGGACCGAGGATATCTAGGCCCCACCATGCGAATGGCCAGTGGGAGGTCATTGTCTTAAGCTCGCTCGGGGGTACCAAGTGCATGTCCTCGTGTCATTGGCATTTATCGCACCTTTTCACGTGTTCTTTGGCATCGTTCTGCATTGTTGGCCAGTAATATCCTGCTCGAAGGGCTTTCCTTGCCAGGGATCTTCCGTCCAATGTTGAGCGTTGATACCTTCATGGATCTCACGTAGGATATGCGGAACCAATTCCTCTTCGATGCATTTGAGGAGAGGAATCAAATATCCCCTCTGATAGAGTTCCCCTTCTACCAATACGTACGATCATGCTCGTCGCTTGATTATACTAGCTTCCTTTGGGTCGTCGGGCAACTCATTATTGGTCAAGTATCTGTAGATCGGGGTCATCCAACAATTGGAGTCGCCGATGCAATTTATGTTTATCGTCGAGGATATTTTTTCGATGTTAGGCCGAGGAAGTATCTCTTGAATGAAAAATATATTTTCGCCTTTCTTTTTCGTGCTCGCGAGTTTTGATAGCACATTCGCTCGTACGTTATGTTCACGAGGAACGTGTTTGATTTCTATGGATATGAACTTTGCAATCTCCACTTTGACCAAGTTCAAGTATTCCGACAGGTTGTCATTTTTGACTTGGTATTCACCTTTGACTTGCAGAGCTACGAGTTAGGAGTCTGTGTTGATGGTTATATCCTCAGCTCCAAGGTCGTCGGCAAGTCTTAATCCAGCGAGAAAAGCCTTGTATTCAGCTTGGTTATTGGAAGTGGGAAAAGATAGTGTGAGGGATACTTATATTAGGATTCCCTCCTCGTTTTGTAAGATAATCCCTGCCCGCTTCCCATTGAGCTCGAAGCTCCGTCCACGAAAATGGTCTATTTTCTAGACGCGCATGTTTGGCTTTTCGGGGTGGTCATTTCGGCCACAAAGTCAGCCAAGGCTTGCGCCTTGAGGGATGTTCTGCCTTCATATCAAATGTAAAATTCTGATAATTCCAACGACCACTTGAGCATTCTTCCGACCATGTCGGGTCGGCCTAGGAGTTGCCTGATGGGTTGGTTAGTGCGTACTACGATTGTATGTGCAAGGCAGTAATGCCTAAGTCTCCTTGTTGCATGGAGGAGTGATAGAGAAACCTTTTCAATCTGTTGGTATCTAAGCTCGGGCCTTTGTAGGGCTTTGCTCGTGAAATAAATTGGTCTTTGTCCATCGGGTGTTTCTCGTATGAGGGCGATGCTTACAGCCTCGTTGGCGACGACCATATATAGGAATAAGGTTTCCACGCTCTCTGGTCGGGAGGGAACTAGGGGTTCTAAAAGCGCCTTCTTGAGGTGTGTAAGGGCTTGCTCGCACTCTTCCGTCCATTCGAAAGCGACCTTCTTGCGGAGGATCTTGAAGAGAGGCACTGCGTGCTGAGTGGATTTTGCCACAAAGCGGGATAACGACTAGAGTACCCCGTTCAGCAATTGGATGGATTATTTGGATTTCGGTGTGGGCGTTTCGACGAAAGCCCGAAACTTGTTGGGGTTAGCTTCTATTCCTCTTTCGGTTAGATAAAAACCGAGGAACTTGCCCGCTCGTACCCCAAACATGCATTTTTCAGGGTTGAATCACATTTTTCACTTGCGCGCCTGATCGAAAATTTTCTTTAGGTGGAGAGCATGATCTGTTTCCTCGTGGGATTTAACGATCACGTCGTCCATGTAAACTTTGAGCATGTTTCCGATTTCTGCTTGAAAGACTTTGTTCATCATTTACTGGTAGGTAGCGCCCGTGTTTTTCAAACAGAAGGGAATTACGTTGTAGTAATAGTTACCCGATTCAATCATGAAAGCGGTGTATTTCTTGTCGGTCACGACCATGAGTATTTGATTATACCAGGAATAGGCGCCGAGGAACGACAATAATTTAAACCTGCAGAGTTATCGACCAGTTTATCAATGTTAGGCAAAGGGTAAGCGTCTTCCGGGAACGTTCGGTTGAGATCAGTGTAGTCAACGCACATGCTCCATTTTCCATTATTCGTTTTTACTAGTACAACGTTTGAGAGCCAGGTGGTATACCTGGCCTCTGTTACAAAATGTGCCTCTAAGAGGTCTTTTACGGCCTGCTCGGATGCTTCTACCTTTTCTTGGGATTGCTTTCTCCTCCGCTGCACAACTGCTCGGACCGAGGGATTTATGGAAAGATGGTGGCACACCGTTTCTAGATCCAAGCCTGACATCTCAGCAGCACTCCACGCGAACAAATCAGCATTCTCCCTGAGGCATGCTTTGAGCTGTTTCTGCGCGAGGTCTAGTAGATCCGCTATGATCTTTACCCCTTTGGTAGGATCCTCTCATAATGCCACCAACTCGAAATCTTTGTCGGGCACGGGGCGTGAGGATGAAGAGGACTTTGCGACCAGCTGTGCCTGCTCCTCTTCGTCGGTGAACCCGCTATCGAGGTCGATGGAATCTACTCGAGGGAGTTACTTTGGTTCTTCGAAGCTGCAAGGGGGAACGACCTTGGCTTGCTTTGGCTTGGCAGCAATGGTGTTGAGCCCTTTGGACGCAACTTCGTAGCACCGACGAGCAACTTCTATGTCCCCGTGAAGGGTGGATATTTGTCCTGACGAGGTATATTATTTCATTTTAAAGTGTACCGTGGAAGGTACAACGATGAGCTCGGCTAGAGTAGGTTGTCCCAAGATACATTGGTATAGAGACAAACAGTTACTCACGAGGAATTGCACTTTGACGGCCCTGGCGATTTCCCTTGCTCCGAAGGTTACAATCAGATCAAAATAACCCCAAGGTCTGGAGATGATTTCGTTAAACCCTTGGAGGTCTGAGCCCACGTAGGGTGTCAGATGTGTCTCATTGAGTTGTAGGGTTGCGAACAGTTGGGAATACATGATGTCGATGGAGCTTCCTTGGTCGACTAGGATCCTCCGGACGTCAAAGTTGGTCATCTGAGCACGCGCGAGTAGAAAGATACTGGCGTTGGGCGCTCCGCCTAGAAAGTCTTCTTTGTAGAAGGAGATAGGAATGGATCCTCCTCAGGGAGGGTCAAGAGTTGAGTTCTGGTTAGAACTGGCATTGATCAATTGATCGAAGCGTCGTTTTACTGATCCCACTGTAATTTTGTTTGGTCATCCCCCTGATATGACCATTGCAGATGAGAAAGATTCCCACGGGATGTAGGTGGCGAAGTATGTGGGATCGGTGTATGGCTCGGGGATGTAAAAGTCCTCCGGTCGTGTGATGCTGAGAGCAACCTGAAGGTTTTCTTCCGCAGCCGGTTGAGCGGTTTCTTCGACCTTTCGGGCTTCTTGTACCTCCTGTCGAGGAGCCTTCTTATTCTTAGTGAATTTTTTTAGATGACCATCCCTAACGAGGATTTCAATATCGTCTTTCAAGTGGATGCAATCCTCGGAGTTATGCCCGTGGGACTTGTTGAACCGACTTTGTCTTGTCCGTGTTGGGCTTGTTCAACTGTTGTTTAAGAAACCTCTCACCAGCCTGACAGAACTCGGAGTTAGCACACTCGGAGAGGATCTTTTCCCTGGTCGCTGTGAGGGGCGTATACTCGTGAAACCTCCCGATTGGACCTTTATGCTCCTGCGATTCACAGGAGCGATCCTCCTTTCATTTTTCACCTCCCCGACGGGATGTCGAGGATTCGTCATGCTTAGAAGGCTTGGTGTCTTCATTACGCCTAGTGTCACGGGCAGTGTTGGCTGCCTAATTTTCCTCGTACTGAATATACGTTTGTGCCCTGAGGGGAAATGCATCGAGTGTAGCAGGTGTCTCGATACCCACAACTCTCCTAAAGTCGTTGTGGGGGCGGAGTCCTCACTCAAGAAGGTATTTCTTCATATCATATGTGGTCGACACTTGGACGACTTCTTTGTTAAGCCTCTCAATGTAAGCGCGCAGAGGTTCCTCTTTACCTTGGATGATTGCTTCCAAGGAGGCCTTTGTCTTCGGATGACGTTGGAAAGCGGTGAAATGTCGAGAGAATTTTCTCCCAAGTTGCCTCCAGGATGTGATGGATTCGTGGGGAAGACTCTTGTACCAAGCCATAGCTCTCTTCCTCAATGTAGTAGGGAAGAAGCGACACTTAATTGCTCCCCGGACGCGTTAGTAGTCCAGCAGAGCATCAATGTTTTCGATATGCTCGTCTGGGTCCATCGTTTCGTCGTAAGTTCCTAGGGGTGGAGGCTTCTCAAACCCCTTTGGAAGCCTAGTAGATATGATCTCCTCGGAGAAGGGGCCACGAGGCTCATCCTCATCACTAGACAACGGGGAAGTGGAGCGGGAGCGATCGTCCTTATGTCGACAAGGAGGGGGAGATATTGAATCATTTCTTGCGCCCTCTGGAGATGGTCGCACTCCTGGTTGTAAAGTCCTTCAAGTTTTCTTTGTTTGTGGGGATTTGTTTCGCCGAGGAGACGAACGAGTCCTCATCTTGATCGGCCCAATGGCTTCTGGATGGTGGTCCTTCTTTGGCCTGGGCAATCTGCTGCAGGATCTGCGAGGTCTCCTCGTAGGAGGAGGGGACCTGGTGTGTCTCTCCACTTCCAGAACATCCAGTCTTTCGCCCTGGCGCAAGAGGAGGAGGTTAATGTTGTTGGTCATTTCGACCAAAGTCGCAAGTGTCAGATTCGTCCCTTCAGGGATGAGAATCAAAGGGAGATCAACGGGCGTGATCTCAGGCTGCATAAATGGTTCCGATGACGGGGAGACAGTACACCCGTCTTGGAAATGATCATGCTCCCCGAGGGGAGGGTTGGGTTCGTCACTCTCCCGTTGCTTAACGGGGATGTTGGAGAGCACTCGAGCATTGACGGAGTCGACTTGGTGAGCCATTGAGAGAGATTGGACAATGATATTTCTGTTTTCGCGATCTGGGGATGGGAAAACGGGGCAACACTGTTCCCATAGACGACGCCACTGATCGTAACAATGATCAGAGTCTCCAAAGGTTGCTAGTGTTGACGTGATCCTTGAAGTCTTTGCTCGGTTGTTGAGGAGAACGGGGGAGGGGGTGTACATGCAAGGCATTCTGATTCCAAAGTAAGAACGGGCAAGAGAGTGAGCAAGTACAATGATGAGCAACTACAGTGGTGAACTGGGAGAGTGTACCTGCAAGACACTCTGATGCCAAAGTGAGAAAGTGCAAGTAGATAATAGGTAGGATAAAGAATAGAATGTTCAACATACCTGACCCTATGGTGAAAGAGGGTATTTATAATGTGCCCCCAGCGCTGGGCCAAGATTCTCCTCATGGGTTGGATTTGCTAGGTCCAGGAAGAACTGCCAAAAACTGCGTAGGAGCATGTAAGACCTAGCACGTGGTCTTGCCCTTAGTCCAGCTGCCCCTAAATATCAGGAAACAATAGTGGACAATAGTATCTTTCGTAGATGTCTCTGCAAAAATATTTGGTGCTAAATATTTTGCTTATGAGCATCCAGAACATTCTTTGAATTGATTTTTTTTGAAGTTTTTTATACATCCGTAGATACATCTGCGGAAACAACCAATTTTTTTTATAAAAAAAGGTACGTCCGGATCTATATATACTAAAGCTGGAGGAATATCAAAAAATTCGTCAGGTAGATAAAAGATATATGAAGTGGATTAAAAAATGCTCAATTAGGTTTATCCTTTTTGGTCCATGGGTCTCTACGTTTGTTTTTACAACACATCAGCTTGATGTGTGGAAGGGAACAAATGGACATTTTTTAACAACCACCTAGATATCACGGTTCATCCATTCAAATTTTTCTTTTCATTCTGTTTTTGCAATAAACATACACTTCACCATTGAAAGATACATAGAATATCACATAAGGTTGATTAGAAATAATATTGAATATTATAATAAAATGATACATAGAAATATAAGGGTTTGAAATAATATTGAATATCTACTTAATCTAAATATTATTATTATATTAATATTATTAGTATTTTATTATTATTTGGCAATTTAATATTAATATTATTATTATTATATTTATAAAAAATATTACATAAATGTTAGAAGTAATATTAAATATTATAATAAAATGACAGATAGATAGAAAAGATTTGAAATAATATTGAATTTTATACTTAATCTAACTCCGATGTTATTATTATTATTATTATTATTATTATTATTATTATTATTATTATTATTATTATTATTATTATTATTATTATTATTATTATTACATGGAGGCATATAATGATTAGAAATAATAAAATGTCACAAAACGGTTAGAGAAGAGTCCATGTAGATAATGTAGATAATTAGGGTTAGGGATGTGATCATGATTGTCATCATGATATCTTTAGATTTAGATTAAATAGATGTATTTCTTAAGAAATATCAAACATTGTCTAAGGGTTATTTCGGAAATATATTTCTGTAAATTTTATGGAGATGCATCTCCGTACTAAATTATGACAAAATGAGGGTGTGACTCACTTACGAAAGGATACGATATATATAGAATGCGTATGCCGTACTAATTTATGACAAAATGAAGGTGTGACTCACTTACGAAGGGATACGATATATATAGAATGTATACAGAAATATCAAATTTTAAAAATATTATTTAAAATCTAAAATTTGAAGAGTGCGTGTATCATTTGAATCTGTCTTTTTTTGGTTATTATATCAAATTTTCTTTATTTTCTGAAATCTATTTTCTTCATGCTGAACTTGTGACAAATCTTTGTCCTTGGAATAATAACAAAGATCTACCACCTTCCACATTAAGTGTAGACATAGAGCATACATGATATGAAGGTAAAGTTCATAAATATCTTGTGAAACACATAACTGTCTCTGAAATGTACTTGTCCCTCCCTATCAACACATAGTAATCATGATTAAGGTTTTAATTAAGAAAATAGCACATAAACATGCACACATTGTAGCAAACAAAGTACTAATAACGAAGAAAGAGACATAGGTGGTTGGAGGTTAGTTGAAGAAGATTGCTAATTTATGATTTCAGATGAATCAACAGCTAGAGGCATTCCATCACTGTTAAGAGTGCATGATTGTGGCTTAGATCCATCATTATTCAACAATAAAGCACGAAGAACGTCGGTAACCGTGTGAATATAAGCCGTCCGATTCTTTGACAGAAGCCATGTCAAGCCCATTAGTTCACAGTCTTTATTATGAATCTTTGTGGTCCTGTTGACTTCTTTGCTTGAATTTGAAGTCTTTTTGTTAAGCTGTAAAGTAATGTTTCAAATGTTTCAGTTAAAATACCAAACATTACAACTAATCAATTATTTATATTTAACCTGAAACTTTCTAAGAAATTAATTTGCAACCAAATTTATCAAAAGAGAAAGAGAATTAACAAAAGTAACTGGTGAATGCACTTAACTCTCAACTGTTATCTTCAAAAATCAATTTATTCTGTTATACCATGTCACAAAATATATCAAATAAAGAACATCAGAAAATAACAGAGATTTTTTTTTTCTTTCTAAATTTTGTAAAAACTCACCGAATAGAGACTATTCAAGCACTTAGAACACCCTTCAAGACCTTGAAAACCGTCGACATGTTTGTCACTACTCAAACAGCTCTTCTCCAACTTTCTAACACTTTCATCTCCAACAAGCGCGCCACTTTTGGTTACAGAAAATGAATCAGGACAGTTAAAAGGATGCAGCCTAATCCCACAATAACAATACACCAAATCACAGCTCTCATTTGGATTTACAATCTCAATTCCTCTAACTTTCAAAGCCTTTTCCAACCCATCCACACATGTTTCTGAATCATCCGGCACCAAAGGCATGTCAAATGATGACAACGACAACGATGGTGAGTGGTTTCTCAGAGCAGTGGCAGAGTAGGAAGAGTAAACCCATGCTGCAAGAACAGGACAACATCGGCTACGGTCGAGTTTACTGTGTTTTGATGAACTACATGCATCTTTAATGCCATTGAAAAGTTCGTTTGAGAGAGATAAGGGACAGCCTTTAACATAAGATTGTTCTTGGAATGAAGGGATCGTTAATGTTGTTGGGAGAATGGGAGTAGGGAGACTGGTGTAAGAAGGGAAGAAGAGAATGTAGAGGAAAAGGAGTGATATTGACATGGTGGTGTTGAAAGTATAAGATGAAATTGGAGTTTATAAAATGAGTTGATGACATTTAAAGCTAGGAGAAGGGTATACATATATTTGATTCCAACCAATTTCATGAACACCTTGATTGCTATGGCATATGTGGATAGGGAGCCCCAAGCTTAAGACACATGAGTAGGTGAATTGTATTTAATGTGCAGAAGAGTATTCACATGAATGAGAGGGTTTTTGTTTATTCTTCTGAGCTCTTACATGTCCTAGTCATGGACAATACATGTTTAATTAAAAATAATATATGCATGAAATATATACTTATATAATACTATAAATGCGCATCACCGACCAGTTAATACAACAAATGAGATATGAAAACAATGGTATGTTACACTATCATGCATCTCATCTATCAAATCCCAAACATAAGAGATTCTCCCCGATTTACAAAGTCCATCAATAAGCGAATTGTATGTTACAATATCAGTAGCCATGTTTTTCAAATGCATTTCTTTGAAGAGATTTACAGCTTCATCCACCATTCTACTCTTACATAATCCATCAATCATGACATTATAGCTGTGAATATTAGGTTCCACTCCTCTTCTATCATTTTAAGAACCTGCATAGCAGCTCTTGTTTCTCCTATTTTACATAAACCATCAATCAATGTTCCATAACTAACATGATTAAGTTGAAACCCAATGGCTATAACGTCGTCGTGAAAGTGAAGGGCTTTATCAACCCTAAAAAATAACCCTTTTCTTCTCACGTTTCCAGAAAAACCCACTTCTTCTTTCTCCACAATCGCCTCTCTCTGTTTCTCCTTGTTCAAAGCACAAATACTTTTCTACTGTTGCTATAATTGTTTTAGTTGCTTTTGTTGTGTTGATTTTTGTGTCTGTTTTGTGGTTCTTGAAGAGAAAGTTGAAATCTTTTGTTGGAAAATCGAAACGGGCTTTTACGACAAGGTCAAGTAGTTGCGGTGAAAAAACTTTGGGGTGGAAATGGAAGACAGAAACCTGAGATGGAATCGGTGTTTAAGTCAGAGATTCAAGCATTGGGGGTAGAATTAGACATGCTAATATAGTGAAACTTTTGTTTTGTTGTAGTTGCGATGATTTCAGAATACTGGTTTATGAGTGTATGGAGAATGAGAGTTTAGGTGATGTTTTACATGAGGAAAAGTGTGATGAGTTGTTAGAATGGGAGTTTAGGTGATGTTAACAAGATTGTGGACCATTGAACTTAGACACTCGTGATTATGAAGAAGTTGAAAAGGTATTGAATATGGCTTTGCTTTGTACCTCTGTGTTTCCATGGATTTCCAATATTCTTCACTAGGATGTGGAAAATCAAGTTTGGTTGCTGCCATGGTTGATTAGTGTTCTTGAAACAATATTCTTTGCTTGCTTAGAAGGACGACTCTTTGTGTAACACCCCAAATCTACCCGGTGGAAAATCATAAATCAGAGTTATCAAAATTCAACATACAATAGGGTGCCACATTTTCAACTTATTAAAAAACAACAACAATTATCGCATGCCAACATGGATACATAACACTTGGCCAGTGGAAGACAAATAACAACATTATTTATTATAATTAAACCAAAACATCAGTATTATTAAACAACAAATTCACGATATAATACAAAGCATTCCTCCACCTTATTTTTATGCCTAAAAAGCCATGGTCTCTAAAACTATAAATCACCTCACAACAACCCACCTTCCAAAGAATCAACAAGCCTCCCGAAGCTCTTTCCGAATTAGAAAACGAAAAATCAACCGACTCCTTCCTCCAAAAACTCCTAGCCACAGAATCGGACAAGTCTTGAATCTTGGTTTCTTGGATCAAGAAGATTTTCAGATTCCCTCAAGGAAGAAATTCTGCTCCTCTTAACCTTACTACGTCCTCCTCTAATATTCATAGATCCAATAATCATTTAGGCACGTTATATTTCTCCGACACACCGTCCATTTTTCTTAATATCAAGGTGTTCCAATTCATACAACCTTTTCTTGTATTCCTTGTCCGACGCTCCGCCCACAACTCCCAATCCGAAAATTGCTTTCCATAATTTTTCACCAACATTTGAAGCCAAGTTGTGTAACATCCTAATGTTGCTCCTCACAATATCCAATTCTTCAGAGTTGTTGCCGTAATTTTTTCGAGACGCGCTATTAGACAAGCTAGTAGAAATAATGTTGGTAGAAGAATCAAGGGCTTCCCTAGCGCGTCTAGTTCCAACAATGCAAGTTGAAAAATTCCTTGAGACTACTGCCTTGGAACCTTGTTTCACTCTCCTTCTCCCCCTCTTGCTAGGCCCATTTAATAAACTTAAACTTTTAAATTTCAAAGTTTTGTTTACATTATTAAATCTGGCCCCACGTTGACCACACCCTTTGTTTCTAGCCACAACTTTTTTGAGAGCATCAAAGGGCCCCACTAGAGTTTCAACCTCTTCGGCCTCGTGCATAACTGAATTGTCAATATTAACACAAATGCTAAAAGAACAACCACTACGTTGACAAACAGCTTTATCCTCCTGCATGACACATGGCAACTGTCGCTCCCGATAAATGGGAATGACCCAGATAAAGGTACAGACGCGAACGGTCGGCGAGAGGGACAATGAGAACACACAGCCGTGAACTCACTGGAAAAGAAAAGAGTCGCCAGCTAGGCATTTTTATCCCGGAGGAAAGGTAATGCTGCATAAACCTAGAAAGAGATGGATAAGACGGTTGCGAACCAGAGACTGAGAAAGGGGGTTGGTTACAACCTGGGAAGGTGTTAGCACCCAGATTGTCCGCCGTACTCGACGGGATCCACGCTTGAAAGATTTGTGTTTTAAAGGGGTAGTGTCAGTGCAATTTGTGTATAAAGTAACTGGAAAAGAATGTACAGGTGTCAGTGCAAGGGAAAAGTGAAGTGAAAGATGAAAGTGTCAGTGCAGGAATGAGAATATGCTCAAGATAATGAGGCTAAAAGAATGAAGCTGGAAAAAGGGGGAATATACAGAGACTTTTGTTCGATAACTTGTTAAGTTATGCCTACGTATCCTCTCGTGCAATGAGGAAGTCAGAACACCGTAGTTCGACCCAAAGAGACTGATAGATAAATTGACTGGTGAACTGCTTACTTGCCTATGCTCAAGTGTATGACCTGTCTGGCTCAGGTGCAAACTGTCTTGCATTAGACGGAAGAAGCAAGTTCTCGTTTATGAGTGAAGGTGATGAGAAAAGAATCCCGAAGGAGACGATTATTGTTTGTTTTTGTATTTTCAGTCTTTTATTGCTTTTGAAAGTTTGTCATAAGTTAATGAGCTTAAGCCTAAACCAATGGGTTAGTAAACTCATCACATCTTACCTCTGATTAGGGGTAATGAGAATACCTTAAGTGTGAAGTCAGATTCTCATACTCAATCACCTTTGGTGTAGGGTTAAGATCATTAACCTATTTGTGATTATTCAGATGTTTTTGGTGTTTTTGTTTAGTGTTAAGTAATGAGATTAAGCCACAATCAAGGATTAAACAGACTCATTACACCATCCTAATAGAAGGATAATAGATGAGAATGTTTAAGCTGAGGAAAGCTCCTCAACTTAATCCATGATTAGGAATTAAACTCATGACAAAACAAGCCTTTGATTAAGTGGATTTTATTCAATGATATGATGATGAAGTGTTTTTTATGATTTGTAAGACAACTTGAGGGGGACTTGTCCATTAACACTAGGGTTAGTCCTTCTTAACCAATTAAGGAAGAATTAGAACCCTAATGCAAGGCCCAAGTTACAAGTGTGATGTCTTGATAGTTATTAGATGGATTGATTAAAGGAGTTAAACACATTAAGGGTTTAACACTTAGGATTAAAGTTATACACTCCATCCTAAGAGAAGGATGCAGGCATAAGCTTAATCACAAAGCCTTAAAGCCTTTAGGGTTTAGTCCCTGATTATGAGGTGAGAAGAGAAGACTCAAAAGAGACACAAAGGTAAAACTAAGAGGGGAGACTAATCAAAACCCTAATCATTGTCATGCTTGGTTGTCCCTAAGGTTTGTGAGGTTTGCAAGAACAATCTTCAATGGAACCACCAGGAAGCAGATGAAAGGATCAAGAGAAGCAAAGCAACTTGCTTCATTCAAGAAGTCAAGTCACTTGAAGAAAGAAAGTGGGGAGAAGAATAATGGGCAAGCTCAAACTCAAACACAAATAAAAATGCAGCAAGGATGCAAGAGGGATGGAAAGAAAGGTTATGATAAGTGAAGGCAAATTCACTTCTCAAGTTCACTTACCACCTGAAATGTTAGAAAAGCAATGCAATGCAATGCATAATGGGATGAGATGACATGATGAGAAACAAAACCAGAAGCACACACATGATGCTAATGATGCTATGAGATGCTACAAACATAAGGCAGTACATGGAAATGATCATACAAGTTCATGAATGCAAATGAAACAAGTTAAGAAACATGAACATACATGAAAAGTTATGAAGTACACATGGCATACAACATGGCAAATACATGATGCAATGGTCAAACATGCTTTCAATATGTCTTAAGATGTATAATGAACCAAATGGATGCATAAAATGTCATGGCAAGTCATGCTATGCAAGAGAATGCAAGATGGATGCATATGGAAGCCCAAATTAGGGTTTATGAATCAAACATCAAACACAACCCAAAATCAGAATCAAACCCTAAGATAAAAAATGGAAAATGCCACACAAAGGACCCCTAATCCTATACTAAACCAATTCCCAAAGGAGAGGTCTCAACTCCTAACCTAACTCAAGATATGATTTTTACAAGATTTTAGGGTTTTTAGGGTTTCCAAACAAAAGAAATGCCAAACAAATTGGAAATGCAAGATCAAATCATGAAAATTTTATCTCAAAAACTACATGCTAAACACAATGCAATGCAAGAAGAATCAATGTCCAACTCCTCATAAATAGGCAGAAATGATTTTTTTGAACTTTGGGTCCAAATAATGCACAAAAATGATTTTAATTCAATGAAAAATTCTCAAAATGCATCAAGATCAAAAAATAAATTTGGTTTGAAGGTTGGACAATGTTTCTAAATGTATTAGAACATTTCATGAATTTTTTGGTGATTTTTAAATACCTAAAAGTATTTTTAATAAATTAATTCTCATTAATCAATTAAAAATAATCTTTTAATTATTTAAAAATACATTTTAAATGCTAAAAATGAAAATAAAAATATTTTTATGTCATAAAAATTAATAAAACTCTTGAGAAAAAGTTTCATAATTTTTAGACAATTTTAACTATTTTAAATAAATTGTAGGAAAGAAATGATATTAAATGAAAAATAAAATAGGATAAAATGAAAGTAAGCAAAAGGGAAGGCCAGGATTTGATCTGGGCTTGGTCTGGTTGACTGCGCGCCAGATCCAAGGGCCCAGATTCAAACCTGGCTAATTTGACTTATGAATTAATTAAACAGAAATTTAAATAAATAATCAGGGATTAGGGCTTCTAATGCCCTGATTTTGCACTGACTTGTCTGAAAAGTCAACTCTTGATCAGATGACTTCCCCATGGAATTTCTTCATGAAAATTGATATGCATACTCCCTATACCATATAGAGACCAATGGAAACAAGAATGACCAAAAAATTTGGAGTTATGGCCTCTGAAACCAAAACCCTAATTTTAGGTCAACTGTGCAGTCAAACTTGGCTCTGCATTCACACCAATCCCAATTCTTGTGATTCTTTGGCATTCTTGACTTTGAGAGGATGTAATATGATACTTGAACACACATGGATCCCCTTGGAGTGATTGATGACCCTTGGAGTGGCTCAAGAGGCTCTTGGATTGCTCAGATCACAAACCCTAGATGCAGATGACCTTGAAACAATGCAGTGAATCAAAAATGTGATATGAGATGATATGGTTGTGTTTATGCATATGAAATGATCACAAGCCATGGTGTGAATGGGTGAGGGAAAATTTGGGGTGTTTACAGCTGCCCCTATTCAAACATGAGTTAGCTGTGCAGGATGTAAGCAACGGCTTATCAGGCAAACAAGATAACTTGTGGTTGAATACCAAAGACAGACCGAAATTTGCACTCACAGAATGAAGAAGAAAAGGGATATAGATTGTAAAAGGAAGATAAAGCATATTGTAAAGTGCGGGAAACAAAGCAATGACGGGGACGGCCGACGTGCTGGGGATAAAAGGTCAAGCCAAGACGGGGACGACCGACTAGCTGGGGAAAATCAAATTATGATGGGGACGACCATCGAGATAAAGTAAGATTCTCTGGGAATTAATGAAACATGACGGGGAAGACCATCAAGTTCATAAAGCAAAGTAACCAACGATGGGGACGGCCATCGGGCTAAAAGAAAAGGGACCCTGACGGGGACGGCC
Source organism: Lathyrus aphaca (assembly GCA_963966055.1). NCBI lineage: Eukaryota > Viridiplantae > Streptophyta > Magnoliopsida > Fabales > Fabaceae > Lathyrus > Lathyrus aphaca. The sequence continues at coordinate 599,192,290 of OZ014519.1, forward strand.
ATCGGGTTAAAGAATAAATGAAATAAACAGATGATGGGGTACGACCATCAAAGGTGAAGGACGATCACCTAGCAGGGGACGGCTGCTCTGTTGGGGAATAAAGGAAATATGATGGGGAACGACCATCAAAGGTGGAGGACGACCACCTGGCAGGGTACGGCTGCCGAAAATATCAACGATGGGGACGACCATCGGATGAGCATGATGGAGGACGACCATCAAGAGGTTGAGGACGACCACCTAGCAGGGGACGACTGCTCTCGAGGTTTATCATGACATAGGACGAATGTCAGATAACCAAAATCAACAATGGGGACGGCCATTGGATAAAATGATGAAGGGCGATCATCAAGAGGTGGGGGATGACCACCTAGCAGGGGACGGCTGCTAAAATCAACGATGGGGACGGCCATCGGATGAGCATGATGGAGGACGACCATCAAGAGGTGGAGGACGACCACCTAGTAGGGTACGGCTGCTCTCAGGTTTATCATGACACAGGACGAGTGTCAGATAAGAAGAAATGTTTGCTTTGTTGGCGATCTACTGGGGAATAGTAAATACGGACGAGTGTTTACATTCAAGAAACAAAAGGTATAAGTGTTTAGATATTCGTGTATAGATTAAAGGTGCGGACGAGCATCCTTAAGACTATGATACGGACGAGTATCGGGTAGAAACAAGTACTGACACGTGTTCAGAGATGATGATACGGACGAGCATCAACTGGTTAACAAAGAACACGGACGAGTGTTGGATCTGAAGGGATTCTTCTGGGGAAAAGTAGACACAGGCGAGTGTCTAAATTCAAGAAGACATGAGTGTTTGACACGGTGTATGGATTAAAGATGCGGACGAGCATCCTTAAGACTATGATACGGACGAGTATCATGATAGAAACAAACGCTTGACGCATGTTCTGAGATGATGGTACGGACGAGTACCAACGAGTTAACAAAGAACAAGGACTAGTGTTGAATCTGAGGGGATATGTAAGGTATATACAAAATACGGACGAGTATTTGTATGGGTGTAACATGAGTATGAGTATTGTATAGATGAGTGTTTAACTGCTGGGGAGAGTGACACGGACGAGTGTCAAGAGAAAAGTATAATATGAACAAGTATGTGGGTTGTAAAAGTGTAGGCGACTGCGCTAGGGATGCGACACGGACGGGTGTCGAGAAAGTGTATATACAAGTAGGTGAGTGCAAAGATGATGTCTTTGGCTTTCTGCTGGGGTATGACACGGACGGGTGTTGGGACGTATCTGTAACACGGGTGTTATTGTTTGCGAAGAGTATTCAGGCGACTTTACTGGGGAAAGGTGGCACGGACGAGTGTCAAAATGAGTATATACTGGTGTAGGTGGATTGTGAGGCAGCTGCTTTTGCTGGGGACTCCGGTGGGGATTTTTCTGTTCATTGATGAACTGTCATCATTCACAGGTGTTTGATTCATAACAGGGCTTATGATTATGCTATATGCTTGATTTTTTTGCCGTAATGCTCCGTGTTAAAACGGAATGCTACGCTTTGTGGGTGAATATGATGCGAATGCTATGATTGTGCAAAGATACCAAACCGGGATCCGGGTCCCGTTGCTGCGAAGATCTCCGATCGATCTGTTTGGAGTAGACATCCCAGCTGGGGGTGAGATCATTAGTAGATCTGATGATATGATATCTGCTTGGGGATATGGGTCATTGATAGACCTACCCTTATAAATGAGAGACCCCGCTGGGGTTTGTGGAAGCTTTTCTTCACTCTGTTGTGAGTTCTTCATGCGTTGCTCTGCTGGATAGAGGCTGGAGCTCTGTGGGGAGATGGCTTTCTAACTTTTGTACCTGACTGAGGGTGAAATGGCAACTCGGCTGGGGAGAAAGAGAAGAATCACTGAAAGACCTCCCTAGAAAGTCTGTTGCGGTAGCTTCTTGACCCAGCCGGGGATATGGGCGTCTTCTGCGATACCTGCCCATTCTGATGGGGATAAGTAATAAGTGGCCAACTCAGCTGGGAGGAGTCGTGAAAGGCAACTCAGTTGGGGAGAGAGCACTCCGGGTTCTAAAATTGAGTGTTGACTTGCCAGCTCGCTGGGATGAAGTTTACATGCCCCAAGTTGCGCTCTAGATACCTGCAATCCTGAAAAAGATAGAGAAACGCACAAGATAATCCCGAGGTATCCTTACTGTATTCCGTCATAGGAGTTTAGATACTTCTGAGAGTAAGCATATTCCCTGCAAGCATGTTTTTATTTGAAGATAGGCATCTGTATTCTTATGCAATCAGTTTTTCTTTAAGACATCAGACATTTTTTACAAATAAAATGTACAAAACGAGACATGACTGAAAATCTGATTTTATTAATTCATATGCCCTGAATCGGCGAGATACAGTCAAAGGAACATATCCCCTGAAATGAGGAGATCGTTACAAATTGAGAAACAAAATGTTGGCAGTGTTGATGACGCTTTAAGGAGCTTCCTCTCCACTATGACCCGTATGACTTTTGACGTTCTTCTCATCTTGCTTTTCGAAGAATGTTGTTTCTGATTGAAGCTTAATCCTTTCGAAGCTTGCCAAGTTGCAGATGATACAGACGAATTCAGAGTGCAGTTGTTCGCTTATTCCCTTATTTTGCATGGATCGCCCTTTCAGGTTTTCAATCCATCGGGATACCCATTTTTGCCTGACCTGTCCAATGCGGCTTTTCAGCTCAGCGGGTGTACATTTTTTGTTTATTTTCCCTTATTTTTGCCCGAGTCTTTTATTCTGTTTTTGACTCGCCGGGATGCCCTATTTTTTGCCTGGACCTACATTCTGTTTTTATGTCCAGCGGGTCATTTTTATGCGAAGTATTTTCTAACTGCATCTGAATTCACAGGGGATGGGAAATCTTCACCATCCATGGTGCTGAGCATCAGTGCTCCACCGGAGAAAACTTTCTTTACCACGAATGGTCCTTCGTAATTCGGAGTCCACTTGCCCCTGTGGTCTGTAAGAGGAGGAAGGATTCTTTTCAGCACAAGATCTCCTACTTGGTACTCTCGGTGCCTGACTTTCTGATCGAAGGCTTTCTTCATTCTCTTCTGATATAACTGCCCATGACAAATTGCAGCCAATCTTTTCTCTTCGATCAGACTCAGTTGTTCGTATCGGACCCGAACCCATTCTGCTTCACTCAGTTTAACATCCATTAGTACCCGCAGAGAGGGTAATTCAACTTCAACCGGTAGGACCGCTTCCATACCATAAACAAGCTGATACGGCGTTGCCCCAGTGGATGTTCTGATTGACGTGCGGTACCCATGCAAGGCAAATGGTAGCATTTCATGCCAATCTTTGTAAGTGACTACCATCTTCTGCACAATCTTCTTGATATTCTTATTGGCTGCCTCAACAGCGCCATTCATCTTTGGCCTGTAAGGAGAAGAATTGTGATGTTGGATCTTGAAGTCCCGGCACAGCTCTGCCATCATTTTGTTGTTCAAGTTGGAACCATTATCAGTAATGATTCGCTCGGGAACTCCATATCGACAGATGATATCTCTTTTCAGAAATCTGGCTACCACTTGTCTTGTGACGTTTGCATATGAGGCTGCTTCAACCCATTTGGTGAAATAGTCAATGGTGACCAGGATGAATCTGTGGCCATTTGAAGCAGTTGTCTCGATCTTTCCAATCATATCAATGCCCCACATGGCAAAGGGCCATGGTGAAGACATGATGTTCAAGGGATTGGGAGGCACATGCACCTTATCTGCATAAATCTGGCATTTATGGCATTTTCTGGCGTAGGCACAACAGTCAGCATCCATCGTGATCCAGTAATAACCTGATCTTAGCAATTTCTTAGCCATGGCATGCCCTCCTGCATGGGTACCAAAGGATCCTTCGTGCACTTCATGCATCAACAAGTCTGCTTCTGTCTTATCAACACATCTGAGGAGTACCATATCAAAGTTCCTTTTGTATAAAGACCCATCAGTGTTCAGGAAGAAACTACCAGCAAGCCTTCTCAAAGTCTTCTTATCATTGGAAGATGCCCCAGGTGGGTATGTTTGATCCTCCAAGAAGCATTTAATGTCATGGAACCAAGGCTTATCATCTTTAACAACATCTGCTGCGAACACATACGCTGGTCTGTCAAGTCTGGACACTGAAATCTGAGGTACAAAGTTGGCAGTCCGAACTTTGATCATGGACGAAATGGTAGCCAGAGCATCTGCAAACTGATTCTCGTCCCGAGGGATATACTCAAGCTTGACTGTTGTGAAGAAAGTCAATAACCTTCTCGTATAATCCCTGTAAGGTATCAGATGATCCTGGTGTGTGTACCATTTGCCGTTGGTTTGATTGATTACCAAAGCTGAATCTCCGAATACGGTCAATGTCTTGATCCTGAGGTCAATGGCTTCCTCAAGACCCATAATGCAAGCTTCGTATTCAGCTTCGTTGTTAGTGCAGTTGAAAGTGAGTTTTGCCGAGAAAGGCATGTGAACTCCTTTAGGTGTAATGAGTACTGCACCAACGCCACGACCATTCATATTAACAGCCCCATCAAACATCATAGTCCATTCTTCTTCCGGGCCAGGCCCTTCAGTGTGAACAGGCTCTTCGTGATCTTTTGCTTTTATGAACATGATGTCTTCATCAGGGAAGTCAAATCTCATAGGCTGGTAATCATCAATAGGTTGCTCAGCAAGATATTCAGACAATACACTGCCCTTGATGGCTTTCTGAGATGTGTATTGGATGTCATATTCTGTAAGGATCATTTGCCATCTTGCAACCCGTCCGGTAAGAGCTGGCTTCTCGAAAATGTACTTGACTGGGTCCATTTTAGAGATCAACAAAGTAGTGTGGGTCAACATATACTGCCTCAGTCGGCGAGCAGCCCACGCTAAAGCACAGCAAGTTTTCTCGAGCAGTGAATAACGTTGTTCACAGTCGGTAAACTTTTTGCTTAGGTAGTAAATTGCATACTCTTTTCGACCAGACTCGTCATGCTGGCCCAACACACACCCCATCGACTCTTCTAATACTGTCAAGTACATTATCAGAGGTCTTCCTTCAACTGGAGGCATAAGGATTGGAGGTTCTTGTAAGTATTCTTTGATCTTGTCAAAAGCCCTTTGGCAGTCTTCATTCCACCTGACCGTTTGCTCTTTTCTCAACAGCTTGAACAAGGGTTCACAGGTTGCTGTAATGTGAGATATGAACCGTGAAATGTAGTTCAGTCGTCCTAAGAACCCTCGAACTTCTTTCTCTGTTTTCGGTGCAGGCATCTCTTGAATGGCTTTGACTTTATCAGGGTCAACTTCAATCCCTTTCTCGCTCACAATAAAACCCAGCAGCTTACCAGATCGCACCCCGAATGTGCACTTGTTGGGGTTCAACTTTAGTTGGTACTTCCTCAGACGCTTGAATAGCTTTAGAAGATTTACCAGGTGGTCTTCTTCAGTGAGGGACTTGGCAATCATGTCATCCACATAACATTCAATTTCTTTATGGATCATATCGTGGAATAATGTCACCATAGCCCGTTGATATGTTGCACCAGCATTCTTCAATCCGAATGGCATCACCTTGTAACAGAACGTGCCCCAGGGTGTGATGAAGGTTGTCTTTTCCATGTCTTCAGGTGACATCTTAATCTGATTGTATCCTGAAAATCCATCCATGAAGGAGAATACCGAGAACTGAGCCGTATTATCCACCAATACATCAATGTGAGGTAAAGGGAAGTCATCTTTCGGGCTGGCTCTGTTCAGATCCCGGTAGTCAACACACATCCTTACTTTGCCGTCTTTCTTAGGCACAGGTACTATGTTAGCAACCCACGGTGGATAGCTAGTCACAGCAAGGAACCCGGCGTCCCATTGCTTTTGTACCTCCTCCTTGATTTTCATTGCCATGTCCGGACGTGTGCGGCGCAGTTTCTGTTTAACCGGCGGGCATTCTTCTCTCAAAGGCAGCTTGTGCACAACAATATCGGTGTCCAACCCTGGCATATCTTGATAAGACCAAGCAAACACATCCACATACTCTTGAAGCAGGTCAACCAGTTGTCTCTTCACTGAGTCTTGCAGGCAGGCCCCGATTTTAACCTCTTTCACGTCTTCATCTGTACCAAGATTAATCACTTCAACCTCCTCCTGGTGAGGAGTAATAACCTTTTCCTCTTGTCTTAACAACCTGGCTAGCTCTTCAGGAAGCTCATACTCTTCTTCAACCCCTTCATCAGCTTGATTGATTGGGTTGTCAAAGTCATACGAAGTCATAGCCGTGCTGTTGTCGGTGCTGTCTGGAAGGCACTCTCTGCAAAGGTTCAGTTTGTTCATTTTAGTGATTTGATTTTAATCTTGTTTTAGAAAAGTGAAATAGAGTTGTCATTTTGAAAACACTGCCATTTATTTTTTGTACAAAAAGAAAAATGGAAAAACAGTGAGCGGAAAAGAAAAAGACTCATTTGCAAAAAGATGTCTGATATTTCATTGATTAATCTTGTTTGCACAAAAAGTACAGATGGCCCGATTACAAAATGAGTCTTGTCATCTTGGGCAAGATGCAAGACTTTGATGCATGCTATAAAAATACAGGAAATAATAATTACTCTGCATGAGTAACTCTTATAATTTCCTGGGAAGACCAGTTTGAGATACTGCTCCCCGGGATCTTCGGACGAATCCATCTTTCCAGGTTGCGTTCTTCTTCCAGCTCGTCTTCTAGACAGTTGATAGCATCAGGGGTGAGCATCCCCCCACTCACAAAGTTGGGCTCCCTTGCAGCCTCTGCTTGATCTTGTTGAGTCGGTTTGTAACCCAACCCAAATCTGTCTTCTTTCTTCTCCACCGATAGCAGTTTGCCCCAGCCTTGGGCGTTTCCTCCCTCAACAACCTTCCGGGCTTGTTGGTATGATGATATTGAAGTACCAGGCACAACATATGTTTCATTGACATTCAAAGCTTCGAACCCCTGTCTCATTGTTTCATGGATCTCCCCATCCATCTCAATGTACTTATAGGTAGCCAGGTGGCTGACAAAAATATCCTCTTCTCCACAGATTGTAACGATTTGACCCTCCCACTCGTATTTTAACTTATGGTGAAGGGTAGAGGTCACGGCGCCAGCGGCGTGAATCCATGGCCTACCCAATAGACAGCTGTAGGCAGGCTGTATATCCATCACGTAGAAGGTAGTTTTGAAGGTCTGCGGGCCAATCGTTATGGGCAATTCAATCTCTCCCAGAACCGATCTCTTTGAACCATCAAAGGCTCTTACCACCAGGTTGCTGGGTCTCAATGCCAATCCATCGTATTCTAGCTTCACCAGGGCCTTTTTAGGTAAGACATTGAGGGACGACCCTGTGTCTACCAGCACATGGGAAAAGACAGCACCTTTACATTCCATGGTTATGTGCAAGGCTTTGTTATGGTTACGGTCTTCCGTTGTCAAATCAGTATTGGTGAACCCTAGTCCGTGACTAGCATTAACATTTCCAACTACAGCTTCCAGCTGATTGACAGTGATCTCTTCAGGCACGTAAGCTGCGTGCAAGACTTTGAGTAGTGCATTCCGATGGGCCTCGGAGCACATAAGCAATGATAGGATTGAGATCTTGGAAGGCGTCTGGTGAAGCTGATCCACTACTTTATAATCACTCTTTTTGATGATTCGCATGAACTCATCAACCTCTTGGTCAAAGGGTGTCTTCAAGGCTTCTTTAACAGTCTGTTCTTCCTGCACCAAGCTTTTTCCTTTTGCCTTAACAGCAGCTTCTGCTTCAGCAGTGGGTCTCTGAGTTTGTGGAGCGAAAAGACGTCCGCTTCGAGTGAAGCCTCCGCCTCCTCCCACATTGTCAATTTGTGGTGCAGGGGTTGATGATTCAAAAGTGATTCTTTGTCCTTCACAGTACAGGTCAGAGCCGTAATGCCAGGGGATGGCATTACTACTTTCATAAGGTACGGGTCCAGGCACCGTGATAGTGACTGGACTGACTGCAGCTGCGGAAGGAATTGTGATAGTCTGTGGATCGTAATAAATTGTGACTGGTGCTCTGATGGGAGCAGCACTTTCTGAGTTGTAGGCAGAGTTGTTTTCTGGATCATAAAATATGGTGACAGTTGAGACATCCTCATGATTTGTTGCTGGTGTTGTAGGAGACATCGGTGGAAGGATGGATGCTGTTGTTGTAGGAGCTTCATAATGGAGTGGTGCCGGAGTTGTAGAAGAAAAATTTGTTGATAACTGATCAGTTGAGACGATAGATGAAGTACTTGTTGATGAAACCGAAGAATTGTCAGGAACAATGGTTGTTGCAGTTGTAGGAGGTGCTGGAGTTGTTGCTGATGAGGTTGCTGGGTTTGTAGGAAATGATGTGGTGATCTGAAGTTGGCCACTCTGAATGAGACTATCTATGCCATTCCTCAAATTATCGCACCCATTTACTGAAATATTGCAGTAGGCACACCCTAACTCACACCCCGGGAACATTTGACATTCGAGGAGCTGAGCCTTAATTTCTACCAACGGTGTCCGGATTTGACCCACACTGGTTATTAAATAAGACGGCTTGTCTTCTTCAATAGCGTTAATTCTGGGACCACCGTGGTTTGGCATGGGGTTCTTATTGACATTGGGTGGTGGTGCGAAATTCAGAGCTTTCGAGTCTACCAGGTCTTGTACCTTCATGTGCAGGGCTCTGCACTTTTCTGTACTGTGGCCAGGTGCATTTGAATGAAAAGCACACCTAGCGTTGGAGTCATAATTCCTGGGTAGACTGTTGGGATCTGGAGGTGCCAACGTCCTTAGCTCAACTAGGTTGAGTTTCAGGAGTTGTGGCAGCAATGTAGCATATGGCATAGGGATCGGATCGATTACCCTGTTGGCTTGAGAAGGCCTCTGCTGGAAAGGCCTTTGCTGGTTATTGTTGTTGGTGTTGCTGTTGTTGTAATTTCTCGGAGGATACTGATTCTGTTGATGGTACTGAGGTTGTTGATGATAGTTTTGCTGCGGAGGTTGATAAACTGGTTGAGGATGAGCTGGAGCGGGAATGGTGACTGCTGCCACTGATCTGTGAGCATATTGGGGCCTGCCCCTGTTGGTGTGGATGGCATTGGTCTCGCCAGTTCTTCTCGGGCCTGCAAAAGGCTTTCTTGTACTACTGGACGAGCTTGCTCCGTTGTATGAGATCTTACCCATCTTCAATAGGCTCTCAATTCTCTCCCCAGCTATGACAACATCTGCAAAGCTAGTGGAAGAGAAAGCAGCCAGCCTGTCAATGTAAGTCCCCTGAAGGGTGTTCATAAACATATCTGCCATTTCCCTCTCAGACATAGGTGGCTGAACGGCAGCAGCCAGTTGCCTCCATCTCTGGGCATATTCTCGGAAACTTTCCCTTGATGACTGTGACATTCCCATTAGGAGGGTCCTGTTGGGTGCCATGTCTAAGTTATATTGATACTGTCTGATGAAGGCCTCTGCCAGGTCCTTCCAGCATCTAATAGTTGCCCTTGTCAAGTGAGAGTACCATTCTCTTGACGCCCCAGTCAAGCTATCTTCAAAATAGAACATCCAGAGCTTCTCATCCATAGTATAGGCCTTCAGCCTCCCCAGAAATGATTGTAAATGAGTCCGGGGGCATGAAGTCCCGTTATATTTTTCAAAGCAAGGAGGCTTAAACTTATGGGGGATCCTGACCCCGTCTACCAAGCCCATGTCCATGACATCGAAACCCAGAGAATTTTGAGATTCTAAGGACCTCAATTTCTCAGCTATCTCATCCAACCTTCTATCATAAGCTTCTTCCCCAGCACCCATTACTGTGAATTGATCCTCTTGGGGGTCTTCTTGAAGTACCCTGGCTGCAGTGGCGGTCCCTTGAACATTTGCAGGGATGTTGACCTCAGGATGGAGGTGTGGTCCAAATACAGGGGGGTTAACATGAGGTTGGACCCTTTCATTGTTGCTAGTGCCGGCAGTTCCTATATGTGGATCTTCTTGATTCTGCCTTTCCACCATGGCCCTCAATCTTTCCTGGCTCTGAGCCATGTTGTTCATCACTTCCATAAACTGAGTCATTTGATTCCTCATCTCTAGCCTTTCATTTGCCATTTGATTTCTGACCTCAGTAAGGTCCTGCTGCATCTGATCCATTTGAATGCCCGGAAGGTTGTTACGGGTTGGATAACGGTGCGGACGGTTGAGGGGAAATACTCGGCGCCGAGCAATAGTTCCTGAACATCACAACAGAGTTAGTGGCAATAAAACAAAAACTTACAAAACAAACAAAAGTGTTAGTATGCAATGCAGTTATGCTTATTTGCTCCCAAGGTATCCGGTTTGGCATTCAGTTTTGACCCTTCCAGACCCTTGAAGATGCTGTTGATGTTGCTTTTGAAGTGAAACTCGGATGGAACAAACTAATACATATATTACAAAAAGCCAAAATGGTACATAGTTTGTTTACAAATACAAGCCCTCTGAGGGGTCAAAATACGTTACAAGAAAAAAATGAAAAATACACGGAATGAAAGCAACAACAAAGAAAGGGTCAAACACCAAGACCAAACTCATCCTCACGAACTTCCTTGAGAAGTGCTTCGGTCACAGGATCAGCCGGACGCTCCGTGAGATTCCTGATGAGGAGATTCCGGGTGGTAACAGCTGCTGCTAGCTTCTTGTGCTGACTTTGGTCTTTTGACCTCTTCACCCCAGCTTTGATCTTCAACTCTGATATCTCCCTCTGGGCTGCTGCCAGGGCTTCTTGCTGCTCTTTTGCACTAGCTTCCAGTTGCTCCATCTTGTCTTGAACTCTCTTGTCCTCCAGAGTACGGGCTTCGGTGATCCTGACCCACCGAGCTTGACTCTCCTTCAAATACAAGTCTGTCCTTGCTCTCTGGAACTGGGCTTCTTTGCAAGCATTCTTCAGGATTTGTTCTCCAGCTTTAGACTTTTTGATATAATCCCCAGACTTCTCAATCTTAACCAGATGCTCCACTCTCAACTTCTCCAATCTCTCAACCTCCCTCATACCATCACTCCTTTCCCGGAGGGTCTTCTGCAAAGCTTGAGTTAACTTCTCATTTCTTTCTTTCAAACTCTCAAACTCCTCCAAACTGACAGTGGCAGGTGGTGTTGAAGATGATTCAGGCATATCTTCTATGGTAAAAGGCATCCCAGAGAATTGGGCCCTGGCACGGGACCATTCATAATATTGTGCTGATGCCACATTGTTGCACCTCCCCAAAATGGTTATTCCCTTGGTTTGAACATTATCCCAGGCCCAGGCTGCCTGCCTAACAATAGCCAGATTAATCTTGTTCTCACAATAAAGAGTTTCAACCAAGTCCTGTGCCTTAGGAGTGTGGACCAGGGCATAGCCCAATTGTCTTCTAAGCAGCAGAGGGTTGTAATTAATACTGCCCTTAACTCCTATTAGGGGCACATTGGGAAAATGCCCACAGCTGGTGATGATATCCCTACCCTTGGTGCTTTGAGTGCACCATCTGATATCGGCTGAAGTTAGAGCAGTGAGTCTCTTAGCCCAGTTGCTCTGCTGATGAGGATTCAAAAATGCATCTGTCCTGGGCAGATGCTTGAGAAGCCAAATATGGAATAATGGAGCACAACACCTCACTAATCTTCCCCTCTGCTTTTCATTCCTCTGATGCACTGAATAGTAGAGATCCCCCAATAAAGTGGGCACTGGGTTCTTCAAGATGAACAGATGGATTGCATTCTTGCTAATGAATCGAGGCTCATCTGCAAACAATACAATTCCATATATACTCAAAGCCAATAAGGCACAGACAGCTTTCCACTCCCCTAAAGAGGCTTTCAGGGTAGCTTGAGAGATCAAGAAGTCCAGATGAAAGCCAGGGATTCCATCTTTAGAAGTCATATGCTGCTCAATCAGGACAGGTTCCAGATGCAGAGCCTTTGCTACTTCTCCATTACCAGGAAAGACCATCTCAGGGTTGAAAGGGACTCCACCCCTGATAGGCAGACCAACCAATGATGAGTATTCTTCCAATAGAGGGCCTAGCTGAAAGTCCTGAAAAGTGAAGCATCTCAGTGGGGGATCATAGAACTGAATCCAAGTGTGGATCAGGCTTCTCTGTGAAGGGTCCAGATCCATAACCATATCAAGTATATCCCCATAGTGTTCCCTGAACAATGGTATGTGATCCGGAGTGATCAGGGTCTGAATCCTCCTGATGTCAGATAGCTCTGGCTGGAAAAAGTGATAGGTGATGTTGCTCTTTTTAGGAGCCATGATGCTGAGACTGAGTAGAGACAGGTGCTTGATGATAACACTGAAGAATGAGCCACTGGTTGGCTGGTGCAGATAACTGAAGTAGATAGCTGAAGCAAATGCTGATGAAGATAGGTCAGTACTGAAGATGGGGTCAAAACCAGAACCAAATGAAGATGGATACCCTGAAACACAAATAAGCAAATGTCAATATGATGCAATGTTTATGTATGCAAATGATATGCAAGGATCTGTGACTGAGCTGGATCTGATCAAGAACTCTGATATAGGTCCAAGTATGTTCAAGAATTCCAGATGGAGGTCTATAAATCCAGTAACCAAGGTGGGGGGGCTCAAATAAAGAGCCACATGTCCAGGGTTTTAGAATCACAAGAACTGTCCCAAAATGGAGTATTCTTACACAAACAAAGTAACAGGGTGTTCTGAGGCCAAGGTACCTGCAAACCTGTAAACAGCCCAACCCCCTCACAGGTGGTGTTCTAAAACAAGGATCCCCAGATTTGGATCAGTTATGAGAAGTGTAAACACTTCCAACCCGGAGGTACAGTGTTTACAATAATCATAAAAGTTCCTCCTCTAATTCACCTCAGTTTCTGAAGGTCAAAACTAAAGGTCATCCAGACTTAGCAGGCTTCCCAGATAGCCCTAGCATTGCAGGAAATCTGCAACACAGAGTTCTCAAGAAGAAACTCATATCTGAACCGTGTTTCATATTCCCGCACCAGACCGAGATGGAATGGGAAAGAATATGATTCACTCTAGCCTAGGTGTCACTCAGGTCCCAGGTATAGGACCTTAACTCTCAATGGAACACCCACCCACCAAAGCAAAACCAGATCCAGCCAGGCAGCATGACAGTATGATATATGTAAAGCAGTAAAGAAAGTAATAAAACAAACTGTACATAAAGCAATAAATAAAACATATACAAACACAAATAAGCACATAACACCCCAATAAACACAAATCAATCAAACGCTAGGAGGAACCCACAAAAAGAACCAGAAGCCCTGGTTACAGTATAAGGGTCCCCAGCAGAGTCGCCAAGCTGTCGCTCCCGATAAATGGGAATGACCCAGATAAAGGTACAGACGCGAACGGTCGGCGAGAGGGACAATGAGAACACACAGCCGTGAACTCACTGGAAAAGAAAAGAGTCGCCAGCTAGGCATTTTTATCCCGGAGGAAAGGTAATGCTGCATAAACCTAGAAAGAGATGGATAAGACGGTTGCGAACCAGAGAGACTGAGAAAGGGGGTTGGTTACAACCTGGGAAGGTGTTAGCACCCAGATTGTCCGCCGTACTCGACGGGATCCACGCTTGAAAGATTTGTGTTTTAAAGGGGTAGTGTCAGTGCAATTTGTGTATAAAGTAACTGGAAAAGAATGTACAGGTGTCAGTGCAAGGGAAAAGTGAAGTGAAAGATGAAAGTGTCAGTGCAGGAATGAGAATATGCTCAAGATAATGAGGCTAAAAGAATGAAGCTGGAAAGAGGGGGAATATACAGAGACTTTTGTTCGATAACTTGTTAAGTTATGCCTACGTATCCTCTCGTGCAATGAGGAAGTCAGAACACCGTAGTTCGACCCAAAGAGACTGATAGATAAATTGACTGGTGAACTGCTTACTTGCCTATGCTCAAGTGTATGACCTGTCTGGCTCAGGTGCAAACTGTCTTGCATTAGACGGAAGAAGCAAGTTCTCGTTTATGAGTGAAGGTGATGAGAAAAGAATCCCGAAGGAGACGATTATTGTTTGTTTTTGTATTTTCAGTCTTTTATTGCTTTTGAAAGTTTGTCATAAGTTAATGAGCTTAAGCCTAAACCAATGGGTTAGTAAACTCATCACATCTTCCCTCTGATTAGGGGTAATGAGAATACCTTAAGTGTGAAGTCAGATTCTCATACTCAATCACCTTTGGTGTAGGGTTAAGATCATTAACCTATTTGTGATTATTCAGATGTTTTTGGTGTTTTTGTTTAGTGTTAAGTAATGAGATTAAGCCACAATCAAGGATTAAACAGACTCATTACACCATCCTAATAGAAGGATAATAGATGAGAATTTTTAAGCTGAGGAAAGCTCCTCAACTTAATCCATGATTAGGAATTAAACTCATGACAAAACAAGCCTTTGATTAAGTGGATTTTATTCAATGATATGATGATGAAGTGTTTTTTATGATTTGTAAGACAACTTGAGGGGGACTTGTCCATTAACACTAGGGTTAGTCCTTCTTAACCAATTAAGGAAGAATTAGAACCCTAATGCAAGGCCCAAGTTACAAGTGTGATGTCTTGATAGTTATTAGATGTATTGATTAAAGGAGTTAAACACATTAAGGGTTTAACACTTAGGATTAAAGTTATACACTCCATCCTAAGAGAAGGATGCAGGCATAAGCTTAATCACAAAGCCTTAAAGCCTTTAGGGTTTAGTCCCTGATTATGAGGTGAGAAGAGAAGACTCAAAAGAGACACAAAGGTAAAACTAAGAGGGGAGACTAATCAAAACCCTAATCATTGTCATGCTTGGTTGTCCCTAAGGTTTGTGAGGTTTGCAAGAACAATCTTCAATGGAACCACCAGGAAGCAGATGAAAGGATCAAGAGAAGCAAAGCAACTTGCTTCATTCAAGAAGTCAAGTCACTTGAAGAAAGAAAGTGGGGAGAAGAAGAATGAGCAAGCTCAAACACATATAAAAATGCAGCAAGGATGCAAGAGGGATGGAAAGAAAGGTTATGAGAAGTGAAGGCAAATTCACTTCTCAAGTTCACTTACCACCTGAAATGTTAGAAAAGGAATGCAATGCAATGCAGAATGGGATGAGATGACATGATGAGAAACAAAACCAGAAGCACACACATGATGCTAATGATGCTATGAGATGCTACAAACATAAGGCAGTACATGGAAATGATCATACAAGTTCATGAATGCAAATGAAACAAGTTAAGAAACATGAACATACATGAAAAGTTATGAAGTACACATGGCATACAACATGGCAAATACATGATGCAATGGTCAAACATGCTTTCAATATGTCTTAAGATGTCTAATGAACCAAATGGATGCATAAAATGTCATGGCAAGTCATGCTATGCAAGAGAATGCAAGATGGATGCATATGGAAGCCCAAATTAGGGTTTATGAATCAAACATCAAACACAACCCAAAATCAGAATCAAACCCTAAGATAAAAAATGGAAAATGCCACACAAAGGACCCCTAATCCTATACTAAACCAATGCCCAAAGGAGAGGTCTCAACTCCTAACCTAACTCAAGATATGATTTTTACAAGATTTTAGGGTTTTTAGGGTTTCCAAACAAAAGAAATGCCAAACAAATTGGAAATGCAAGATCAAATCATGACAATTTTATCTCAAAAACTACATGCTAAACACAATGCAATGCAAGAAGAATCAATGTCCAACTCCTCATAAATAGGCAGAAATGATTTTTTTGAACTTTGGGTCCAAATAATGCACAAAAATGATTTTAATTCAATGAAAAATTCTCAAAATGCATCAAGATCAAAAAATAAATTTGGTTTGAAGGTTGGACAATGTTTCTAAATGTATTAGAACATTTCATGAATTTTTTGGTGATTTTTAAATACCTAAAAGTATTTTTAATAAATTAATTCTCATTAATCAATTAAAAATAATCTTTTAATTATTTAAAAATACATTTTAAATTCTAAAAATGAAAATAAAAATATTTTTGTGTCATAAAAATTAATAAAACTCTTGAGAAAAAGTTTCATAATTTTTAGACAATTTTAACTATTTTAAATAAATTGTAGGAAAGAAATGATATTAAATGAAAAATAAAATAGGATAAAATGAAAGTAAGCAAAAGGGAAGGCCAGGATTTGATCTGGGCTTGGTCTGGTTGACTGCGCGCCAGATCCAAGGGCCCAGATTCAAACCTGGCTAATTTGACTTATGAATTAATTAAACAGAAATTTAAATAAATAATCAGGGATTAGGGCTTCTAATGACTCATCCCAGCCATTCAATCACGCGCGGGAGAAACCATCCAACGATCCTCATTCAAACCTCATTAATCACTCAGATTAGGGTTAATGACTTACAGGCGGCCGGAGAAGACTTCCGGTCGTCTTCTCCGGCGAGCCAAAACCCTAGATTCTTCTATAGGTCATCAAACAACAAATTTCTTCCACCAAAATGACCCTCTCATCAATCTAAACCTAAACCCTCATCCTAAATTCATTTATTTTCTCTCACAAGCCTGAATCGAAACAAAATGCAAAACACGGGCAAATGTTCAAAAGCTTCATACATGCTGGTTTCTTCACTATTTTCAAAAGTAGACATACATTCATGATCAGAGGAACACATAGCATCATAAAAGAACTTAAAAATTAGTTTCTGGAAAAAATGTTCTTCATGTTACCTGAGATGAAGCTTCTCTGTTTATGAGCTTTCTGGGCTTTTCTTTTGCGCAAGCTTGCTTCATTGAACCTCCTGAGGATGGAATGAAACTTAGAAAGCTTGGGGAGTGGCTGGTTTGAAAGATTCAGCTCTGGTGTAGCAGAAATGGGGATCTTTGTATGTGATGTTTCAAACTGCTTTTAGGGGTGGTTTTTGTTCTAGGGACAATTTATGACTTATTGGTGAAAGAAAAAATGAAGTTTGATGGCTGTGTGTGGAGATTCGAAGAGGAGAATTTTTGGACAGATTTCTTGGATGCTGGATTGTGGGAGGTTTCTGCCTTGTGAATGGTGTGTTTTTATGATCCATACACCATCCCTAAACTATTGGAATCAATCAGAAGACTTGACATGTACTGTGGGAAAGGTATGGAGCAATTGGCCAAAAAGTCAAAAGTTGTTGTACTTGCAGCATGGGCTATGGCAGCAGCAGGCTAAGGGCTTGTCTTGCTTCAGCTTAAGTCAGGGACAACCCTTGGATGGCTTGAGAATGTCTGCAGCATGTGGATGACAAGCTATGCTAGCTTTTGCAACTTGACAACTTGTGTTTTCTCATGAGTTTATGCTAAGCTCATGTGAATCCTCTTGCTGAATTTTGTCACATGATGCCTCAATTGGTCATGGCAATGCATAGAAAGTGATTAGTGATCACATAGCTCTTTGGAGAAAGACTTTGTCAAAAAAAATCCTCTTTGCACCTTTATGAGAAAAAATGCCTTATGGAACTTTGAAAATCAAGGCAACAATGCAAAATTCCTTGGGCCATTTCTGTTTTTGGGGTCATGCATGATCATATAATGCAGCTTTTAAGTCATTTTGAAGTCACTAGAAGGCTTGGTTTATGAAATTGCAAGTTTTCCTTTTAGTGCATAACTTGAAAATTAGTGATTTTTGCCAACTTTATCACACCATAACTTTTGATCCAAGATGAATTAGATCATGTTCTTGTACTTTTTGAAAAGGGAAAGATCTAATCTACAACTTTCATGACCAAAGTTTTTCCATTTGAAGCATTTTTGGATCAAAAATCAAGGCTTGAAAAATGGCACAAAATGACATATTCTTGAAAAGTCAAACATGCCCTAAAAAGTCAACTTTGCAAAAACTTCAAATTCTTGATTTTTGTGAACTTAAAACTTCTTCCATGATCAAATAAAGATCATATACACTCAAATTGATGAAGAATGCCCATTGGTTGGGTCATTGGGGGCCTCAGATGCCCTGATTTTGCACTGACTTGTCTGAAAAGTCAACTCTTGATCAGATGACTTCCCCATGGAATTTCTTCATGAAAATTGATATGCATACTCCCTATACCATATAGAGACCAATGGAAACAAGAATGACCAAAAAATTTGGAGTTATGGCCTCTGAAACCAAAACCCTAATTTTAGGTCAACTGTGCAGTCAAACTTGGCTCTGCATTCACACCAATCCCAATTCTTGTGATTCTTTGGCATTCTTGACTTTGAGAGGATGTAATATGATACTTGAACACACATGGATCCCCTTGGAGTGATTGATGACCCTTGGAGTGGCTCAAGAGGCTCTTGGATTGCTTAGATCACAAACCCTAGATGCAGATGACCTTGAAACAATGCAGTGAATCAAAAATGTGATATGAGATGATATGGTTGTGTTTATGCATATGAAATGATCACAAGCCATGGTGTGAATGGGTGAGGGCAAATTTGGGGTGTTTACAGCAACAAGCAAACTGGACAAGGTGGGAAATCCAACACTTGTCTACTGCAAGGAACATAACTGTCATCAGATAAATTGGTGATAAACTTTTCCTTCTCCCTGGCCTCGATTCCCGATCCACCAACCATACTCTTTGTCGCTGCAGGTACTACATCAAAATCAAACGTCCCATCTATCCTATAATTTGAACTTTCTCCCTCAAAATGTGAATAAGTTACTGTTCTGCCCTACTTTTAAGCATTAATATCCAAACTACACTCATTTCCCATTTAAATACCAATATGCCATACTTTTGTTTTTTTTTGTTCATTGCCGCCCATTGAATGGTCGGGAGAGTGTAATATTTTCTTCAACCGCCCTTTGAATGGGCGGCACAGTGCAAACGTAATTTTTTTTTCTTTTTTATTTCTTTTGCATTTTTAATATCAAAATTGATTATTTAATAATTTAAAATATTAATATAAAATAATAATAATAATAATATAAAATAATAATAATATTATTAATATAAAATAATAATTATAATATTAATATAAAATAATAATAATATTAATAATTTTGAATAATAATGATATTAATAAAAATGTTAAAGTACAATAATATTAATATAAATAATAATAATAATAATATAAATATTAAATAATACATTAATTTTTTCTATTCCCTATTCGGACCCGGACGACGATGTCGCTGATGAGTTCCACAACCGGGAGGACGTCCTATTCGGTTAGTCCTTCTTAAACCAGGTTGTTCAACGTTTGTTGTTTGTTGGTTGAGTAGAAGGTCCTGCTTCACCCGAAGGATTAATAAAATTCGCTAGCACATCATCACTAAAGTCGTCATGTATTGCCGCCACACTGCCATAATCTAGACGTGTTCCCGCATTACTCCAACTTGGTTGGTTAGTAGGTGGCATTGCGGAATTCATGTAGGGGATGTATGGATGTTGGTCTTGGGATGAATTAAAGGTGAAAGTTTGTGGTGGATAAAATGGCATTTGTGGTTGGGGTGTTTGGTAATTGTGTTCTTGTGGGGTATGTTGTGAGAATGAATGTTGTTGTGTGTATGATGGGGAGGGGCTAAAATTGAGGTTTTGTTGGGTGTTGTAGGGGGTTCGGTTAAATGATGGGTTTGGTTGATTGTAAGGGTGTTGGCTTGGGGTATAAGGTTGTTGTGTGGGTTGTTGGTTGATATTAAATGTTTGTTGGGAGGAAAATCAGTGTGGTTGGTTGAGGTTAAATGTTTGTTGGGAGGAAAATGTGTGTTGTTGGTTGACATTCAATGCGGGTTGGATACGAGGGTCAAATAAATCTCTGTTGACCGATAGGTACAAATTGGTAACAGATCTATACCAATTCATGTATTCTCTATTTGGTTTACATTCAGTATCCATTACATTTCCGTGTATGACGGCGCGATGACGGTTTATCCATTCCTGGCGTTCTTCTCTGTTGTGGTCTTTCCAATCTTCGTAAGCCCATTGTTGATTTACTTTGCTGTTATGATATTTTTTCATGCATCTCGGTGGACCAGGAATTTCTTGTTGTATCCCAAATTGAAGCTTAACCCGATCCGATTGGTGCATTTCAACATAAGTGAAACAAAAGATATATGTTGTTGCAGTCCAAATATGACTTTCGGTTGGGTCCTCATCCTCGAGTCCAAGATATGGTCTCCATATAAACTGCGAAGATGTTGAAAAAATGGATTAGAGCAATAAAAATATTAAAAAGAGATGGTAAAAATATTTCAATATTAAAACGTATAATTCTAAAAGATATTACATCATTGGGCTCAAAATGATCGAAGAAAGCCCGATATCCAACCGCACAATGATGGGGGGTTTTGTCATAATTCATTCCATAAGCAGACCACCTAAAAATATTAAATATAAAAATAAATAGAGTTTAAATATTAGATAAATAAATATATTAAATAGAAAAATAAATAGAGTTTAAATAAACATACTTTGTTGCATAGGGAAATGCATTACTGCGTGTCTGACAATTGGCAGTGTGCCTCCCATTCAATGGGCGGCAAAGTTAATACGTGTCTTGCTTTTTGCAGACTGCCTCCCATTCAATGGGCGGCAATGTTAATACGTGTCTTGCTTTTTGCAGACTGCCTCCCATTCAATGGGCGGCAATGTTGAATCTTGTCTTGCTTTATTTAATATTTGTACCAACGAATTTATTTAATATTTGTACCAACTAAAACATTCATATTATACACCAATGAATTTTCTATAAATCTATCATATTATACACCAACTAAAACACTCAAAAAATTCATCACATTCAAAAATGCCTCAAAGAGAAAATTATGTTATCTGTGCACATTACAATGGTGGTGTGGTTGTAACTGATGAGCTCGGATATAGCTTCGAAAATACAGAAATATGTCGTTTCAATATTAATAGAAGATCAACATTTCAACATTTCAAAGAACGACTGATTATGAAGATGGGAGCAGGTGATATTTCTCAAATTACATACAGAAATGTTGTTCATTTTGGGAATAATAATTTTAAATTTGTTCCACTGAAAGTTCGTGACGATGAAGATGTGGAATCCATGTTTTCCAATCATGAATGTTATGGATTTCCATCGATTGAGTTATATATCAAATTTGATCAATATCAACTAACCCAACAGTCTCAAGTTATCAATGCACCTGAAGGAGATGAACTAGCAATAATACCATACGAAAATGTAGAGGAAGAAGATGTTGAAGAAGAGACCGAAGCACAGGTGGATGACTTGTACACAACAATATTTGAAGAAGGAGTCAATGTTCAGGAGGACACCGATGACCAACACATTCCAGTTGGAAATGTTTTTTCACCACCTGCCCACATGACAAACATATCCTCGGATGCAGATCAAACATCAGATGATTGGCCGTACATGCCTCGTCTTCCGGTGGAAGGAGACATAACAGTAGGTAATCAATTCAAAACTAAATATGATTGTGTGCTTGCAATAAAACAATATCACATGAAACACGGTGTAGATTTTAGGGTGAAGGATTCAGATAAAAAGAGATATATCATTTGTTGTAGACACGATACGTGCAAGTTTCATCTGGTAGCGTCGTATCGTAAAAGAAGTGATTTGTGGGAGATAGGCATTATGAACCCCCTTCACAGTTGTTCAACAGCCATGTTTGACCAGGATCATCGACAACTTAGCTCGCAATTAATGTCTCAAGTTTTAATGACTTTTGTAGACAATGATCCATCTATCAAGGTGAGCATTTGCATTGCAAAGATTGTTCATGAGTACAAGTTCACGCCGTCGTACAGGAAAACATGGATTGCGAGGAATAAAGCTATTGAACAGGTTTACGGTAACTGGGAGAAGTCATACAACGAACTTCCACATTTCCTTATGGCACTGAAAAAATTTGTTCCGGGGACAGTGATGGAAATGGAAACATTACCCATGTACACTGATGAAGGAACACTTGTTGAAGGGAAGCAGATATTTCACCGGCTATTCTGGGCATTCCAACCATGCATTAGAGGTTTTTCATATTGCAAGCCTATTTTGCAAATGGATGGAACCTGGTTATATGGTAAGTATAAAGGGACACTGCTTATGGCTGTTGCACAAGATGGCAACAGTAATATTTTTCCAGTTGCTTTTGCACTTGTTGAGGGTGAGACTGCTGAAGGTTGGGTTTTTTTTTTTACGAAACTTGAGAAAACATGTTGCTCCGCAACCAGATCTATGTTTGATTTCAGATAGACATGCATCCATTGAAAGTGCATACAATAATCCGGAAAATGGTTGGCAAGATCCCCCATCTGTACATGTCTATTGTATCCGACATATTGCTCAAAATTTCATGAAAGAGATTAAGGACAGGAACCTCCGGAAAAAGGTCATTAACATGGGTAATAATTTTTTCCATCCTCTCTAACATTATATCTTTGTCAATTCTGTTATTAACTTAAACAATTTTTTTATATATAGGATATGCATTAAACCAACCAACGTTTCAGTACTACCAGAATGAAATAGCTATGGCAAATGGTGATGCTTTGAGGTGGCTAAATAATATTCCTATTGAAAAATGGACAAGAGCATTTGACGGGGGTCGACGTTGGGGACACATGACAACCAACCTTGTTGAGTCACTGAATGGAGTATTCAAAGGCACACGTAATTTACCGATTACAGCATTGGTTAGTGCTACATATTATAGATTGGCTACACAATTTGCTGAGAGAGGTGCAAAATGGAGTGCAGTATTAAATTCAGGCCAAATATTTACAGACAACTGCGTAAAGGTTATGAAAGAAGAAACCGTGAAATCCAGCACACATCAAGTCAGCATTTTTGACTACAATAACAATACTTTTAGTGTGCGGGAAACAATGGATCACGGTGAAGGGAAACCTATGGGTCGTTACAGGGTGAACCTAATAGAAGGGTGGTGTGATTGCGGAAAGTTTCAGGCATACCGTGTCCCTTGTTCACATGTTATCGCTGCATGTTCAAGTGCTCGCAACGACGCATACGGACTTTTGTCGGGCGTTTACAGGGTTTCAAACCTATTTGGAGTATACAACACAAGTTTTCCGGTGCTCCCATACAGTGACTATTGGCCAGTGTACGAGGGAGATCAAATTTGCCATAATCCAAGAATGCGAAGGAACAAGAAAGGACGCCCAGTCAGCACACGCATTAGAACAAAAATGGATATCATTGACAAACTGGAGAGAAAATGTTCCAGGTGTCGTCAAACTGGTCACAACCGAACTAAGTGTCCAAATGTTGGAACTAGTAACAGTTAGTGTTTTATGTTGTTATCATGTATCACTTTCATATTCCATTCAAGTATCTCGATTTTCTTCATCATTAGTCATTTAGATTTAAATATATTTAACCACAAAAAAGTTACAAAACATTATTTTTAAAATTATTAATAAAACATTATTAATAATTTAATAAAATTATTTATTAACTAAACTTAACATTAAATATTATTTTTAAATATTAATTTTATTATTATTTATTATTATTTAATAATTTTAACAATTACTAAATACAAATTATCATTATTTTATCAATTATTAATATTATTATTATTTTATATTAATATTATTATTATTATTTTATATTAATATTATTATTATTAATTTTAATTAATCATTTTTTATATTATAAAAACATAACAAATGGAAAAAACGAAAAAAAAAAATTCAAAACACACTGCCTCCCATTGAATGGGCGGCCCACTTATTTTTTCCACACTCCCGCCCATTGAATGGGCGGCAAAGGCAAAATGTTTTTTGAAAAGATGGCATATTGGAAAATAATTTGAAAAAAGTGGTATATTGGATATTATATTATTAAATTGGGGCAGAACAGTAAAAGATTCTCAAAATGTTGCACTCTACCTCCTAGCTCCCCATCCCTCTGCTGAACACTTAAGACTACTCTATTGACCAACGGTTCTACCTCCAAAGTATTGACCTCCAAACCTTTCACGTCTCCCCCACGTCAGATCCTGTAGCACCTCCAAACCTCCCAAAACCCTCAGAACCAGTCCCTTCGCCCTTTGTGGATCCCTGAGGCGAACTGCCCTCGTCAACATCATCATCAAATCAAATCCGCCGTCCTCTGCCGATGACGAAAAAGAAGACTCCGATGCCGGTAGTTCAAGAGATATATTCGCAGAAAAGCTAGGGAAGCTAAGCAAATATTCTTTTAGAACCACCACAAACTCCTTATTGTCGATGCAAATAGTCAGCTTCTCCGGCAAGCAGAAATCAATGAGAACCTTTAACAATAATCTGGCTACATCTTTAGACAAACCCTTCATAGTAGAATCGTCAGCTTGAATAAACACCCCCAAAAAATTAAAGAGTTCCACAAAAAATTCAATCTTCCATGCGATTATCAAATTAATATATCACTTGATTAAAATAAAAAACATTGAACCAAATATATAGTAAGCCAACAAATTTTTAGAAATCACCCAGATCTAACTCACTATATCATTCGCATCAGCAACTCTGATCCACACAAGCAACTCTAGTCCACGCAAGATCACAAACTAACTTAATCTAAAAAATCCACACAATTTAGCACTTAAGTTTATGAATGAAATACATAGCTGTACATTTTAGGGGTCCCATGCTGTTGTAACAATTAAAAGAAAAAATGAGTTGTCAAAGAAGACACATTCAAACACTAACTAATATTGTCATTGAATGTTTAGTCCTACTCCTACAATATTGGAACACCTTTCTTTAGAAACCAATTTTCACTCTACAAGCCAAATATAGGATCTTTGCACTCCTATATATAAAATCTAATGTTTTCTCTTCTACATAATCATTCAATACAACTAATAAAATCATCTTTTAACATAACACAGTTTTAGTTAAGTGCAAACAATTTTGTTAAGATATACACAAATGGTGAAATCAATAAAAAACTGGGGTGAAGTAGCACCAGCACTGTTAACATCAAGTTATTATAAGAGACCCTCACGTTGTTTAAGGCTAGAAACTATTATTGAAGAGGAACCACTTGTGTCTCAAGGCTTGCCAAACACTGTTTTTGTTTCTTTGCCTTTGTTACTCTCTGGCTTTTTATACATTTTCTTGTTTAGAGGATTTGAAATATGAAATAATTTTGCCAATAATTATAGGTGATATTATTATTATTTATTGTGAAAAGATAACTAATCCTCCCAAAGTTGTTTGTTAATCGTGATTGTGTAAGATGAAATTGTATCAAAGTTTTGAGATGAATGTTGCCATTGTTGTAAATTTGGTTCTTTTAATGAATATGTTAAATTACCACACAAATCACACACTCAAATTCCAAATTACATTTTATCAAAGGCTCAAAAACATTTTTCACAAGGATTGAAAATGCTCATGTGGATTGCCCTCAACTTTCCGTCCAATCTGAACAAACTTTTCTCAATCTTAATTCCCTCTCAAAATCACTCTCAATTCATCACATCATACCTTCAAAACTGAAACTCTGCATAAATAATTCAATGCTTCCTCAAACATTCACTTCAAAGTTCAACAAAAAGTCATTAGAGCTTCAAATTGAAGGTCTAATGGAGGCTTGAACATAGCCCCTTCCATTACACAGACAAATCCCAACAGAAAGGAAGAGCATGGGAAGAATATAAGAAATCAGCAAACAGAGGGAGAAAGGGAGTTTATCTGAACATTATTGTCCTTCGTCGGA
The DNA here is from genome assembly GCA_963966055.1 of Lathyrus aphaca. Lineage (NCBI taxonomy): Eukaryota > Viridiplantae > Streptophyta > Magnoliopsida > Fabales > Fabaceae > Lathyrus > Lathyrus aphaca. The sequence continues at coordinate 599,217,957 of OZ014519.1, forward strand.
GTCGGAACTCGTCGGACTAGCTCCGATTACGTGAATTTTCTTGCATTTTCTCTAATATCTTGATACCATTTTGTTCCTTGTGATGTACTGATGCATAACCCTATATTAATTGCTTGAAACTCTTTTTTTTTTCATTTAATTAAATATTTCAGAGTTAGAAATCTTACTGTAATTTGTATATTAAACGACGGTGGTTTCAATTTTGGAAATTTAGAGGTTAGGTTTGGGTTGGGAGGAGAGAGACGAGCAAGTCGATATCCTCGTTTCTCATTCTAGACCACCCTCGTCGGAACCGTGGCAGAGAGAGGTAGTGTTTTTATAATAGTAAAAGAGAGAAGATCAAATTGACTGTATTAGGGTTAGTAAGAAATGATGCGTTCTTTTTTATTTCTAATTTAACATATTCATTAATCCAATCAGCCAATTAAAGAAATAAAAAAAAATAATCCAGTCATCCTACCACATCAACAACCGTTAGGGTTTTTTAACGTCAGAGACTCATAATTGAGACGAAATATTTTGTGAGGACCAAACCTTAAAGAAAATTTTTAGAGGGACTAAAATTCAAAATGACCATATTTACAGGGACCAATAACTTATTTAACCCTTCAAAATAATATGATCAATGTATTTTCTAGGCAAGATACTATTTCACTAGGCCACTTCACACTTTTTGATTTAATTTATAAATTAATTAAATATATGAATGCTCAATTATGAGAAAAGGAAAATGAACAAGTTGAAGAAGATGGACATTAACCTTTGCTTGCTAATATCGTTTCAGCTTCTAGGTCATGAAATTGAAAATCTGAACCGAGTGACTGTAACTACTTCAAATTCAAATTCTTCGCATGTAACAAATCCAGAGATCTAAAAAAATATATCCAAAATAATATGTATAATTTCGATTTCGATTTTAGTTTTTGGATTTCAATTTCAGTTTCAATTTTGATTTCAGATTTGATTTCAATTTCAGTTTCTGGGTTTCGATTTCTGAGTTTCAAGGTCATGAATTCGGTTTCTGGGTTTCAAGGTTATGAATTTGTTTTATGGGTTTCAAGGTTTCAATTTCTGCCGGTCATGAATTATATTCCCAAAAATGTTTAAAATACTTCCCAAAATGTTTTAATAATTGTTTTAATATATTGTGCCTAATATGTTGATTTCTACAGGTCATGGACTTGATTTGGATTTCCAATTTAATATATTGTCCAATAACCTGAGAGATTTTAACTCATGATAATCTCAAGTTTCTAAACAAACTTTGGAAGCTTTTAAGATCGGGATGAGCTCACGAACCTTAAACATTGGTTTTACCACGAGATGACCAATAACCCGAGAGATTTTAACTTGGGATAATCTCAAACCTTAGCAAACTTTCAATACCAGGCTAGGCTTTAATCTTAACTTGGTATTACCATAGGATAATCAAGAACCTCTAAAAGCTTTTATCATGGGTTGAGGCTTCGAACCTAAACAAGTGTTTGATCACACAATTCCTAAACCAAATCTTTTATGGGTTTGGCTTCTAACCCAAACAAGCAATCTCTAATTGGATAAGATGTTCAACCAAGGTATAAACAAAATTTCCTTGGAGAACTTACAAATTTACCTTTCCAGAATTACAACTTCTCTCACAAAAAGGACTTTCTTGAAAATCACTTCAGCTAAAACTTAGTGAGAAAAAGTAAAAGAAATATTGAGAGAGAAAGGGAGAGAGATGGAGAGATAGAGAGAGAGAGAGATATAAGAGAGAGGAAGAGGGAAAGAGAGATATGACATCTATTTATAGGCTTGAGGTTGGCTCAAAAGGAAATTGTTTTAAATGCTTTTTAAGACTTGTCAATCAATTAAAAACATGTCCCAATTGATTGGTTGACTCCTTTGCAATCGATTACCAAGTTAAAAATGGAAAGAAAATATATCTAGCCATTACTTTCATTAAGATGCTATTATAATCATTTAGGACACATTTTGAAATCTCTCAATCGATTGGGTAAAGTGTCAATCAATTGGCAAAGACAAAATTTTGCCTAAATCTTTTCAAACATCTTCCAACTCATCTGGCACGACTTCAGGAAATTTTTGAAAGTATTTTCTTAAGAAAAATCAAATAATTTTTTTTACGCGTGTATGTGTGATCTTAGCCATGTGCTTTTACGAAAACGCCCTTACGGATTACATATTTTTCACTCTGGATACTTAAGGAAGAGCTTCCTTCACTTCAAGACTTTGTCAAATGCTCTCCTTCTTGTAGACATTTGCTTGAGTTTACTTGTATGAGGCTTGGGATAATTTTTATTTGGTTGCCATCATCAGATAGTCAAGTCTAACATTCCCTAATTCTTTTGTTTGCATCTCTAACCGCTTAATCCTTTATACTTGACTTGTCATCTTTAGTTGCCATCATTAGACTAAAGTTGTTATCATCAAAAGTAAAATATTTATCATTGTTAAAAGGATATCTCCTGTAAAACAAGGTTCCACACTTTTTAGTGTTGATGTTGACAAAATTTCATATGTACCATGAGTTAAGTAAAGTCCACATGTAGCATGAATTAAGTAAAATAGGTTTTTCCTTTTTAATGTTGGTTTTATTGAGGTTGTGTTAAGCAAAATATTTATGATGATATTCTTATGGTATGTTTTTAGGAATGTGTTAAGTAACATAACCATATGTACCATGAATCTCACATTAGGTGTCTTTGTTAAGGGTATTCTTAGGAAGTGTTCTTAGGTTCCTTTATTGAAGTTGTGTTAAGTAAAATGTTCATTTGCTATAGTTATGAAGTGCTCTTATGTAGTGTTAATGTTGCGTTAAGTAAGATATACCATATAAATCTCACATTAGATGTATTTGTTGATTTGCGTTAAGTAAAATGTTTATTGTCATTGTTGTTTTTATTACAAATATGGATGATTAAACATCGACCTTTCCTACAACCACCACCTCTTTTACAACCACCTCTACTAAGACTAAGAGTACAAGAAATTCTAAAGGTGCCACGATGATGGAGACATTGACAAAAGTCTACAACACCTATGTTAGATTGTCGATCGATTTTTATTTACAAAGTGGTGAGTGTTATCGTGAAAATGCTACGACTTTTAAGATTTAAGTGGAATTAATTTGAAAAAACAAAGTGATTATTTTGTTAGATGATTGGAGCCATGTTTACAGTGAAGTGAAAACAAGTATATGGATCGATATTGGAAGTATTTATTTTAACTTTCATGATTTTTCTTACAAGTATATATTACCATTTACTTAATTATTTTTGTTTAATATTAATATTAACTTTATTATGTAAATTTAGAATGGTTTTATTGTTCCAAGAGATGATGATAAGCTAGAAAAGAAATGAATATCATATGCTGGTGAATGTTGGGGGGGCTTTAAGACACAACTCACACTATATTATATTAAGAAGTAAGAATGTAAATTAAAGCCTCCACATGAGATGTATAGATTTATTGATTAATACACTTGGGAGAGGTTTGTTGAGTCTCACACTACTCATGAGTTCATGTCTAAGAGTAAAAGAGGAAAGGAGAATAGGACAAACAATAATTATCCTTATAGATTGTCTCATTGAGGATATGATAAACTGGAGGGGACAATGATTAAAGAAAAAATAAAATAAATAGAACAAGAGTTGGAAGATCCTTAAATAAGCCTTGATTACAACTTATCTCCAACATCACGCCATGAGAAACAGAAGAGTGCACATCAAAGTTCGAGAGGCAAGTTTACATCAGAGGCTACACACGTAGTCGGTGACAAGATTGTAAGTAGATTCTTTTTTCAACATTATTAATTGTATTTAATTCAATTTGGTAATGAGCTTTTATTTGTATTGTAGAATTTATTGGTCGAAAAATCCAATGTTGGTACTTTTGTTCTACAACGACACCATGACATATTGATAAACGTGATTGAAATAAAGGAGCATGGTTGGCGTGTCCTGGTGTTGGACGAGGCGTCAACATGAGGTTATTTTTTGGATCATCGTCAAAGAGTGACGAAATGCCCAAAAAAATAATTGAATGGCTAGCTAATCATAGGATGAAAGAGGGGATGCATGGGAAGATAGAGGAAATATTATAAAAGGAGCGTGTACTATGAGAGCCCCAAGAGGTGCAAAAGAGTGTGACCTAGGAGGTGAGGGAGAATGTGACCCAAGAGATGTGAGAAAGTGTGACTCAGAATGTTATTAAGATAAATATAAGTTTGGTTTATGAACTTTATTTTTCGTTTGTCTGATTAAAAATATATGTTATTTGTTTTTGTTCTTAAAGTTTTTGGGAAAGCGTGACTCGAGATGTTATGGGTTGTCTGAGTAAAAGTTTATGTTAAAATTAAGTATTGTGTTATTGTTGTTTTTGTGATTCAACAATTTAAATTGATGGGTGTACTCACCCACCCAAATTTACATCAATTATACATATATGAGAAAGTTGTTTTAGGTGGTTTAATTACATAAGGTAGTTGTTTAGTCCCCTAACACAAGATTGAGACCTCGATACTTCAACTAGATCCATTACAAAGATTGACAAAAGTGATATAGGAAATGAGAGACTATTGTAAGATACAATTACAACATAAATCAGATAAGTATTATATAATTTAAAAGAGTTGTATTGGGGATTGTGCGGGGTACTAATTGGTTTAACATAAGTCTACTCCAATTATGGTGCTAATAAGTATATCTTTTATGCTGGTTTAATTTATATTCATTATTCTCAAATACTTTTAATGTCAAAACTCACATCAAGGATAAAAGTAATTACTAGAACATAAGTAGTATTATTTGTAATATTAAAATGTTACCTTTACTTTTGGATAACTTTTGTTTATGTTTAATTTTTCAAACTTGTAGAGTTCTGGAGGGATGCAATTTCATGTGTCGTGATTTCAGAAATAAAAAGTCAAAATTCATTTTTCCAAAAGTAAGTAGTATTATTTATGACATTATTTTATTTTTTGCTAATGTATTACTTGTGCTTTGTGTGTATTAATCACTATATAAAAATTCTTTATAGATGCGACGATAACCAAAAAGATGTGAGTGTGGATATTATGTTATGAAATATATATTTGACATTGTCTTTGGAGGCATTGATGATTTATGGAGTAAGGTAATCACTTTATTTATATGTATGCAATTTATTTATGTTAGTTAAGTTAATGTTGTAGTTATTGTTAACTTGTAAAAGTGTAAGTTCAGTGGTTTTGGATTGGTAGAAGTTTTGTTAAAATAGTTTACAGCAAGATGTTGAGACATATGTCTTGACAAGTTGGTCAGACATCATAATCAGTTTGATGTTAGGACAAGTGGCCATGACATGTTATACCAAAAAGGTTAGGGTTTGGGAGATTTGTTATTTAAAGTGTGTGATTTGGTCTAACTTTATCCCACACATGTTCGCAATCCCAGAAGGGTATTTTAGAAACTTTTGTCTATGACATGTGTGCTTGTATTTCATAAAAAAGATCTTGGGGCATTTTTAGGAAAGTTTATATTCAGTTCCTATTTGTGTGCAGAAGATTATGCAGAATATTTGCAGCTACTGTTTTGGATCTGTTGCGGTTTTTAAGCCTAAGCTCATATTTCTCAAAGACTTTTTTATAAGAAAAACTTTTAAGCTAGAAAGGGTGTGAGGTATTATTGTGAGAGTTTTTCTAGGGTTTTTGTTTTGTTCATTGTTGGTTGTGAGCTACTCTTGTATCACCTTGATACTAGAGTTTGACTGTTTTAGTTGAGTTGTAATTATGAATCACTCATAAGCTTTTAAGCAAGAATGTATTCTATTTCTTGGAAAGTGCCTCTTTCATGTATCCCTTAGGTACTAGAATTTGACTGAGTTTTGATTTGTAATCACTCATAAGCTTTTAAGCAAAGAGTGAAATTTTGTGTCTTTGAAGTATGACTTCCATTATTCTTTATTGTTGAGTTTGTCACTGTTGTGTGATTAGTGAGAAGTAAGAGGGGTCTCATATCTAGGAGTTCCAAGGTAGAAATAACACAAGTGGTGATTAGGTGAGAAACTTGTAAATCAGAGGTTGTTTGTTATGGTTTCAAACTAATACTATTATAGTAGATTTCATTCCTGGCTTGGTAGTCCCCAAATGTAGGCGATGTTGCACTGAACTGGGAGAATCCACACATATATCACTTTAAGATTTTGGGTGAATATGTGGTGTCTCTTTCACTTGTGTGTTTCTTTTAGTCCAATGTTGATGATCTTCATCATTATCCAACAAATTGTATCATAAGCCTTTGGTTCAAGTAAAGAGACTGACTTACTTGTATCGAAATGCCAAGAAAAATGTGTCCTGTTGAAATCAAAATGTCTAGGTAGAGGTGTATCGAAATGCCTAAGAAGGGGTGTCAAAGGCGGTAAAAATGTATGTGGACAAAAGAAATTCCACTTGAGAGGAGTATTGTGGGCTCACACTTGAGGGAAGTGTTAAGAATAATAAGTCAAGTGTGAGTTAGAATCTCACATTGATTATAAATGTGGAGAGTTGAACATTTTTAAGTGGGAGAACCCACACAGCTATCACCTTAAGATTTTGGATAAATATATGATATATCTCTCACTTGTGTGTTGCTCTTAACTCAATGTTGATGCTCCTCCCCATAATCCAACAGGTGGAAAATCAAACACGTTAATATCACTCAAAGTCTGTCTTGAGGTATACTTTCGTATTTTTATGGAGATACATCTTTGTACTAATTTATAACAAAATGAATATGACTCACGCACGAGATACTGGGATGTAGACTCTTATTAATATGTCCGCAAATATATCTTCGAAGATTTTTTATTTTTGTTTTTAAACAATTCCCTTGAATTATTAGTTCTCATAACTTTAACATTTAACACGTTGACCCATTGATAATTAGCAAAGTCAAATTTTTTAATCTTTTTAATTTTTTTTAATAGTTGTTGATATATAAATATCAAACCCTTTCTAAAGTCAATTATATTTATTTATTTGTAATTTCAAGCAAAGTCAAATTAAATTTATTTAGTTGTTCTAAATTGGTAATGCAAACTGAAGTACGTAGCTGTACATTTAGGGGTCCCACGCTGCTTTAACAACCTAATGGAAAAATCAGTTGTGAAAGAAGACAAATTCAAACCCTAATTCTGTCCTTCAAAGTTCAGTCCTCACCCCTATAATGTTGGAACACCTTTCTTTTACACCCTAATTTTCATGGCATAGACCAAATATAGGATCTTTGCACTCCTATATATAAAATCTAATGTTTTCTCTTCTACATAATCATTCAATACAACTAATAAAATCATCTTTTAACATAACACAGTTTTAGTTAAGTGCAAACAATTTTGTTAAGATATACACAAATGGTGAAATCAATAAAAAACTGGGGTGAAGTAGCACCAGCACTGTTAACATCAAGTTATTATAAGAGACCCTCACGTTGTTTAAGGCTAGAAACTATTATTGAAGAGGAACCACTTGTGTCTCAAGGCTTGCCAAACACTGTTTTTGTTTCCTTGCCTTTGTTACTCTCTGGCTTTTTATACATTTTCTTGTTTAGAGGATTTGAAATATGAAATAATTTTGCCAATAATTATAGGTGATATTATTATTATTATTTATTGTGAAAAGATAACTAATCCTCACAAAGTTGTTGTTAATCGTGATTGTGTAACATGAAACTGTATCAAAGTTTTGAGATGAATGTTGCCATTGTTGTAAATTTGGTTCTTTTAAATGTCTAAAATACAATAATTAATTTAAAAATTAGTTCTTAAATGGGGTTTATCAATTGATTTAATTCCCTCTAATTTAAATAGTCACCTCCCTTTTTGTCATATTAAAGTGTGGTTTATGTCAAAAAGAGCAATTAATATGCATGTGGTGAAAAAAGTTTAGGTTGATGTAGGATAATCATCGACCTACATATTTGTTGGAGGATATTTGAAAATTCTCTGGATGGATCATGGGTGAATATTGAATAGTGATCAGGAGAGTGTGGAATATTATGGTTAATACCTAGTTTCTACTCTCTCCCTTTAAAATAATAATTTAATTAAATAATTAATTCTAATTAATAAGATGGTGTAAGATTAGAAGTATAAATGAGTAATAAAATTATTAAATATAAAGGAAGAAGGTGGTCGGCGTTTGTGTGAAGAAGAACGGTTACAGTGTCGTTGAGAAATATGAAGAGTAACGAATACAACTTTTTAGGATTTAGGATTTTACTGAATTTTTATGTTTTTGGGAATGCAACTTTTACATCGGTGGAATTATGGGCCGATGTAAAGGCCCAAATAAAAATACATTTCAAATCAGTTTCATTAAAAACTGATGTAAACGCCATCCAATTATTTAAATCAGTTTATTTAAAAACCGATGTAAACGTCATGTAAATGTATTTTTCCAATCGGTTTCTTTAAAAACCGATGTAAACGCCACCTTAGATTTTACGTTTTTTTTCAAATCGGTTTATTTATAAACCAGTGTAAAAGCCAACTCATTTAAATTTTTTAAATCGACTGCTTTAAAAACCGATGTAAAAACCCTTATAATAAAATTTTATTTATTTACGAAACTACCACCACGTTATTTTTTACATCATTTGGAAATAAATGTCTGATGTAAAATCATACTTTAATTATTTTTCACATCATATATTTTGAAGTATGATGTAAAATCATTTAAACAAATGTATTTTTTCTAGTAGTGTTTTAAATTTAATAGGTTGGGGCAAGTATTAGCATCCCCTGACCCCGCACCTTCCCTCGTAAATAAAAATTGAATTTTCCCCGCTCCCACCCCCAATTAAATCGGGTTTTCCCCTTTAATTTTGGGACGGGACGTATTTATTTGTCATGCCTAATTAAGTTGGACTTTTCGCATTTTGATGGATTTGAGGTAATGAACTGGATTTTTAAGACTAAACAATTTTTTATTATTATGCGAAGCTAGACAACCACTAGTTCACCATTGTCTTAGTGCATATGGAGAAAGATGTTGTGCCTTGGTTTCAAATGATCTCTCAGAACCAGCCATTTCAATCGTGGACATTATTGTACTCGTACATTGAAATTGCAATATGGACATTTCCCTTATGAATCTACTCGCCCAACACTATTTAAACTAGCCAAAACTAATATTATAACTGAATATTACTCTACCTTTACTGGGTTAATTAAGGGAATTTCTTAATGTGCCCTATATATTACTAGTGCACCACGTGAAAAATACTAAAATACCCTCAATCTTTAGAGATGTATCTCGGGACACACCACAAGCACACACAACTTATGCCAATTCTGAGTGATGTCCTAGTAACATATGTGCACCAGAAACAGAAGCAGAAAATCAGAAACTTGTATTTTGAGTAAATAAAATAGCCATTCATAACATAAAATCAACATTACATAAATGATGTCAACATAAAATAAAACAGTACATTTCAATATCCTGGTGGACATTTGAACATCGTCACAATATCTTTAGTCGATCTTGAATTTGTCGCTTCCAACTTGAGCATAACTTTTATTTAGAAACAGAAAAATATATTCCACACAGCTGTTACATATGCATATGTCTTGAGCTCATAGTTGTTGAACTCAATCTTGCCTTCATTGTTAATTGATGGTGAACGGTACTTGAGGTTCACAATTTTTTATTATCTTAGTAATGTAGGAGATTAAGCATTTCATATTGCTGATCTACAAAAGAGGAGTTCTATTTGAGCTTAAACTTTTATCGGTTGAAAGGGTATTTTCAAGTCAATGGTTTCTGCATAAGAAATCTTCCTCAAGTGTTCTTTGATGTGGAGTTTTATATTGTCATTGGCTTTAAAAGGTATCTCTTTATCATTTCCCGTTTGGTCAAGATAGAGATATTTGATTTACCGTCTTTCATGAAACTATCATCATCAAACATAAGCCTTTTCCAATAACTGCAAACTCCATCCATTCTTAATGCACTACCAAGTTTCACCTTCTTTGCAATAATACAAGCACATGGGAGACTATTGGTTTTCACAATTGTGCATTCACACTTTGTACTATCGGAGCCTACATTAGCTCGTTTAGCTTCATGAAAAATATAATTCATACCCGCTCGAGATATGTTATCGACCAACTGAGAATAAAGATTGTTGTCATTAAATATGTGTTCCAAAAATGTGATGCTCTAACCAAATGATATATGTTTCTCATTTGGTTCACAGAGTCCCAATCTCTACACAAATCGTCTTTACTATTTCCCAACCAATTCTTTAATGTAGCATGGGCATACTTAACTTGGTTTGTTGTTGTATTTCTAAGGTGTCTAACCTGATCCTTCCATGCACAAACAATTTTCTCCTTCACCTAGTCAAGAATTGTGCTTTCAACATATTTCAACAAATCTATATATTTCTCGCACACCTTCTTGAAATGTATAACAAAATTGGCATATAAATCATTAGTAGAACAATTTTCTATAAGATTCCATGCATCCATTATTTTTTTTCCACTATCACACTCACCTTCACCATTTTTCGGCCTTTATCTATTTCGTCCCCACCGCGTGTTTAATTTGACTTCTCACATTCTTTGTTATGTGATACCTACAAAATAACGCATAAGAAGTATAAAATACATTTACAACCGAATTCATCCAAGCGGTATTGTGATAGATAACAATCACTTTACGCATTTCTTCTTAGTCCTTCAACATTGCACAATACACCTCTAAGGCCCAAGTAACATTCTCCTTTTTTTCGCTCTCCAGAAATGCAAACCCATCAGAATAGGTCTTCTTAGTAGAGGTAACACCAACCATCTCCAATAATCAAAGTATGTACTTTTTAGTCTTGTATGTTGAATCAGTGATGAACACAACAGGAAACATGTTGAACAACTTGATGGAATCAGCATTTGTCCAAAATATATCTCGAACAGTTACTACATCCTCACACGTTTGGTACATGGAAACATAAATGTTATCATCTAAAAGATTTTAGAGTTATTGTTAGTTTTGTACCAAATATCGTACACTTGTTTGATATTTGAGATATTTTCGGATCTTTTACGTTTCAACGTTGCAAGCATGTTTTTTCGGTTGAACCAAATTCAATGTCATAGGTGAAACACATTCCTTCTCTTTCGGCATAAGGTGACATGTAATTGGTTAACCAACTAACTTTTCACACAAGTTATGGTTATGTAAACCACATATGACATTAAATCCCTATTTATTATTTGTCAGCATATAACCACGCAACTTAAAGGGACACTCAAATTTTCTTGAAACAATGTCATCTCGTTTAAAATTCCGAAGAGGAGATTTATATTTCTCACTTCTGTCACATGTCATTATCACAAATGCACCTCTTCTATCTAGACCTTATAAGATCTTTTGATTACCACACAAAATCCCACTTTGAAGGCCATAATACGAATCCATTGAAGCATGTGATCACAAAATTCAAACTCCTTCTCATATTTATATTGGTTGCCAACATCTACCGCCTTCATAACAACACTTTTGGAATTCAGAGACACAACATGTTTGGGGAAAACAGTGGGGGTGTACTGTAACGCCCCAAATTTTATTTAAATATTTTATTCAAAATATTGTGTTGTGATGTGTGAAGAATAATATATATTATTGAATATAATTGTGGTTGAAAATTATATTGTGGTGGATAATTGTATTATTATGTGATAAATCAAATAAATGGAATAAAATAGGAGGCAAGGACAAGGTGGTCAATTAGTAGAAGTAGTAAGGGTAAAAGTGGAAGATCATAAGTTGGGTCTTAGGGGTTATGTTGGAAATAAGGAAAAAGGGAAAACATAATTGTGTTAGGGGGAACGTGAAGCGATCATGAAAGTTGTGAAGAGGAGAAGAAGAGGAAAGTGCTTATTCGTGAAGAAGAGTTCGCAAATAAGAAGAAGAAATTCTCAACAAAGCCTAAGGTAAGGGTGGAAATCTTCCATCTTAAGGGTTTTATAATGGGAATTTGGTAGGTTGAGGATTAGGGATTGATGTTGTGTGGAATTGGGAAAAATTATGTTGACCTAGTTGGTAGATGTTGTTGTTGGTTGATAATATCATGAATTAAGTGATTAAATGAAGCATTCTGAGATTATCTGACTGATATGGATGATTTGATGTGAGAAATTTGTAACAGGTTTAGAGTGCTGAGCGCAGAGTGCGATTTGCGAAATCGCAGAGCTTGCTTAGCAAGTTGGAGCTTGCTTAGAGTTAGGGAGTTCTTCGCTTAGCGAGCATTGACCCTCGTTTAGCCAGCCATGTAGCGTGAAAAATTAATTTTTAAAATTCCAGAAGATTCCTTAAAGTTACTTAATTAAGATACTAATGCTTAGGAATCATTGTAGAGTAGTTAAAGGTTGTGAAATAAGAGTTATACACTTAATTTTAGGGATAATTAGTGTAGTTTGAATTTAAACATAATTGATATATTTGTTGGATTTGTTATTGTTGTGATAAGTCACATATGTTTAATGGTGGTGCATGTATATGTAATTGTTGTGAAAAGTTACATATGTTTGTTGGTGGTGCATGTTGTACCCCACAATTTTCCCTCATACAATCAAGGAAATGTGTCTCAAGATTTCTCAATGGTCATAAGGTTCCCAAGGTCCCCAATTGGTCAAAAAGATTGAAAGTTTCATCAGACAAGGCATCCTCCTGATCAATGGATCCAGAACTAAGGTTTTGAATTTCTCCAAGATAAATGGGCTTCCAAGGCCTCAAATGAGCTTCATAACATCCAACATGTCTTCAAGAATCCCCATGTCAAGTTTCAGATCTTTCCCAATAAGTTTGACCAGTCAAATGTTCAGATATCCAAAAATCAGTTAATTTGATGAAAAAGTCAAGTTGGGGTCAACTGTGGCCAAATTAAAGTCAAACTTCAAGATTTTATGCCAACATTAAGATTATGAGGTAAAATTCATCATTTGATCAAGGGTTGATCATGATTCATCAAGGAAATCTCAGATCATCAAGAAGTTTCTAAATTAGGGTTTTCACAATGAAAATCAATTGAACTTTGACCAGCCATAACTTTCACATACTTCATCAAAAATTTCCCATCCAAAGCTCATTTTGAAGGAAATTTAATTCTCTAAAACTTTGTCTCTCACAAGCCAAGCCTAAAATTGCTTCATTTGGAAGGTATGAGCTAAAACGTTATAGGTCCTTTTGAAAGTCAACAAAAAGTCAATTTTTTCCAAAGCTCATAATTTGAAAATGGTAAAAGATATGGACATGGGACCAAACATTTTGGTTATAGGACACTCTAAGCTTTCTCAAATGAATATGGTTCAAGAAGTGACCTATAACTGGAATTAAGGATCTAAAATTGACCTATAATTAACTCTTAAAGTTTACCAAAAAGTATCTCAAGCAAATGGCATGAATGTCTTTCTAATATCTATGGTATGGAACAAATAGGCACATATTTGGACCTACAATCTAGGTGGCATGAAAAAATAGCAAAAAGGCTTAAAAAATTATGAAATTAAATCTCTGAAATGATAAAGTAAGTAGATTTTATTGGTTAAAAGTATTTCACAAAATTATGCACCAAAGTTCCAAAACAATTCCCTTAATGAGTGAGATAACAAGGCATGATCGCCGAAAAACAACTCCACAAAGTGGATCAAAAATGAAACTAAAAATTATGAAAAAAAATGTATAAGTAGAATCAAAATGTCAAAAATTCCAGTGGTTAATCACACACAAAAAATAGGTCTCACACCTATTGAAAAAATGGTTTTTGGTCCCTTTAACTAAAACAATACATTTTGGGACAACTTGTAATAAAAAATCCAACTTAATTACTAAAACCATTCAAATCTCGAAACAAAAATTACACAAAATTAATTAAGAGGATTAGGATCACTCATGAATTTACCCATAATTTTATCACACTCAAAACTATTTTTAATAATTGCGACGAAACGGGCAAAAAATGGTGATTTAAGGGAAAGTGAAAGGAACCGAATTCGATAGTCCGTAATCTAATCCCTAAGCTCCGATATCGACACATATCAATATATATCACAAGTAAATTCAGTTCCTCAGGTGGGAGGGCTCAATATTCACCTTAAGTTATATGATCCTAAGCCGCATACAACTAGAATGGCGCGTTAAACTCGAAAAAGGTCGAAATTACTTACTTGATCGAAGTGACGATTCTTCATATAAAAGAAATCCAAAAACTTCATGCAAGGTCTTGTAATCTCCATAAGCAAAATAAATGCTTATCTTCCATAATTGCTTTGTGAAGATCCACCATAATCAAAATCGATACAAATCGATCGAAAAAACTCATAAACACTTTAATCCACAATTAGTCCAAAAAAATAATTAAAGTCCACACAAAAATCAACAATTAAGGATATCCAAAATTTAATCAAGATGTTAATCAACCAAAAAAAACAATTAACAATTATGGGAAATCCTAATCAACAATTTTCATAATAAAATCAAAATCTTAAAACAAATAAAGACAGAGGTTCCGAAATGCAGTATGTGATCAGCAAATTCCTGGGCCCAACCCAAGAATTCTCATGCGCAGGAAAGGTCCTTTTAGGAAAATGGAGGGTGTGAATAGAGATCTGATGGCCCAAAGCTTGAATTCACATGTCGGGGGTATGATAGTAATATGGAGGTGTGAAAAAGAAAACTATGGCTGAGAATGTTAAGCCCAATTCGCAAATTCATTCTTGGATCCAAATAGTTTCCAAATTATGCCCTAATAACTCATCAGATAAACACAAAGACATAAATCTCTCCTCCTTTTCTCCAATGAGCCACCGCTTTTTGTTGTTCTTCTTCTTCACATCAAAAGGACGATGTCGACGATCCCACCACCACCGTCATCCTCTCGTTAACTCCGATCCACGACCACATCTGCGGCCTCTCTCACGAGCTATTTTCTTTTCTTTTCTAGGTCAAGCCGCCATCAGCGTCACCATGGCTCTGTCGCCCCGAAGCTCCACTGCTCTACTCGTCTTCAACCTCGCACCGTTCATCGTTTCGCGCACCTCCTCCTTCTCGTAACCGCTCCGCTCTCACACTAACGACCTTTTACCTTCGTGGCCATGATCCACACCACCATCATCACACCGTGTTCAAGCCTCGTCCATCTTTGCAAATCCGAGTTCAAAACATACCAAATCTACTTGGAGTCGCCATTGACGCTCCAAACATGAAGAAAATGAATCCCGACATCGCGGCTCAGGTAAGTACGACTCTTCTTCATCGTGTTTCGATCGATTTTGTTTCTTCATCTTCGAGTTCTTCTAGTTCTCACTGAGAACCGTTGTTGTTGATTCTTGTTGAAGCGGGATCTTGTGTGCATTTTTGTTGCACTTGATGATTTTCGCGGATCGTGGCTTCGAAAATGATGGCGGTTGCGAAGCTGCGCGTTGAAGTAAGAGATTTTGGAGGGAGAGCAAAGTAGTTGGTGGTGATGGACGTTTCCGTTGAAAGTTGATGAAATTGATGCGTGAAGAAGAATGGAGATTCTTTAGTTCTGTTATTGAGAGAATTGTTGATTGATGGTGAAGAATGTTAAGGGTGGCGATTTTGCAGGGAGAGTCGAATGAAGATCTTTGTTGTTGAAGACGAGCTATGGTGGTGATACGTTATGATTCTTGTGGATCCTGGGTTGAGATTGCTGTATTGTTCAATCCTTTCTTTCTTCCTCTACCTCATCTTCTGAATCGTTGTTGAATTCATGTTCATAAATATTCTTCTGATATGGTGTGAATTGAGTTATTGATTCATTTCTTGATGATTTTAGGTTTGAATTTCATGGAGATTTGGTAAAGCTCTTTGCGTTCTGATGAGGTGGATGCAGAGAGAGCATGGAGACGGCAGAAGTTGTTGAAGTTGCCATTGATTGAATGAGAAGAAAGGTTCAGAAGGTGTTGATTGAAGGTTGTTACAGATGGAGAGAAAGTTGGAGATTGAGGATGAAGAGGCAATTGAGAGGGATCAGGATTCGAGAGATTAAAAAAAAGGATGTGGTGAAGATTTATCCCCAGTTCAGAGAGAGTTTTCTGAGTTTCTACCAAATTATTCTCTGCATAATTTTTTTCCTGTTCTATTCTCTTTTTTTCATTGAAAAAATCAGTTTTTCTGTTCTGAACTGATTTCTATTATGGGTATTTCTTGAAGGAGCCTTTTCCTTATAACTGTTATTGGAAAATTCCTATTTTCTTTTAGATTTTTTTATCCGTTTTTTTTTTGGTTTTCTTCTGGAGTAAACTTATCTCTTTTTTTTTTCCAACTGATTCCCTGTGTTTTTACTAGCTGATGGTGAAGCCAAGGACAAAGTCCTTTCACCCCTTTTGTTTTTTTCTGTTTCTGCCAAACTAATACATTGAGATTGAATGGGGATAAAATTAAAGTCATTAGAAATGGCTTGAAAATAATATTGGTTTAAATGATATGGAAATTAAAATATGACTTTTAATTAAAATGGACTAACTCAAAGGAAAATTTGGTTTAATGATCTTCTAACAATCGGACAATGAGAGAAAGAAAACAATAAGTGACCAATGGGCTTTTGGATAATGGAATGATCTAATGTATATGGATTAGTTGGATTTTCAAATGAATATTCTTGAATGAATCGTATATGGATTTGAATAGAAATTTGATTATGGTGATGGGCCTTTCATGAATGATTTAAATTGAAGAAAGAAAATGGTTATGGTTTGATATCGATAAGTGAATGAATTTGGTTAATAAAAATAGGATACGGCTATTGAAAAATCAAAGGATGAATTGGACGGTAAAAATGAATTAAAAATGGTTTAATGTGAAATAGATTGAAGCGGAAAATGGATGTGGAAAATGGTAATGACTTATTTGGAATGGATATCGGGTATTTTTTTGAATGAACTTGGATTTGAGCTTGAATGATGCTTTTCTAATTTTCCACCTTTGATTTGAGTCAAATTATTTGAACCAAAACTCTGATGCCATGATGGATCCCAAAATCAACACCTCAAACCATATTCCCTGAATTATTTGGAAATGATGCACTCAAATCAATTTGTAAGCGGCCCACAAAGCTTTGACTTCAATGATGGGTGATTATAAGCCTTGAAATATGGAAGGACGTATGACCTGAATACTCTGGAACGAGAAACCTAATTCGTTGATGATGAGCCTGATGCGTCAATGAATGGTCCCTACAAGTGAGTTCCTTAATGATCAGTTGATCAGGGAAATAAACCCTAATAGAGTAGCAAGCACATAAGAAGATGATGTTATTAATAGCCCCATAACCAAAACTTTGAATTCATCAGATAACCATACATAGGGTGCGAAGCCCTAATTCCATAATCCATGACACAAACTCCAATGAAGTAGAAACCACAAAACAATGGAATAATCTGGCTCTTCAGAGGGCATTTTTCCCATTCCTGGGGAATTCAATGCAAGTGTATGATTGTGAGTATTATGACCTAGTAAAAAATGCATATGATGGTGAACCATAAGCCAATTAAGGTGATAAATATAAGGGCAAATTTTGGGGTGTTACAACGCGAAATTATATCGTTTATTTGGCTTGACTTACATAAGTTTTAAATATGATTTCCTTTAATTTATTTGATTTATGCTTCAATTTATGTCTTGATTATTATGTTTTCAAGTGACTTGGATTTAATCGTAAAAGAATCAAAAAAGAAGAAGAAAATGAGAAGAAATGAAGACAGATAGCAGAAAATAGAAAATATGCACTTTGGAGGCATGACGCTCGTAACAACACTAAGACGACTGTTACACACTTAAGTAGTGGGACGACCGTTTGAGATGAGTGACGCCTGTCACAAGTCATTTTCCAGAAATTAAATTACACACATTGCTCAGTCAAGCCAGAAGCGCATATTTGTTTACATCTATTTCTCTCCTGCTCAGACTCAACCCAGTCATAGTCAACGAAATATTTCTCAAGCCTAGAAAAATTATTTCCTAAAATTTCTCCAACAACAATCGTACCCAAGGCTTATAAATAGGAGAGAAATGAACTCGAACAAGGGACCTTCTTTTGATTATTATTCTTAGTTTTTAGCAGTTTTATTTTACCATGTAAAAGTGGTAGTTTCTCACATCGAGGAACTATCACACCATTAGTTTTAGGATTCTATTTTCTACCATTTTATTTTCTGAAACCAGATTCGTGTTCAAGATTTCAGTGTATGATTTAAAGCACCCCTTTATTCTAGGTTTTATTTATTGTTATTTATTTTATGTTTTTCTTATTTAATTGCCAAATCATGTTTTCGATTTTAGTTTATTGTCATATCTGCATTATTTTCCTATCCATGTCTAGCTAAATAGTCTTGAGTCCGACGTATTAGAACCTTTGTTATCGACAGTACTCGGTAGAAAACATTAGGCGCGAAATTACGATCGTATTCTGTTTTGGTTTTAATTTCCAAGTTTAATTTAAGTAGCTTTTTCACGAGAGTGAGAGGTTATTTAACACGATTTCTTCACGAGAGTGAGAAATTAATTAAGGTTAGAACCGGCATTGCGAGAGCGTGAGGATCAAACCAGATAGTGGGAATTAGGAAACATATCTAAATAAAACGAGAGTGCTTTAGATACATTTACGATATTATTGACTTTCAAAATATATTTCTTAGTTACCGGGCGAGTGAGGGCAAAATCTTGGGATTTGGGAACATGACTTTAGTTAATACCACGAGAGCGTGAGACGGAGTCTTTAAGTCGATGTATTCTACAGAACTAAGTTATAGTCATAATTAGTAACCAAATTCTTCAAAGTCCTTTAGGAACGCGGAATCCATATTCCGGTCTCTCTTTATTATCTTATTTTCTAAGTTCATTTTTAGTTCTAGTTCCAGTTTCCTCTTAATTAAATATTCACCAGCCTTAACTTTAGAAAGCAACGATAGATTATGGTAGGTTGACATTGGTCTCTGTGGGTTCGACAATCTTTTATATTACTTCGATATTTTCGTGCGCTTGAGGAGGCATCAAGTTTTTGGCGCCGTTGTCGAGGACCAACAGTCAATATTGTTATTTCGTTGTTGCACCGTATAGACTAAGGCATTCTTATCCCTATAACTATGTTTCACCCAAAATTTTCTACAATCACCACTCCCATTATCTCGAGGAATCACAAGAATCCGTTAATTCCAACCTCAAAATACAAATGGAGAATCTCAATGCATCACTAACTCATTCTTACCCAACTTTCCTCTGCAACTACCAATCCCAAAATGTTGAAGAGCCTTACCCAAATCTTTTCTACAATTACCAACTGCAAGACTTCCAGTATTTTGAGGAACCACAATCAAATTTTCCCTATGATTATCACTCCCAATATCTCGAGTAACCACACCCAAATCTCCTCCATGAACACCATTCCCAATATTTCGAGGAACTGCAAGATTCCAACCTTGAAACATTATTGGAGGATGTCATTAAAACAACAACTAATTCTAGGCTAGAATCCATGATGGAATGCTTTGTGGCTACACAAACCCTCCAAAATGAAGAGCTTAGAAGACAACATCTTGATACTCATGAAACTCTTAGGCAGATAAACACAAAGGTCGAGTCCCTAGCAACTCAGACTGAGGCATTGGAGACCCAAATCTTACTACTTGCATTGACACCTATAGAACCCTCCCCCTGAGGAGAATGTGTATGTAATAACAATTAATAGTAAAAAAACAACTTGAAAATCCTAAGGAGAATGACTATGAGGTTGAGGAGAGTGATAATGAGAATGACGAGAGTTCTGGTGAGGAAAATCCATCGGCATCATCCGAAAGGGAGGTGATCTTACCTGATCAGGAGGGCCTTCCCTTGGTCGGTCGAACGTAGCAAAGTTGATGGATGGATGGAATGGAGGGGGGTGTACCTGCAAGGCACTCCGATGCCAAAGTTAGAGAGGTACAATATGGTAATAGCAATGAGAGTTTAGCATGAGTGAGAATACCTGACCCTTTGCTAAGAAAGGGTATTTATAATGTGCCCCCAGCGCTGGGCCAAGACCCCTCAATGGGCTTAATCTAGCTAGGCCCATGGAGGAACTGCCAAGGGACGCGTAAGAAGCGTGAAGACCTAGACAAAAGGTCTGCCCCTTGGTCCAACTACCCCTATCTTTCAGGAGATAATAAAGGGCAGTTGGGTGACGTGGTGGATGAGCTGGCAGACATACTCTCTGCCCGTCCTTAGTGTATGCCCGTCGCATAAGCAGGTGATTTGTCCAAGAGGTTCTCCTGCTCGAGCATATGGGCCCTTGCTCGACATGTACTGGGCGGCAGACATACTCTCTGCCCGTCCTTAGTGCATGCCCGTCGCATAAGCAGGTGATTTGTGCAAGAGGTTCTCCTGCTCGAGCATATGGGCCCTTGCTCGACATGTACTGGGTGGCAGACATACTCTCTGCCCGTCCTTAGTGCATGCCCGTCGCATAAGCAGGTGATTTGTCCAAGAGGTTCTCCTGCTCGAGCATATGGGCCCTTGCTCGACATGTACTGGGCGGCAGACATACTCTCTGCCCGTCCTTAGTGCATGCCGTCGCATAAGCAGGTGATTTGTGCAAGAGGTTCTCCTGCTCGAGCATATGGGCCCTTGCTCGACATGTACTGGGCGGCAGACATACTCTCTGCTCGTCCTTAGTGCAAGCCCGTCGCATAAGCAGGTGATTTGTCCAAGAGGTTCTCTTGCTCGAGCATATGGGCCCTTGCTCGACATGTACTGGGCCGTGGCCCTATACATTCTTGCGGCCCAGTCCGGAACACGTAGGAGCGTGTATGACCAGTTGGAGGTCGAGCATGATGGGTCCACATAGGATATGTCGAGCGTCGGGTGCTCGTGGACGTATGAGACGGCCAGTCTTTGGCCGGGGAGACAGAGGGTCATGTCGAGGGACGAATGAACGCCCGCCGTCGTTCTCGATTCCCCATGCTGATGTGTCATGAGAATTGAAGGCGGGTTGCTTGTTTGTTTTATTACGTTTGATTCTTGTTGTGAACTCTTTATGCTCGACTCATTTAGGCTCGTCGGTTTAGGGAACCGGCGAGGTGGCGGGTTGTTGTCCGCCTTGACTCGGGATCGGGGTTGCGATCGGGTGCCCCGATCCCGGGGCTTGGACCTCCCATCGCGAGCTGGGTGTCCTGCCCGCGTGGTACTGTGACGCCGGGGCTCGGTCGAGGTGGCCGACGTCGGGGGCTGTGTTCGCCCAGGTGTAGGCATTATCCCTCTTTGTTTTGCCGACGAGGTCGTGGACGTACCTTCCACGGCTCCGTAGGTGCTTTTTTAGTTGTAATATTGTCTAAGTTTCTCTGCGTTCCATGGTCGAGCGAGTTCTTCGCCTTGCAGGCTCTCTAAGTAGTAGGCCCCATTATCCGTCCTGTCTCCTTGATGTCGGGGAGCGCTGGGCTCCTCGCGCTTAGCATGGTCGGTTTCACTGGTGTCGCGGCTGTTCCGGACACTGTAGGCGACCTGCTTTTCTTCATATCTGATGTAGGCATGGGCCTTGTGCAGAAGCTCATTCAGGGTGCGGGGAGGTTCGATCCCGACAGCTCTGCTGAGTTCGCTGTCGGGCAGGAGCCCCCTCTCGAGGAGATATTTCTTCATGTGTTCCGTCGTGTCCACCTCGACGGCCTCTTGGTTGAATCGCTCGATGTATGAGCGCAGCGTCTCGTTCTTCCTCTGTATAATGGCTTCTAGAGAGGCCTCGGTCTTCGGATAATGCTTGGAGGCTGTGAAGTGCCTTGTGAATAGGGACTTCATGCCCCTCCAGGATGTGATGGATTCTGGGGCCAAGCTCTTGTACCATGCCATGGATCCCTTTCTCAGGGTCGTGGAGAACAGTCTGCACTTGAGATGCCCGGTGATATCGTTGCGATAGTCGAGCATGACGTTGACGTTGTCGACGTGATCGTCCGGGTCAGTGGTCCCATCGTAGGTGGGCAGGTTCGGGGGTTTCTCCATGCCCTTAGGGAGCGGGGCCTCCATGATAACCCGTGAGAGCGGGCAATGGGGATCCTCTTCGTCGCTTCTTAGCGGGGAGAGTTCGTCATTCCTGGGGCTGCGACCACGTCGGGGTGAAGCTCCCGACCTGTCCCCTTCGCAGCGTATCCTTGACCTATTCACCCTTGGCTCGGGGGAGCGCTGGTTCCTTCGCGGGGGGGAGCGTCCCCGCTTCCGGGCTATAAACACCCCAAATTTTCCCTCACCCATTCACACCATGGCTTGTGATCATTTCATATGCATAAACACAATCATAACATCTCATATCACAATTTTGAGTCTTTGCATTGGTTCTAAGTCATCTGCATCTAGGGTTTGTGATCTGAGCAATCCAAGAGCTTCTTGAGCCACTCCAAAGGTCATCAATCACTTCAAAGGGGTCCATGTGTGTTTAAGCATCATATTACATCCTCTCAAAGTCAAGAATTCCAAAGAATCACAAGAACTGGGATTGGTATGAAGGCAGAGCCAGGTTTAACTGCACAGATGACCTAGAATTAGGGTTTTGGTTTCAGAGGCCATAACTTCAAATTTTTTGGTCATTCTTGTTTCTATTGGTCTCTATATGGTACAAGGAGTATGCATATCAATTTTCATGAAGAAATTCCATGGGGAAGTCATCTGATCAAGAGTTGACTTTCTGGGCAAGTCAGTGCAAAATCAGGGCATCTGAGGCCCCCAATGACCCAACCAAGGGGTGATCTTCATCATTTTGAGTGTATATGATCTTTATTTGATCATAGAAGAAGGTTTAAGTTCACAAAATTCAAGAATTACAAGTTTTTGCAAAGTTGACTTTTTAGGGCATGGTTGACTTTTAATGAAATGTCATTTTATGCAACTTTTTCAACCCTTACTTTTTGATCCAAAAATGCTTCAAATGAAAAAACTTTGGTCATGAAAGTTGTAGATTAGATCTTTCCCTTTTCAAAAAGTACAAGAACATGACCTAATTCATTTTGGATCAAAAGTTATGGTTTGTCAAAGTTGGCAAAAATCATTAAAATTCAAGTTATGCACCAAATGGAAAACTTGCAAATTCTTGTGCCAAGCATTCTAGTGATTTCAAAATGACTTCAAAACTTCATCATATGATCACACATGACCCCAAAAACAAAATTGGCCCAAGGGATTTTGCATTGCTTACTTTGGTTTTCAAAGATTTCTAAGGCATTTTCCATAAGAGTGCAAAGAGGGATTCTTGGCAAAATCATCTTCCCATGAGTTATGTGATCACTAAATGATTCCTATGCATTGCCATGACTAAATGTAACATTATGCAACAAAATTCAGCAAGAGTTTTCTCATGTACATGGCACAAAATCATGAGGAAACATCAAGTGGGCAAGTTGCAAAAGCTAGCATAGCTTGTCATCCATATGTTGCAGTCAGCTACAAACAATCCAAGGGCCCTCCTCAACTCAAGCTGAAGCAAGACATGACTTCAAACTGCTGCTGCCATGACCCATGCTTCTAGTACAAGCCCACTTGACTTTTTGGCAAAAGTTCCCATACTCATGGCACAGTGAGCAGCCACCCTACTGACCTGCCCCACAGGCTATCCACATAACTTGGAGATGTTATAGCAAGGCATTAAGCATTGAAGCAAGCCAGAACTCAGCATACCACAAAACTGTCAAAGAGCTTCTTCTCTTCGAATCACCTTCCACAGCCACCAAACATCCAAACTCTCTTCACCAACAAATCAAGCACATAAAAAGGAACCAGAATCAGCCATTAATAGAGCTTGAAACCACTCACACACAGAACTCATTTTCTGATATAGCAGATTAGAACCTCTCAAAATAGCTTGTTTAAGCTCATTCCAAGCCTACCATTAGCATCAGGAGAACCATTGGAGTGAGTTTGCACCAAGGAGAAGCCCAGAAAGCCCAGAAACAGGATCTTCCATCTCAGGTATGGCCATGAACTTTTTCTCTCAGAGCTTGCATTTTAAGTTATAAATGGATTGTGTATGTCTTGCTGATCATGGGGATGGTTTTAGAATTAGAAATGGGTGAGAAATGAGGATTTACCAGGGCTCTGAAACTTTGCCCGTGAATCTTCATGGCTTCGATTCTCTTCATGTGAGCATGAGAAATTTAGTTTGAGAGGTGATTTGAGTGAGGTTTAAGTAGAGGAACATTTCCCTGCCTTTAATTTGAAGAATGGTAGCCTGAATCATGATCTAGGGTTTTGATGTCGCCGGAGAAGATGACCGGAGCTTCCCTCCGGTCACCTGAAAGTTATTATGCCCTAATCTCATTAATTAACCAACTTTGAATTCTGGCCTTTGATTTGCTTCTCCCGCGCGTGTTTGGACGGACCAGATGAGTCATTATGCCCTAATCTTGTTTAATTAAATAAATCTTAATTAATTAAGTTAACATTAAACCACAGCCATCAGATCACACGCGTTTAAGGACTTTGAATCTGGGCCTTGGATTGTGATTACCCCCAGTCTTGTTGACTTGCACGCAGGGCCTTTGGATTTCTCAACTTTCAGTCTTAGCCACTTACACTGCATACTTTTTATTTTTATTTCATTTTCTTTATATTTTATTTCTCATATTTATTAAAAATAGTAAAAATGCTTTAAAAATTATGAAATTTTTTACCAAGGGTTTCATTAATTTTTAAAACACAAAAATATTTTTATTTTCATTTTTAGCATTAAAAAAGTATTTTTAAATATTTAAAAGTTTATTTTTAATTGATTAATGAAAATTAATTTATTAAAAATACTTTTAGGTATTTAAAAATCACCAAAAAATTCATGAAATGTCCTAAGACATTTAGAAGCATTGTCCAACCTTCAAACCAAATTTATTTTTTGATCTTGATGCATTTTGAGAATTTTTCATTGAATTAAAATCATTTTTATGCATTATTTTGATCCAAACTTCAAAAAATCATTTCTGCCTAACCCTAAAGAGTTGGACCTTGGTTCTTTTTGCATTGCATTGTGTTTAGCATGTAGTTTGTGAGATTAAATGGCCATGATTTGATCTCTCATTTTCCATTTGTTTGATAATTTTCTTGTTTAGGAACCCTAAAACCCTAGGAAACTTAGAAAAACCATAACTTGAATTTGGTTAGGAGTTGAAATCTCTCCTTTGGGCAGTGAGTTAGTATAGGTTTAGGGGTCCTTTAATTGCATTTTAAATTTTTTATAATGTTGTTTGCTTCTGGTTTTGGTTTGTGTTTGATGTATTGTTCATAAACCCTAATTTGGGCTTCCATATGCATCCATCTTGCATTTTCTTGCATAACATGACTTGCCATGACATTCCATGCCTCCATTTGATTCATTTAACATCATAAGACATATTGAAAGCATGTTTGATCATTGCACCTTGCATTTGTCATGTTGTATGCCATATGCATCTCATAACTTTTCATGTATGTTCATATGTCTTAACATGCTTCATCTGCATCCATAAGCTTGTATGATCATCTCCATGCCTTGTTTCATGTTTGTAGCATATCATAGCATCATTACCATCATAAATATGCTTCTGGTTTTGGTTTGCATCATGTCATCCCATCCCATTTTGCATTGCATTGCATTTCTTTTCTAACATTTCAGGTGGTAAGTGATTCTGAGAAGTGGATTTGCCTTCACTTCTCATAACTTCTCTTCATCTCTTTTATGCATCCTTGCTGCATTTTTGTATGTGTTTGAGATTGAGCTTGCTCATTCTTCTTCTTCCCACTTTCTTTCTTCAAGTGACTTGACTTCTTGAATGAAGCAAGTTGCTTTGCTTCTCTGGATCCTTTCATCTGCTTCCTGGTGGTTCCATTGAAGACTTTTTTTCTTGTAAACCTCACAAACCTTAGGAACAACCAAGCATGACAATGATTAGGGTTTTGATTAGTCTCCCCTCTTAGTTTTGCCTTTGTGTCTCTTTGTGTCTTCTCTTCTCATCTCATAATCAGGGACTAAACCCTAAAGGCTTTAAGGCTTTGTGATTAAGCTTATGCCTGCATCCTTATCTTAGGATGGAGTGTATAACTTTAATCCTAAGTGTTAAACCCTTAATGTGTTTAACTCCTTTAATCAATTCACCTAATAATCATCAAGACATCACACTTGTAACTTGGGCCTTGCATTAGGGTTCTAATTCTTCCTTAATTGGTTAAGAAGGACTAACCCTAGTGTTAATGGACAAGTCCCCCTCAAGTTGTCTTACAAATCATAAAATTCACTTCATCATCATACCATTGAATAAAATCCACTTAATCAAAGGCTTGTTTTGTCATGAGCTTAATCCCTAATCATGGATTAAGTTGAGGAGCTTTCCTCAGCTTAAACATTCTCATCTATTATCCTTCTATTAGGATGGTGTAATGAGTCTGTTAAATCCCTGATTATGGCTTAACCTCATTACTTAACACTAAACAAAAAAACACAAAAACACCTAAATAATCACAAGTAGGTTAATGATCTTAATCCTATACCAAAGGTGATTAAGTGTGAGAATCTGACTTCACACTTAAGGTATTCTCATTACCCCTAATCAGAGGGAAGATGTGATGAGTTTACTAACCCATTGGTTCAGGCTTAAGCTCATTAATTTATGACAAATTTTCAAAAGCAATAAAAGACTGAAAACTCAAAAACAAACAATAATCGTCTCCTTCGGGATTTTTTTCTCATCTCATTCACTCATAACCGAGAACTTGCTTCTTCCGTCTAATGCAAGACAGTTTCCACCTGAGCCAGACAGGTCATACACTTGAGCATAGGCAAGTAAGCAGTTCACCAGTCAATTCATCTTTCAGTCTCTTTGGGTCGAACTACGGTGTTCTGACTTCCTCATTGCACGAGAGGATACGTAGGCATAACTTAACAGTTATCGAACAAAAGTCTCTGTATATTCCCCCTCTTCCAGCCTCCTTCTTTAAAGCCTCATTATCATGAGCATTTCACCTCTTTCTCTTTTACACTGACACATCATTTATACACTTTACACTTCTTTTATACTGACACCTGTACATCTTTTTCCAGCTATTTTATACACAGATTGCACTGACACTACCCCTTTAAAACACAAATCTTTTAAGCGTGGATCCCGTCGAGTACGGCGGACAATCTGGGTGCTAATACCTTCCCAGGTTGTAACCAACCCCCTTTCTCAGTCTCTCTGGTTCGCAACCGTCTTATCCATCTTTTCCTAGGTCTATGCAGCATTACCTTTCCTCCGGGATAAAAATGCCTAGCTGGCGACTCTTTTCATCTCCAGTGAGTTCACGACTGTGTGTTCTCATTGTCCCTCTCGCCGACCGTTCGCGTCTGTACCTTTATCTGGGCCTGGCCCCATTTATCGGGAGCGACACGGGCAGCGTCGGCGCGCTGCTTCTCTTGAGGTTGCGCCCGCCCTTGCTGAGGTCGGCCGGCTTGTCGTTCATTTTCTAACGCCATGATCCGTTCGTGCTGCTGGGAGAGCATGAAGTTGGTCTGGTTGAGGGCGTGCACCATAGCAATCATGGTGGGGTCACCCTCAATGGGCACTGGAATGGGCTGGAAAATGGCGACCGGCTGGACCGGGGGCTGAGGCGGAAGGGCTCCGTTGTCCTCAGGTTCGGGCGACGGTGTGGCGGGCTGCCCGTCTCTTGGATCTGCTTCGTTGTAAGTGAGGTTATCCTCCGTCGTGTAGTCGACGAGGGGGATGCCTTGGTTGTTGTTGTTTTCTCCGGCCATGTTGGAAGGGCAGAAGTGAATGTGCTTTGATCTTCTGTTGGTGAAGATGGGGATAGCTAGTTTCCCACAGACGGCGCCACTGATCTTACCTGATCAGGAGGGCCTTCCCTTGGTCGGTCGAACGTAGCAAAGTTGATGGATGGATGGAATGGAGGGGGGTGTACCTGCAAGGCACTCCGATGCCAAAGTTAGAGAGGTACAGTATGGTAATAGCAATGAGAGTTTAGCATGAGTGAGAATACCTGACCCTTTGCTAAGAAAGGGTATTTATAATGTGCCCCCAGCGCTGGGCCAAGACCCCTCAATGGGCTTAATCTGGCTAGGCCCATGGAGGAACTGCCAAGGGACGCGTAAGAAGCGTGAAGACCTAGACAAAAGGTATGCCCCTTGGTCCAACTACCCCTATCTTTCAGGAGATAATAAAGGGCAGTTGGGTGACGTGGTGGATGAGCTGGCAGACATACTCTCTGCCCGTCCTTAGTGTATGCCCGTCGCATAAGCAGGTGATTTGTCCAAGAGGTTCTCCTGCTCGAGCATATGGGCCCTTGCTCGACATGTACTGGGCGGCAGACATACTCTCTGCCCGTCCTTAGTGCATGCCCGTCGCATAAGCAGGTGATTTGTGCAAGAGGTTCTCCTGCTCGAGCATATGGTCCCTTGCTCGACATGTACTGGGCGGCAGACATACTCTCTGCCCGTCCTTAGTGCATGCCCGTCGCATAAGCAGGTGATTTGTCCAAGAGGTTCTCCTGCTCGAGCATATGGGCCCTTGCTCGACATGTACTGGGCGGCAGACATACTCTCTGCCCGTCCTTAGTGCATGCCGTCGCATAAGCAGGTGATTTGTGCAAGAGGTTCTCCTGCTCGAGCATATGGGCCCTTGCTCGACATGTACTGGGCGGCAGACATACTCTCTGCCCGTCCTTAGTGCATGCCCGTCGCATAAGCAGGTGATTTGTCCAAGAGTTTCTCCTGCTCGAGCATATGGGCCCTTGCTCGACATGTACTGGGCCGTGGCCCTATACATTCTTGCGGCCCAGTCCGGAACACGTAGGAGCGTGTATGACCAGTTATTAGGTCATTGCCCTGGTCCAACAACCCCTATATCTCAGGAGATATTCGTGGGCAGTTGGGGTGACGTGGAAGGCAAGATGGAGGACCTGCTTACTGCCCGTGCGGCATCACTGTGCTCGACACCTTGTTTTAATGCTCGCCAAGACAAAACTGTTGCTCGTGCAGATGAGCACCTGCCCGACGTAACTGGGCCAAGGCCCAAGGTGGCCCTGGGCCCAGTCCAGAATAGGAGGTTTTTATAGTGGTAGAGAATGAATCAACTATTGTTGTTACCCCTCCATATATCCCACCTTTTTCTTTCCCGCAAAGTTTTGTGGAAGCTGAGGTAGAATCCCAATCCAAAATGTTTATGGAGGTATTGGAATATACCCGCACCAATGTACTTGTATTCAAGCTCCAACATAAAAAGAGAAAATTAAAGGACCATGAAGCTAGGGAAATCATTAGTTCCAAGAGGGTAAGTCTAACCTTTGAGATGGTGGATGAAACGACTAAGCTCAAACTTGAAAAGCTAACACTTAGCATAGATCCAGAACCCCCACCACAAGTTCAAAAGAATGAACTGCTCTATATAATAAAGGGAAGAAAAGGTTAGGGATATGTGATATGGCTTGATAAATGGCCATGGAAACCGAATAGTAACACTCATAACCGTTGAGCTGTCAACGGTAAACGAAACTCCGCGTGGATGGCAACCCACAAGCTTTTATGTTAATGTTTTCCTTTTATTGTCTGTGTTTGAAGAAAATAAAGAATTGTATCACTTGCCACGTCTCAGCTACATTTAGGCGAAGGGTCTCTAGACGACAATCCCTTAAGATGAGTTGGTGCCCACGGACGTTCCTATGAATGTCGTTGCTGGTAGTGACACCGATGATAAGTATGATAGGAAATGGCATGTCTCTCCCATTCATAACTCATCTCCTCCTTATCCTTTCGTATGGTCAGATTCCACCTGCACACACCACACCGTATTTTTCTAACATTCTTCATAGGTACTTCCTTCAGAAATAGGCAGTATGATGAGCAGATTCATGAAAAGTGAAGCTCCAGCGAATCCGAATATCTTGTAGTATAAAATGCCGGAGTAGAAATGGTCAGTAAATACTAGGACAACTAGTGAATAATCAGAGTGAATTTGACCGTGGTGGCACGCAATGACAGTCATACAGGTTCTATTTTTCCTTTACCACCTTTTATCAAAACATTGAGGACAATGTTTGGTTTAAGTGTGGGGGAGGAACTCCACCGCTTTCATTTTAACACTTTTTAGTTAGATTTAGTTAATTTATTGCTTTCTAGCATAAATTTTAAAAATAATCTACTTTTGTTGCTTCTTTGCATATGCTGTCAAGTTTTTATATGCGATTTTGTGTTTATCGATTTCCCACTCCCTTGAGTCACACTAAATATTTTGAAAATTTTTGCGTTAAAAAACAATGTTTATTTTGAAAATCTTAGGTTACAGATGAAATTGAGGTTAGATTGTGAGACTTTGGGAACTTCTGCATGATCGGTATCGTCTTAACACTGTGAGCCTCCCAATGATGGAAATAAAATTTAAGTACTTGTTATGTCATAGCCTTAAGTTATCACCCTTTTAGTAGTCTCAAATTAGTTTATTTAGTAGTCAGCACCATCCTCAGCACACACTAAGTAGGAAGCCGATGCAAATAAGTGTATGATCTTATGGTTAAAAGGTCAATCAAGAAAAGAAGAAAAAAATGAAGAAAAAAAAAGAATGATTGAAAAGAATTGCTCTTTCTAAGTTGGGTGATCCCCATCCGATCACTTAGACCAACGGTGCAAAATTCTTTATTAATATGTGCAACAGAGAAAAGATGAAGCTAATGAGATCATTGTCACTAACAGGCTATCCTACCATGAGTGTGAAAGGATAACAGGCTTAATGTGATCGCTCCAGAATGAAAGGGGATGAAAGAAGAATAATTAAGTTAGACTTGGGTATAATGACATGATTCATATTTGTTTATATAGGAGGGAGGTTGATGACCATAAAAGCGGAATAATGTTGCTACGAAATCCTTAGTGTGTGAGCAAGTACCTATCGAAACAAACTTAACCGAAGTCGAGTTAGTAGCCTAGGACGAGTATCTGTAAGCACTATTTTTTCTTACGAGTCATGGTTTGCTTGAGGCAAGCAAAGGTTTAAGTGTGGGACAGTTTGATAACGCGAAATTATATCGGTTCTTTGGCTTGACTTACATGAGTTTTAGTTATGATTTCCTTTAATTTATTTGATTTATGCTTTAATTTATGTCTTGATTTTATGTTTTCAAGTGACTTGGATTTAATCGTAAAAGAATTAAAAAAAGAAGAATAAAAGTATAAGAAATGAAGACAGATAGCAGAAAATAGAAAATTTGCACTTTAGAGGCATGACGCCCGTAATAACACTAAGACGACCGTCACACACTTAAGTAAGTGGGATGACTATCAGAGATGAGTGACGCCCATCACAAGTCATTTTCCAGAAATTAAATTACGCACATTGCTCAGTCAAGCGAGAAGCGCATATTTGTTTCCATCTATTTCTCTCCTACTCAAACTCAATCCAGTCACAATCAACCCAATATTTCTTAAATCCAGCAAAATTATTTCCTAAAATTTCTTCAACAACAATCGTACTCAAGGCTTATAAATAGGAACAAAATGAACTTGAACAGGGGACCTTCTTTTGATTATTATTCTTAGTTCTTAGTAGTTTTATTTTACCATGTAAAAATGGTAGTTTCTCACATCGAGGAACTACCACACCATTAGTTTTAGGATTCTATTTTCTGCCATTTTATTTTCTGAAACTGGATTCGTGTTCAAGATTTCAGTGTATGATTCAAAGCACCCCTTTATTCCAGGTTTTATTTATTGTTATTTATTTTATCGTTTTCTTATTTAATTGTCAAATCATGTTTCCGATTTTAGTTTATTGTCATATCCGCATGTTTATTTTCCTATCCATGTCTAGCTAAATAGTCTTGAGTCCGACGTATGAGAATCGTCGTTGCCGACGAGACTCGGTAGAAAACAATAGGTGTGAAATTACGATCGTATTCTGTTTTGGTTTTAATTTTCAAGTTTAATTTAAGTAGCTTTGTCACGAGAGTGAGAGGTTATTTAACACGATTTTGTCACGAGAGTGAGAAATTAATTAAGGTTAGAACCGGCATTGCGAGAACGTGGGGATCAAACCGGATAGTGGGAATTAGGCAACATATCTAAATACAACGAGAGCGTTTTAGATATATTTAGGATATTATTGACTTTCAAAATATATTTCTTAGTTATCGGGCGAGCGAGGGCAAAATCTTGGGATTATGGAACATGACTTTAGTTAATACCACGAGAGCGTGAGGCGGAGTCTTTTAGTCGATGTATTCTACGGAACTAAGTTATAGTCATAATTAGTAACCAAATTCTTCAAAGTCCTTTAGGAACGCGGAATCCATATTTCGGCCTCTCTTTATTATCTTATTTTCTAAGTTCATTTTTAGTTCTAGTTCCAGTTTCCTCTTAATTAAATATTCCTCAGCCTTAGCTTTACAAAGCAACGATAGATTATGGTAGGTTGACATTGGTCTCTGTGGGTTCGACAATCTTTTATATTACTTCGATATTTCTGTGCGCTTTGCGGAGGCATCAAAAATTTCTGAAGAGACATCTCTAGAATAATCTTGTGTTAATCTAAGAAGGCATTTGTTTGGTGCATTATAAAACTAGTGCATGGTGCGTCCGAAGATACATCTCTAAAATCAGAGAAATATTTATTTTATTTTCTATATGGTATTTTTCCACCCCATAGGATGAGATAAGAAATTTCCTTAATTTATCGGCTCCAAATCCTTTACATAGATACTACTTTGGGTTGCTTCCTTAATGGTCATAAATCTAATATTATCAAATAAGTTGCTAGACTTTTGTAAATACCTAGTAAACTATCTTCCTTTTTAGATTCTAAATATGAAAATACAATTAAATCTTTTAGCATATATGAAACGAAATCAATAAATTCAATTGCAAAGGGATATTTGTTGTTTTTATATATTGATTCCATAATCACCACAAATGGAAATGTATTAAAGAATATGATGAAATCTATATGGGTCCAAAAATATCTAAAGATTTTTAAAATCACTAACCATTCAATATTTATATACATACTTATCGTTAAACAACACGGTATTACATTTTTTAGCCGTTGAATTCTTATACATTTGTTATATATGTTAGCTTTAGATTTTAGCCTCAATATGTTCAATATGGGTGGAAACATGAGATAAAAAACACGGTCTAAGTACAGGTAGCCGAATCATGTTTTTGACATAAAAAAATCACAAGATTCAAACATATGAAATTCTCGATAGAGGCAATTTGAGGTACTTTCGACAACAATAACAATTTTACAGCCGTTTAGAACTAAAGGTTGTGGAAGTAAAACAGATGACAAAACCCATGTAATGGTGTATGCGTTGAATGGTGAGGAGTTGTTTGTTGTCAAACAGTTATATATATATATATATATATATATATATATATATATATATATATATATATATATATATATATATATATATATAAATCGATTTGATCTTTGTAACAAAGGTTCACATATTTTTATTGTTATTCTCTATAGAATTCAAACATTCAAGTTACAAGGATAAAAGAATTTGTGAGAAATGTATGAATCGGTATCCCACTTTTAATCTAAGCATTTTTTTTCTTGATTTATTTATGATTTTCAACATTTACTTCATCTTTCAAGCAATTCTACATTTTATTTATTGAAATATATATTCAATTGTTCTATATTCAAACGCTAAGTTGTCAAGCACGAAGACATTTTTGTAAACATTTTTTTGCATAATATGTCCTTAGGGATTTTTCGAGTTTAATCCTTTAAATGAACTAAAACTTGTGATTTGATTTACTAAAAATACTAGTAAGCAAATTGACACACCTAGTGGGGCCCTTTTTGTGCAAAAACTTTAAACTTTTGCATAAAAATGTTTGCTCTTTTATTGTTTTATCCTCCGTACATGCAATTTTTTCAAATGCCCAAGTGTTTATGCATCTGAGGAGTGGTGAAATTCTTAATATGGATCACCAATCATTGAAAACTTCGTCCCTTCCCCAGAAAGACGCTCCAAATGTAGAAGAACAATTGATCAAATCGGCAGTTGATGGTGCAGGAACTTCAACGTCCATTAGAGTAACCACTCCTATTATAAGTCAAATGTCAGTCTCGATAATGTTTCCAGAAGTGGTGATTACCCCACCACAACCAACCAATTTTCCAATTACTCCCAAGGTTACACAAACAACTATTAGAGACCCTAGACTTTCTTTCCTCCTAAGCTTTACACTACCTCCTGATTGTAGACAATATTCATATGGCATGCAAACTGTAATAATGACAAACCTACAAAATAATGCATCTACATATGTAGATAATGCAATGACTATGTCTCTCATGTTATGCCACACATAACTACTACTTAGGTAAGTGACATGCCTTTTTTGACCTCAGTATATAATGTTATATGAGATGTGTATAAGACCTAGTAATTTTAGTTTTATTATTATTATTTTATTATTTAGGAAAAATACCTAAATTGGTCCCTTAAGTTTTCCTCGGGGTCCAATTTGGTCCCTTAATTCTAAAAAGTTGCAAAGTGATCCCTTAAGTTTTTAAATGGTGCCACATTTGTCATTTATGTTAACACCGTTAGTCAAAGTCAATGGGCATGTACAATTGGCGCATACGTGGATTTCATGTGTGATTATGCATGCGCAATGTGGATGCCATGTTGGATTGGTACACTTAAAAAAGAAACACTGAAGTCTACTCTTCAGAATATCTCAAACGAAATGAAGTGAAACAGAAGGGAAACCCTAGCACAACCATTGTTGCTTGTTGAAGGTCATTCGACTGCAGTTTGAAGCAAGTTTTCATCTTTCAAGTGAAACCCTGACGCAACCAGATGTGTCTTCCAATTTATTAAGCATTATTTTTTCCTTTCGCTTGTTTTAGGACTTTTCTTAGTTTTAGGGTTATGAACTTCAAACTGAAATTGTATTTTTTTTTGCGCATCTTCTTAGGACATAGGAGGTAGGTTAAAATGATTGAGTATTTGAACCTAAAAATCCACCATAGTGGTGGATTTCTTAATGAGGAACTAAGTGTGTACGAAGGGGGTGAGGTTGTTGACTTGAGAATAAATGCTAATAAATGGAGTTATTTTGAACTGCTAGGATGTTTTAAGGAATTAAGTTACAAATCTATTGAGAAGATATATTATAGGTATCCAACATTTGGGATGAACATATTGGTTGATAACAAAGGTGCCCTAGAGATTGTTGATCTCTATAGGGTGAACCTTAGTGTTGACATCTATATTCAACATACATTGTCACAACCTGATTAATATACTGGTCCTCTTGATGAAATAGTAGGATAGCAAAATGACCTTATGGATGAGAATGAAGAACTTCTTAGTGCAATGATTAAGGAATTAGTTGGTGAGGCATTGAAGGAAACTGGGGTGATGGAAGGTGAGGGTAGTGGTAAGAATATTGTTATGGACAAATCTGTTATGGAAAAAAAGGTAATGGAAACTAATGTAAATGTGGATAATTGACAAGGTGGTGGTGAGGTCAATGATGGACTTAACTCTGATGATAGTGAGGATGAAAGCTTCAGACAGTGCAATGGAAATTGCATTTGATGATGAATCAGATGAGTTTGATGATGATTTGGACGAGGATGAAGTGGATAATTTGATTGTCTATGTGAATTAAGATGGGTGACCAAAAGGGGAATAGTAAAAAAAAGGTAAAGAAAAGTGGGAGGAAAACAAAGATGATAAAAAAGGTAGTGATAATGAAAGTGAGGATTTATAAAGTGGGTGTGATAGTGATGATAATAGTGGATTGATGAGGAAAACGTTTCCCATGTTCAAGTTACAAAAGGACATGTCCAATTACAAATGGGAGGTTGGGGTGTATTTTATAAACAAAGTTCATTTCAAAGAAGCTATAACTTCATATGCAGTGCAATTTGGAAGGAACTTGAGGTACACTAAGAATGACAAGGTTACAATAAGGGTTAGATGAAAGGATGGATGTGAGTGGGAACCTTATTGTGAAAAATTACCTTATGAGGATACTTGTCAATTAAGGAAGATAACAAATAGTCATAGTTGCAGTAGGGAGCACAATGTCAAGATGATGAGTACCAATTGGTTAAGTAAAAGACATCAAAATTCATTGAAAACGAAGCTTAGATTGAAGCTTTAGGATATAAAGGAAAAGGCACACAAAAAAGTGGAATGTAGGGGTCAATAAGACTAAGGCCATAAGGGCTAAATTTGCTGCTAGAGACATGGTTGATGGTTTTTTCCTAGGTGATGATACAAGGATTTATGACTAATGTCATGAGCTTTTGAGATCTAACCCAGGATCTACTATGAAACTGAATGTCCAAACTGTACAAGAGGGTATACCTGATCAAATACCCTATTTTAAAAGGCTATACATATACTTGGCAGCATGTAAGGAAAGTTTCAAATTATGCAGACATTTCATTGGTCTTGATGGATGTTTCATGAAAGGGGTTTGTGGAGGACAAATCTTGGCAGCCATAGGTAGAGATCCAAATGATCAAATGCTTCCAATAACATTTGTTGTAGTTGAAAGTGAAAATAAGGATATTTGAACATGGTTCTTGGAGCTTCTTATTGATGATCTTGGTGGTAGAGAAAAGTGTCTCACGTACACTTTTATGTTTGATCAACAAAAGGTATACTTATTTCTGTTATGTTTAATGTTAATATTTATGTTTAATATTGATATGTTTTTAAAAATAATATGTTTAATAATGATGTGTTCCTACCTAGGGATTATTACCTACGATGGATGAATTGCTACCTAAAGTTGAGTAAAGGTTTTGTGTCATGCATGTCTATATTTGATCGCTCTTGGAGATCCGAATCTGAGGTGGGCCACTGACGTTGATGAGAGTGATGATGATGATGATACTCGGTCGTCGAGGAGGTAAGGGGTGTACCTGCAAGACACTCTGATGTCAAATTAAGACAGAGCAGAAGAGTGAGCAAGTACAAGTAAAGAGAGTTAAGAGAGTGAATATTGGATACATGGCCCTCTCAAGTGAGAGGGTTTATATAGAGCCTTCAGCGCTTGGTTATTGGTTCCTATTTTAGGTCTGGATCGTAGATCTCCTAAAAATAGGTAACTTCCAGAAACTAGCTGTTACTCTGAGCATACTTAGTCAGAAGGTTGTGCGTCGAGTAGATATATATTTGAGCAGGAGTCATCCTTAGATGAATCTGGGTGACTTCCCCTAGATGTTGGGCAGAAGTCTGAAGGAGTAGAGGAATCTGACCACGGGTAACCATGGTCTACGAGTCTTCCTCGCTTGAGGGGCATAAAAACCAGTGGGTCCCTTTGCCATTGGGCTATTGGGTCGTCCTAAATGCAGGAGTGGATTGGGTCATGCCTAGTCAATGGGCCAGTCTGGAAAAGGAGCCTCTCAAGTCGTTGCTTCTGGTCATAGAAGTGATGACTTAAGGGTGATTTTCCATATAAGAGATGGAAACTAAAACTCGTAAGACTTTTTGTCCCTAGGCCGACCAGGGGTGTGCTAGATTGCACCTGGGCGTTGGGACGTTGTCTATGAAAGACAAGGAGCTCAACAGCTGAAAGTATACAAAAGAGTCACCTTACTTTTACGCCTTGGAAAGCATGCGCATTTATGCGTAATTATGGCTAGCCTACGGCTATTCCTAGGTCATGAGTACATCATTCATAGGTCTTATGTCACACGTGCTCGTACACGTGTTGAGGAAGGATATAAATAGGACATCGGAATCCATTTTCATACTTTTTCATTCATCATCCCTATGCTCGACAGTGCTAAGATCTTTCAGCTCTCAAACTCTGTCGTGAACCGTCGTTCGCCACCGCTGCTACCGAGCATAATCAACCGAACACATCTCCAGCTTCTAAAAAACGATTAAGTTTCATAACTTCCTTGTTATAAGGCAGTTTCTGATCTTTGTTTAGTAGAAATGCAGGTTCTTAGGGTTAGTTTTAGGGTTTAGATGACCAATAGTATGGACTTCTAGGTCTTCTGATACGGTGCCTCCACCTTCATATGGTGGGTGGCCTGCTGTGTTCGTCGTTGTTGTGACGATCGGAGCCTCTGAGGGCGTTTTCCATAGTCTTTTCACGACGACTCCAGTTGAATTTCAATCGGAGTTCTGGGTTCTGCGTACTGAGGAAGTTGCGCTCCTTGTGAGTTGAGATTTTTTCACTTGCGAATTTCTCTCTTCGTGTGAGCATGTGGGCGCACTTCTGAGGATACAAATATGAGTCACTTTGAATAAGGGCTCAGGTCGAGGACAGGGTTCCCGTTCCTCTGCACGCCCTTTCACTTGATTAGTAGTGGAATGGTGGATTTGATTTAAATCATCAAATTCACATTTTCTTTCGCTGATTTTCAAGTGCAAAGATGTCTACAGAAGCCCCTGATTACATGCATGTAAAGGAACTTTCAGACGACACGGCTTCGTCTTCTTGTAGCTCTGAGGAAATTGCTTCGGAACAAACTGACTCTAAGGAAACTACCTCTTCTCAGGCCGAGGATAACCCCCCGGAGGAGGATTACATCGAGTAAGAGGTCCCTGTTGAAGACTGGGCTGCTGGGGAGCCTCTAAATTTCCAATCAGTCTATGTTACGCCCCAAGAATGTCCTGATCTTGTGGTCGGGGATCTTGAGGATTGGTGTGTTAGGTACCCTAATGTTGGGGATCACATATGTTCGCCATATGGGCCCAACCGATTCACGATGTATGATTTTATCTTTAAGGAGCTTAAATTCAGACTCACATTCTCATACTTCCAGACGTCCGTGTTCGTTCATTTGGAGTTGACGCTCTTGCAACTCCACCCGAATTCCTTCACTTTTTTGAAAGCCTTCGAGCTGACATGCGACTACCTAAATATTGGGGAAACTCTTCCTTTATTTTTTCATATTTTTCATCTTTAGAGGCAGGTTGTCCAAGGTCGGTATATTTGGGTTTCTCTTAAGCAGAAGAGGAAAATTTACAAAGCTTACTCAGAGTCGATCAGGGACTTCAAAGATAGATATTACTTGGTGGAGCTAGTGTCTGACCATCCTAGGGACTCTGTATACTTCTGGGGGCAGGATACTGACGACCAGGGGAGGGTCTTGCTTGACGATCAGGGGAGACCAGTTCCACGTTTGACACTGAAGGTCTAGTTTTCCTGGTCACATGTGCATTTCTTGCATGGCACATATGAGTACCAGACCCCTACTTCTGACCTGAGTACAAAGGACAATACTAGTTATGATATGTTGATGAAGTTTGTCTCTGGCTTCTCCATGATAAAATATGTGGACGAGCAAGGTCGTCCCATTTTGGATAAAGATGAGAGAGCAAACGTGGCTCATCGTTTTATAAAGGTGGCAAAGCTTCTCGCCTGCGAGACAGACGAGGAAGTTTCGGCTTACCTTGGTATTTCTTAGAATCATATGCATGTTTATTTTTTTTGCTCGTATACCTTTATGTTCTAACATGTTTCTTTTTTCTTTTTCAGATTCTATGTCGGACGTGCAAGACAAAGTGATTGCGAATGTTGCCAGAAGGAGAGGTGACAAGTGCCTATCCCCGTGTCGTTGACATTTGTCGCATTTTTTACATGCTCTTTAGCGTCATTCTGGATCGTAGGCCAGTAATATCCTTCTTGCAGAGCCTTTCTTGTTAGTGATCTCCCACCCAGATGTTGGGAATTGATGCCTTTGTGGATCTCCCGCAGGATATGCGGGATCAACTCCTCTTCGACACACTTAAGGAGACGAATGGAAAATCCTTGTCGGTAGAGTTTACCCTCGACTAATACATATGAGCAAGCTCTTCGTTGGACTCTACTAGTCTCCTTAGGATCTGGGTGCAGTTCGTCGTTCGTCAAGTAGTTATAGACCGGGGTCATCCAATAGTTGGCATCGCCGATGACATTTATGTCTATTGTTGAGGATGTTTTTCGATGCTTGACCGAGGGAGTGTCTCCTATATGACACATTTGTTTCCACCTTTCCTTTTCATGCTCGCGAGTTTTGATAGTACTTCTGCTCGTACATTGTGTTCACGAGGAACATGCTTTACTTATACGGATGCAAATTTTGTCATTTTTTCTTTGACCAGGATCAAGTATTCAGATAAATTATCATTTTTGACCTGGTATTCTCTCTTGACTTGTAAGGCCACAAGTTGAGAGTCCGAACAAATGATTATTTCCTCGGCTCCTAGATCATCTGCCAGCCTTAAGTCGGCGAGGAAAGATTCGTATACTGCCTGATTGTTGGAAGTGGAGAATGAAAGTGTGTAACACGGTGGGAGAACTGACTTTAGTTATGTTGCGGATAGCAAGAGTCGCCACCGACTTTTATTTTATCCAAAGGAAAGGGCATAAAAGAACAGGAAAGACCTTAATAGATTTTTGAGTTCGGGGGGTAGGTTATGTAAAGGGAATGTGTTAGCACCCTTTACATCCATGGTTATCCATGGGCTCTTAGTTACTTAGCTCACTTTAAATTGTTTTTGAGAAGTGTAGTGTGTGATTAAAAATTTTCTTAAGTACTTTATAATAATCCTTGTACGGATATATATAAAGACTTTGTTTTGAAAATTGTTTAAAATGTAAAGTGTAATGAAGTATTTTTGAATAAGTGAGCAAGTACTTAAGAGGAACCTACCCTAATTTGAATCTTTACTGTTCTTGAATGTTCTTTCAATGGTAAGACTATCCCTATTATTAAGGAATAGGTAGTCATTATCTTGGATGTTGTATGGGACATATGAAGGGTCATCTGTGATTAGGCAACTGTAAGGTGTCTTAGCAATTCGAAGGGACTTATCATCTTTTATTCGAAAGGGACAATATCATTTACGAAGGCAACATTCGAAGGGACTTGATCTTATAATCGTAAAGGGACTTGATGATATTTTCATGAGAAAGGACTTTGCTTTTAGACACCTTACTTGACCTATTGATTTAGGCAACATGAGGGATAACCCTTAAGAAGTGAGATGGCGATCAAAGATCGACTTACGTGTGTGCGTGTATAAATTCAAATATTTATCTTATAATTAGTGATCTAAATTAATTTTACAATACAAACATGTTATCACTCCCTATTTTACTAACCATAGCAATATATTTATAAATAAATAAACAACAAAATACTACTACTATTACACGGCTTGTACAGTTACATTATAATAAAAGCAAATTAAATAATAATTATAAAATAAGATAAGCAATTAAATAAATGGTTAGTGATAAAATAATAATAAGAAGAAAAAGTTAGTAATAATATACAAAATATACATATAATTCAATTAAGTATTTTTTAGATTTAAATAAATAATTTTAAAGAATTTTGAGATGAAAATAATAATAATAAAGATGTACTAATTTATTTACAAAATGAAACATGATTAATGATTTAATTATATATATATTAGAAATATTTATTAAGTATAATATTTAAACAAAAATAATTAAAGTGAGAAATTAAAAGTTTAAAAGAAATTAGGGTTTTTTAGAAATTAGGAAATAAATTAGGGTTAAGGATAATTAGGGTTTAAATTATATATATATAAATATTAGGGTTTCTAATTCAATTTACAATATTAATTTAATAATTAAATAAATATATACATATTTTGATTTAAATATATAATAATAAAAAAAACTAGGTTTAGAATTTAGAAAATAAATTAGAAGTTTTTTTTTTTAGAAAATATAAAATATTTACATATTATTTCCCTAGAATTATTTAAATATATATATATTAAACATGATTATATTTAATTAACAATAAAATAATTAAACAAAATAATTAAGCAAAACAAAAATTGAAACTTACCTGGGGCAGGGATTGAACACACGCCCTAGGCTTCACCATCCTTAGACCAGCCAGCCTTCCACTGGACCAGCTGCGTGTTGGTGATAACAATCAAGTGGCAATCGTTTTGTAAACAACCTGCAAAACAAAATAAATCCAAAGCAAAAAAAATACCTTGGCCGGTTTCGAACCCAGGCCCTCCAGTATTATGTACACGCATCAAAACCATCTGAGCTACACGCTCATTTATGAAATAATATCAGAATCAAATAATAAAATATTATGCTTTATATTTGAATTCATGCTGCGCGCCAAGACTTCATCTTCAACCTCTGGCTCTGCGCATTTACCTGCGAATTTTTCCACATATTTTCCTGCGAAATTTTAAATGGCAGATAATCCTACGAAACTCAATCATCATCATTCATGTACAATTTTGTTAAATTAAACACACAAACATAATCCAGAGGTCATTTACGATTGATCTACGGTTTTAGAATTCGCTTATATTCATTTAATCACAAAACCCTAACTTGAAGGTTAAGAACCCTAGAATGGCATCCCTCGATTCGGCCACGGTTTCTTCAATTAAACTGCCCAGAATTCATCACAAACCTTCATTGAACACAAATCACTAAACAAAATTCATTAATAACATGTAAATGATCATGAACGAAAAAATCAAAAAAATATGAAAAGTTGGATTCGGATTATGCATATGGAGGTGTTTTAAGTGTTGTTTATGATCCAAATATGTTCTATAGACATCATAGAACACATTGCAATGCTTAAAACTCTTTGAAATCCCCTCTACCTTGGAATCCGAATTGGAGTTTTTTGAAGATTTTTGTGAAGTTTGAACAATGTGTAAGACTCTGGGAATTTGTGGCTTTGACTTGTCCTTGTGTTGTATATATATGATACAATGAAATTAGGTCAAAAGATTGCACAAAACTATGGACTTTTGGACTTTGAAAGATTGAAAAATATTTGATTTTAAAACTTGAAATATCTTGATCTAGCCTTGCTATTTTAGGATGATCCTCATTATTCTTGTATCAATCAAGTCCAAATATGATTTAAGACTTTCTAGAAACCAAATCAATTTAAATATCCATTATTTTATATTTTATTTGAATTTAAAATGATTTTTAACATAAAAATCATAATAAATAAAAATAAAATGAATAAAATTATGAATAAATCAATTTAATTTCGTGCATTATGTCATGGAAGTAATTGGATCACAAAAAAGCAAGCCCATTTGGTGAATTATGGTTTTAAGACCCCATTTGCTTCATAAACCTCTCAAAAATTTCCCAACTTTGCAAGGGCACAAATCCTTCAATTTTAATGCTATGAAGGTGTTATTGGACATTTTGGAAAGCTTAAAGAGTACTTTAACCAACCTCTTTGGTCTCATGTCCATATCTTTTACCATTCTCAAGTTATGCTCTTTGGAAGTTGTTGACTTTTTGTTGACTTTTAAAAGGACCTATAA
Source organism: Lathyrus aphaca (assembly GCA_963966055.1). Taxonomy (NCBI): domain Eukaryota; kingdom Viridiplantae; phylum Streptophyta; class Magnoliopsida; order Fabales; family Fabaceae; genus Lathyrus; species Lathyrus aphaca. The sequence goes on from OZ014519.1 coordinate 599,261,254, forward strand.
TGTCTTAGCTCATACCTTCCAAATGAAGAATTTTTGGGCTTGGCTTGTGAGACACAAAGTTGTAGAGAATTCAATTTCCTTCAAAATGAGCTTTGGATGGAAAATTTTTGATGAAGCATGTGAAAGTTATGGCTGGTCAAAGTTCAGTTGACTTTTCCTGTGAAAACCCTAATTTAGAAACTCCTGATTCTTGATGATCTGAAATCTCCTTGATGAATCATGATCAACCCTTGATTAAATGATGAATTTTACCTCATATACTTGATGTTGGCAAAAAATCATGAAATTTGACTTTGGTTTGACCACAGTTGACCTCAGTTTGACTTTTTAACTACTTTGACTGATTTTAACTTATCTGATCATTTGACTGAGCAAACCTTTTGGGAAAGTCTTGAAACTTGACATGGGGTTTCTTGAGTACATATAGGGTGCTATGAAGCTCACTTGAAGTCTTGGAAGTCCATTTAGCCTGATAAAAGTCAAAACCCTAGTTTAAGATGCATTGCTTAGGAGGATGCATTGTCTGAGGGAATTGTCAAACTTGTCAACCAATTGTGAACCTTGTGAACCTTGTGAACCTCATGAGATGTCTTGTGAACCTTGTGAGCCTCTTAGTACACAATGTTTTGTCTTGTGGAGGGCAAATTTTGGGGTGCAACAGCTGCCCCTGTTCAATTTTCTGAAACCTGAGGGGTTAGATTGGTATATGTGCCAGTCGTGACCTGGAAGGTTGAAGGGGATTGAACACAAAAGCCCAAAAATTTGCACTCACCGGTGCGTAAAATAACACTGATGATTAGTTGTATATGCTTGAGTGGGCTTGAAGATGCCACTTGGAAGAACTGGATATGGGCTTAGAGATGCCATCTAAAGTATCAGGATGTGATGATGTCTTTATGTTGATATTGGATATCAGTACTAGGTCTTCGTATAGGCCGTCTCTGAATCGTTTATGCAACATAGTTTGAATTGTTGAATAGACTAGTAGAAATAAATATTCGTGACGATTATCTCTGCTGGAAATATCTTGGATTAGGGAATGGATCTTCGTATAGACCGTTTGCCTACTCTCCATGGTCAAAAGAACGTCAGCATTAGTTCTTCTGAAAAATATCTTGAACCAGGGAATGGATCTTTGTACAGATCGTTTGCCTGCTATTCAAGGGCCAAAAGAACGTCAGGATTAGTTCTTCTGAAAAATATCTTGAACCAGGGAATGGATCTTTGTATAGACCGTTTTCCTGCTATTCAAGGGCCAAAAGAACGTCAGGATTAGTTCTTCTGAAAAATATCTTGAACCAGGGAATGGATCTTTGTACAGACCGTTTGCCTGCTATTCAAGGGCCAAAAGAACGTCAGGATTAGTTCTTCTGAAAAATATCTTGAACCAGGGAATGGATCTTTGTACAGACCGTTTGCCTGTTATTCAAGGCCAGATAGATGAAATCTTCTGGAAGTATCCTGGATTAGGGAATGGATCTTTGTATATATCGTTTGCCTACTCTCATAGGACATCTTGAGTAATGTATGGATCATTTCTGACCTGTTATGAATTGTTGATAGTATTTTATCTGTATATAACCATCCTGCAAGGAGAATATTAGTTTATGCAATATGTATGCGTTCATAGTATGATGCACCTAAGTAAGTGTATTATGCATTTATGGATATGTATGTTATGATATGGTATAAATGATGTATGTATGAATCATGCAGCCTGAAACGTCTGGATATCTTCGTATAACAACTGCTGGCTAGGGAAAATAAATCCCAATTCGTTGCTGAAGAATATGAGGAACGTGTTCCCGTCTTGTTTGATAGTATAGTATTTATAACCTCCTGTCTTCGTTCGTCGTACTTATATTGAAGGAATGAGTTCCTGATTATCCCTCTGAGGATAAAAGATATGGACATAAATTCAAGGGGAGACGTATCTTGAAGTATCTATAAAGATAGATTTGCACTACTGGGGATTTGTAGTTGTCTTATGGGGATGAACCGGTGAAACTTCGTTGAATTCCTTCCCTCGTTCGTCCTTAGTAAATACTATTACTGCATTTTTATGCATTTCTGGTAAACATCAATCATATTCAAGCATTTTATGCATTTCTGGTAAACATCAATCATATTCAAAAGCATACATACATTCAAACACAACCAATGGACGTTTCGCTTATGTAAATAGGGTAAAAGTAAATCTGGATTCAAAGATGAAATTTTATTTATATCACAAAGTGACCTATACATGGGCAAGTTTATACAAGGAGACAGAAATCCTAGTAAGAGGAATTCGTCGAAAAATATTTATTAAACAAAGAAAACAGCTATGTGGGAAATAATCCTATTGAGTTTCAATTCTACTATTGTCATTATCTTCATGTATCTCATCTTCTGCTGTTGAGACAGAAACGATTGGATTGAGCTTTATCTGTTCGAGCTTGAATTAAGTAGCACAAATGGTTAGAGTTTACATGGGTGATCCAAACGAGACATAGTCATACGCTTTAATCCCTAACTTTTGCCTGGATTGCCCTTTCAGGTTTTCAATCCACCGGGATACCCTTTTTTTGCCCAAGCCGCCTTTTCAGGTTTTCAACTTGTCGGGTGTACATTTTATATATATATATATATCCCTAATTTTTGCCCGAACCCTTTTGGTTCGCCAGGATGCCCTTATTTTTGCCTAGGCCAGTCAACCTAGCGGGTCTCTTTTTATGCGTAGTATTTTTTAACTATGTCTGCGTTTACAGGCTGTGGGAAGTCTTCACCATCCATAGTAGTAAGCATCATGGCACCTCCTGAGAATACTGTTTTGACTACAAATGGTCCTTCATATGTAGGAGTCCATTTGCCCCTAGGATCACCCTGTGGTAATATGATACGCTTGATTACCAAGTCACCAGCCTAATATACCTTTGGCTTAACCTTCTTATTAAAAGCCTTGATCATTTGTTTCTGGTACATCTGGCCATGACAGACAGCTGCTAACCTCTTCTCATCAATCAAATTTATCTGGTCAAGTCGAGTCTGAATCCACTCATCTTCATCCAAGCCTGCATCCTTCATGATACTTAGGGAGGGTATCTGAACTTCAATGGGTAGAACTGCTTCCATACCATAGACTAAGGAGAATGGGGTTGCCCCTGTTGAAGTACGTATTGTAGTACGATAACCATGAAGAGAAAATGGTAACATCTCATGCCAATCCTTATAAGTAACAGTCATCTTCTGTAGAATCTTCTTAATGTTCTTATTGGCATCTTCTACTGCCTCATTCATCTTCGGACGATACAGAGAAGAGTTGTGATGCTTAATCTTGAACTGCGTGCAGAGATCAGTAATCATAGTGTTGTTCAGATTAGAGCCATTGTATGTGATAATCCTTTCAGGGATGCCATACCTACATATGAGATTATTCTTAATGAATCGAGCCACCACATTCTTAGTAACAGATGCAAATGAAGCTGCCTCCACCCACTTCGTAAAGTAATCAATAACAACCAGGATGAAACGATGCCCATTAGAAGCAGTAGACTTGATCTCACCAATCATATCAATGCCCCACATGGCAAAAGGCCAAGGAGCAGTCAACACATTCAATGGTGATGGAGGTATATGGACTTTATCAGCATAGATTTGACACTTGTGACATGTTCTGGAATGTTGATAGCAGTCAGCTTCCATGGTAGACCAATAGTAACCTGCTCTCAATATCTTCTTTGCCATGGTATGACCACTAGAATGAGTTCCAAAGATCCCATCATGCATGTCTTCCATAATCTTTGTTGGTTCCTTCTTATCCACACAACGAAGAAAAGTTGAATCATGATTGCGCTTGTACAAAATTCCATTACTTAAGAAAAACTTAGCAGAAAACCTCCTCAGAAACTTCTTATCTTTGACAGATACCCCTTCAGGGAACTCCTGAGCTTCAAGATATCTTTTCACTTCATAGAACCAAGGCTTCCCTTCTGCCTCTTCAGTGTCAATCTCATTGCAGTATGCAGGCTTTTCAAATCTATCAATAGTAATCTTGGGAGCTTCATCATCCCAGCTAATCTCAAACATGGATGCCATGGTGGCTAATGCATCTGCCAACTGATTTTCTCTTCGTAGAATATGTCCAAAGGTAATCTATTCAAAATATGGGATCAAAGACAACACATGCTCTCTGTAAGGAATGAGATTATCATGCTTGGTATCCCAATCTCCTTTAATCTGACTTACAACCAGGGCTGAATCTCTATATACATCTAGGAACTAAATCTTCATATCAATGGCAGCTTTGATGCCCAGGATACATGCCTCATACTCATCCATGTTATTCGTACAATAGAAACAAAGTCTTGCAGTAATCGGGGTATGACAACCTTCAGGGGAACTAATCACAACACCAACACCATTACCAAGGGCATTAAAAGCTCCATCAAAAACCATAGTCCATCGGGATCCCTGTTCAGGTCCGTCATATTGTCCAGGTTCTTTGGTAATAATCATAATGTCTTCATCAGGGAACTCAAAACTCATTGACTGGTAATCATCCACTGCTTGATGAGCCAAATGATCAGCTACAACACTTCCTTTAATGGCCTTCTGAGTAGTATAATGTATATCATATTCTGTTAAGATCATTTGCCATCTTGCTATTCGTCCGGAGAGAGCAGGTTTCTCAAATATGTACTTGATTGGATCCATTTTTGAAATCAATAAGGTAGTATGAGTCAACATATATTGTCTTAGTCGGCGAGCAGCCCATGCCAAAGCGCAGCAAGTTTTCTCGAGCAGTGAGTATCTTATTTCACAGTCGGTAAACTTTTTGCTAAGGTAGTATATTGCCTGCTCTTTTCGACCAGACTCGTCATGTTGCCCCAATACACACCCCATTTATTTGTCCAACACTGTTAAGTACATAATCAAGGGTCTTCCATCAACTGGTGGCATCAAAATGGGAGGTTCTAGAAGATATCTCTTGATTTCATCAAATGCTGTCTGGCACTCATCATTCCATTCCATTACCTGATCTTTCTTCAAAAACATGAAGATTGGCTCACAGGTAGCAGTTAATTGGGAAATAAATCTTGCAATGTAATTCAATTGTCCCAAGAAACCTCTAACTTCTTTCTCAGTATAGGGAACTGGAATTTCTTGTATAGCTTTTACTTTTGTAGGGTCTACTTCAATACCTTTTCCACTGACAATGAAACCCAAGAGTTTACCAGACCTAACTCCAAAAGTACACTTGTTTGGGTTCAATCTCAACTTGTACTTCTTCAACCTCTCAAACAACTTATGCAGATGATCAAGGTGTTGCTCTTCATTCTGGGACCTGGCTATCATATCATCCACATACACCCCTATCTCATGATGAATCATATCGTGAAACAAAGCCACCATAGCACGCTGATATGTTGCCCCGACATTCTTCAAACCAAATGGCATCACTTTATAACAAAAAGTGCCCCATTGTGTAACAAATGTAGTCTTCTCCATATCTTCAGGTGCCATCTTGATTTGATTGTAACCAGAGAAACCATCCATGAAAGAGAATACCTTATGCTGAGCAGTGTTGTCTACCAGAACGTCAATATGAGGAAGTGGAAAGTCATCTTTGGGGCTGGCCTTGTTCAAATCCCTGTAATCTACACACATATGTACCTTACCATATTTCTTTGGTACCGGTACCACATTTGCAACCCATTGTGGATAAGAAGTCACAGCTAAGAACCATGCATCAAACTGTTTCATCACCTCTGCTTTAATCTTCTCTGACATTTCAGGACACATGCGACGAACCTTCTGCTTCTTTGGACGACAATCTTCTTTTACCGGTAAACGGTGAACCACAATGTCTGTATCCAACCCTGGTGTAACACGGTGGGAGAACTGACTTTAGTTATGTTGCGGATAGCAAGAGTCGCCACCGACTTTTATTTTATCCAAAGGAAAGGCATAAAAGAACAGGAAAGACCTTTTAAAAGATTTTTGGGTTCGGGGGGTAGGTTATGTAAAGGGAAGGTGTTAGCACCCTTTACATCCATGGTTATCCATGGGCTCTTAGTTACTTAGCTCACTTTAAAATGTTTTTGAAAATGTGAAGTGTGTGAATAGAAATTTTCTTAAGAGTTTGATAATGATCCATGTACGAATGCGTAAAAAACCTTTGTTTTGAAAATGTGAAGTGTTTGAAAAGTTTTGAAGAGTGAGCAAGTAACTATGAGGAATCTACCCTAAGTTTGAGTCTTTTCTGTTCTTGAATCCTTTAAATGGTAAGACTATCCCTATTATTAAGGAATAGGTAGTCATTACCTTGGATGTGAGGGACAAGTGAAGGGTCATCTGTTATGTAGGCAACTGTGGGGTGTATAAGCAATTTTGAAGGGACTATCTGTATTCAAAAGGGACAAGATCATTACGAAGGCAGCATTCGAAAGGGACTTGATCTTTTATCTGTTAAGGGACTAGATGACTTTATTTTGAGGGACTTTTGCTTTATACACCCTACTTGACCTTTTTGATTAGGCAACATGAGAGGTATCCCTAAGGAAGTGAGATGGCGATCCAAGATCGACTTACGTGTGTGAGTGTATAATTTTAATATTTATCTTTAAATTTAAATGATCTAAATTAATTTTAAATTACAAGTATATTTACACTCCTTATTTACTAACCATAGCATAAGACGTAAATAATAAACATTATAAATAAATATTACACCAAGGAGCAATTACATAATAATAATAAAAGCAATTTAAATAAATAAGCAAAATATTAAATAATAATAACAATAATTGGGTTAGTGAAAATAATAATAATAATAAAAATATTAAATTAAACGGGGTTAGTAATCATAAGAATAATAATAATAATAATAATAATGAAATAAGCAAAAATATTTTAAAAAAAAATCAATTTTATAAACAATTACTATTTAATATTAAAATATAAATAATTATACTAATTACTATGAAATTTTAAGTTATATGTAAACTATATATAAAAAATTAATTATGAACATAATGTGAAAATAGAATTATAATTATAAAAATTAAATTAGCAATTTTTAATCATATAATAAAAATTATTTACATGCAAAATTAAATTATAAATAAATTATGTCATATTATCATATTAAGAATTTTAATTTTTAATCATATTTACATACAAGAAATTTAAATTATAAACAATTTATACATTAACAAAAATTAAATTAAGAATTTTAATTAAGTCATGAATATGATATATACAAATAATAATATTAAACAAATAGAAGAAGAAAAATTAGGGTTTGAGAAAAAATATGTTTTTTAGGGTTTATAAAAAATAAATTAGGTTTTATAGAAAAAAAATGTTAAAGATTAAATATTAATTCAATTATACAAATAAATTATATATAATAATAATATATACATATTAATAAAAAAAATTAGTTTTAGAAAATATTTTAGGATTTATATTTATGAAACATATTAGGATTTTAAAATTATAGTTTTAATTAATTAATATTAATAATAAGCAAAACAAATAGAAAGAAAAAAGAAAAAGAGAACTTACCTTGGCTGGGAATCGAACCCAGCCCCTCTTGCTTTCAAGAACATAAACCAGCAACAACAACCACTGGGCCAGCCTGCGCGCAGGTAATAAAGGAGGAGGTCCAATTGCTTTTGTTCTTTGTTCCTGGAAATATCATGAAAAAAAAAAAAAAAGGCCTGGGGGGGATCGAACCCAGGACCTTCAAACATCACACAAACACCTTAACCATTCCAGCTGGGAGAGCGCACCTGTTAGTATGGTGACTATAATAAATAATATATGAAGTTTAATTGTTAAACTGGAAAAAAGGAAAAAATTGCTGAGGCCAAGATTCGATCCCTGGACCTAAGCTTTATATGCGCATCCTCTAACCAATTGAGCCAGCCAACCAACACTAATAAAATATACACAATATAACATAAAATATTATAACAAATTTCAAAAATAGAACTTGGCGCGCTGTGGATCATCTTCTTCCTCAGGATTCGCAGGTTTTCCTGCGAATTTACCCAAGGATTTTCCTGCGATTCTTCTTGCGTTTTTGAACCTGAGAATTCTATACATCATCATACAAGCACAATTTCATCAAATTGATTACACCAATATGATCCAAACAGTTCATTGAGTTAATTTATGGTCTCAAAATTCATTTATGGTTGTTAAATTATGAAACCCTAATTCGATAGGTATGAACCCTAAAATGGTGTTTCACGAATTGGCCACTAAATCATCAATCCAATTGCCCAGAATTCATCCCTGCACTCATCTAAACACAAACCAATAGTCAAACTTGATTAATATTACATGAAAATGCAAGAACAAGAAAAAATCGAAAGTGAACAAAAACGGTTCGGATTTCTTCATATATCATGCTATGATGCAATGTAGTGATTGGTTTCGATTCAAGAATGTCCAAGGAAGCTTGCTATGTTCTCAAAATACCTTGAAACCTCTTGAATGGATGAAACCGAAAATTGATTTTTGGATGATTTTTGAATTTTGAAACTTACACTTTGAGGCTGGAAATTCGTGTTCTATGATTAGGTTTAAGTTATGTACTTATAGTGTGATCATTCTAGGTCAAAAAACTTGATGTTTGTGTGAAAGATTTGATTAGAAAAGATTCAAAAAGATAAGGCTTTAAAATTCAAATATTCTTGTATGAACACCTTCTATTTCAAGCCAATCATCATGATTCTCTTACCACTTTGATACCAATCACCTTTATGAATTTCTAGAAGCTCAATCCCTTTTAAATCTTTGACTTTTATATTTTATTTTAATTTAAAATGATTTTAAATGAATTAAATCAAAATAAATAAAATAAAATGATAAAAAATCTGATTTTTATAGACTTGGGTCGTGCATGAGGTCTTGGTGTGGATTGGGTCATCATATGGCAAGCCCATTTAGAAAAAATTAGTTTTAAACCTCCATTTTCTTCAAAAACCAACCAAAAATTTCCCAACTTTGAAAGGGCACACATCCTTCAATTTTAATGCTATGAGGGTGTTCTTGGACATTTTGGAAAGCTTGAAGAGTCCTCTAACCAACCCCACTGGTTTCATGTTCATATCATTTACCATTCTCAAGTTATGCCCTTTTGAAGTTGTTGACTTTTTGTTGACTTTCAAAAGGACCTATAATGTCCTAGCTCATACCTTCCAAATGAAGCATTTTTGGGCTTGGCTTGTGAGACACAAAGTTGTAGAGAATTCAATTTTCTTCAAAATGAGATTTGGATGGAGAATTGGTGATGAAGAATGTGAAAGTTATGGCTGGTCAAAGTTCAGTTGACTTTTACTAAGGAAACCCTAATTTAGAAACTCCTGATTCTTGATGATCTGAAATATCCTTGATGAATCATGATCAACCCTTGATCAAATGATGAATTTTACTTCATATACTTGATGTTGGCAAAAAATCATGAAGTTTGACTTTGGTTTGACCACAGTTGACCTCAGTTTGACTTTTTAACTGCTTTGACTGGTTTTGACTTATCTGATCATTTGACTAAGCAAACTTTTGAGAAAAGTCTTGAAACTTGTCATGGGGGTTCTTACACACATATAAGATGTTATGAAGCTCACTTGAAGTCTTGGAAGTTCATTTAGCCTGATTAAAGTCAAAAACCCTAGTTTTGGATGCACTGCTTAGGAGGTGCATTGTCTGAGGGAATTGTCAACTCTTCTGACTATTTGTGAACTTTGTGAACCTTGTGAACCATCATAAGATGTATTGTGAACCTTGTGAACCTCATGAAAGGTATTTTATGTATTGTGAACCTTGTGAACCTTGTGAACCTCATAAAGTGTCTTGTAAACTTCATGAACTTCATGAAAGGTCTTGTGAACCTTGTGAACCTTCTTAGCATACAAGGTCTTGTATTGTGAGGGCAAATTTTGGGGTGCAACAGCTGCCCCTGTTCAATTTTATAAAACCTGAGGGGTTAGATTGGTATATTTGCCAGTCGTGACCTGGAAGGTTGAAGGGGATTGAACACAAAAGCTCAAAAATTTGCACTCACCAGTGCATAGAGTGATACAGATGACTAGTTGAATATGCTTGAGTGGGCTTAAAGATGCCACTTGGAGAAAAATTCTTCAGGTACATTTCTTGGAGGATAAAGCAGTCCAAAATATGGAGGTATAATGATAGCTTTCAGGGAGATAAACAACGTCCCGAGGTAATGATAATATCTTTCAGGAGGATAACCAATGTCATGAGGAAATGATATGCTTTCAGAAGGATAAACAACGTTCTGAGGAAATAATATGCTTTCAGGAGGATAAACAACGTCCTGAGGTAGGGGTGATAGCTTTCAGGAAGATAAATAATGTCCTGAGGAAGTGGTAACCTTTGGGAAGATAAACAACGGCCCAAATAATATGCTTTCAGGAGGATAAAGCAGTCCTGAGGTAATGATATAACCTTTGGGAAGATAAACAACGGCCCAAGGAGATAATATGCTTTCAGGAGGATAAAGCAGTCCTGAGGGATTGATAGCTTTCAGGAGGATAACAACGTCCTGAGGAGGTAATATGTTTTCAGGAGGATAAACAACGTCCCGAGGTGATGATATGCTTTCAGGAGGATAAACAACATCCTGAGGTGATGATATGCTTTCAGAAAGATGAAGAACGTTCTGAGGTATAAGGAGCTTTCAGGAAGATAAACAACGTCCTGAGGAAATGATAACCTTTGGGAAGATAAACATCGGCCCAATAGTCACGATTTGTTGATGAAATTTGTCTGCTGGAGCATTAACCTGAAAACAAGGTAGCATTCTGTATGGTAATATTAGTTTATGCATTATGTATGCATGTATAATATGATGCACTTAAGTGATGTATTATGTATTTATGTATATGTATGGTATGATGTAATGATGTATGTATGATATGATGCTGCCTGAAGCGTCTGGATATCTTCGTATAATAACTGCTGGCCAGGGAAAATAAATCCCGATTTGTTGCTGAAGAACATGAGGAACTCGTTCCCGTCTTGTTTGATAATATATTATACATAACCTTCCGTCTTCGTTTGATAGTAGGGTATACATAAACTTCCGTCTGCTGGGGATAGCAAGGTATACATAACCTCCCGTCTTTGTTCGATAGTAGGGTATATATAACCTCCCGTCTTCGTTCGTCGTACTCTTATTGGAAAGTAAATTCCCGAATATCCGTATGAGGATAAAAGAGATGGATATAAATTCCGGGGGAGATGTGACTATATGAAGATGGATTTGTCCTACTGAGGGTTTGTAACTGTCTTGTAAAGATGAACCGGCGAAGCTTCGTTGAAATCCTTCCCTCGTTCGTCCTTAGTAAATACTATTACTGCATTTTCATGCATTTCTGGTAAACATCAATCATATTAAGCATACATGCATTTTTGGTAAACATCAATCATATTCAAAAGCATACATACATTCAAACACAACTAATGGACGTTTCGCTTATGTAAATAGGGTAAAAGTAAATCTGAATTCAAAAATGGAATTTTATTCATATCAAAAAAGTGACCCATACATGGGTAAGTTTGTACAAGGAGACATAAACCCTAGTAAGAGGATTTTGTCATAAAGTTTTATAAAACAAAGAGAATCAGCTATGTGGGAAATAATCCTATTGAGTTTCAATGCTATTATTGCCATCATCTTCAAGTATCTCATCTTCTGCTGTTGAGACGGAAACAATTGTATTGAGCTTTATCAGTTCGAGCTTGAGTAAGTAACACAACTGGTTGCAGTTTCATGGGTGATCCAAACGAAACATAGGCATACGCTTTAATCCCTAACTTTTGCCTGGATTGCCCTTTCAGGTTTTCAATCCACCGGGATACCCTTTTTTGCCCAAGCCGCCTTTTCAGGTTTTCGACTTGCCGGGTGTACATCTTTTTATATATATCTCTAATTTTTGCCCAAACCCTTTTGGTTTGCCGGGATGCCCTTATTTTTGCCTAGGCCTGTCAACCTAGCGGGTCTCTTTTTATGCGTAATATTTTTTAACTATGTCTGCGTTTACAGGCTGTGGGAAGTCTTCACCATCCATGGTAGTAAGTATCATGGCACCTCCTGAGAATACTGTTTTGACTACAAATGGTCCTTCATATGTAGGAGTCCACTTGCCCCTAGGATCACCCTGTGGTAATATGATACGCTTGATTACCAAATCACCAGCCTGATATACCTTTGGCTTAACCTTCTTGTTAAAAGCTTTGATCATTCGTTTCTGGTACATCTGGCCATGACAAACTGCTGCTAACCTCTTCTCATCAATCAAGTTTACCTGGTCCAGTCGAGTCTGAATCCACTCATCTTCATCCAAGCCTGCATCCTTCATAATTCTTAAGGAGGGAATCTGAACTTCAATGGGTAGAACTGCTTCCATACCATATACTAAGGAGAATGGGGTTGCCCCTGTTGAAGTACGTATTGTAGTACGATAACCATGAAGAGTAAATGGTAACATCTCGTGCCAATCCTTGTAAGTAACAGTCATCTTCTGTATAATCTTCTTAATGTTCTTATTAGCAGCTTCAACCGCCCCATTCATCTTTGGTCGATACGGAGAAGAGTTGTGATGCTTAATCTTGAACTGCGTGCAGAGATCAGTAATCATAGTGTTGTTCAGATTAGAACCATTGTCAGTAATAATCCTTTCAGGGATGCCATACCTACATATGAGATTATTCTTAATGAATCGAGCCACAACATTCTTGGTAACTGATGCAAATGAAGTTGCCTCTATCCACTTTGTGAAGTAATCAATAGCAACCAGGATGAAACGATGCCCATTAGAAGCAGTAGGCTTGATTTCACCAATCATATCAATGCCCCACATGGCAAAGGGCCAAGGAGCAGTCAGCACATTCAATGGTGATGGAGGTATATGTACTTTATCAGCATAGATTTGACATTTGTGACATGTTCTGGAGTGTTGATAGCAGTCAGCTTCCATGGTAGACCAATAGTACCCTGCTCTCAATATCTTCTTTTCCATGGTATGACCACTAGAATGAGTGCCAAAGATTCCATCATGCATATCATCCATAATCTCTGTTGCTTCCTTCTTATCCACACAACGAAGCAAAGTTGAATCATGATTGCGTTTGTACAAAATCCCATTACTCAAAAAGAACTTAGCAGAAAACCTTCTCAGAAACTTCCTATCTTTGACAGATGCCCCTTCAGGGAACTCCTGAGCTTCAAGATATCTTTTTACTTCATAGAACCAAGGCTTCTCTTCTGCTTCTTCAGTGTCAATCTCATTGCAGTATGCAGGCTTTTCAAATCTATCAATAGTAATCTTGGGAGCTTCATCATCCCAGCTGATCTCAAACATAGATGCCATGGTGGCTAATGCATCTGCCAACTGATTCTCTCTTCGTGGAATATGTCCAAAGGTAATCTCTTTAAAATGTGGGATCAAGGACAACACATGCTCTCTGTAAGGGATGAGGTTATCATGTTTGGTATCCCAATCTCCTTTGATCTGACTAACTACCAGAGCTGAATCTCCATACACATCAAGGAACTGAATCTTCATATCAATAGCAGCTTTAATACCCAGGATACATGCCTCATACTCAGCCATGTTATTGGTAAAATAGAAACAAAGTCTGGCAGTAATCGGGGGTATGACAACCTTCAGGGGAGCTAATCACAACACCAACACCATTACCAAGTGCATTAGAGGCACCATCAAAAACCATAGTCCATCGGGATCCTCGTTCAGGTCCGTCATATTGTCCAGGTTCTTTGGTAATAATTATAATGTCTTCATCAGGGAACTCAAAACTCATTGACTGGTAATCATCCACTGCTTGATGAGCCAAATGATCAGCAACAACACGTCCTTTGATGGCCTTCTGAGTATTATACTGTATATCATATTCTGTCAAGATCATTTGCCATCTTGCAATTCTTCCGGAGAGAGCAGGTTTCTCGAATATGTACTTGATTGGATCCATCTTTGAGATCAACAAGGTAGTATGAGTCAACATATACTGTCTTAGTCGGCGAGCAGCGCATGCCAAAGCGCAGCAAGTTTTCTCGAGCAGTGAGTATCTTGTTTCACAGTCGGTAAACTTTTTGCTAAGGTAGTATATTGCCTGCTCTTTTCGACCAGACTCGTCATGTTGCCCCAATACACACCCCATTGAGTTGTCTAATACTGTTAAGTACATAATCAAGGGTCTTCCATCAACTGGCGGCATCAAAATTGGAGGTTCTAGCAGATATCTCTTGATTTCATCAAAGGCAGTCTGGCACTCATCATTCCATTCCATCACCTGATCTTTCTTCAGCAACTTGAAGTGGCTCACAGATGGCAGTTAATTGGGAAATAAATCTTGCAATGTAATTTAATCGTCCTAAGAAACCTCTAACTTCCTTTTCAGTACGGGGAGCTGGCATCTCTCGTATAGCTTTCACTTTTGCAGGATCCACTTCAATACCTTTTCCACTGACAATGAAACCCAGGAGTTTACCAGATCTAACTCCAAAAGTACACTTGTTTGGGTTCAATCTCAACTTGTATTTCTTCAACCTCTCAAACAATTTATGCAAATGATCAAGATGTTGTTCTTCATTCTGGGACCTGGCTATCATATCATCCATATATACCTCTATCTCATGATGAATCATATCATGAAATAAAGCCACCATAGCACACTGATATGTTGCCTCTGCATTCTTCAAACCAAATGGCATCACTTTATAGCAAAAGGTGCCCCACTGTGTAACAAATGTTGTCTTCTCCATATCTTCAGGAGCCATCTTGATTTGATTGTAACCAGAGAAACCATCCATAAAAGAGAATACCTAATGTTGAGCAGTGTTGTCTACCAGAACATCAATATGAGGAAGTGGAAAGTCATCTTTGGGGCTAGCCTTGTTCAAATCTCTGTAGTCCACACACATACGTACCTTTCCATCTTTCTTAGGTACCGGTACCACATTTGCAACCCACTGAGGATAAGAAGTCACAGCTAAGAACCCTGCATTGAACTGTTTCATTACCTCTGCCTTAATCTTCTCTGACATCTCAGGACACATACGACGAACCTTCTGCTTCTTTGGACGACAATCTTCTTTCACTGGTAAACGGTGAACCACAATGTCTGTATCCAACCCTGGCATATCTTCATAGGACCAAGCAAAGATCTCCACATAGTCACGTAGCATCTGAATCAATCTGTTCTTGACACTATCCTCTAAATCAGCCCCTATCTTGACCTCTTTCCTGTTTTCTTCAGTTCCTAAATTCACAACTTCGACTGGCTCTTCATGTGGCTGTATGGCTTTCTCTTCTTGCTGTAACAACCTAGCAAGCTCTACAGGTACTTCACAATCGTCCTCATTTCCGTCTTCAGTTTGATAGATCGGATTCTCGAAATTATAATTGGCAATAGTAAAACTGTTATCAACAGGATCCAGAGTGGATGAGGATCTTCATTTTAGTGATGTGGGTGTGTGTAAGAACACATAGCTGATAAAGCAAAAATAAAAGAAAAGAAAGACAAGGAACACAATATTTACGAAAACGAAACGTCCACTGATTTTTATTGAATGAAGTATGCAAATGAAATGACATCCCGTAACAAGCACACCGTTGTGCCCCGGGTAAGGCACAAGGCTTAAGAGTTCAATTGTTCAAGAAATTACAAACTTAAAAAGCAACAACACAGTAATAGTATTTACTCCTGACTAAAGGAGATAGGAATAACATCTTCAGCTTTCCAATTATTGAGTCCAGCACCCACAGTAGGAAAAATCCAAGCATCCAAGTTGTAGTCTTCATCATAGTCACCCACAACATTGATCTGGTCTTTCACAATCCCCTGATTGGTGATCCGAACAGCACGAGCACGACGAACAGCCTTCTGGGACTCTGCAGTGAAACCCAAACCAAATTTGTCAGACTTGTAAGGGATATCAGGAAGCTGACCCCAAATAGTACAACCACCTTCATCCACCACAGCTCTAGCATCTTTAAGGGAGGCCATTGTTGGAGGTACTCTAGTGACCACAGGAACTTTCTTGGCAACAGGAGGAGCTTCATAATCATTAACAATCCAAGGAACCACTTCAAATGTCTGACATGGAGTTTCAACATATTCACCTTCCACTTCCAGATACTTGAAGGTGTTCACATGGCTAACAAAATATTCCTCCTCTCCATAGACAGTAACAACCTTTCCTTCTATCGGATATCTCAACTTCTGATGTAATGTAGAGGTTACAGCACCTGCCCCATGGATCTAGGGACGACCAAGCAAACAAGAGTACGAAGGACGAATATCCATCACATAAAATGTAGCATTAAAAACCTGAGACCCAACTTTGATTGGGAGATCAATTTCTCCATGCACCACTCTTCTCGAACCATCAAAAGCCTTCACCACTATATTACTGGGCTTCAGCACAGCATCTTCAGGACTCAACTTATTCAGGACTTCTTTGGGCAACACATTCAGAGAGGAACCATTGTCTATCAATACATGTGACAGGGTAGTGCCCCTGCATTCAATTGAGATATGCAGAGCCCTGTTATGATCCCTCTTGGCAGGAGTCAAATCAGCATCAGAAAACCCTAACCCATTATCATAGGTCAGGTGGGCAACACAATTCTCAAACTGGTCAACAGAAATTGCATTGGGTACATGAGCAGTCTTCAGAAACTTAATCAA
Source organism: Lathyrus aphaca (assembly GCA_963966055.1). Classification (NCBI taxonomy): domain Eukaryota; kingdom Viridiplantae; phylum Streptophyta; class Magnoliopsida; order Fabales; family Fabaceae; genus Lathyrus; species Lathyrus aphaca. The sequence continues at coordinate 599,277,982 of OZ014519.1, forward strand.
AGCTTTGGCATGAGCCTCAGAACATAACAACAAAGACAACATGGAAATCTTGGAGGGAGTATGCCCCAATTGATCAACAATGTCATAATCACTCTTGCGAATGATTTTCAATACTTCCTCCATTTGCTTAGAGTGGTCATCAGCAGCTGGCACATCATTTGGTATAGGTTCAATAACAGGACCTTTGCCCCGAGCATCAGTGGTGGAGGTAGCAGCAGGAGTAACTGTATTCTTGGAAGTCACTGGAGGAGAGAAAACTCTTCCACTTCGTGTGATCTTACTAGACCCAGCAATATTATCAACATCAATAGGCACATCAGCTAAGGGTTCCTGCTTAACACCATGGATATAAACATCAGACCCATAATGCCAAGGCACAGCTTTATCAGACGTATACGGAATAGGACCAGGAGTGGTAATGACCATAGGAGCCACTCTAGCTTCAGCAACAATCTTCACAGGGCCTTCAGCAATAATCTTAATTGGACCCTTATGAGTGATTTTAACAGGTCCCTTGGAAGTGATCCTTACCAGCACTTTATCAACCATATCAACCTCTTCAGTCTTCCTACCTTTAGTAATATGATCCACCATACTCTCTACAGAAGATGGAGTCCTCTCAAACACTATGGTATATTTATCCATGAGACACTGAATTCCATCTCTCAATCTCCAGCAACTATCCGGCTTATAGGTACAATACAAACAATCTTCACGACAACCTGGAAAGAACCCAGCTTGTACTAACTTCCTCTTGATAACAGGCAATGGTGTGGTCAACTCTGCAACTGAATAGATATGTAAATCTTCATCAATGGCATTGACAGTCTTCTCATGATTTAGCATGGGAGCAGTAATCACATTTGGAGTACCCGGAGGGTCAAACTCAATTTCCCCAGCCTCAATCTTGAATTTTGTTCTTCAAGACCCAGCAGCTATTAGTATCATGTCCCTGATAGTTTGAATGATATGCACATCGTGCATTGGGATTGTACCTGGGAGAGGTAACATTAGGATTCTGAGGAGCCTCTTTCAGAGTGATAAGTTCAGCCTTCAACAAGTGTTGTAATGCCTAAGCCATTGACATGTTGATCTTAGTGAATTGCCTTCTAGTCCTCTATTGGTTGCCCTGTGGCTGCTCTGGTGTTGTAGGAGTTGGATTTGAAATATGAACTGCACTCACAGATTGATGCCTTCTATTACGATCAGGTTGACCATAAACAGCATTGGATTCTTTCTTCCCAGTGGGAGGCTTCTTTGCAGCACCTGATGAAGAAGTACCCACTTGAATCTTGCCACTCTTTATACCATTTTCCACGCGCTCTCCTGTCATTATCAACTCAGTGAAGCCAAATGATGAGCTTCCAATGAGATGACTGTAAAAAGGACCATTCAGTGTACACATGAACATATCAACCAATTCCGTGTCAGTTAAAGGGGTTGTACTCTTCCAGCTAAATCCCTCCACTTCTGAGCATACTCCTTGAAACTTTCTTTGGCACCCATAGACATGCTTTGCATCTGCATGCGAGTGGGAGCTAAATCAGCATTGTATTGATACTGCTTATAGAAAGCTTCAGCAAGATCATTTCAATCCCTGATGTTGACTCTCTCCAACTGATAGTACCACTCCAATTGAGCTCCAGATAAGCTTTCTTGGAAGAAATGGATCCACAACTTCTTATCAGTAGTGTGAGGTTGGATTCTTCTGACATAAGGCCTCAGATGCAGCTTGGGACAAGAGACCCCATCATAAACAACAAAGGTAGGAACCTTGAAACCAATGGGTATGACCACCCCAGATATCAGACTCAAATCTTCAAAATCCAGCCCAGAAGACTTCTGCAACTCCATAGCATCCATTCTATCCACCAGCATCTTGAATTTGTCTTCATTAGGCTCATGGTAGTAATTAGCCTTAGAATCAGAGTCCCCCATAGTGTTGTGGAGACTGCCTCCCTCTTTTTCAGACTCTTCAGACTCATAATCTTCAACTGGTTCTTTGGTCTTGGCAAGACCTTTGAACCTTCTTCCCATGTTGATCAGGCCACCTGACCTTCTGGTCTTCTTAGTCTTCTTGGCCAGCAGTGTCTTCAATTCATCCTGCCCCTTGGACAGGTTCAGGATCAGCTCTTGGAACTGTGCATTTTGTGCCTGGAGATCCTTAACTGTTTGTTCAAGAGCCATTGCTTGAATAAACAGCGAGAAGATAAGAAATCTGTGCACAATTATAAACCTGTGATGCAATGATATGGTATGTGAATGCATATGCAATGTTTTCAAGGACCGCAGGATTTAAATTTGCTTAAACAAACAAGAAGGTAAACTTTTATTAGTAATAAATTTGTTTTGCCTCTTGGGCTTACAGAAATGAAATGAAATAAATACAAAAGATGGGGTTTTAAGTCTCCCATGGACGTTTCCTCTTTGTGTTGAGGTATGAGTTGAGATTCCGTTCCTCGTGAAGTTGCTTTGTTAGTTCCAGAATTCTTTCTTGGCTTGCTTTGTAATGAGCCTCGAAAGTATCCCTTTGCTCCTTCATTTGGATCCAGGATCTCTGCAAGTCTTCCATGTCAGTAGGCATGTCTGGGTGAAGGATGATATAAGCAGTATCTCCTTCAGCAACAGGTTCCATGGTAACTGGCAGGATAGCAGGATATGGCATCATGAGAGTCTGAGCACGAGATCGCACCCATCTGAGATAAGCCTCCATAGGAATAGTGTACTTAGGCTCCAGTGTCTTGCTGTCAACCTTGTTAGCTTTTCCCCATGCTCGTATGAATCTCTGACGGTAACCTTGAAGATCGTTGTCATAGTCAAACACAATGCCTTGAATTAGCATGTCATGTGGACCATCACTCCGAGCGTAACCAAACTGTCGTAAAGCTAGAGAGGGGTTGTAGGTGATGCCTCCTCTTATGCCCAGAAGTGGAACATTAGGGAACTCCCCACAACGGTTAATGATAGTGACATTCTCCATAGATCTGGAGCACCAATGGATATCTGAATGCGAGAGTGACATGATCCTTTTGGACCACCTGAACCCTTGCTCATTCTTCATTACTGAGCGAGGAAGGTGAGAAATAAACCACCTAGAAAGCAAAGGTATGCAGCACATCAAAGTTCCTCTTGCCCTTGTAGTACGGGTGTGAAGAGAATGTAGAATGTCTCCAAGCAATGTAGGCACTGGATTGTGACTCAGGAATATGTTGATGGCATGAACGTCTATGAACTGATCTGGATTGGGGAACAATACTAAGCCATAAATCAGCAAGGCTAAGATCTCCTCAAAAGCATCATAGCTCATGGCCTTCAAGAACACCTGAGCCTTTTCTATCAACACCTTGGCAAGAATACCCTTAACTTCGCTTCTTGTTTCTAGAACAATGTCAGACTTCTTCAGATGTAGAGCTGCAGCAATAACCTCTGGTTTAAGCTCCTTCTCCAAGCCTGTGAAGGGTCTTTGATCAAGAACAGGTATACCCAGAACTTTAGAGAACTCTTCCATTGTAGGAACCAGCTGATAGTCAGGAAATGTAAAATAATGGTGCTTGGGGTCAAAGAACTGAAATAGAACACTCATCATGTCTTCATTGAACCCTGAGGTGACTAGATCCAAAAGGTGACCATGTCTCTTGATAAACTGGGAATGATCAGACACTTGAGAAACCAATTCTTTAAGCTTAGCAGGTATGCCCACAAAGTTGATCCTGATGGTGTTTCTACGAGCAGAAGCCATGACCTGCAACAAAGAACAAAGATAAATCCTTTGGTCCTTGAAATGGTTAGTGAAAATGATATGCTTATGATGCATGATGATGTCATGATGTTATGTTCAATCACAAACATGTGGCATACACAAACAAGTCACACAATAGCCCTAGGTTTAAAGGCTTGCATGAGGTTCAAAGGTAAGTACCCTCCCCTGAAGTTGGGTGGTTCATCCTGTCCTACAAAAGTAACCAGGTTCTAAGGGGTCTCAATATCACTGATCCTTCACAAGGGTGGTTGTTCAGTAGGCAACTTACTTGCCAACCAAAACCCTCCAAGTTTAGAATCTCAATGAGCGTAGTATCGAGTATCAACCAACTTCAGTCTGCACCAAAGCCGGCTATCTCACTACTTTTCTAAAGGCCAAGATGGGATAACTAGGGTTCTAAAAGTTAGTTAGTGCATTGACAACATATGGCAGCCTCATATTATCCTCAACTTGACTTAAGGAACATAAGCACCAACCAAGAAGTCACACTAACTATGGACACCAGATCAACCATATCGGTATACGCCGTACAGTTTCCTTGGTCTATTGCCATTTACCTAAGGTACACTAGATCCGGGTTAGGATCTTTCACACATAAGAGCACCCCAACAGATAAGTATAAAGCAAACAAGGCAAACAAGTTTAAAGTGATCTAATTCCTAAGGGTACCCCTCTTTTAACAAATCCCCAGCAGAGTCGCCAGTTCTGTAACACGGTGGGAGAACTAACTTTAGTTATGTTGCGGATAGCAAGAGTTGCCACCGACTTTTATTTTATCCAAAGGAAAGGCATAAAAGAACAGGAAAGACCTTTTAAAAGATTTTTGGGTCCGGGGGGTAGGTTATGTAAAGGGAAGGTGTTAGCACCCTTTACATCCATGGTTATCCATGGGCTCTTAGTTACTTAGCTCACTTTAAAATGTATTTGAAAATGTGAAGTGTGTGAATAGAAATTTTCTTAAGAGTTTGATAATGATCCATGTACGGATGCGTAAAAAACCTTTGTTTTGAAAATTTGTTTGAAAATGTGAAGTGTTTGAAAAGTTTTGAAGAGTGAGCAAGTAACTATGAGGAATCTACCCTAAGTTTGAGTCTTTTCTGTTCTTGAATCCTTTAAATGGTAAGACTATCCCTATTATTAAGGAATAGGTAGTCATTACCTTGGATGTGAGGGACAAGTGAAGGGTCATCTGTTATGTAGGCAACTGTGGGGTGTATAAGCAATTTTGAAGGGACTATCATCTGTATTCGAAAGGGACAAGATCATTACGAAGGCAGCATTCGAAAGGGACTTGATCTTTTATCTGTTAAGGGACTAGATGACTTTATTTTGAGGGACTTTTGCTTTATACACCCTACTTGACCTTTTTGATTAGGCAACATGAGAGGTATCCCTAAGGAAGTGAGACAGCGATCCAAGATAGACTTACGTGTGTGAGTGTATAATTTTAATATTTATCTTTAAATTTAAATGATCTAAATTAATTTTAAATTACAAGTATATTTACACTCCTTATTTACTAACCATAGCATAAGACGTAAATAATAAACATTATAAATAAATATTACACCAAGGAGCAATTACATAATAATAATAAAATCAATTTAAATAAATAAGCAAAATATTAAATAATAATAACAATAATTGGGTTAGTGAAAATAATAATAATAATAATAAAAATATTAAATTAAATGGGGTTAGTAATCATAAGAATATTAATAATAATAATAATGAAATAAGCAAAAATATTTAAAAAAAAATCAATTTTATAAACAATTACTATTTAATATTAAAATATAAATAATTATACTAATTACTATGAAATTTTAAGTTATATGTAAACTATATATAAAAAATTAATTATGAACATAATGTGAAAATAGAATTATAATTATAAAAATTAAATTAGCAATTTTTAATCATATAATAAAAATTATTTACATGCAAAATTAAATTATAAATAAATTATGTCATATTATCATATTAAGAATTTTAATTTTTAATCATATTTACATACAAGAAATTTAAATTATAAACAATTTATACATTAACAAAAATTAAATTAAGAATTTTAATTAAGTCATGAATATGATATATACAAATAATAATATTAAACAAATAGAAGAAGAAAAATTAGGGTTTGAGAAAAAATATGTTTTTTAGGGTTTATAAAAAATAAATTAGGTTTTATAGAAAAAAAATGTTAAATATTAAATATTAATTCAATTATACAAATAAATTATATATAATAATAATATATACATATTAATAAATAAAAAATTAGTTTTAGAAAATATTTTAGGATTTATATTTATGAAACATATTAGGATTTTAAAATTATAGTTTTAATTAATTAATATTAATAATAAGCAAAACAAATAGAAAGAAAAAAGAAAAAGAGAACTTACCTTGGCTAGGAATCGAACCCAGCCCCTCTTGCTTTCAAGAACACAAACCAGCAACAACAACCACTGGGCCAACCTGCGCGCAGGTAATAAAGGAGGAGGTCCAATTGCTTTTGTTCTTTGTTCCTGGAAATATCATGAAAAAATAAAAAAACACACAAAAGGCCTGGGGGGATCGAACCCAGGACCTTCAAACATCACACAAACACCTTAACCATTCCAGCTGGGAGAGCGCACCTGTTAGTATGGTGACTATAATAAATAATATATGAAGTTTAATTGTTAAAGTGGAAAAAAGGAAAAAATTGCTGAGGCCAGGATTCGATCCCTGGACCTAAGCTTTATATGCGCATCCTCTAACCAACTGAGCCAGCCAACCAACGCTGATAAAATATACACAATATAACATAAAATATTATAACAAATTTCAAAAACAGAACTTGGCGCGCTGTGGATCATCTTCTTCCTCGGGATTCGCAGGTTTTCCTGCGAATTTACCCAGGGATTTTCCTGCGATTCTTCTTGCGTTTTTGAACCTGCGAATTCTATACATCATCATACAAGCACAATTTCATCAAATTGATTACACCAATATGATCCAAACAGTTCATTGAGTTAATTTATGGTCTCAAAATTCATTTATGGTTGTTAAATTATGAAACCCTAATTCGATAGGTATGAACCCTAAAATGGTGTTTCACGAATTGGCCACTAAATCATCAATCCAATTGCCCAGAATTCATCCCTGCACTCATCTAAACACAAACCAATAGTCAAACTTGATTAATATTACATGAAAATGCAAGAACAAGAAAAAATCGAAAGTGAACAAAAACGGTTCGGATTTCTTCATATATCATGCTATGATGCAATGTAGTGATTGGTTTCGATTCAAGAATGTCCAAGGAAGCTTGCTATGTTCTCAAAATACCTTGAAACCTCTTGAATGGATGAAACCGAAAATTGATTTTTGGATGATTTTTGAATTTTGAAACTTACACTTTGAGGCTGGAAATTCGTGTTCTATGATTAGGTTTAAGTTATGTACTTATAGTGTGATCATTCTAGGTCAAAAAACTTGATGTTTGTGTGAAAGATTTGATTAGAAAAGATTCAAAAAGATAAGGCTTTAAAATTCAAATATTCTTGTATGAACACCTTCTATTTCAAGCCAATCATCATGATTCTCTTACCACTTTGATACCAATCACCTTTATGAATTTCTAGAAGCTCAATCCCTTTTAAATCTTTGACTTTTATATTTTATTTTAATTTAAAATGATTTTAAATGAATTAAATCAAAATAAATAAAATAAAATGATAAAAAATCTGATTTTTATAGACTTGGGTCGTGCATGAGGTCTTGGTGTGGATTGGGTCATCATATGGCAAGCCCATTTAGAAAAAATTAGTTTTAAACCTCCATTTTCTTCAAAAACCAACCAAAAATTTCCCAACTTTGAAAGGGCACACATCCTTCAATTTTAATGCTATGAGGGTGTTCTTGGACATTTTGGAAAGCTTGAAGAGTCCTCTAACCAACCCCACTGGTTTCATGTTCATATCATTTACCATTCTCTAGTTATGCCCTTTTGAAGTTGTTGACTTTTTGTTGACTTTCAAAAGGACCTATAATGTCCTAGCTCATACCTTCCAAATGAAGCATTTTTGGGCTTGGCTTGTGAGACACAAAGTTGTAGAGAATTCAATTTTCTTCAAAATGAGATTTGGATGGAGAATTGGTGATGAAGAATGTGAAAGTTATGGCTGGTCAAAGTTCAGTTGACTTTTACTAAGGAAACCCTAATTTAGAAACTCCTGATTCTTGATGATCTGAAATATCCTTGATGAATCATGATCAACCCTTGATCAAATGATGAATTTTACTTCATATACTTGATGTTGGCAAAAAATCATGAAGTTTGACTTTGGTTTGACCACAGTTGACCTCAGTTTGACTTTTTAACTGCTTTGACTGGTTTTGACTTATCTGATCATCTGACTAAGCAAACTTTTGAGAAAAGTCTTGAAACTTGTCATGGGGGTTCTTACACACATATAAGATGTTATGAAGCTCACTTGAAGTCTTGGAAGTTCATTTAGCCTGATTAAAGTCAAAAACCCTAGTTTTGGATGCACTGCTTAGGAGGTGCATTGTCTGAGGGAATTGTCAACTCTTCTGACTATTTGTGAACTTTGTGAACCTTGTGAACCATCATAAGATGTATTGTGAACCTTTTGAACCTCATGGAAGGTCTTGTATGTATTGTGAACCTTGTGAACCTCATAAAGTGTCTTGTAAACTTCATGAACTTCATGAAAGGTCTTGTGAACCTTGTGAACCTTCTTAGCACACAAGGTCTTGTATTGTGAGGGCAAATTTTGGGGTGCAACACCGGGCATATCTTCATAGGACCAAGAAAAGATCTCCACATAATCATGTAACATCTGAATTAATCTGCTTTTAACACCATCCTCTAATTCAGCCCCTATCTTGACCTCTTTCCTGTTTTCTTCAGTTCCCAAATTCACAACTTCGACTGGCTCTTCATGTGGCTGTATAGCTTTTTCTTCTAGTTGTAACAACCTATCAAGCTCTACAGGTACTTCCCAATCGTCCTCCTTTCCATCTTCATCTTGATAGATCGGATTCTCGAAATTATAATTGGCAATAGTAGAACTGTTATCAACAGGATCCAGAGTGGATAAGGATCTGCATTTTAGTGATGTGGGTGTGTGTAAGAACACATAGCTGATAAAACAAAAATAAAATAAAAGAAAGACAAGGAACACAATATTTACGAAAACGAAACGTCCACTGATTTTTATTGAATGAAGTATGCAAATGAAATGACATCCCGAAACAAGCATACCATTGTGCCCCGGGTAAGGCACAAGGCTTAAGATTTCAATTGTTCAAAAATTACAAACTTAAAAGTAATAACACAGTAATAGTATTTACTCCTGACTAAAGGAGATAGGAATAACGTCTTCAACCTTCCAATTATTGAGCCCATCACCCACAGTAGGAAAAATCCAAGCATCTAGGTTGTAGTCTTCATCATAGTCACCCACATCATTGATCTGATCTTTCATAATCCCTTGATTGGTGATACGAACATCACGAGCACGACGAACAGCCTTCTGGGACTCTGTAGTGAAACCCAAACCAAACTTGTTAGACTTGTAAGGAATGTCAGGAAGTTGACCCCAAATAGTACAACCACCTTCTTCAACCACATCTCTAGCATCTTTAAGGGAGGCCATTGTAGGAGGTACTCTGGTAACCACAAGAACTCTTTTGACAGTAGGAGGAGCTTGAACAGTAGGAACAACCCAAGGAACTACTTCAAACATATGGCAAGGAGTTTCAACATATTCGCCTTCCACTTCAAGATACTTAAATGTATTCACATGACTGATTATATATTCTTCTTCTCCGTAGACAGTGACAACCTTTCCCTTCACTGGATATCTCAACTTCTGATGTAAAGTGGAAGTCACAACACCTGCCCCATGGATCCAGGGGCGCCCAAGCAAACAAGAGTACGAAGGACGAATATCCATTACATAGAAGGTTGAATTGAAGATCTGAGAACCTACTTTGATTGGGAGATCTATTTCTTCGTACACCACTCTTCTCGAACCATCAAAGGCCTTCACCAATATATTGCTTGGTCTCAACACAGCATCTTCAGGACTAAGCTTGTTCAGCACCTCTTTGGGCAGCACATTCAGTGAAGAACCATTGTCTATCAACACATGAGACAGGGTAGTGCCCCTACACTCAATAGAAATATGTAAGGCTTTGTTATGGTTCCTTTTGGCAAAAGTCAAATCAGCATCGGAAAAACCTAACCCATTGTCATAAGTCACGTGTGCAACACAGTTTTCAAACTGATCCACAGAAATCTTATTTGGTATATGAGCAGTCTTCAAGAATTTAATCAAGGCTTTGGCATGAGCCTCAGAACACAGCAACAAAGACAACATGGAAATCTTGGAGGGACTATGCCCCAATTGATCAACAATATCATAATCACTCTTGCGAATGATCTTCACTACTTCTTCCATCTGCTTAGAAAGATCATCAGTAGTTGGTGCATCAGCTTGCACAGGTTCAATAACAGGACCTTTGCCCCGGGCATCAGTATTTGTCGCAGCAGTGGAGGTAGTAGTATTCTTGGAGGTAGCCGGAGGAGAGAAAATTCTTCCACTTCTTGTGATCTTACTAGATCCAGCAATATTATCAACATCAGGGTTTTCATCAGCAACATCAGCTAAAGGTTCCTGTTTAACACTGTGGATATAAACATCGGAACCGTAATGCCAAGGTATAGCCTTATCAGAAGTATACGGAATAGGACCAGGAGTGGTAATAATCATAGGAGCCACTCTAGCTTCAGCAACAGTCCTCACAGGGCCTTCAGCAGTAATCTTAATTGGACCCTTATGAGTGATTTTGACAGGGCCCTTGGAAGTAATCATCACTGGCACTTTATCAACCATACCCACCTCTTCAACCTTCGCACCTTGAGTTATATGTTCAACCATACTCTCCACAAAAGGTGTCCTCTCAAACAATATGGTGTAATTGTCCATGAGGCGTTGAATACCATCCTTCAACTTCCAGCAGCTGTCAGGTTTATAAGCACAATAAAAACAATCTTCATTACAACCTGGAAAGAACCCAGCTTGTACCAACTTCTTCTTAATAACAGATAATGGTGTAGTCACATCTGCAACTGAGGAAATATGTGAAACTTCATCAATAGCATTGACAGTCTTCTCATGATTTGGCATAGGAGCAGTAATCACATTTGGAGTACAAGGAGGGTCAAACTCAATCTCTCCAGCATCAATCATATCCTGGATCTTGTTCTTCAATATCCAGCAATTATTGGTATCATGTCCCTGACAATTAGAATGATATGCACATCGTGCATTAGGATTGTACCGAGGAGAGGTAACATTAGGATTCTGAGGAGGGTCCTTCAAAGTAATGAGTTCCCCTTTCAACAAGTGTTGCAAGGCTTGGGCCAGTGACATGTTGATCTTGGTGAACTGTCTTCTAGGCCTCTGCTGATTGCCCTGTGGTGGCTCTGGTGCTGCAGGAGTAGGATTGGAGATGTGAACTGCACTCACAGATTGGTGCCTCCTATTACGATCAGGTTGACCATAAACAGCATTTGACTCTTTCTTCCCACTAGGGGGCTTCTTTGCAGTATTTGATGAAGAGGCACCCACCTGTATTTTGCCACTTCTTATGCCACTTTCTACACGCTCTCCAGTCATTATCAGCTCAGTGAAGCTAGATGATGAGCTTCCAATGAGATGACTATAAAAAGGACCATTCAGTGTACTCATAAACATATCCATTAACTCCCTGACAGTTAGAGGAGGTTAAACTCTACCAGCCAAGTCTCTCCACTTCTGGGCATACTCCTTGAAATTCTCTTTAGCACCCATAGACATGCTTTGTAGTTGCATGCGAGTAGGGGCTAGATCAGCATTGTATTGATATTGCCTATAGAAGGCCTCAGCAAGATCATTCCAATCACGGATGTTGACACTCTCCAATTGATAGTACCATTCCAATTGAGCTCCAGACAAGCTCTCTTGGAAGAAATGGATCCACAACTTCTTATCAGCAGTATGGGCCGGACATAGGACCTCAGATGCAGCTTGGGACATGAAACACCATCATATACTACAAAAGCAGGGACCTTGAAACCAATGGGTATAACCACTCCAGATATCAAACTCAGATCTTCAAAATCCAGCCCAGAAGACTTTTGTAATTCCATAGCATTCATTCTATCAACCAACATCTTGAACTTATCTTCATTAGGATCATGATAGTAATTTGCTTCAGAATCAGAATCCCCCATAGTATTATGGAGACTTCCTCCCTCTTTATCAGACTCTTCAGACTCATAATATTCAACCTGTTCCTTGGTTCTGACAGGACCTCTGAACCTCCTTCCCATATTGATGAGGCCTCCTGATATTCTAGCCTTCTTAGTCTTCTTAGCCAGCAGTGTCTTCAATTCATCCTGTCCCTTGGACAAGTTCAGGATCAGCTCTTGGAATTGTGCATTCTGTGCCTGGAGATCTTTGACTGTTTGTTCAAGAGCCATTTCTGCTGAAATAAACAGCGAGAAGATAAGATACCTGTATATAAGAAACTCGTGATGCAATGATATTGTGTATAAATGCATATGCAATGTTTTCAAGGACCGCTGGATTTAAATTTGTTTAAACAACCAAAAAGTAAACTTTTATTAGTAATAAATTTGTTTGCCCTTTGGGCTTACAATAAAAATGAAAGGAATACAAAAAGATGGGGTTTTAAGTCTCCCATGGACGTTTCCTCTTTGTGTTGAGGTATGAGTTGAGATTCCGCTCCTCATGAAGTTGCTTTGTTAGCTCCAGGATTCTTTCTTGACTTGCTTTGTAATGAGTCTCAAAAGTATCTCTTTGCTCCTTCAACTGGATCCAGGACCTCTGTAGCTCTTCCATGTCATTGGGCATGTCTGGATGAAGAATGATATAAGAAGTATCTCCTTCGGCAACTGGCTCCATAGTAACTGGCAGGATGGCAGGATATGGCATCATAAGAGTCTGAGCACGAGATCGCACCCATCTGAGATAAGCTTCCATAGGAATAGTGTACTTGGGCTCTAGAGTCTTGCTGTCAACCTTGTTCACTTTCCCCCATGCTCGTATAAACCTTTGACGATAACCTTGCAGATCGTTGTCATAGTCAAACACAATACCCTGAATCAACATGTCATGAGGACCATCACTCCGAGCGTAACCAAACTGTCGTAAAGCTAAGGAAGGGTTGTAAGTAATGCCTCCTCTTATGCCTAGAAGTGGCACATTAGGAAACTTCCCACAACGGTCAATGATAGTAACATTCTCCATAGATCGAGAGCACCAATGAATATCTGAATGAAAGAGTGACATAATCCTCTTGGACCACCTGAACCCTTGTTCATTCTTCATCACTGATCGAGGAAGGTGAGAAATAAACCACTTAGATAATAAAGGTATACAACACATCAGAGTTCCTCATGCCTTCGTAGTACGAGTATGAAGAGAATGCAGAATGTCTCCAAGTAATGTAGGCACTGGATTGTGACTCAGAAATATGTTGATGGCGTGAACGTCTATGAACTGATCTGGATTGGGGAACAATACTAAGCCATAAATCAACAAGGCTAAGATCTCCTCAAAAGCATCATAGCTCATAGCCTTCAGGAACACTTGAGCTTTCTCCATTAATACCTTAGCAAGAATACCCTTAACTCCACTCCTTGTTTCTAGGACAATGTCTGATTTCTTCAAATGTAAGGCTGCAGCAATAACTTCAGGTTTAGGCTCTTTTTCCAAGCCTGTGAAAGGTTTCTGATCAAGGATAGGTATACCCAGAAGCTTGGAGAACTCTTCCATTGTAGGAACCAGCTGATAGTCGGGGAACGTGAAGCAATGGTGCTTAGGATCAAAGAACTGAAACAGAACACTCATCATGTCTTCATTGAACCCTGAGGTGACTAAATCCAATAGGTGACCATGCCTCTTGATGAACTGGGAGTTTTCAGAAACTTGAGAGACCAATTCTTTAAGTTTAGGAGGTATTCCTACAAAGTTGATCCGGATAGTGTTCCTACGAGCAGCAGCCATGGCCTGCAACAAAGAACAAAGATAAATCCTTTGGTCCTTGAAATGGTTAGTGAAAATGCTATGCTTATGATGTATGATGATGCTATGATGTTATGCTCAATCACAAACATGTGGCACACACAAACAAGTCACACAATAGCCCTAGGTTTGAAGGCTTGCATGAGGTTTAAAGGTAAGTACCCTCCCCTGAAGTTTAGATGGTTCATCCTGTCCTATAAAGTAACCAGGATCTAAGGGATCTCAATATCATTGATCCTTGACAAGGGTGGTTGTTCAGTAGGCAACTTACTTGCCAACCAAAACCCTCCAAGTTTAGAATCTCAACGAGTGTAGCATCGAGTATCAACCAACTTCAGTCTTCACCAAAGCCGGTTATCTCACTACTTTCTAAAGGCCAAGATGGGATTACTAGGGTTCTAAAAGTCAGTTAGTGTATTGACAACATATGGCAGCTGTCGCTCCCGGGATTTTCATCCTAGTACAAACGCGAAAGTGGCGCGGAAAGGTAGAGTCGCCAGCCAGACATTTTTATCCCAAAAGAATGGGAAAGGTAATGTTGCACAAACCTGAGGAAGAAGGAAAGGACAAGGTCCTGCGAACCAAAGATCTGAGTTCGGGAGTCGGTTACGAACTGGGAAGGTATTAGCACCCCAGATCGTCCGTCGTACCCGACGGGATCCACGCTTGCTTGCTTGTTTCAAAGGGTGAGAAAATATAACTGCTGCTGAATAAAACCGCTACTGGAACTGGAATGGGAATGAGAAATGAGACTGGAAAAAGAGAATGGAAATAAAAAAAGAGAAATGTAGGGAAAATAAAGAATGTGCTCGAACGGGCCCTACCCCGCTGCCTACGTACCTCATCGGGATAATGAGGATCAGAGTCGACGTAGTTCGCCTAACTAAGGCGGGAACTATTTGTTTGTGTTTTTTACAGCTGGAACTGCGTATGTCTATGCTCAGGTGTTGCAGGCTCATCTGGTACGAGTGCATTTACCGTCTTGCATGTGTTACAAGTCGTCGCGAGTTCGCGTTGTGAGTGAATGAGATGAGAAGAGAAGTTCCCGCAGGATAGTCGCTTATTGTTTGTTTTTGGCTTTTAAAAAGTTTTTATATGAATTTGGCACAAGGAAGTGAATTCAAACTCTTTTCCATGGAATGTACACTTGACTCTACATTCCAAGATGGAATAATAGAACAAGCATACCCAGCAAGGAGAATTTATCCAAGACTGGTTTCCTAGGATTAGGGCTTAAGTTCACTGGCTTGTTGAACTTTATTAAGTGTTTTTGTTGCTTATGTGAAGAAGTATTTTTTAAGCTTTTCTTTGTGAACAACTCCTTGATGAGACTTGTGCATCATGATAGACAAGCTTACACCACTCCAAGATGGAATGAATGCAAGTGCTTCATGGAATAAGGCTATACACAAGGAATCCTTTCATTTATTTATTAAGTGTTTTTGGATTTTGTTTGAAGATGAGAAGAGAATGACTCAAGTTGATAAAAGGCAAAATCTAATGGGAACTAAGACTCAATCCTAAGTTTATTTGTTTATTTACAAGAGATCTTATGGTTAATGGAGTTTTCTAATCCTAAGAAAGAAAAGGAAAAGAAGAAAAGAGAACTAGAAACTAACTTACTTCCTATGGAAGTTAAGTTATCTCTAAAGAAAGGGAAAGCCTAAAAGCAAAGCACAAGGTGCTAAGGAAAACACAATTAAAATGCATAAGAGATAGGAATGAATTAATGCTTACCTCAATCTTCCCCCCTACAAAACAAAAGTTAGCATGGCAATGCATATTGAAAGTAAAATCGAAGCATGAAAGCAATTAAGTACCATAAACGTCCTAGAATGGAACTAGGGTTCAAAATAAGACCTAAGTCTAAAGGTGAAGGTACCTAAAGGTTAAATGACTTATAAAGTCAGTAGCTACATGATATAGGTCCCTAAGTATGCTAGGATACCTCACAAGATCAAACTATGTCAAACTATGTACAAAAAGTTCACCTAGGTTCACCTAAATGCAAGTTAGGGTTTATGGATGAAGTATGAATGCGTATGGCTTACAAGCATGAATTAATATATGAAATGAACATCAAAGTCAGTAGTGAATGCTTATGAAGATGGATGAATGAATATACAATCATGGATGCAATGGATTAGGCATATGGAGCAAGGAGAAGAAGACATGAGAAGAAACGAACAAAAATCGCATAAGATCGCACATAATGAAAGTTAAAGATGAATGGCATGTGAATATGCATGAAATGATTATGGGTCAGTAGCATAAAAGATATGAGATGCAATTAGAATGCATAAATAGGCATTAATGATTTCCACATAATTCAAGTTATTATTTAAAGGAGAAGAGAAATGAATTTAGGTTGAAGTTAATACACATAAGTATGCACTTTAAAGCACCAAAACAAACCAAATGAGTATGGTTCAAAAAGTGACCTATGACTGGAATTAAAGGCATAAAAATGACCTATAATTAACTCCTAAAAGTTACCAAAAAATATTCCAAGCAAATGGCATGAATGCCTTCTTATCATTTAAGTTATGGGACACATAAACACATGAATCAACCTAGGATCTAGGTGACATGGAAAAATAGCAAAAAGCCTTTAAAAATTATGAAATTAAATCCCTGGAATAATAAAGTCATTATCTCACATTGTCCAAAAGGATTTCATAAAATTATGCACCAAAGTGCCAAAACAATTACTTGACTAGCAAGGTAGCAATGAATGATCACTCAAAAACAACTCCACAAAGTGGATCAAAAGGGGTACTAAAAATTATGAAAAAAATGCCTAATGAGCATCACAATGTCACAAATTACAGTGATTAATCACACACAAAAAATAGGTTTCACACCTATGGGGAAAAATCGATTTCGGTCCCTTATGCCAAAACCTTCCTTTTTAGGACAGCTTATGATCTAAAATCCAAATAAAATATTAAAACCACCCAAATCTGGAAATAAAAAATATGACAAATTAATTAAGAGGATGAGGATCACTCATGAATTTTTCCAGAATTTTATCACACCTAAAACTATTTTTAATAATTGCGACGAAACGGGCAAAAAAGTGGATTTTAAGGGGAAGTGAAAGGAATCGATCCTAATGGTTCGTAACCTAATCCCTAAGTTCCGAAATCGATACATATCATCAAAAATCACAAATATAACCAATGCCTCAGGTGGGAGGGCTCAGCATGCACCTTAAATTATATGATCCTAAGTCGCATACAACTAGAATGATGCATTAAAGTAGAGAATCGAGATTACTTACTTGGTCGAAGTGCCGATTCTTTCACATAAAAGAAATCAAAAAAAACTTCAAGCCAAGCCTTGTAATCTCCCATGAGCAAAATAAATGCTCATCTTCCATAATTGCTTTGTGAAGATCCCCCATAATCGAAACAAAAACAACGGCACAAAATATCATTTGAATCCAAAGGTATCCCACAAATAAAGTGGAATACCAACCAAACAACCGTCGTTAAGATCTTTGCGAGATCCTTGCATGAACTCAACAAACGCATTAGAAACCAAAGAGAGGTGCAACCGGAAGTTGCACCTATGCCTCACAACTCCAAATCAAGTAGAAATATGAATATACGAGTCATGGACATGCATTGAAATTTACGTTTCAAAACGGGACAGCACTTATGCTCTAACATAAACAACATGCAAACTCAAACCGGAATCAAACAAATTTACATGCAATGAATGGCAAATGATCAACAAACATATATACAAGTCAAAACAAGATCAATGCATCAAAATCGCACCAAACCGAACTTAAAAAGCCTTAAAACGAAAAAACGCGTCAAAAATCATCGACTCGGAATTGAACGAAAATCGCATGGTAACTTGCAAACGTGCCAACGGATTCAAATATGCAATCGGATTTTGAAAATTCCGCTCGGAAGTGATACTTTTTGGCCAATTTCGTCGGCTGGCAGTAGTGAAATAGTCGGAAAAAATTGTCCGAAATCGACTAAAAAGTTCACCAATGGCTCCGGAATAATCAACAAAGTCAATTTACACTATTCACATTCGCAAAAACGCGCTACGGTTAGGAAGTTATGACCAAAACATATTCTCGACACGCGACACATGAACAACATCAACAATTAAGCCTCAACCTATCCTATTTCAAATTTGCACATTGAAACAAGCAAGAATTTAAAAGTCAAGCACTTCAATCAATATCAAGTCACAATAATTAACTCTCTTAAGAATTTTATCAAACATCTAACATGCATCGATTAGTCTATGTCAATTTTAACAATCATGTCCAATTATGCACAACAACAATTATTAGGATCAATTAATCAAGCATCAATCAACAACCACATCAAGAATCAATGCACATAATCTCCATAATATGAATTCAATTCAAGAAACAATGCAACAATTATTCATGAATTAAAGTTTAAGAAGCTTACCGAATGAAGAATCGACGAAGAAATTGTGAATCCGGAGGAAGTGAGACGCGATCATGAACGGAGGAGAGGAGGAGAGGCCGCGTGGCTGCCGGCGGCGGAAGATGGTGGTCGCACGGTGGTGAAGTTGACCGGAGGTGGTGGTTCGTGGCGGCTCGGCTATCGGAAGCTTGATCGGAATTGTTGTGTTCTTGAGTTCTTGATGAAGTTGTTGTTGTGTTCTTGAGAAAGAGTTGAGAGAATGAACTTTGATCCTTTAGAGAGAGTTTGTGAGAGTTTTTTGGTGTTTGTAAATTATGATTGAAGTTATGAGACAAATTGTGGGTCAAAAGAATATATAGTGGAGTGTAAAATGAAAGGCAAAAGGTAGAATTTCGGCTTAAGTGAAAATAACAATATCTTCGGCAAGAAATTTCGACTCTGAGCCTTCCACAACATCGTCCGCCTCTGAATCACGGTTGCAATGCAAAAATAACGAACGTCATACGATCAAAATCGAGTGCGATCGATACGTTTAAGCTGCAAGACGTCACTGAATAAGTTGTTTTTTCGGCTTATTTGGTGTCCGCTACTCGAAAATGTGACGAGGTCAACCTCTTCGGAGCATAATCTCGACTCGACTTTGTCAGCAAAGTTGTAGATCTATGAGTCAGTGACCTGGTGTTAAAATCTAAGCTCAAACGGACAAACGACGAGGGAGATATGAATTTTCTCGTGAAACCACTTTCAGCCTTTTTCTTCAGTTCAACACTTCAGTTTTGTGAAATAAACCAAAACGACAATCTTTGGAGCACTGTTCGAACTCACTTTTGTATTTGAAATTGAAGAGGATAAAATTTGTGAACCAAGGCTTCAAGAACGGGTGATATCCGATGAAAATTGACCGAGTTATGAATTTTACAAAATCTGACAGACAGTGCACTGCATCAAAGAACCTTACTGGTAATTCGCATTTTCGAGATCCTTCCGCTCGGACCTAACCCAAACTGAATTCACATAATGAAGATAACATCTAAACGGAATTTTAGGCACCGAAACAACATCAATTCGATGCACGAGCCAAGAGTTATGAATTTTTTAGTGTTCAAAACTCACCGGTTCAACACTGTTTTTCACTATGTCGACTCTAAAGACTCGCACATTCTGAGATCTTCTTCAAAGAATTAGTTCTCGGCCAAAACCCAAAAGTTAGAAAGGATATCAAGACGAAACTTTTAGCATATGAATCTCTCAAACATGTTGACCCAATCAGAAGTTACGAACTCTTGAATACCGCTAGCACAGTTAATCGGCGAAATCGAAATTTCAAAAACAAATAATTCCCGCCATTTTCCTTGATGAATTGGCCTCCGAGCCGAACACAAAAGTTGTAGAGAATACCGAAATAGTCTAAACTATTGAGTTTCAAGCCAAAATGAGTTTCCGAGCATAAGTTACAACTTTTGCAAACTGCACCATAAAACTGATATTCTGCTTAAACTCCTTTGAATCAACCGAGAACTTTTGGTTTCTTCTAAGATTCTTGTGCACGTTCCGCATGAAAAAATAAAGGCCAGTCGCAACCTGTGAAAGCTCAAATGGAGATGTATGTTCATGTATGTTTATGATGCAATTGTGATCTAAATGCAATGCAATGTATGAAAGGATATGCTAAATGGCATGAAAATGAGAGGGCAAATTTTGAGGTATTACAGCTGCCCCTATTCAATCATCTGCAGACCTGAATGAATAATTGCAACAGCTTTTAGACGTTCAAGGTGTGGAGTGATTGAATATTAGAACAAAACCTGAAAATTTGCACACTGAGGGTAATGGAAATGCCATCTGCCCATTTATTTATTTATATCTTTTTTGTTTTTGACCTCTGAATAGGTAGCGAAAATAGAACCAGGTGGAAATATGCTGGGAAGAATGCCATTCTCGAATGACCACTCACACGGGATCCTCGGATCCAGTACTAAAACCATCCTCGAATAGAAACACGATGGTATACCGGCCGCAGGCGATAACCATCAACAACAAAGACTGACCTCGGACAGACTTTGCAAAAGAGACAAACTGACCTCCATCAATAAGCTCGAAAAGTGAACTACTATCCTCGAATAATAGCCACACAAAACAACAAGACCAACCTCGGAAGGACTTGAAGAAAAGAATGCCATCCTCGAATGACAATCCAAAAGATCCTCGGATCTAACACGAAACCATCCTCGAATGGAGACGCAAAGGTATACCAGCCTCGACTGATAACCAAACACAAAGCTGACCTCAGACAGACTTTGCAAAAGAGACAAACTGACCTCCATCAATAAGCTCGAAAAGTGAACTACTATCCTCGAATAATAGCCACACAAAACAACAAGACCAACCTCGGAAGGACTTGAAGAAAAGAATGCCATCCTCGAATGACAATCCAAAACATCCTCGGATCTAACACGAAACCATCCTCGAATGGAGACGCAAAGGTATACCAGCCTCGACTGATAACTAAACACAAAGCTGACCTCAGACAGACTTTGCAAAAGAGACAAACTGACCTCGATCAATAAGCTCGAAAAGTGAACTACTATCCTCGAATAATAGCCACACAAAACAACAAGACCAACCTCGGAAGGACTTGAAGAAAAGAATGCCATCCTCGAATGACAATCCAAAAGATCCTCGGATCTAACACGAAACCATCCTTGAATGGAGACGCAAAGGTATACCAGCCTCGATTGATAACCAAACACAAATCTGACCTCAGACAGACTTTGCAAAAGAGACAAACTGACCTCGATCAATAAGCTCGAAAAGTGAACTACTATCCTCGAATAATAGCCACACAAAACAACAAGACCAACCTCGGAAGGACTTGAAGAAAAGAATGCCATCCTCGAATGACAATCCAAAAGATCCTCGGATCTAACACGAAACCATCCTCGAATGGAGACACAAAGGTATACCAGCCTCGACTGATAACCAAACACAAAGCTGACCTCAGACAGACTTTGCAAAAGAGACCAACTGACCTCGATCAATAAGCTCAAAAAGTGAACTACTATCCTCGAATAATAGCCACAACAACAAGACCAACCTCGGAAGGACTTGAAGAAAAGAAATGCCATCCTCGAATGACAAATCAAAAGATCCTCGGATCTAACACGAAACCATCCTCGAATGGAGACGCAAAGGTATACCAGCCTCGACTGATAACCAGAAACACAAAGAAAATAGGACAAGATGGAACGGGATCGTTGTTCATAAACGAGAGCCCAAGCAAACAGGACCGTTGTACAAAACGAGAACCTGCGACGCGACTGTTGTACCAAACAAGACGCGGAGAAATGACGAACATTGACTTGAAAAAGACAAGGATGTCTGAAAAATGATATTGGTATCCTCTGTGCGGAGTACTCCAGGTTGAGAAGATGTTATAAGTCGTACATAATATACCTCAAAACTGGCCCATGCTGGCATGCATATGTTTGAATTTATGGCGTAATGCTCCATGATGATGGAAATGCTACGCTTTGGAGGATGCTAACGCAATGATGATTATGCGAATGACAATGCAAAGAAGATCTCCTGATAAGGAGACTGCAGGTATTTCCAGATAACTTGGCTGGGGAGGAATAGTGATCACTGCACTGATCTGAT
Organism: Lathyrus aphaca; assembly: GCA_963966055.1. NCBI lineage: Eukaryota > Viridiplantae > Streptophyta > Magnoliopsida > Fabales > Fabaceae > Lathyrus > Lathyrus aphaca. Next base: position 599,299,935 of record OZ014519.1, read on the forward strand.
CCATCCTGATGAGGAAGAGACAACTCTGCGGGGAAAGTTGTCAATAATACACCGGCTCCGAACAGCCGCCACTGCCAAAAATAAATTGGACTTTGAGATTGGAGCGCCAAGACCCTGCTGGAGATGGACCCTTCTTGAACTCTGGTGGGGAACCAAAGGCATGATACTGCTGAGGAAGCAACTGCTGGGGAGGCAAAACACTCCTTATACTGCTGAGAATTGCCCCTGTCTGAAGGGAAACTTCTGCTCGGGGATGGCACCAACCTTCTGCTGCCTTGCTGGGGGGAGATTTCAACTTCCAACTCTACTGGGGATGATGGAGGATGTCAATGATGAAGCTTCCTGCTGAAGATAAGAGTTTAAGTTGCCGCTTGCTGGGGATAAGAGATAAATCCTCTCATGTTGGGAATGAGAGATGTAAGGCATCTCACGCTGGGGATGAGAGACGATGATATCCTTCTGCTCAAGAAGTAACCTTCCATTTGCCGCACTACTGGAGAAGGAATTGTTTAATGAGACTTGCTAAGGAATTCTGATCAATGAAGTCCGCCCACGAAACAACTCTTGAAGTACTGTGCCGACAATGGCTTTTCCCCTAGCCCTGGGTTGATAGGTTTCCTACTAATCATGAGTGAGCAATAGTTCTTTGCAATCTTCAACTCGCCTCAGATTAAGGTCCATCGGAAGAAAATGCCTCAAGAGGATTTTACAGAAAACATGGCATACGAAATGCCTCAGTGTCTTCAAACTCTTGGAGAGACTCGTTGGATCTCGAAATAACTGCCCCTGACTGCATGGTCTATGAAAGAAATTTTCCTCACAAGGATTCATGAAAAACCTCATATCACCGTGAGATAGTCTGCCCCAGTATTTTGGACTTTGGATAGGTGCTTTGGATTTATCGTCTTCGGGAAAAAGTGACTTCTCATGCTCTTGTGGTGGCCTGCCCTGGTATGAGCCTTGAAGTGATCACCTATGACTGATAACTGCCCCAGTTTGGCTGAAATTTGAATGCATGCATCAGACTAATGGCTCTTTGAGAGATTTGAATCTCGAAGTGATTGCCCCAGCTTGGCTGGATTTTGAAGAGATTACTCGACATGATTGCCCCAAATTAGTTGGCTCTTACCACGACTGTTGGGAAAGTCCCTACTCCATGGAGTTTCCTTGAAAAGTACACCTCGACAGATTGTCCTTCGGAAGTTTCAGACTTCTCAACTTGGCAAGATTAAGCTTCTGGACTGAGATTCCATACATGGACTTTTATGATGCGAAACAAATGTATGCAAGCAGAAAATGTTTATTTTGAGAATGAAAAGTCTAATGCAACACACATGTTAATTTTGAAGTTTTACTGAAAAAGATGTCGCAAACCTTTGTGAGCGGATCACTGGTTAAGATACGACATTAATTTTTGAATAATAGAAAGCATGCACATGCAACACCAACAAAGATCTTTCAACGCCATTCATAGGAGTCAGGAACGCGGTTTCGTGGTAGTACGCTCTCAAAAATAACCCTGTTTCAATTAGGACTTTTAAGGGTTGTATCGTGGCCTGGTTCACGGTCATAGAAACAAAAGATATAGGCTCGAAATTTATTTGTACCCACCCATCTTCGTGATGTTCTCCATTCCTATGTTCAACTAGCTTTCACAAGCGCTCACCTCTCAAAAAGGGTTTTGTGATGGTTGAGGAACCAATTACACTAACGGTTTCAAGCACCAATCAGGTTGTCGTTTGGAGTCAGTCACCCCTTTGCCTTTTGTGTCTGTGCCACACGACTTTGTTCTTGTTTTAAGGATCTTTCTTGTGTAATCCTTTTCGTCTTTCGCTTTTGCATTATTTTGCTTATCCCTAACTTTTGCCTGGACTGATTCTTGTGAATCTTTGATTGTGAAGTCCAGCGGGATGCCCTAATTTTTGCCTAAGTCGCTTGTTTTCAAGTTTCGACTTAGCGGGCTTTTTCATTCTTTTTTTTCCTTCTTTTTTTTTTGAACAAATCGTGTGACACTGTTTGTCTTGATGGCTTTGAAAGGGTCGTGACTGTCTCATTTTTCAGTTGATGAGGGATAACCATTGTGGTTTCCGGTCTTTGGACCTATTGATTGGGATAACCATTGTGGTTTTTGGTCATTGGACCTCTTGATTTGGTACAACGAAAGGTAATGGATCCTCATGTGTGTACTCCTTTTGAAATTTGAACGCTCGGTTAAACTAACTGACGCCTACCCTGCCCCTGGGTTAAATGCAAGGGTTTTCTTCATGCGAAAAGAAACTCCTACTTCAAGGCTCAAATGGGTTGGCGAGGGTCTATCTCCCTTATATCTCCGGTGTTTAGGATTTGAAACAATGCCTGTACATCGTCAACAAGGTTTTTCTCAAAAGCACACAATTAGAGATTTTTGCGTTTTCATTTCGTCATCCTCCCTCATAGAGTTTAAACACAATAGTTGGTATTGCAATGCACATAGACAAAATCATGAGTAAATACGAATGGATTACTTCAAGAAAAACATGTGCATTTTATTATGGTTATCATTCAAAAAAACAAATAAGTTTCATGCATGCATACAAATGTTTAAACAAACAATATAAACTACAAATGAAAATGCAGTAAAGAAGCTGAACACTGCCGTCACTGAGGAGACTTGACTCCGTATGGACTTATTGCTTCTGACGATGCCTTTGCAAATTGGGAGACCCATTTGATGAGGAGACTTCAATATGTGAGCAGACTTTCTGGCATGATAACCTTTGAGTCGATCAAATTCTGGACCTTGTCTTCACCTTTGCCTCTGAAAGACTTGCAATCTTCAATTAAAAGGCCAGGTGCCCCAGAATGATAGTCATACTTAGCATTGAAACCCCAAAGGAAACTTTGTCGGAGATGATCCTGATGCAATTAGCTCAACCACTCCGAATTTGCGTAAATGATGAAACTTGTTGCACGTACGACATCGGAATATGATCAAACTTCTTCTCAAGTTGTTTTGGACCTTACCCGTATTCTCTGCCCCTAGGATTCTCTTGGGAAGCTCCGGTCAGATGCTGACAAATGACATCTGGAGGGAAAAGGTTGATAAAGTTAATAGATAAGGTTGCTCGGAAAGATCTTGCACGATCTCCTGCCTACGTATCTCCATTGACCAATGGAGAATCAGAGCAGCGTAGTTCCCCTCACTAGGGATGAAAATAGCTTCGTTTCCTTGACACTACATTCAGGATTTCCAAGCTCATCTGAGTCTTCATCTGGTTGACTTCCTCTTTCAAAAGTTTCTGATTCTGAAATAAAATTTATGACTCTGCCCTGAATGGCCTTAGCTGGGTCTTCCTTCGATTACCTTCGCCCGAAGTTGCTTCAAATATATACTTTGGTGAATGTGATTCAAGTTGTCCATTCTGATGAGAAATCAAGTCAGGAAAAGAATTTGTCTCTGAACACCTGTCAATAATGCAAGGATGTATGAAAATGCCATGTTCAATTATTTCTGAGGAATCCATCTGCTTTGATTCGAATTTTGGTACAGAAAAATCCAACAGCATGATTCAGATATGTGATCCTCGGAAATAACTGAACATGTGTGCAAAAATGCTATGATGTCATGTATGCAGCAGGCATGTGATCAAAGGTCTGATATTGGTGCCGATGTTGAGCAACGAGTCAGGTGTCTGAATAGAACCATAATAGCAGCACCATCCCTGTACAGAACCCCATAACTGAGAACCCAATAATTGTAGAACTGGATCACATAATATAACAATCACTGATGGTGTTGAAGTTGAACAACGAGCCAAGTGTCTGTGGAGAGTCACAATATCAAGGTCATAATGGTAATCACAGTAACAATCTCTCTGAATAGAAATCCCGGATCTCAGAATCAAAGAGCCATATAGCACCAGATAATATCATAAAACAACACTGGAAAAGCGGGTATGTTGAAGTTTAGGGTTCCTGCAAACCTGTAAACCCCTCCCAATCTCACGGGTATGCTACTCGGGTCAAACATCACAGACTCTCGAGGCCGAATAGCAATAATACATTCACTATTTCCGAGAAATGGCTCATGACCAAATCAGGGAATCGGTTTGGCATTATGTACTACTCAGGGAGGTCTCAGTTGAGTCCGGAAAGAACAAGCATCCCTCACAAGTCTCCAGCTTCAAGCACTGAGTCGAGAAACAATAGTACATTCATCCCGAAGGGTACAATACTATCGTCATACGAACAGTTTGCCTTGACTGGATTCCTATGAGAGAACCAGGCCATCCTATGCGAGTTCCTAGTGGGCCCTCGGATGCGAGTGGGTTTGCCAACAAATGTGGTCTGCCACTGTCATCACTGGAGAGGGATGTTTCCACAAAGGTTCTCAATGATCGGTCCCCTGACTGCACATAACTATCAAGGTAGCGCATCAACCCAGAAAGATTCCGGTATCAATACATTCCCGAGAAGGTCGCAAGTCAAGGTGTGGAACTCACTACTACCAACATAGCAAGATGCCATGAAGCCAAAGTGGAACCACTCTAAGTCCTAGGGTGCACTCGAGCCCCGGTTACGAGCTCATCTCACAGTAACCCCATCCCACAGAAAAAATGAAAACCAGCACAGCCAGACAGTCCAGTATAATATGATGCATGGAAAATAAAATACTGAAAGCGGTAAATAAATGCGGTAAAGTAAAGCTGTAAAGTAAAATTGTAAATGAAAACAGTAAAGCTAAACTAAAGCACACAGCAACAAACAGATAAACACCCAGAGAAACAAAACCAAACAGGCGCTAGGATTGACTCTACAAGGGGAACCAGAAGAATCAAGTTAATCCCCAGCAGAGTCGCCAGCTGTCGCTCCCGGGATTTTCATCCTAGTACAAACGCGAAAGTGGCGCGGAAAGGTAGAGTCGCCAGCCAGACATTTTTATCCCAAAAGAATGGGAAAGGTAATGTTGCACAAACCTGAGGAAGAAGGAAAGGACAAGGTCCTGCGAACCAAAGATCTGAGTTCGGGAGTCGGTTACGAACTGGGAAGGTATTAGCACCCCAGATCGTCCGTCGTACCCGACGGGATCCACGCTTGCTTGCTTGTTTCAAAGGGTGAGAAAATATAACTGCTGCTGAATAAAACCGCTACTGGAACTGGAATGGGAATGAGAAATGAGACTGGAAAAAGAGAATGGAAATAAAAAAAGAGAAATGTAGGGAAAATAAAGAATGTGCTCGAACGGGCCCTACCCCGCTGCCTACGTACCTCATCGGGATAATGAGGATCAGAGTCGACGTAGTTCGCCTAACTAAGGCGGGAACTATTTGTTTGTGTTTTTTACAGCTGGAACTGCGTATGTCTATGCTCAGGTGTTGCAGGCTCATCTGGTACGAGTGCATTTACCGTCTTGCATGTGTGACAAGTCGTCGCGAGTTCGCGTTGTAAGTGAATGAGATGAGAAGAGAAGTTCCCGCAGGATAGTCGCTTATTGTTTGTTTTTGGCTTTTAAAAAGTTTTTATATGAATTTGGCACAAGGAAGTGAATTCAAACTCTTTTCCATGGAATGTACACTTGACTCTACATTCCAAGATGGAATAATAGAACAAGCATACCCAGCAAGGAGAATTTATCCAAGACTGGTTTCCTAGGATTAGGGCTTAAGTTCACTGGCTTGTTGAACTTTATTAAGTGTTTTTGTTGCTTATGTGAAGAAGTATTTTTTAAGCTTTTCTTTGTGAACAACTCCTTGATGAGACTTGTGCATCATGATAGACAAGCTTACACCACTCCAAGATGGAATGAATGCAAGTGCTTCATGGAATAAGGCTATACACAAGGAATCCTTTCATTTATTTATTAAGTGTTTTTGGATTTTGTTTGAAGATGAGAAGAGAATGACTCAAGTTGATAAAAGGCAAAATCTAATGGGAACTAAGACTCAATCCTAAGTTTATTTGTTTATTTACAAGAGATCTTATGGTTAATGGAGTTTTCTAATCCTAAGAAAGAAAAGGAAAAGAAGAAAAGAGAACTAGAAACTAACTTACTTCCTATGGAAGTTAAGTTATCTCTAAAGAAAGGGAAAGCCTAAAAGCAAAGCACAAGGTGCTAAGGAAAACACAATTAAAATGCATAAGAGATAGGAATGAATTAATGCTTACCTCAATCTTCCCCCCTACAAAACAAAAGTTAGCATGGCAATGCATATTGAAAGTAAAATCGAAGCATGAAAGCAATTAAGTACCATAAACGTCCTAGAATGGAACTAGGGTTCAAAATAAGACCTAAGTCTAAAGGTGAAGGTACCTAAAGGTTAAATGACTTATAAAGTCAGTAGCTACATGATATAGGTCCCTAAGTATGCTAGGATACCTCACAAGATCAAACTATGTCAAACTATGTACAAAAAGTTCACCTAGGTTCACCTAAATGCAAGTTAGGGTTTATGGATGAAGTATGAATGCGTATGGCTTACAAGCATGAATTAATATATGAAATGAACATCAAAGTCAGTAGTGAATGCTTATGAAGATGGATGAATGAATATACAATCATGGATGCAATGGATTAGGCATATGGAGCAAGGAGAAGAAGACATGAGAAGAAACGAACAAAAATCGCATAAGATCGCACATAATGAAAGTTAAAGATGAATGGCATGTGAATATGCATGAAATGATTATGGGTCAGTAGCATAAAAGATATGAGATGCAATTAGAATGCATGAATAGGCATTAATGATTTCCACATAATTCAAGTTATTATTTAAAGGAGAAGAGAAATGAATTTAGGTTGAAGTTAATACACATAAGTATGCACTTTAAAGCACCAAAACAAACCAAATGAGTATGGTTCAAAAAGTGACCTATGACTGGAATTAAAGGCATAAAAATGACCTATAATTAACTCCTAAAAGTTACCAAAAAATATTCCAAGCAAATGGCATGAATGCCTTCTTATCATTTAAGTTATGGGACACATAAACACATGAATCAACCTAGGATCTAGGTGACATGGAAAAATAGCAAAAAGCCTTTAAAAATTATGAAATTAAATCCCTGGAATAATAAAGTCATTATCTCACATTGTCCAAAAGGATTTCATAAAATTATGCACCAAAGTGCCAAAACAATTACTTGACTAGCAAGGTAGCAATGAATGATCACTCAAAAACAACTCCACAAAGTGGATCAAAAGGGGTACTAAAAATTATGAAAAAAATGCCTAATGAGCATCACAATGTCACAAATTACAGTGATTAATCACACACAAAAAATAGGTTTCACACCTATGGGGAAAAATCGATTTCGGTCCCTTATGCCAAAACCTTCCTTTTTAGGACAGCTTATGATCTAAAATCCAAATAAAATATTAAAACCACCCAAATCTGGAAATAAAAAATATGACAAATTAATTAAGAGGATGAGGATCACTCATGAATTTTTCCAGAATTTTATCACACCTAAAACTATTTTTAATAATTGCGACGAAACGGGCAAAAAAGTGGATTTTAAGGGGAAGTGAAAGGAATCGATCCTAATGGTTCGTAACCTAATCCCTAAGTTCCGAAATCGATACATATCATCAAAAATCACAAATATAACCAATGCCTCAGGTGGGAGGGCTCAGCATGCACCTTAAATTATATGATCCTAAGTCGCATACAACTAGAATGATGCATTAAAGTAGAGAATCGAGATTACTTACTTGGTCGAAGTGCCGATTCTTTCACATAAAAGAAATCAAAAAAAACTTCAAGCCAAGCCTTGTAATCTCCCATGAGCAAAATAAATGCTCATCTTCCATAATTGCTTTGTGAAGATCCCCCATAATCGAAACAAAAACAACGGCACAAAATATCATTTGAATCCAAAGGTATCCCACAAATAAAGTGGAATACCAACCAAACAACCGTCGTTAAGATCTTTGCGAGATCCTTGCATGAACTCAACAAACGCATTAGAAACCAAAGAGAGGTGCAACCGGAAGTTGCACCTATGCCTCACAACTCCAAATCAAGTAGAAATATGAATATACGAGTCATGGACATGCATTGAAATTTACGTTTCAAAACGGGACAGCACTTATGCTCTAACATAAACAACATGCAAACTCAAACCGGAATCAAACAAATTTACATGCAATGAATGGCAAATGATCAACAAACATATATACAAGTCAAAACAAGATCAATGCATCAAAATCGCACCAAACCGAACTTAAAAAGCCTTAAAACGAAAAAACGCGTCAAAAATCATCGACTCGGAATTGAACGAAAATCGCATGGTAACTTGCAAACGTGCCAACGGATTCAAATATGCAATCGGATTTTGAAAATTCCGCTCGGAAGTGATACTTTTTGGCCAATTTCGTCGGCTGGCAGTAGTGAAATAGTCGGAAAAAATTGTCCGAAATCGACTAAAAAGTTCACCAATGGCTCCGGAATAATCAACAAAGTCAATTTACACTATTCACATTCGCAAAAACGCGCTACGGTTAGGAAGTTATGACCAAAACATATTCTCGACACGCGACACATGAACAACATCAACAATTAAGCCTCAACCTATCCTATTTCAAATTTGCACATTGAAACAAGCAAGAATTTAAAAGTCAAGCACTTCAATCAATATCAAGTCACAATAATTAACTCTCTTAAGAATTTTATCAAACATCTAACATGCATCGATTAGTCTATGTCAATTTTAACAATCATGTCCAATTATGCACAACAACAATTATTAGGATCAATTAATCAAGCATCAATCAACAACCACATCAAGAATCAATGCACATAATCTCCATAATATGAATTCAATTCAAGAAACAATGCAACAATTATTCATGAATTAAAGTTTAAGAAGCTTACCGAATGAAGAATCGACGAAGAAATTGTGAATCCGGAGGAAGTGAGACGCGATCATGAACGGAGGAGAGGAGGAGAGGCCGCGTGGCTGCCGGCGGCGGAAGATGGTGGTCGCACGGTGGTGAAGTTGACCGGAGGTGGTGGTTCGTGGCGGCTCGGCTATCGGAAGCTTGATCGGAATTGTTGTGTTCTTGAGTTCTTGATGAAGTTGTTGTTGTGTTCTTGAGAAAGAGTTGAGAGAATGAACTTTGATCCTTTAGAGAGAGTTTGTGAGAGTTTTTTGGTGTTTGTAAATTATGATTGAAGTTATGAGACAAATTGTGGGTCAAAAGAATATATAGTGGAGTGTAAAATGAAAGGCAAAAGGTAGAATTTCGGCTTAAGTGAAAATAACAATATCTTCGGCAAGAAATTTCGACTCTGAGCCTTCCACAACATCGTCCGCCTCTGAATCACGGTTGCAATGCAAAAATAACGAACGTCATACGATCAAAATCGAGTGCGATCGATACGTTTAAGCTGCAAGACGTCACTGAATAAGTTGTTTTTTCGGCTTATTTGGTGTCCGCTACTCGAAAATGTGACGAGGTCAACCTCTTCGGAGCATAATCTCGACTCGACTTTGTCAGCAAAGTTGTAGATCTATGAGTCAGTGACCTGGTGTTAAAATCTAAGCTCAAACGGACAAACGACGAGGGAGATATGAATTTTCTCGTGAAACCACTTTCAGCCTTTTTCTTCGGTTCAACACTTCAGTTTTGTGAAATAAACCAAAACGACAATCTTTGGAGCACCGTTCGAACTCACTTTTGTATTTGAAATTGAAGAGGATAAAATTTGTGAACCAAGGCTTCAAGAACGGGTGATATCCGATGAAAATTGACCGAGTTATGAATTTTACAAAATCTGACAGACAGTGCACTGCATCAAAGAACCTTACTGGTAATTCGCATTTTCGAGATCCTTCCGCTCGGACCTAACCCAAACTGAATTCACATAATGAAGATAACATCTAAACGGAATTTTAGGCACCGAAACAACATCAATTCGATGCACGAGCCAAGAGTTATGAATTTTTTAGTGTTCAAAACTCACCGGTTCAACACTGTTTTTCACTATGTCGACTCTAAAGACTCGCACATTCTGAGATCTTCTTCAAAGAATTAGTTCTCGGCCAAAACCCAAAAGTTAGAAAGGATATCAAGACGAAACTTTTAGCATATGAATCTCTCAGACATGTTGACCCAATCAGAAGTTACGAACTCTTGAATACCGCTAGCACAGTTAATCGGCGAAATCGAAATTTCAAAAACAAATAATTCCCGCCATTTTCCTTGATGAATTGGCCTCCGAGCCGAACACAAAAGTTGTAGAGAATACCGAAATATTCTAAACTATTGAGTTTCAAGCCAAAATGAGTTTCCGAGCATAAGTTACAACTTTTGCAAACTGCACCATAAAACTGATATTCTGCTTAAACTCCTTTGAATCAACCGAGAACTTTTGGTTTCTTCTAAGATTCTTGTGCACGTTCCGCATGAAAAAATAAAGGCCAGTCGCAACCTGTGAAAGCTCAAATGGAGATGTATGTTCATGTATGTTTATGATGCAATTGTGATCTAAATGCAATGCAATGTATGAAAGGATATGCTAAATGGCATGAAAATGAGAGGGCAAATTTTGAGGTATTACAGCAGCCTCATATTATCCTCAACTTGCTTAAGGAACATAAGCACCAACCAAGAAGTCACACTAACTATGGCCACCAGATCAACCATATCGGTATACGCCGTACAGTTTCCTTGGTCTATTGCCATTTACCTAAGGTACACTAGATCCGGGTTAGGATCTTTCACACATAAGAGCACCCAACAGATAAGTATAAAGCAAACAAGACAAACAATTTTAAAGTGATCTAATTCCTAAGGGTACCCTATTTAATTAAATCCCCAGCAGAGTCGCCAGTTTTGTAACACGGTGGGAGAACTGACTTTAGTTATGTTGCGGATAGCAAGAGTCGCCACCGACTTTTATTTTATCCAAAGGAAAGGGCATAAAAGAACAGGAAAGACCTTAATAGATTTTTGAGTTCGGGGGGTAGGTTATGTAAAGGGAAGGTGTTAGCACCCTTTACATCCATGGTTATCCATGGGCTCTTAGTTACTTAGCTCACGTTAAATTGTTTTTGAGAAGTGTAGTGTGTGATTAAAAATTTTCTTAAGTACTTTATAATGATCCTTGTACGGATATATATAAAGACTTTGTTTTGAAAATTGTTTAAAATGTAAAGTGTAATGAAGTATTTTTGAATAAGTGAGCAAGTACTTAAGAGGAACCTTCCCTAATTTGAATCTTTACTGTTCTTGAATGTTCTTTCAATGGTAAGACTATCCATATTATTAAGGAATAGGTAGTCATTACCTTGGATGTTGTATGGGACATATGAAGGGTCATCTGTGATTAGGCAACTGTAAGGTGTCTTAGCAATTCGAAGGGACTTATCATCTTTTATTCGAAAGGGACAATATCATTTACGAAGGCAACATTCGAAGGGACTTGATCTTATAATCGTAAAGGGACTTGATGATATTTTCATGAGAAGGGACTTTGCTTTTAGACACCTTACTTGACCTTTTGATTTAGGCAACATGAGGGATAACCCTTAAGAAGTGAGATGGCGATCAAAGATCGACTTACGTGTGTGCGTGTATAAATTCAAATATTTATCTTATAATTAGTTATCTAAATTAATTTTACAATACAAACATGTTATCACTCCCTATTTTACTAACCATAGCAATATATTTATAAATAAATAAACAACAAAATACTACGACTATTACACGGCTTGTACAGTTACATTATAATAAAAGCAAATTAAATAATAATTATAAAATAAGATAAGCAATTAAATAAATGGTTAGTGATAAAATAATAAGAAGAAGAAAAGGTTAGTAATAATATACAAAATATACATATAATTCAATTAAGTATTTTTTAGATTTAAATAAATAATTTTAAAGAATTTTGAGATGAAAATAATAATAATAAAGATGTACTAATTTATTTACAAAATGAAACATGATTAATGATTTAATTATATATATTAGAAATACTTATTAAGTATAATATTTAAACAAAAATAATTAAAGTGAGAAATTAAAAGTTTAAAAGAAATTAGGGTTTTTAAGAATTAGGAAATAAATTAGGGTTAAGGATAATTAGGGTTTAAATTATATATATATATATATATATATATATATATATATATATATATATATATAAATATTAGGGTTTCTAATTCAATTTACAATATTAATTTAATAATTAAATAAATATATACATATTTTGATTTAAATATATAATAATAAAAAAAACTAGGTTTAGAATTTAGAAAATAAATTAGAAGTTTTTTTTTAGAAAATATAAAATATTTACATATTATTTCCCTAGAATTATTTAAATATATATATTAAACATGATTATATTTAATTAACAATAAAATAATTAAACAAAAATTGAAACTTACTTGGGGCAGGGATTGAACCCACGCCCTAGGCTTCACCATCCTTAGACCAGCCTGCCTTCCACTGGACCAGCTGCGTGCTGGTGATAACAATCAAGTGGCAATCGTTTTGTAAACAACCTGCAAAACAAAATAAAACCAAAGCAAAAAAAATACCTTGGCCGGTTTCGAACCCAGGCCCTCCAGTATTATGTACACGCATCAAAACCATCTGAGCTACACGCTCATTTATGAAATAATATCAGAATCAAATAATAAAATATTATGCTTTATATTTGAATTTATGCTGCGCGCCAAGACTTCATCTTCAACCTCTGGTTCTGCGCATTTACCTGCGAATTTTTCCACATATTTTCCTGCGAAATTTTAAATGGCAGATAATCCTACGAAACTCAATCATCATCATTCATGTACAATTTTGTTAAATTAAACACATAAACATAATCCATAGATCATTTACGGTTGATCTACGGTTTTAGAATTCATTTATATTCATTTAATCACAAAACCCTAACTTGAAGGTTAAGAACCCTAGAATGGCATCCCTCGATTCGGCCACAGTTTCTTCAATTAAACTGCCCAGAATTCATCACAAACCTTCATTGAACACAAATCACTAAACAAAATTCATTAATAACATGTAAATGATCATGAACGAAAAAATCAAAAAAATATGAAAAGTTGGATTCGGATTATGCATATGGAGGTGTTTTAAGTGTTGTTTATGATCCAAATATGTTCTATAGACATCATAGAACACATTGCAATGCTTAAAACTCTTTGAAATCCCCTCTACCTTGGAATCCGAATTGGAGTTTTTTGAAGATTTTTGTGAAGTTTGAACAATGTGTAAGAGGCTGGGAATTTGTGGCTTTGGCTTGTCCTTGTGTTGTATATATATGATACAATGAAATTAGGTCAAAAGATTGCACAAAACTATGGACTTTTGGACTTTGAAAGATTGAAAAATATTTGATTTTAAAACTTGAAATATCTTGATCTAGCCTTGCTATTTTAGGATGATCCTCATTATTCTTGTATCAATCAAGTCCAAATATGATTTAAGACTTTCTAGAAACCAAATCAATTTAAATATCCATTATTTTATATTTTATTTGAATTTAAAATGATTTTTAACATAAAAAATCATAATAAATAAAAATAAAATGAATAAAATTATGAATAAATCAATTTAATTTCGTGCATGATGTCATGGAAGTAATTGGATCACAAAAAAGCAAGCCCATTTGGTGAATTATGGTTTTAAGACCCCATTTGCTTCATAAGCCTCACAAAAATTTCTCAACTTTGTAAGGGCACAAATCCTTCAATTTTAATGCTATGAAGGTATTATTGAACATTTTGGAAATCTTAAAGAGTTCTTTAACCAACCTCTTTGGTCTCATGTCCATATCTTTTACCATTCTCAAGTTATGCTCTTTGGAAGTTGTTGACTTTTTGTTGACTTTTAAAAGGACCTATAATGTCTTAGCTCATACCTTCCAAATGAAGAATTTTTTGGCTTGGCTTGTGAGACACAAAGTTGTTGAGAATTCAATTTCCTTCAAAATGAGCTTTGGATGGAAATTTTTTGATGAAGCATGTGAAAGTTATGGCTGGTCAAAGTTCAGTTGACTTTTCCTGTGAAAACCCTAATTTAGAAACTCCTGATTCTTGATGATCTGAAATCTCCTTGATGAATCATGATCAACCCTTGATCAAATGATGAATTATACCTCATATACTTGATGTTGGCAAAAAATCATGAAATTTGACTTTGGTTTGACCACAGTTGACCTCAGTTTGACTTTTTAACTACTTTGACTGATTTTAACTTATCTGATCATTTGACTGAGCAAACCTTTTGGGAAAGTCTTGAAACTTGACATGGGGATTCTTGAGTACATATAGGGTGCTATGAAGCTCAATTGAAGTCTTGGAAGTCCATTTATCCTGATAAAAGTCAAAACCCTAGTTTAAGATGCATTACTTAGGAGGATGCATTGTCTGAGGGAATTGTCAAACTTGTCAACCAATTGTGAACCTTATGAACCTCATGAGATGTCTTGTGAACCTTGTGAACCTTGTGAGCCTCTTAGTACACAATGTTTTGTCTTGTGGAGGGCAAATTTTGGGGTGCAACAAAGTGCGGGGGATACCTCTATCAGGATGCCTTCCTTGTTTTCCAAAATAATCCTCGCTCCGCTGCCCGTTGAGCTCGACGCCCCGTTCACAAAAATAGTCCATATCCTAGATGCGTAAGCCACATTTTTCGGGGTACTCATTCGGCCACAAAGTTGGCTAGGACCTGTGCATTAAGGGCCAACCTGCTTTCGTACCTAATGTCGAACTCAGATAGTTCCAAGGACCACTTAAGCATCCTTCCGGCCATATCTGGTCGACCAAGGAGTTGTCTGATGGGTTTGTCCATCCGAACGACGATTGTGTGCACCACAAAATAGTGTCCGAGTCTTCTCGCTGCGTTGAGGAGGGCTAGTGCGACCTTTCCAATCTGCCGGTACCTGAGCTCGGGCCTCTACAGAGCTTTTCTCATAAAATAGATGGGTTTTTGTCCCTCGGGTGTTTCCCGTATTAGGGAAGCGCTCACGACCTCGTTATCGACGACCAGGTATAGAAACCATGTTTCACCGAACTCAAGTCAGGAAATGACTGGAGGCTCTGATAGAGCTTTCTTGATATGCGTAAAGGCTTGCTTGCATTCTTTTGTCCACTCGAAATAAGCCTCTTTGCAGAGGAGCTTGAAGAGGGAAAAAGTGCGTTGAGTGGATTTCTCTATGAAGCGAGATAGCGAGGTGAGGAGCCTGTTCAGCAATTGAATGGATTTTTTGGATTTTTGCGTTGGTGTTTCGGCGAATGCTCGACACTTGTCGGGGTTAGCTTCGATTCCTTTTTCGGTCAGATAAAAACCGAGGAATTTTCCCACACTTACCCTGAACGTGCATTTTTTTTGGACTAAATCGCATTTTGCACTTCCTTGTTTGGTCGAAAATTTTCTTTAGATGGAGAACGTGATCAGTTTCCTCGTGGGACTTAACGATCATGTCGTCCATGTAGACTTTGAGCATGTCTCTGATCTCGGCTCAGAAGACCTTATTCATCATGTGTTGGTAGGTTTCACTTGCATTTTTCAAGCTGAAAGGCATTATGTTGTAGTAATAGTTTCCTGATACAGTCATGAAGGCAGTGTATTTCTTGTCGGTCACAACCATGGGTATTTGATTATACCCGAAATAGGCGTCGACATTGCTCTGGAGTCATGTCCATGTTATACTTGTATTGATTCATAAAAGCATTGGCAAGATTTTGAAAGCAATGGACATTTCTCTGTTCCAGGCTCATGTACCATTTGAGCGAAGCTCCACATAAGTTGTCCTGAAGGCAGTGGATGAGCGACTTTTAATTGTTGGTGTATGCATACATCTTCCGGAAATACATAACCAAATGCGCTCTTGGGAAGGAATTGTAACACCCCAAATTCGATTATGAGTAATTGATACTTATTTGAGGATATATGATAATTTTGGAAAATAAGTGGTTATGTGGCCCGATGCATTGTGGTGATATTATTTTAATAATATTAATAATAAGAATAATCATGTAGTATTATTTGAAATTATTGTTTATTATTAATAATAATAAAAGTGGGGGTATGGAGGTTATGTTGGTTAATTGGGAATATGAGGAGTACTTTTATATAATATGAATAATTAGTGTATTATTATATTAGTATTATTTAATAAAAATATTGAGGAAAAGGGCAAGATGGTCTTTATGAAGAAAGAGTAAGGTTAAGTTGGGAAAAACATAAACTGGGATAGTTTTTGTAAAAGTGAGTATACGATCAAAATTGGATTTATCGTGTTTTTGGAAAAGAGCTCTGAAGAAAGGAAGGAGAAGAAGCTCAGAGTCAGGAAGTTACGGAGAACCTTGGAGAGGTATATCAATCGGCGGAATTCTCTAAGGTATGGGGAGTTTTCATAATCTATTATAATTATATAAGAATTGGTTTATGAATAGATTAGGTTTTGTATGATTTTGGTGATTGTTAGGTTTGATGACATATATTGAGTTATAAGAGTATGAATTGGTGAATTAGGATTGATAAGATGATTTAGAATGGTGTGTTTGATGTTTGAATTGATATATTGTTGTTGTATATGATTAATTTTGATTGGTAAGAAGTTTTGGGTTGCATTGGAATGAATTCGTATGAAAAATTGAGGTATTTTGGTGTAGAATTCGTAAAAACAACAGAAAACTGCTTATGTACATGTGTTAACCGATTAACCAGTGAAAAATATGCGTTTTGGGCAAAAAAATGAGGCGTTAACCGGTTAACGCTATAGGTTAACCGGTTAACACTGTAACAGTGGCACTTTTATTTTGAAAAATTCATAACTTTTGATCCGTAACTCCGATTTAGGTCCCGTTTGAAGCGTCGGAAAGCTAACGAGACGAACTTTAATTTGATGAAATAAAATGAGTGAAATGATACATTTTTAAATGATGAATATTTAGAAAAAGTTGAGTTGGTTTTATGATTATAAATAAGATTCTATGGTAAGTTGACGATTTGTTGTTGTTGATGAAGGAAGTCGTTTGCTTTGCTGTTAAAAATTGGTTTTATGATTATAAACATGATGTTATTGTGAATTGGAATTTTGTTGTTGTTGATGAAGGGATTTGTTTGGTTGTCTCGTTGATTCGAATAATTGTTTTGTGGTATGATTGATAAAAGAATTATGGTTGATGTGTTGTCGTGATGAAATACATGATTTTATGATGATTATCTGTTGAACATAAAAATGATGGATTATGTCTTGATGAGTTGAGGTAGCTAATGAAATGAGGTTTTGACGTGTTATTACGATGGAAATATATGATTAATTGATGTTGAGTTGTTGATATGAAATGAATGATGCGCAATTGATTTCTCGATGAATTTTACGGTGTAACGCATCATTGCATTTCATGATATTCACGATGGGGCTTCGGCCTATTTATTTGCTTCAATCCCACTGTGTGGATTGAAGTGTCTCGATGATTACGGTGTGCTCCCTTGTGGAAGGTTGATGGTCATGTATCCATCTCACGATGAAATTGGTACCACATGCATAATTGCATATCATGATAGTTGGAATTGCATATGTCTGGATGAATTCACGATTGAGTTGTTGTTGCTGAATTTTTATAAGGTGTTCATGATTGAGTTGTTGTTGCTGAATTATATGGTTGAAGATGTTATGACATGCTTAGGCTAATTTATTTAAATTCCATATTTTAATATATTTATGATAAATTATGATTACTCACCCTGCCTGCTTGGAAATGTTGCCTCCTTCGTGGGTAACACGCAGATGTCGAAGAGTAGACTTGCAGTGCAATAGGAGTTTCACGAGTCTCGGAGCTTCTTTAGTGTTCCTTATTAGTGGTTCTGGTTTATGTGTCCTGCTCTGTGTCATGTAACACTGGGATGGGTTTTATTCTGTTAACTGTTCAGTTATGTTATTATTGGATAAATGTTTTCCTATTTATGTAATGTTAAATTCAGGATGGTGAAAATATATTTATGAAGTTTTGAATTTTGAAGTTAAATTCCGCTGTGAAATGATTTATGTTATTTTGATGTTGATTAACCCGTGTTACGGGACAGGACACTGTTGTGTTGATTTTTGAAGATATGTAATACCCTTTTTGATGATTTACTCTAATATTATTTAAAAATTATGTTTTGGGGTAGAAGGGTGTTACATTAGTGGTATCAGAGCAGGTCGGTCTGTCCGGCCAGTGTCGTTAAAGTCGTTTATTTCCCTAGTGTGCGATATGTGTGTGAAACACTGTCGGCACTTGTTTGTTGGTTTCTAGTTGTTGTTTGCAGAGATTAGTTTGGAATTAAGTGGGGGAGAAGCTTGCTTCCGAAATGTTATTGGTATGAAGAAATTGGTTTGAGTTGATGTTGGTTGTGAGAGTGCAAGGTGGTGAAGACGATGTTGTTGTGGACCGGCAGGAGTTTGGACTCCTGAATTCGTATCAGTCGGGTTAGAGAAGTATGTATATTTTAGGTGGGAATTGTTTGAGAAGGAATATTTACTTTGATGGAAATGATAAGTTGACAAATCAAGTCGCTAGATTGTTTCGCTTTGAGTGTAGTTGGATTAAGCTGAGTAAATTTTGAAGCTAGAGTTAGAGTAAAATCCTTGGTAGAGTTTGGAAGAAAAAGAGGAGAGAGATTAAACTTATGTTCATCAATCTCAAAATTCTGGTTTTTGAAATCTTGGAGCAGCTGTCACGAGAAGTAGCATAAATTTTTTCTAGTGACTTGAAATGAAGCGGTTCTGGACTTTTTGGAAAGCTTACAGAATTCCCTACAGTTTACATATAAGATTTGCATTCGGGATGTTTGTGATCAGGAAAATAAGTGTGTTTTACTAGTCGGATCTGCTGCTGAATTTGGAAAATTCTGCATACGAGAATTCTTGAACAGTCCCATTGAAAGGGGAATAACTTTTTACTCGTAAGTCGGATTTGAGTGAGTCTTGAAGTTATGAAATCTGCACAAAATTCTCTTCATGTTAGAATATATATTTTTGATTTGGAGGTCTTTATTGGAGAAGATAATTGCGTTCAAAGTGGGGAGTGTTTTGCTGGAAATTTTAGGAAGATGAAATATTGAAATATAATAAGATGTCGGTATTAGAGGGAATGCATAAGTATTTGGAGAATGCATAAATGTGTAATGAGGATGATTAAAATTCTGGTGTTAGATGATAGTAATGTTGAGAAGAAGATGATGTTTGAATTGTGTTATTAAGAATTATAATTTGAAAGAAAGTCATGAATGGAAGAGAACCAAATTGGATTGTGCTTAATGTCGTAGTGACTCCGGTGTTATAAGAATATTTGAAGCAGTATTATACAAGGGCACGTATGATGGATTGTGTATTGGATTTTGGATGTCTTGGTGAAATCGACTAAGTCGGAATTAAGGGAACTAAGAGGATGTTGATAAGTCTTAGAGAGTTGGCGGGAATTATGCCTACGGACTTTATACATAAGTTGAAGTACGCTATTGTGTTGGGTAATGACTATTTATGCCGCTATTATGGTTGTCGGATATTTATTGACAAATTGAGGAACTGATCACCCTTAATCTATTGTTGATAATAAACGAAATCATAATTGAGGAATAGATGCGTCATGCTAACTAGTATAGTATATGAGTTAAATCAGTTGAAGTCGAGCTGGACATTTGAGCATTGTTTGAATTATCGAGGAAGAATCATATATAAGAATGTTAGTCAGATTTAAGAATGATGGTATGAAGTTACGTTGTGAGTAAATAGAATTGTGGAAATTTGTAGTTAAACTCTGGATAATAAAATTATTGTTTGATGATAAATTAAGTGGCATGAGGCTTGGAGTTTCTTGAGATGATTCGAGGTTAAGGTATATGGAAAAGTAAGACCAAGATTTTCAAGAGTATAGGATTGAATTGAGTTGAAAGAATCCGAAGAAGTAAGATTATAAGTGGGTTTGTTAAAGCGTGATTTTGATTAGAACATGGATAATTGTTTTGGTTGCGTTGGTTCGGATAAGAATTTATGAAAGGTGTGTTTGTATGAGTAAGAATCGAGGATTCGATACGTTGGATTAATTAGAAGCAAAGAAATATGAGTTATCTTGTGGAAATTGTTGTATCGATGTACCGTATATTGTCATAATGATATAGTGTGTTTAAGGTAATTTTCGAAGGAGGTATTATTTAAGATGGTAAAGTTGTAGTTGTGTTGAGGATAATTGGAAATTCATGAAGTATGTAAATTTTTGACCAAAAATTTGGAAGTTGTCGCGGTTGTATTTATGATTAAACGTTTGGAAGTGTTACATTATGAATTTAAGTTGGATGTATTCGGTAACTACAAGAGTAGAATACCTATTGAAACGAAATTCAGAAGAGTTAAGTCGAATGTGTTATGGATGTGTTGGTTTGGTGATTGAAGAAGTTGGAAATAAACTTGGTAGTCTTGTAACTTTGCAGAGTAATCAGAGTGCGCAGCGAATGCGTGGTGCGGTGTAGTTGTAGACGATGTCGATAGCCGATTGTTTTGATGTTGGATTTAAACTGTGTGTTCCAGACATTTCGGGGATTAACAAAGTGTTTTTTTGATGGATATAAAAGTCGACTGAGTATTCATCATGGCACTACGAAGATGTATTAGGATTTACGTAGGTTATTTTGGTGACCGGGTATGAAAAGGGTATTGCTGAATTTGTATATATTTGTTTGACATGCTAGAAGTCGAAGATTGAACATCAGAGACCTTCAAGTATGATGCAACCATTGAATGTTCCTGAGTGGAAATGGGATAGCATTTCCATGGATTTTTGTGACTGGGTTAGCTAAGACTACAAGAGGTAATGATTTGATGTGGGTAATTATTGACTGATTAACTAAGTCGGCGCATTTCTTGTCAAAGAAGATTAATTATTCTATGTAGAGGCTAGTTGAGATTAATATTGAGAAAATTGTGAAGTTACACGGTGTACCTTTGAGTATAGTATCAGATAGATATCTGCGATTTACGTCGAAGTTTTGGAAGAGTTTGCAAGATGCTTTGGGTACTAAATTGAGGATGAATTCTGCTTATCATCCACAGACGGATGGTCAGACGGAAAGGACATTCCAATCTTTAGAAGATCTACTGAGAGCTTGTGTTTTGGATCAAGGAGGATCTTGGGATAGTCATTTGTCATTGGTTGAGTTTACATACAACAACATTTTTCATGCTAGTATTAGAATGGCTCCATATGAGGCGTTGTATGGTGGACATTGTCGCACTCCATTGTGTTGGTATGAGTCAGGAGAGAGTTTGGTGTTTGGGTCAGAGGTTGTTCAGGAGACAACGGAAGACAAAAATAATTTGGGAAAGGATGAACACGTCGCAGAGTCGTCAGAAGAGTTATCATGATGATAGGAGAAAAACACTTGAGTTCCAAGCGAGAAGATCAAATAAGGGAGTTGTATCTGACTATGTTTACTCCTGGTAATTTTCGAGGACGAAAATTCTGTAAGTGGGGGAGAGTTGTAACACCCCAAATTCGATTATGAGTAATTGATACTTATTTGAGGATATATGATAATTTTGGAAAATAAGTGGTTATGTGGCCCGATGCATTGTGGTGATATTATTTTAATAATATTAATAATAAGAATAATCATGTAGTATTATTCGAAATTATTATTTATTATTAATAATAATAAAAGTGGGGGTATAGAGGTTATGTTGGTCAATTGGGAATATGAGGAGTACTTTTATATAATATGAATAATTAGTGTATTATTATATTAGTATTATTTAATAAAAATATTGAGGAAAAGGGCAAGATGGTCTTTATGAAGAAAGAGTAAGGTTAAGTTGGAAAAAACATAAATTGGGATAGTTTTTGTAAAAGTGAGTATACGATCAAAATTGGATTTATCGTGTTTTTGGAAAAGAGCTCTGAAGAAAGGAAGGAGAAGAAGCTCAGAGTCAGGAAGTTACGGAGAACCTTGGAGAGGTATATCAATCGGCGAAATTCTCTAAGGTATGGGGAGTTTTCATAATCTATTATAATTATATAAGAATTGGTTTATGAATAGATTAGGTTTTGTATGATTTTGGTGATTGTTAGGTTTGATGACATATATTGAGTTATAAGAGTATGAATCGGTGAATTAGGATTGATAAGATGATTTAGAATGGTGTGTTTGATGTTTGAATTGATATATTGTTGTTGTATATGATTAATTTTGATTGGTAAGAAGTTTTGGGTTGCATTGGAATGCATTCGTATGAAAAATTGAGGTATTTTGGTGTAGAATTCGTAAAAACAGCAGAAAACTGCTTATGTACATGTATTAACCGGTTAACCATATGTGTTAACTGATTAACCAGTGAAAAATATGCGTTTTGGGCAAAAAAATGAGGCGTTAACCGGTTAACGCTATAGGTTAACCGGTTAACACTGTAACAGTGGCACTTTTATTTTGAAAAATTCATAACTTTTGATCCGTAACTCCGATTTAGGTCCCGTTTGAAGCGTCGGAAAGCTAACGAGACGAACTTTAATTTGATGAAATAAAATGAGTGAAATGATACATTTTTAAATGATGAATATTTAGAAAAAGTTGAGTTGTTTTTATGATTATAAATAAGATTCTATGGTAAGTTGACGATTTGTTGTTGTTGATGAAGAAGTCGTTTGCTTTGCTGTTAAAAATTGGTTTTATGATTATAAACATGATGTTATTGTGAATTGGCATTTTGTTGTTGTTGATGAAGGGATTTGTTTGGTTGTCTCGTTGATTCGAATAATTTTTTTGTGGTATGATTGATAAAAGAATTATGGTTGATGTGTTGTCGTGATGAAATACATGATTTTATGATGATTATCTGTTGAACATAAAAATGATGGATTATGTCTTGATGAGTTGAGGTAGCTAATGAAATGAGGTTTTGACGTGTTATTACGATGGAAATATATGATTAATTGATGTTGAGTTGTTGATATGAAATGAATGATGCGCAATTGATTTCTCGATGAATTTTACGGTGTAACGCATCATTGCATTTCATGATATTCACGATGGGGCTTCGGCCTATTTATTTGCTTCAATCCCACTGTGTGGATTGAAGTGTCTCGATGATTACGGTGTGCTCCCTTGTGGATGGTTGATGGTCATGTATCCATCTCACGATGAAATTGGTACCACATGCATAATTGCATATCATGATAGTTGGAATTGCATATGTCTGGATGAATTCACGATTGAGTTGTTGTTGCTGAATTTTTATAAGGTGTTCATGATTGAGTTGTTGTTGCTGAATTATATGGTTGAAGATGTTATGACATGCTTAGGATAATTTATTTATATTCCATATTTTAATATATTTATGATAAATTATGATTACTCACCCTGCCTGCTTGGAAATGTTGCCTCCTTCATGGGTAACTTGCAGATGTCGAAGAGTGGACTTGCAGTGCAATATGAGTTTCACGAGTCTTGGAGCATCTTTAGTGTTCCTTATTAGTGGTTCTGGTTTATGTGTCTTGCTCTGTGTCATGTAACACTGGGATGGGTTTTATTCTGTTAACTGTTCAGTTATGTTATTATTGGATAAATGTTTTCCTATTTATGTGATGTTAAATTCAGGATGGTGAAAATATATTTATGAAGTTTTGAATTTTGAAGTTAAATTCCGCTGTGAAATGATTTATGTTATTTTGATGTTGATTAACCCGTGTTACGGGACATGACACTGTTGTGTTGATTTTTGAAGATATGTAATACCCTTTTTGATGATTTACTCTGATATTATTTAAAAATTATGTTTTGGGGTAGAAGGGTGTTACAGGAATTTCCTTTGTACTTTTCAAACTCGAGAGTCTTGAATTTGTTAGGCATGACGAGGTTAGATACAAGACACATGTTGTCTGCATCAATATTGAAGAAGTCGTTTCCTTATATGGCTCTGAGTCTCTTCTCTAGAATCTGATATTGTTTATTGACATCCTTAGGTTCAACATCCATATTGTCCTCACTTTGAATACTAGCATTGAAATCAAAGTTAGGATTCTCATAGGGAATTCTTGCAGTATGTACCACAAGTATGGATTGTGAGAAGACGAAAGCTTGAAGCCTTGGTTTTGAAGCTTGACAACCTAGAGTGGTAGTGACTTGTGGTGGAGAGAAGTTATGAGGTAATTCAAATTCAGGCCATGTCGATGGTGGCATCTAAACATCCTGAGGCTCAATAGTGGCACTTGTAACTTCTTGGATGACAGTCCTTTGAGATGGTTCCCCTCTAGAAATTAGGACATGAAGTATCTCCATCAAATTAGTCACACTTGACTTCAGATCTTCAATTTCCATTTTGATCTATGTGTTGTGAACTTCTTGTTCTGACATTCTGCGTTTGACGTATGCTCTAGTCCCATATCGGCAACGAGGAATCAGTTTGACGGCTTATAGATGACTGAAAGATAGAAGGTTGGAATGAATTTACGATGACCCATACATATGAAAGAGATATGAAAGGGATGCAAATTCAATGCATGGATGCAGCAAACACAAACATGTGGAAAACATGGGTTCAAAGGTTCAGTGTCATGAAGTCAAGGCTCTACCCATTCCCAAAGGTTTTATTATCTAAGGATAATATTTTTGTACCTATAGATCATGTAAGTCAAGGTCAATGGGTAAATGTTTACTAAATCCTCAGCATTATGAGTATCCAATTGGAAATCGTCGAGTTTTTTGCGGAGTACGCTATAAACATCGATTTCACACTGAATGCTTAAACTTATTAAAGAACTTTTGAGGTTTCACTTGGTCGGGATTGGACTCCCTACAAGCTATCTCAATTATGCCCTACCTATCTTATAGTGCACTCGAGCTCACCCTGTGCGGATTAATCACATTCCCATTTTTTTCAAGAAACCACCCAAGGGTATCATATAGGCAGTTGAATATTTTGTGGTAACATAAATATGATATTTATAGTAATATATAAAAGCGGTATAAAAGCAATATAAAAGCTGTTAATTCTATGATTTTATGATTGACATTATGTTTGGTAAAACTAATATGGCTGGAACATGTTGAATAAGAAGTTTCGTATGTTAAATTAACATGGTCTAGATTCTGGAAGAACATGTCAAACAAGATGTCCTGACATGGTGGCACAAACATCAGTATAGACGGGGTTATAATAATTGGCAGATACTGATTCAGATGTTAAAACATCTATAAATATCTTGACAATATTAATGTCATGTGTTACAGACAGATGTCATGACGTTTTGGTCTATGGAGCTGGAGTGATGGGTTTATGATTTAAATTATGCAGAATATTCTATAAAAAAAATTAAGCTATCACAGGTGGAGCTGTTTTAAAGGACTAAGAGATTCAAGATGGAGCTGTTTGTCATGGTATTTTCAAGGAAAACCCTTAGGTTCTAATTGTGAAGATATTCTGGAGCTAATGATAAAAGTCCTAAGTTTGAGGAGAAAATCTTGGAGGTTTCTTTTGTTGTTCTGGAACATGTCGAAGAAGATGTCCTTAAAGGGGCATACGACATCGCATACGACATCGTGCGTGTGCTGAGCTGAAGTGATTTGTTCTCTTATATTTTAACAAATGCAGAATATTCTTGAGATATTATGCAATCCTATGTGGCGTTGATTTAAAGGGGTCTGATTTAAAGGCCTGGAAGATCAAATCAGAATTCAAAAAGAAATATATAATTTTCAAATAAGGAGATATTTTTTGGAAGATTTGATTGAAGACCTATTTTGCAGCAGAATCTTATGCAGATTTGTAACAACAAATTAGCTGTTTTGAAGGCCCAAATCCAGTTGGAAAATAAGTTATAAATAGAAGCATTGTAACCTAGTTTTAACAACAGGTAGTGAATAGAAAAGATGTAAACATTAGGGATTTGTTTGTGAACCACTCTCTAGGAGAACTGGTATTTGTGAGCCACTCTTTTATCATTCTGATATTAGGGTTGGATTGAGTTTATTGAGTTGTAAGTTGTTCACTCTAAGCTTTTAAGCATGAGTGTATTGTTCTTGATTTAAGCTTTTAAGTAAGATCAAGTTTTGTCTTGGAAGAGTGTTCTATTTCTTTGTAAGGTTGTATTATTATCACAATGTGTGATTGAGGGGGGAGGGTGAGAGGTGTCTCTTATCTAAGAGTTCATAGATAGAGATTGCATTGGGTAGTGATTAAATGAAGAGCGTAAACTGAGTGATTTAACTACGAATTGATACTATTGATAGTAAGTTTCCTTCTTGGCTTGGTAGCCTCCAAAGTAAGCATGTTTGCACCAAAATGGATTAACAATCCTTGTGTTGTTTATGCTTTTCAGTATTGTCATTGTTATATGCATTGCCTTGTTATTTCTGTCATACCAGATGTCTTGACATACTGTAGGACATCTGTGATCTATCATACCAGAATTTCAAAAGCAATATATATAGTATGATCCTAAGTCTAAGGTTTCTACCTTAAAAACATGGTTTCCCATAGACGGTGCCATTTTCCTATAGCATGGTTTTTTCATGGTCTTTAATCACTATCACATTTGTGCTACTTTTTTATTTCTATATTTTATCCTACTGAAGTTGGTTAAGGAAGAGAAAATATATCTTAAACTAACCCCACTTTGTATACTGTTGATTGACAGATGCCCACATGGTTTTGGATTCTCCTTAGATTATTTTGTTAGAATTAGGAAATCATATTGCTTATTAATTGGGAAAGTTTCTCCTTTGGGAGATGATGAGATTAAAGTTTCACCGGGGAAAGATAAACTCAAGAGAAAAGTTTCACCAGAAAACATCATATCTCTGGGGAGTTGAATTTCTCTTATAGATAGAATTATCAGAACTTTCTAAAAAGAGTAAACAGAAAAACCTAAAACAGTCTAAGAAGAGGTTAACAAAGAATATTTTCCTTCTTATGTCCATATTTTTTATATCCAAGAGGAGGTCAGACTATATGGTAATCCTATGGGGTTCTAGTTTGACTAAACTAAATAGAGAGATGAATATATGAATATCCAGGAGAACGTCAGAGGTTTTTATATATCTTTTGTTATGGTTTAATATTCTTAAATGATTTTTAAGAATGATGTTGGGAGTTACACTGGGAGGCAGAGACCCAACATCCCGGAGGAAAGAGAGATTAAAAATAAGTTTTGTATATTCGGAAGAACGTCGAATGTAAGGAGACGGTGAAAAAATAAAAAAGTTGCTCGCTAAGACTTTACAATCCTATACCAACGTATCCTCAATAGGATCTTGAGGAATCAGAGCGTTGTAGTTCGGCTTAAGTCCCCTACGAAAATGAAAGCATACATGGTAAAACATCGTGTGAATATAAAAGCATGGATAATGAGTTCAAGAAAACTTACATATAAGAGCAAGGTTCAATGCCTCTTCTCAAACTTCCAGAAGCGAGGTAACAATCCCCAAGGTCTCCGATGAAGCTTTAAGCATCCAATGAGTATCCAATGTTCTTCCATGTATCGATTAAGAGTTTCTGCGTCATATGACAAACCAAACAAACAGAGAAAACCGGAGATCGCATAGAAATATCATCGATCTCGTCATGTGGTTAGATATAAACATTCACGGAAAAATATTGCGAAATAAATAAATATATACACGACAAAGCATCGTGTGAGATAAAATCAAAGATATCATGGAAAAAATATCATGGCATAAAAGAGAAATTAATTAGTAAAAATGTTTTTAGATAAATTCATGAAGATATACATATGGAATTAATTAACAAACTAATTAATATGAAAATAATCATTTAATAAAATTAATTAAAAGAAATTAATATCTTAACAATATTTTAGTTTGTTTTAGTCATTAACCAAACTTAATTAAACTAAAATTAAAAATAAACAAAACATAACTTAAACTTAGAATTTAATTAGAAAATAATGAAAGTTTTAAAAATGAGTTAAGTAAATTATGGGTGTAATTAGTGAAAATAAAATGGGTTAAGCCTAATTCAAAGAAATCTAAATAAATTTCAATTTAAAACAAATAAGTTTATAATAATTTTCAATTTTAAAACAAAATAATAATAAGTTTGTGTAGTATATATATAGTATGTATGTAAAGAATAAGAGAAAAAATGTGAAGTAAGAGAAAGAAGTAGAAAGAGAAAGAAGTGAGAAAATAACATGTGCAATTATTTTGGTGTATGTGTAGAATGTTATTTAGAAAATAGAAGAAGTATTGATACAGATAAGTAGATGGTGAAAATTATGTGCAAAGTATATGATTTAGGTGTATAGTATATGTATAGAAAAATTGTAAAAAAGTATGAACAAGTTCATATAAGCATGAACATGGATTTTTGTAAGAAAAATAAATATATGAGAGGAAGAAAAAGTGATTGTTAATACAAGTCTTGGTGTGAAATTTGTGAAGAATCAAGGCCTCTATTTATAGGTATATCAAGACTTGGAGAGCAAGATTAGATAGCTTAAGGATTAAGTTTTTAGACTTCGAAACCAATGTTTAGAAATCTTAGGGATTAAGTTATAAATTTCATGATTGAATTTGTGAATGTAATGATGAGTTTTCATCAATTTTGGATAGAATTTAGAACTCCTAGTATAGTAGTATGTAAGAAATAATCATTGCTGTGTAAGAGGAATGATGAAATTGTAAGAGAATATTCATGATTAATTTTGATCATCCAATGAAAATCTTCCAAATTTTGGTTAATAATGAGTTTGTTAAGTGAAATGATGAATGGAATAAAATCATGTACAATTGTCTCATAAGCAAACAAATTTTATAAGAAATAAAGTCTTGAGATCAAGTTTATGATGTAGGATGAGGTATAACAAATGATGTAAACAAAATGAAGTATGTCAAAACTTAGTAATTAAGTTAACTTTGATATAAAGCTAAGATTAAATAATAATAATAATAATAATAATAATAATAGTAGTAAAAACCAAAGTTATATAAAAAAATAAGAAATCAAACATCTGATAAAAAATATATATATTAAGCAAAATTGAAATTGAAATCAGTATGGGACAATAAAATTATCCGGTATCAAAGTGTTCGAAAAAATAAATTGAACACACCTAAATGATCAGCAAAAAATATACGTATAGAAAAAATACAGCGCTTTATCAAATTTTGAAATTGATTTTTTGCGTCTAAAAGGGCTCAGACGGGTCAGAAATATGACCAAAAAATGGCTAGAAAATTAAAATGAGCATACCAGATAAAAGTACGTGTAGGGGTGGCAAAATGGACCGTCCGCCCCGCTCCCGTCCCGCCTAAAGTCTGCAAAAAAAATTAGCAGGGCGGGCATGCCCGCCAAGTTGAAATAGGCATAAAAGTCTAGCTCACCCCGCCAAGGTGGTGGGTTGCCGGGCGAGGTAACACCCTATTTTTAATAATTTATTCGTCGAGTAGTTTAGTGCTTTGTTGGCCTTATTTAAGGCGTATGTCTTTATTTTTTGTTGTAGTGTCCTAGTGAGACGGATATAATTATGGTGCGATTAGTATTGTAGAGTGTGGTAATGAGAATAGATCCATTAAGACATTATTTTTATTATTATTATTATCTAAATAATATTAGTAATATTAGAATTATAATAATAATTATTATTTGGTTTAATTAAAATAAGGGTGACTTGGTAAACTATTGTGGTAAGGGTTTTAAGGAAAAACTAGGTTAATCAGAAAATTAAGAAAAAGACTAATCGTAACATTGTGGGATAAACCAAAAGGGGCCAGGAAGAGGAAGAACAACTAGAGCATTCTCCATAGACGAAATTCACAGGAATTCTTCAGGATTCGAGGTAGGGGTGGCAAAACGGGCCGCCCGCCCCGCCCCATCTAAAGCCCGCCAAAAAAAGAGCGGGGTGGGCATGCCCACCAAGTCGAAATGGGCATAAAGTCTAGCCCGCCCCGCCAAGGTGGCGGGTTGGGGGCGGCGGGCCCGCCTTTATTTATTTATTTCTATTTTTTTAAATAAATTAAAAGGTTTCTTATTACATATCAATAAAAAAAAATCAAACCAACCTTTAGAAAACATAAATGGTAAAAGACTAAATTCATCAAGTATTAATCTTCAATTAAAATAGAACTTTCAACAAGCTTTCACCTAAAATATAAGTAAAAATGTTAATTTCATAGGTGCGGCGGGCTTTTACGGGCGGTGGGTTTTGACGGGGCGGGTTTTGGCGGGTGGCGTTCTTTAGCGGGGCGAGCTTTGTTGGGCGGCGGGCTCAAAATCCCAACCCAACCCGCCATTTTTAGGCGAGTGCGCGGGTCGGGCTGGCGGGCCACGACCCGTTTTGCCACCCCTAATTCGAGGTAAGGGGAGAATGGGTTTAAAAATAGGTGATAATATCATGTTGGGTAGCGAGGATTCCTTACCCTCGTAGGTTTTTCGTATATATGATATTGTGATGTGAATCTGTGATGTGAATATTTGTTGTTGTGAATTCGTTCTGATATATCTGAATTTGTATATGGAAATATTGTTGTTGTTACTATGTATGTTGTGATGATATGCAGATCTGTATTGTTGCAGAATAAGAATGACGAATTTAGATCTAGAAATCGTATATGATTGAATCTAGGAACGTTAGATGGAAAAAGGACATGTGAAATGACATAAAATTGATGTAGAAACAAGTTTAGGCCTGAATCGGAGTGGAAAAATATGAAACCCGTAGCAAAATATGGACTGGTGGGGGAAAACAGTTTTAAGTGACAGATATGGGCATTACAAGTACACTATGGGTATTACGCGTAGCACTACACTTGTTACGCACATTACGAGTAACACTCTGGGCATTGCGCGTAACACTCTAGGCATTACGCATAACACCAGCAGAGGTGAGGAAAAATATGATTTTTGCTATTTCTTTCCCGATTTCGCATGTGTGGTCGATTCTTTTGGTGTGAAGTATTGAGGTGGACCTTAAGATATAGTTAATCGAGTTTTAACATCGAGAAATAAAATAATGATGAAATTTAGGTGGATTTAATTAGTCGAGTAATCAGTTAAGTCGTGTGATGCTTCGTTGATTGTGATACTTACGATTAAAGGTGAACTGGGTTAATAGTTGAGACTTAGTGGTTAATTGAGTGAATAACTAATCAAGATAGTGATGTATTTCCTTAGTGAAGTACATGTTGAGTTGATGGATTAAGTATGGTGAACTATGGTGTGGCACGACGAGTGTATATTCCTTAGGTGTTTGGCGAACTCGTGTATAAGTATGATTACTGGTGTAGTGGTGTTGTAGGTGGTGTTGTATGATCAGAATGATTGTTGTTATGATTGACTCTTGTTGTATAAGTGCGGTATGAAATTTTGGTGTGGTCCGTAGGGTCGAATTAATGCATAATATTTATTATACACATGTTGTAGGCATAGATTACCATGTTGTATATTTTATGTGATCAAATGGATCGTGAAGAGGTATAACGATGGTTGTACCAATGTTGTGTGCATATTCATTGCCATGCATTCATATATTATTGTTGATTATTGTTGGGAGGATCGTGTCAGATGGGCGAATACGATCATCCGTACTCCGTTATGGAGAGTGTTGAGATAATCATTGTCAGATGGGTGTATGTGATTATCGGGTTCGATTGAATGAACCATGGTGAGTCGGTACCGCATGCATTGTGTCTATGTTGGGTTACATTGCATATTGATGTTGTTGAATCATGTTGTCTTGCTGATGATTATTGTTGCGAATATGTGATGTTATGTTGTTGTTGTAAGATACTACCTTTTAACATGTATTATACACCGTTAGATATTGAATGTAGTTCTCACCCCCTTTGTTGTTTGTTGCGTCTGTGCTTATTTGGAAGTACAGATGATTCAGGTACTTGAGTACGCTTGGAGTACAAGTTGTTTGGTCGAGTCCTAGGAGTCACTCTGATACGTAACACGGGAATCAGGGATTTTTGTTGTTTATTTATTCTTATTATTAGTAGTTACATATCATATTTTGTTGAAACTTATAAATCAAGATAATTGATGAATATTGTTGATGTTTGGCGAATTTCCGTGTGATGAATAAAAATATATTTTTCTGCTGTTTTTAATAAAAGGATTTTTCTGTTGAATATTATTGTTGTCGCGGCATTCCACTTTGTTTAAAACTCTGAAATTTGTATTATTTAAACCTATTTTCAAAACTGGGGAAATTGGGTGTTACAGGAGGCGAGTTTGCCCACCTTCTTCTTTTATTATTTTTTTCTATTTTTTTAAAATAAATTAAAAGATTATTTTTCTACATTTCAATAAAAAAACATCAAACCAAAATTTAAAAATCATAACTTTTAATAGCCTAAAACATCAACTTTTAGTGAAATAATGCTCTTATTATATATATCATCACTTTTTAGTATTTTATATGATCTAAATTCAAATTTCGATCCCACTTTTGTCATTTTTCATTAGTAAAATTCAAAATACTTGCCCAACAATAGAGACAGAGAAAGTAGATTAGTCTTAATAATCTAAAAACAACTTACATACATATCACAAACAATTTTCATAGGCTCTTCCAAATACTTAAATAGTGTTATTATATAGGTGAAATGGGCTTTGGAGGGCGGAGGGCTTTGGCAGGTGACGGGCTTTAGCGGGACGGATTTTGGTGGCGGCGGGCCTAAAATCCCAAGCCAACCCGCCACTTTTTGGCGGGTGTGCGGGCCGGCCCGGCGGACCACGGTCCGTTTTGTCACCCATAAGTACGCGAAAAACAGATTAAAAATGATATTTGAAAATTTGATTTAAAAATGTGTCTGACACCGGCTTTTTGCACTGTTAACTTTTAAGTTTAACCAAAATACCTGAAAAAGTACATATTATCTATGACCGGAAAATTTTGAATAATATTCATGAAAAATACATAATATGATAATAATAATTAAAAAATGAAAAATGGTTAGAAAAAACTAAACTAAAAAATAGTAAATGAAAATAAAAGATATTAAAATTGATTTTAATTGGAAAAAAAAGTCTAGTCAAAATTTAGGGTATGACATTCTGCCATCCATTATCGTTATTTCTTCTTTTGTTATATTCGAAATTGCTTAGAAATAGTTGGAAGTAACATAGTTGGAAGCAACTCGGTTGGATTTTCATCCTACCTAGATGTGGATGTGATTGTGTGAAGAAGATATAGGTCGCGAACACTACTCAAAAATGAATTTTTGGAAATGTTGTAACGCAGGGGTAAATGTATGGATCCAATAGTATACAATGTTTTAGGAATAGTTGTGACATGTTTATGATTAATGGTGTCTATTTGTTAATGTTGTTTGTGCTTGTAGATGGGTAATAGGTATGGCATGTTCCTTTGGGATGATGAAATTGCATAATCTATGAATGAGAGTATAGATTTCCAAACAAGTTGCAAAAACTGTGAGTTTGCAATGGTGAAGTTAGAAATAACAACAAAGAAGCTAGAAAAAGTAAAGATGAAGATTGTTGTTAAGAAGAGGGAAAATTTCAATTTCAAGATTGCACTTGTTATGTCTTGGTTTATGTTTGCAGTGTTGTATAAGTTAATGTAATTTTCAAGATGGGTTTGTAATTATGTTGGCCCTTTGATGTCTAGGTTTATGTAGACAAGTTAATGTATTTTGAAGAACATGAAGACAGTGTAAAATGCTTTTTGAAGTAATGAAATGAGATTAGTACTTCATAATTTATAATTATGTTTTGGCCAAGTCATTACAAAAGGTGTGCAGAAGTCATGACAAAATAGAAAAAGTCACTATTATAGTTGTGCACAAGGTAGTACAAAATAGGTCATAAGTCATTACAAAAATACATACTTAAAGGACATAAGTCATTACAAAACGACTTTTTTTCTTTCTTTTTTGGAGATTTATTTGTTATCTTCTTTTCATTTTGAGATCCATCGCCTTCTTATGTTAAAATACCCCTCTCACCTTCTGTCAAACACATTTATTGGTCAGGGTTTGAACCAGGCCCTATAATTGGTTTTTGAAGCCATTTAAGTTTAAATCTCTCACTTAACCTCTTTCTCATTGCTTTTCCTCCTTCTAGGTTGAGTTTAGCTTTGCCTTTTTTTTTCCTTTCTGGCATTGATTTCAGTTTCGGATAGTATTTGCATTGAACCATCTATTGTATTGCACTCAGCCTGTGTTGTGTTGATGTTGATGTTGATGTCAGGTATGCTTGAGATAAGCTCATCATAAATGTCACCAAATAAACTTGTATCCACCTTTGGACAACAAATAACTACCCATTAATGAAATGCACATAGTAACAACACGTGACAAAAAAATTGCAGAGGTAAGCCCACCTCAGTAGGTTGACATTCATTCACTTCATCCATCTTAACCTCAGTAGGTTAAGATGTAGTCACTTCATCTACCTTAACCCCAGTTTGTTGATTTTCATCCACCTTAGCCTTGACTTTTTTCTACAATATACAAAATGAGATACAATATAAGATACATAGGTTGAGTTACAAAATAAGCAAACAACGTGACTAAAAAATATACCTTTCTTTTCAAGCCATTTGGATCTTGTGTTATGCTCTTGCATGATTGAACATTGTGACATAACTTGTCACATTTTGTACACATATTTGATCCACCAGGCAATCTTCTTCTAGCACCATCTTCACCATGTAACACCCCAATTTATTTTAATTATTTTTCGTAATTAAAATTATATGATGTTGTGTATATGTATGTGATTATGTGTGTTTTGGTTATGTTTAGGTTGCCCTTAGTATGGTGTAGTGACCTTAGAATTATAGAATTTAAGGTCTAGTAGGGGTGTGAGAGCATTTGTGTAGAACTTGGTGGTGTGGAGAGTATAATTAATTATTTAAGTTAGTTACTATTTATTTAATTAAATATAGGAGGTGATTATTGTTTAAATAAATATTTAAGTTTATTATTATTGTTATTATTTTAATTAGTTGGATTAAATAATAACAATATAATAATATAATAAATAAGGAAAATGGAGAGAAAACTATCACATCATATTTTTCGGAGAAAAAATGAGAAGAAAACTAAGGCAAGGGAGAGCTAGCAGAAGAGGCTTCTATTGTTGAGGTTGAAGAATCATTATGCAAGAACTCTAAGGTAAGGGTGAGGTTTTAACTATCTAAGGGATTCTATGATGACTAGTGGGTAGCTATAACATGTAGGGTTTGGATTTCTTCTCTTTATTCCTCAATATGATGATTGTTTGATTCTTAAATTATGGATTGAATTTTGTTGTGATAGTTGTTGTTGGAATTTCTATTTGGCTGTAATTGTTGTGGTTGAAATTAAGTGATCAAGAGATGTATGATGTAAATGTGTCGGTTGTTTAAATGTTCGTGTGTCAATGTCGAAATAAATGTTATGAATGATTTTGAAATGGAAAACTTGAATTTTTACACCTTGAAAAAATGTATTTTTCCTTGAAAACTGTTTTTGGATGAAGTATAGGAAAAAATGGTTTTGAAATAACTTAATAAGTTCTGGTGTAAAAATTTGGCAGAAAATTGCTTTTGTTGGGCTATTAATCGATTAACCATATATAGTTAATCGATTAACACGTTAAAAATACGCATTTTGGGCTTTTGGCATGGTTAGTCGATTAACCTGTTTTGGTTAACCGATTAACACTATAATGACAGATTTTCTGAAACTTTGAAAATTCATAACTTTCGTTCTATGTAATTGATTTGTGTGTTGTTCGAAGTGTTGGAAAGCTAACGCAATGAACTATCCTATAAAAATAGGTGTTATGTTAGAAGGTGGTTATTTGTTGTGTGTGGTGGCTAATTACATCATAATCATTATTATGTGTTGTGGCATAACTTGTAAATGCAATAATTGTTGCTTATGATGTTGCATGATGATGTTGTTGAGTTGTTGTGGCATGTTGTGTTGTGGCATAAATTGTAAATATAATAATTGTTGCTTATGATGTTGTATGATGATGTTGTTGATTTGTTATGGCATAACTTGTAAATCTAATAGTTGTTACTTATGATGTGGTATGATGATGTTGTTAAGCTGTTATGACATGTTGTGTTATGGCCTACAATAGCGTGATACATTGATTTCATGAGAGTCATTGTATGTTGTTATTGATATGCATTCATGATTGCATTAGTTGTGAGATAAGTTGTGTGCCCATGTGGGGGTGAGCGTCTTATTCAAATTTTATATTGTAGGATCATGTTGTTGTTGTTGAGGTGGTCGTGTGCCCATGTGTGGTATGAGCAATCACGGATGTCGTGTGCCCATGTGGGGTGTGAGAGAATTTAATGGAAATTCCGCATGGTACCACATGTATTGAGTCAAGTTGTGAGTCTCATTGCATTGCATTTTGAGTGTATTTGTTGTATGCTGGGATTTGGTTGTGGTTGATATATGTTGTGGGATGGGTGAATAAAGCATGTGATAACTATTTCTTACTTATTATCATGTTTTCCTTTATATGGTTACGATATATCACCCCTTCTGTTTGAATGTTACCTCCATGTGGGTAACGTGCAGATAATCCGCAGTATGAGCTCCTTTGTGAGTGGAAGATGAAGTCTTCCATTTATTCTCTTAGTTTGGCGTCTGCCCTGATATGTAACATTAGGGTCATGGAACGCTATGCTTTTCTTATGCTATGTTTGATTGAGATTTTAGACATCTCTTAGTCTTAGTTATTTATTTATTTGAATATTATGCTTATGTTGTAAGAAATATTTGTTGATGTTTCCGCTATTTTAATAAAAGTGAAGTTTAGAAATCTTTTATTATTATCATTGCTGTTAAACAATTTTAAAAATGATGCGTTGCATATCATGTATATGAGCAGGTGTTTGATGAAAGTACCATAATAAAGGGTATATTTTTCTCTAGAGTAACAATTATCAACAAATACTAACTATCTCCATAAATTAGCATATACGTGTCTGCATATCCTTCTATTATCTTCTTTGGTATGAGCTTTTCCTTCGATGCCATAGCTATAGTAGTTCCCACAAAGTAAATATATCTCATGTCTTGAATAATATCGCAGATCCCAACTGTCTCAGATGTTTGCATCTTCTTAACAACTGCCTTAGCTACCCACCTAGAGTTTGCAGATTTATTATCCAAAACCCTAGCACATGTGTGATTATCTAGTATCGTCTTTATAACATAAGTGTGTTTATGGTCCACTTTAGATCATATCATTAAAAAACCACATTTATCCTTGTAGTGAACCCTAACCTTGTAACTCTCATTCTTCACAAAAGTAATCTCCCTACCATTTAATACTAATCACTCACATATTACATCTCTAAAGTCATCTTGGGAATTGAATTGTATGCCGCAATTAAATTTAGAATTCTTTTTCAATTGCTCTCTCCTAAACTTATCAAACTTGGGTCATTTCTCATCATCAGAAACATCTGGATCAAAGTTGTCTAGCTCTTCACTTATATATTCATCATCTTCCCATTTCTTGTTTTTGGAACCACTTAATAACCCAACAACTATGGTGCCTTCATTAATGGATAGAGTGACATCAATTCCATCAAACCCATCTGCAATAACAATGGTTCCTTCATTCCCATTATCACTTAACCCTTCAACTTCATCATCATCACATCCATCCAACTCCACAATCTCATTTACACACCTAGGACTCTATACTATGACTTCAATATCAACGATATCATGCTCCGCAAATATTTCCCCATCTACTTAGGTCGTATAAGCGTATACGACGAACTTATAAGCATCATCATTGTTCATAATCTGGAAAAAGTTTTCATATATGTCCGGAATTTTAGTCCATCTTCTATACGTCTCGTCCCTTCTATGTAACCCCACCCACTCACCAAGATATGAATGCTAACCATTGACCAGCTATCAATGTGTTTCCCATAAATTACAGTGGAAACACCACCCCTGTATATCGTAACCCCATCATTCAAACAAACAAATTCCATTCCATGGTGAAATACAACATTGAAGACTTGCATGTTCTAGAATTAGTACAAGATAAATACTTAGAGAATAAGACAATATTTAAATCAACATACAGTGGAAACACAAACCTGTGGCATTTGCGAAGCCTCTACGACTTCTTCAGGATGGTCCTTCGTCTTCTCTGGTTACTTCGTTTTCTTCGTCTTCTCCGATTGTTTCACTTTCTTCGCCATCTCGGATTACTATTTTGGGTGAAAGGACAATTGTGATCCCTAGGTTTTCAAGAGGGGAAATAAGAAAATATTTCATTTGTAAATTAATTTAAATGCCACATAGGATATTTAACCTTAATTATAAAACTAAATACCCAGTCAGCAAAATACTACCCAGTCAACAAAATATTATATGTCATGTAGGATATTTTTGGAGAATCTTCACAAAAATTCTTCATCGGGTCATATTGGAGAGAATCTGAAAAAGTTAAAAGGAATAATAAAAAAAAAATCTTATAGAGGATAAATCAAAACTTGCTACAATGGAAGGGTAACGTATATTTAACCCAACTTTTTTATAACTGTTTAATTTTTTATTTTAATTATACGTAATAATATATCAGAAATCCTTTAAATTATTTTTTAATAATAGATTGATTCTTCAAAATAATTTCTATATCCTTTTTCTCACATTTTAAACCTTTAAAAATATGTGAAAGTTATATTCCTCATTGCACTTTATTATTTTCATACCAATAAAAATAATTGCATCTATAATAAAACCATTCACTCGGATAAAAAGGATAACCATATACACGTTTGATAATTAAAAGAATCAAATTGTTAAAAAACATAAAGACCAACTTATTAAAAAAAACTTAATAGACCTTTCTAATTTTATCTTAATATTCTTACAAATGATTGTTATGGATTGATCATATAATTTTTTTATATAGTATATTAATTAATTTCAAAATAATATTTTTTAAATATATATTTTTAATGAGTTGGGCTTTGAATGCTCACCGAAATCAAGATTAAGAAACATTTACATATATAATAATTTACCAAAGTCTTATGTCATAAAATCATAGTAAAATATTTTTTTTTTCCCCTTAACTATATCTTTAGGTTAAAATTAGTCTCTTAATTGTTTTTCGTATCAGATTGACCCCTTATCTCTTCAAGTTATTTTTATATAATTAGCGAAAAATTTAGTGACTAATTTTTGAATTTTTTTGTCGTGAATTAGAAAAAAAAAGGACTAATATGACACATTTTTAAAGTTAAAGGACCAATCCGACACGATAAAAAATTAAATGACAAATCTGAACACAATAGTATAATTAACGGACCAAAAAATATATTTTGCCTAAAATCAATATAGATATATAAAAAAGTTAAAAATAAAATTGATATAGTAGCACTAGAGATGTGGAAAATATCCGCTAAGATCCAAATTCATAGC
Source organism: Lathyrus aphaca (assembly GCA_963966055.1). Taxonomy (NCBI): domain Eukaryota; kingdom Viridiplantae; phylum Streptophyta; class Magnoliopsida; order Fabales; family Fabaceae; genus Lathyrus; species Lathyrus aphaca. The sequence goes on from OZ014519.1 coordinate 599,339,320, forward strand.
CAAATCCAAATCCGTTTTAAATATCCGAATATACTTGAATGATTATTAACCGGTTTTTAATGATTTTGGTTATCCATTCATATAATTCGGATATAAATAAATAGTTATTAACCGATTAAATATTTTTGGATTCGATTATAATTCGGTTATTATCTAAAATCCAAAATTTTTAATTTTCAAAATAAAAAAAAAATCTGAATTATTTTTTAAAACTTGATTTTTTTTGAACCGGTTATATAATCATAACCAAATTTATAACCGATTTTATAACCAGTTTTGATTAAATTGTGGTTTTGGTCCTCCATATCATTTAAATGATTTGAAAATGGTTATGATTTGATTTTTAAAAATAACCAACCATACACACTCATAAGTAACACATATAATAATAATATTGTATAAATTTGACCAATTATATAATTATTTAATACAATTTAAAATATATGATTATTTTTCATTTACAATTAAGTATATCATTTTAAATTTTGCATTTGTATCTAAATACATTTTATATCGCATCGAATAAGTTTTTTATCTCATAGGTCATTATCGCATCAATTTTTTTTTATCTTTCTTCATCTCACGAGTCATTTTTTTACATTTTTATTTAAAAAAAATATTAATTTATATCTAAATACATTTTTTATTTTTTTTTCTCCATCAAAATTTACATTTGTATATAAATACATTTTATATTAAATCAAATATTTTTTATATTTCACGGGTCACTATAAACATAATGCATGTTTTATTTTAATCAATAATTATCTTAATATGAAAGATAAAATCATTATTATCAATTTTTTTCATCTCACGAGTCCTTTTTTACTATTTGTATTTTAATACAATTGAATTTATATAATTATTATTCACTTAAAAATTAATAGCTAATTTTAAATTTAAATACTCATATAAATACATTTATAACGTTCCGATACATATTTAAATATATTTTATATTGTATCAAATAATTTTACTATAATAATAATATTGTATAAATTTGACCTTTGATATGGATGGGCATAATTTCTAAATAAATTTTTTTATTTCTAGAATTTGTTGATGCTTTAAATACTTTTAACATGAAATTTTTGTTTATTTTAATATTTTTGGGTTTTTTAAAGACATAAATTATCATAATCTTTTATGGGATATATTAACGAGTGCTCTCAAGCACTTGTTAAGAGATTAAAATGATAAGTTAATTATTATTTAATAGATTAAAAAGATATTTTATTATATATATATATTTTATTATGAGATTTTATTATCAGAGGTGAGAGAAATAATTGTTCCTCTCACCTCTTATAGTAAAATCTCTCTCACTTGATATATATATATATATATATATATATATATATATATATATATATATATATATATATATATATATATATATATATATATATATATATATATATATATTCTTACTTCAGAAGTAAATTATTAAAACTTACCCCACGTCTTGACGATTAATTCATTTGTAATCAATGATTATAATAATTAATAATTATTCAACATGTGATTAATTGTTTCTCTCTCCATATTTAATTATTACACACTAATTATTATACCATTGATTAAAAATGAATCAATGGTCAAGATGTGAAGTAAAATTTAGAAACTTTTTCTTGGACTAAGAATATTTCGGTTCACCTATATATATATATATATATATATATATATATATATATATATATATATATATATATATATATATATATATATATATATATATATATATATATTCAACAGTTTATTATTATTTTTAAATTTTTTAAATTTTTAAAAGAAAGTGGTAGAAACATTACCATTTGTTAAAAAAAAAGTATTTTTTTTATTATGAGATTTTATTATCAGAGGTGAGAGAAATAATTGTTCCTCTCACCTCTTATAGTAAAATCTCTCTCACTTGATATATATATATATATATATATATATATATATATATATATATATATATATATATATATATATATATATATATATATATATATTCTTACTTCAGAAGTAAATTATTAAAACTTACCCCACGTCTTGACGATTAATTCATTTGTAATCAATGATTATAATAATTAATAATTATTCAACATGTGATTAATTGTTTCTCTCCATATTTAATTATTACACACTAATTATTATACCATTGATTAAAAATGAATCAATGGTCAAGATGTGAAGTAAGATTTAGAAACTTTTTCTTGGACTAAGAATATTTCGGTTCACCTATATATATATATATATATATATATATATATATATATATATATATATATATATATATATATATATATATATATATATTCAACAGTTTATTATTATTTTTAAATTTTTTAAATTTTTAAAAGAAAGTGGTAGAAACATTACCATTTGTTAAAAAAAAAGTATTTTTTTTAATTATATATACCATCATCATGTATAAAGACTTTCTCTTCATAATATAAATTATAATAAGTGTTATTTACAAAATTAAATTTATAATTATAAAATTATAATAATATAGTTTGAAGAATGACAAGAGGGAAGATGATAGAGATAAATTAAAAGAAAAAACATTTTGAGAAAAAAATTGTTTTTAATATTTTAAAAAATAATAAATTATATTAATTAAATAGAATAATTATATTTATTCTAAAAAAATGAATGGACAAGATTTGACATCAAAATAAATTCTCAAAATTTAAAATTACTATATTTATTTCGAAATTTATATTTGACATTAAAGTTTATTCTTAGGCACTAAGAGTACAATTTCTTCAAAGATACACACTTCAAACATTTATTTCTAAATGTATTTTATTGACCAATCTAAAAAACTACTTTCAATAAATTATATTTTTATTATAAAAATGGAAATAAAAGAAATGTAGAATTAATTTATACTGTCAATCAATCACAATTATGTATCATAATAAGAATATAATTTCTTCAAAGATACACACTTCAAACATTTATTTCTAAATGTATTTTATTGACCAATCTAGAAAACTACTTTCAGCAAATTATATTTTTATTATAAAAATGGAAATAAAAGAAATATAATAGTAATTTATATGTCAATCTATCACAATCATGTATCATAATAAAATATATTTTTATCTTTAAAAAATTGATATTACATGATAATTAAAAGTATTTTAATTGGTTGTATTAAGGGAATCGTCTTGAATGCTGACCGAAATCAAATCAATTCTGAAGTTTTAAAAATATTAGTAAATATAATTAACTTTTTAAAAATAATTTAATGAATAAAAATTCACTTTAAACAATAAAAAAAAAATCACAAATTCAAATATACGCCTTTCCTTTTAATGTTTTTTATATCTACCGACCATACTTTAACGAGACAATATAATTATATTTTAACAAAAGAAGTCCTCACATCATAAAATCATTTAATTATATAAATCCAAAAAGTCAAAAATAAAATGGATAAAGTAGCATAACATGATATCATAGTCCTTTAGTTTTTGGTAGAATCAATATCCTACATTTTATATAAGACATTTGTAAGCTTTTGATTGGTGGAACTGATCCTACAAATAACCACATTTCATATCACAATTAATTATTACAAGCATATCCAATATACATAGTAAAATAAAAAGCTCAAATTTATATAATTCCGAATAAACCTAAAAGACAAAACATTTAAATCCAATGGCTTATAATAAAAAAATCTAGATCCAACGGCATATTCCATGCCATGTGCTAGATGAACCTTCCCCAAATAAAATCAAACGTTGAAAAAAACGCGCTTTCCGTGATTGACCACTTTTTTTCCTTTTTCTGTTTCTTTTTCTCTTTCTTTCTTCCTTCCTTCAACCCCAAAAATACCATACACCCTCCCAAAACCAGAAACACTTTAAACCCAAAACCATTCAAAATTTACTAATTCCCTTTCTGATTCTTCTACGATCACATCATTATGAGATTCTCTTTCGATCCAACGGTCAACAACCTACCAACCACGAGCCTTTGAATAGAGTCCGTTTTTTTTTTTTTTTTTTCAGTTTTGATATCTTTCTTCTCAAATGAATTTCTCAAAATCTCAGGTCTGGCAACCGTGTAAGAAGAAAAGGCTCTGATATATAATCAATTTTTTTAGAGAGAGAAGTGAAATAGTTTGAAATTTACTACGTATAGAGAGAGAAAGTAAGAGAGAGAAATGACGTCTCGTTCGTCGCACGGCGTTGGAAACAGCAGCGGTGGCGGCGGACGGCCGAGAGCTGGACGGTATGAGCTAGGTAGGACGCTAGGAGAAGGTAATTTTGCGAAGGTGAAGTTTGCGAGGCACGTTGAAACTGGAGAACATGTAGCTATCAAAATTCTCGATAAGGAGAAAATTCTCAAGCACAAAATGATTCGTCAGGTTCATTTGTTGTGAATTATGTTCATTTGATTTGATTTGATTTTCTGTGCGCATCTGATCGTCCTTCTTCATTGTTACATTTGCAGATTTTTTGTTTTTGTTTTCAAAGTTCAATGCTGTTTAATCATTAATCTCTTAATATTAACGCTTCTTGCTATTTATCGCAAAGAGAAATAAGTAAAATGAAATTAGTTAATGAATAAAGATATTTCTGAAATAAACAGATGAAGAATTATTATTAGTTTAGCTTTTGTGTTCTGTTATGGAATTAGAGTTTGATTATTAATTTTTACTTTGATTTGATATGAATTATTCATTTATATCTGTGTGTTTGCTTTGACTCTGTGATTTGATATGAATTATTGATTTATTTCTGCGTGTTTGCTTTGACTCTGTGATTTGATCTGAATTATTGATTTATTTCTTTGTGTTTGCTTTGACTCTGTGATTTGATCTGGCAATGGTAAATATCGGCTGACATTGTAGGGTTTTCTGTTTTAATCCGCTATAAGGGCTCTGCGAAGTGGCCTGTATGGCAGGTATTTGGCTCTTGCCATCCGCCATCAACAATACTTGTGCAAATTTGAATTAAATATTTATGATTTGGGGTAGGTTTCGGGAAGATTTTGAGTTTTTGATAAGTTTTTGTGCAGCTAGAGTAACAAGTTTGTAGAGTTTTTAAATCTGATTTGGAATATGGCGGCTGGCAGAAACAGTATTAAAAACCGAACACGAAACACTGTTGATGAGCTTGGCATTTGTTTGTTTTCTTCATAGTTGAAGTATGTAAAGCAAAGTCATTTTCTGAGCAGGATAGAGGTTTCAGGTTTTGCTTGTTGCAATATTTTCTATGCAAAACTGACATCCTTAAAGACTGAACATTGTGCTCCAACCAAAAGATTGCATACCACCGCAGATAGTTTCCTTTATAAAATGGCAAAGCTGTTCCTTTGTTCACATAAGTATCCTTATTACAATGCACAAAATAAATGGTTTACAGTTTCTGAAAGCTAATTCATCTGCTCGCAATATATATTTTTGAAAAAGTGTGGCGTGAGTTGGCCTGGAAATCGGAAACACGTCCTTTCTATAAATTCTTATTAGTGCAATTCCTGACTAATGAAATTGAACTTATAAAATGTGTTGAATTTTGTGTGTTTGTAAAGAAGGAATATGGTAGACACTTTGCCAGCCGTTAGCTAGTAGAATAGGAAACTGCGTATATGTTTTAGACCTGGAATTGGAATTTGCTAGTGATAGAACCAGTTCTTTTGTCTACCTCAGAAGCAGAGATTGTTCCGTATTTTAAATCCTGACCTATGATTATGTGCAGTGTTATCAGATAGCAGCCATGGTGGCACTATGGCGGATATATATGGCAGTTTTTGGGCTCGTCACAATGGTAAATTTTGCCTGATATTGCGGGTTTTTCTGCCATAATCCGCTATAATGGCGCTGCAAAGCGGTTGGGATGGTGGGATTTTGGCTTTCTGCCATGGACCTCCATCCGCCATCGACAAGACTGATTGGTGTCATATTTGTACTAATCATCACTGTCTCTGCAATAAGATCTATCTATCGATCCTATTAGGAAAAAAGTATATAAATAGTATTTGTAAGAAATTTTTTGAACATTGGCTTTCAAACTATTTATGTGTTGGCAATAGTTAAATAGGTCAACTATTCAAGTTTAATACTACGTGTTTTGTGTGGTAGTGAGAAAATTGTTTGGTAGTCTATATATTGTATTGAAGTTACATTTTAATAAAACATTGTTGGTGAAACCCTCAACATGTAGGCATGGTTTGCATGAATAACTTCCGCTAAATTTCTGGGTTTATTTTATTTTCTCTGAAGCACAATTACTCTAGTCTTTCCTGATATTCTGTTGTTCACTGTTATGCAGATAAAACAAGAAATATCAACAATGAAACTCATTAGACACCCAAATGTTATTCGTATGCATGAGGTTAGAAGGAAGTAAATAATTGCTTCGAAGTATTTTACATTAGCATGGTTTATTTCTATCCTCATATTTTTCCCAATTTTTATTCTCAGCTTTTCTAACTGCCCTCTGCATTGTAAATTACAAATTCTGTGTGTAGGTAATAGCTAACAGGTCAAAGATATTCATTGTAATGGAACTTGTGACTGGTGGGGAGCTTTTTGACAAAATCGTAAGGCTTTTTTTTTTTTTACCTCTATGTGTGCTTTGAAGGCCATAATTCTTTATATTAGCAAGCATTGTTCTTTTATTACCTCTTATTTTGTTGCTTTTTCTATTATTAACTTGAGCCAGGCACGCAGTGGGAGGTTGAAAGAAGATGAAGCAAGAAAATACTTTCAGCAGCTTATATGTGCTGTGGATTACTGTCATAGTAGAGGTGTTTGCCACAGAGACCTAAAGGTGTATATTACTTATTCACATTTTTCCTTTTGCTTCTATTTTAAAGAGATTATTTTTTTCTTCAATGCATTCTCAGTAAAAGAATTTTTTTTTCTTGAGAGGGAATATACATACCTAACCATGGATGGCTTGTGTGTGTGAAAGATACAGGCATGGAAAAAAATAATTAAAAAAAATTAACCTGTTACTATGTCTTTTTGTATTAAAGCCTGAGAATTTGTTGCTGGATGCTCATGGAACGCTTAAAGTATCGGATTTTGGATTGAGTGCATTACCTCAACAAGTTCGGGTGAGTTATGCTGGCTGGCTTTTAAAGTTTATTAAATTGATCAGGACTAAACAGTTGCTGATTATCATATTAATTATCATTTATTAATAGGAAGATGGGCTACTTCATACAACATGTGGTACGCCAAATTATGTTGCTCCAGAGGTATTTTAGCTCTACCTTAACTCTACTTTCTACTTAGCATTTACTTAACGAGTATTTTTTAATCACTGCTCCCTTGTTATCTAGGTGATTGATAACAAAGGGTATGATGGTGCAAAGGCAGATCTCTGGTCATGTGGTGTTATCCTTTTTGTTTTAATGGCTGGCTATTTGCCCTTTGAAGAAGACAATCTTATGGCTTTATATAAAAAGGTAATTCAAGTTTATGATGTCACTATTGGGGAACATTAACATATTGAATTTCATGAACCTTATAGCGCATTTTTGTTGCGCAAGTATAGGATAGAAAACATGCTAGTATAAGGAGGTGGATACAAAATAGGATACTATAGTGACATGATAGAAAACATGATATTATTATTTTTTAATATTTTCAATATTAATAACTCTTATACTGACCACTATAGGATATGATACATTTATCCTATTATGACTCTTATACTGACCTACTAGAGAGTCTTTACTACCTTTGTAATTTTTGCAGATTAGAATGCACAAAACTGTAAGTCTTTTAGGAAGGTGTTAACGTTAGTTAATTTTGAAAGGATTTTTTTAGTACTATATGCATGCCCATAATCATTGTTCTATTTCATTTATTATTAAATTTCTACTTTTGACAATTTATAAAGATACGATTTTTGATTGATCATTGTGGCGTCGTTCAACCTAAATAACAGATCTCATTTAGTGGAATAAATCTTGGTTGTTGTTGTTAACCTTTAGATTATTACTATTTTTGTTTAGATTTTCTCACAAAAATTAGATGATAATAGTGGATATTGATTCTGTAAGAGTGTGCTTTGCAAAGGCATGCTTAGATTTTGAATTGCTGAACAAATATAGTATTTTATTGTGATGTTTTGTTGTCGTTTGACCAATATAACTCTTTCATTTAATTATGTTATACTATAATAGAAACAAAATTTTATCTTTGATATTTTATGTTGACGTACTCCATAACCTTCATTTTTTCTAAAATATATTTCACAGCCATACGCATATACTGCATCTTTATCGTAGAACCTATCATCCCAGCTGCTAAATGATATGCTACCTCCAGTATTTCTATGAAAGTGTGGAGTAATTAATGGATCTTTCCTTTAATACAGTCCTATATTATATGTTTCATAATAGTGCCGCCTAATGTGTTTTTTTTTCCTATGACGAGTGACAGATTTTTAAGGCTGAGTTCGCTTGTCCTCCATGGTTCTCTTCAAGTGCTAAGAAACTAATCAAGAGAATCCTTGATCCCACTCCCCGCACTGTATGTCTAACTTGTATTATTTTTGTTTAATCTCATTGTACTTTTCTAGTAGTCTGGCTTGTAGTAAATATTTCTCTTTTTCCATCTCTTAATGTGAAATCAAATATGTGAAACCAACCTGTTTTTCTTTTCTCTTAATGATTTGAAACAGCGGATTACAATTGCTGAGGTAATTGAAAATGAGTGGTTCAAGAAGGGATATACGCCTCCTGTGTTTGAACAGGCTAATGTTAGCCTTGATGATGTGAACTTTATTTTCAATGGTTCTATGGTAAGTCTTTCGATATTTTGGCTATCTTGATTAATTTCTGTTCATCTTAGCTTTGGATTTTAGGCTTATCTGGATGTTCTTTGTGGAGCACAGGATTCAGATAATAGTGTTGTTGAGAGGCCTGAAGAGGGGCCTGTTGCACCCGTGTCCATGAATGCATTCGAACTTATCTCTAAATCTCAGGGCCTCAACCTTAGTAGTCTTTTCGAGAAGCAAATGGTAGGTGTATCTAATATAAAAAATGAATTCTAGAGATTCCTATCCTAGAAATTTGACATGTCATTGTTTGAAGAAATGAAAACTAAATTTTGTTTTACGAGGACCTTATCAAATTACATCATGATCAGATTACATGTGTAACATTTTTTAGTTTTTCATTTCACTTCTTTAACTCTATCTATTTCTATTTGTTGATTGTTAGTTGTGGCTAAAGATAGTTGTATATTATGGTAACTAGGGACTTGTTAAAAGGGAAACAAGATTCACATCCAAATGCTCAGCGAATGAGATAATTTCAAAAATTGAGGCAGCTGCAGGACCTCTGGGTTTTGATGTCAAGAAGAACAACTGCAAGGTAAAAGAACCTATGCATATTTTTCTTTCTATATTTACCTTTTAATGTTAGCTCCTATCTGTTTTCTTTCAAAATTTTAACAGATAATGATTTTCTGTTAAGTTTCTATTTCTGATAGTATATTTTATTCTGCATTTCAGTTAAGGATTCACGGGGAAAAGACTGGACGGAAAGGTCATCTATCTGTAGCCACAGAGGTATATGTTATGAAATCTTCTCTCATGTTCTCTTATGCGTTCTTCATGCTAATTTATTTGTTTTCAGGAATCAAGACTGTTTCTAATGCTTCTATAAGTGTTTCTTTCCAGATCTTGGAGGTGGCACCTTCAATTTACATGGTTGAGATGCGAAAGTTTGAAGGAGATACTCTGGAATTTCACAAGGTAAGCTCAATTCACAAATCATTGTGCATTAAGAAGATTTTACAAGTCGAACCTTTGATCTTCAAGACTAAGAGCCTACTCTGACTAAGTTGTATTTATTTGCAGTTCTACAAAAGTATATCTACTGGGCTGAAAGATATCGTTTGGAAAGCAGATCCGATCGCCGAAGAAATAGACATCGGTTAGTTTTCTAGTCTTGCAATCTTAATACTTGAATTGACAAAGTGAGAATATTTAGCAGTTTGGCACTGACAATTTTTTTGTTAATTAATTCAGACTTCTAATGTAATATTTGTTTCAATTTGTATGTGCAGGTAGCAGTAGTAAATCAAAATAATTGTTGCCCAAGTCTTCATCTTTGTACAAAGTATAATCACATACTTGTGTATTATTATTATTATTGGGTAAAAGTGGGCAATAGCCTGAGTTTTTTTATTTATATAGGAGTATCTGATACTGCTTATTGAACAAACTTTTATCTTTAGTGCTGTGAATAAACACATTACAAATGCAAAGGGAAAACTGGCTCAATAGAAGTAAGATATTTCTAAGCATTTATATGTATGATCAGTCTATTGTGTACATTAGACTTTGATAATAAATTATTTGTTCAATAGGTTTTGTGAATTATTATTATTATTATTATTATTATTATTATTATTATTATTATTATTATTTTACGTTTTGTGTTAAACAACTTCGATGTCGACTCTAGTGATATATAGAATGTATTTTTTGCAAGTTTAACCACTGTGTCACTCTTAAAAGATGCACAATAAGTTACTAATGGTATTATTAACTATAAGCTAAATATTTTAAATACAACATCAATCATCAATCAAGTTTTATTTCACTAATTAAAATCAATTATATGAATCAAATTTTGTGATAATGTTTTTAACTAATATTATGTTTTCTTAATCTAATTTGTTAATCTTGAGATTTTTCTTGTAATAATTTTTTTAATATTTAAACTATGTGATTTATAAAATGATATGGTCACTAACTTTCGCTTTAGGTTAGAAATGTTGAATAAGTGACATCAAATATAAAGATGGGGAGATTGCGTTGAAAAACAATGTTCAATTAAAAATTATTTTATAAGTGCAATTGTTTAAAACAATTTTAAAAAGAGTAAGGAGTACAATAAATAAAACGAGTAAATTATAGTTAAAATCAGTTTGAAAATAGTGAATATAAACAAGCAATGAAAATATATATGGGATAAGAAGCAAAAATAACAAGTAATGAAAATATATAAGGGATAAGAAGAATGCACTATAAGATTTATATAGATTCAGCCTAACCACTTGGCTTATATCCTCTCTTCAAGAATTACTTCTTAAGAGTTCCAATATATATGAGAGTTTTTTGCATATTATTTCCACGAACATTCTTACAATTGAATTTAGAGATTTATACCGGTTATCTTCAAAACCAAACATGAGATTTTTATACAAGGCTAATTCCTAAACCAAATGAAAGCTTTTATATTATGCGCAACTCACAAACCAAAATGGAGATGCTAATGGATAATCTCTTGAACCAAATGAGAGCTTTTATAATAGGCAAAACTCACAAACCAAACATGGAGATTTTAATGGATAATCTCTTAAACCAAACAAGGACTTTTATAACAGAAAAAACTCACAAATCAAACATGGAGATTTGAACAAATAATCTCACAAACCAAACACAAACTTCTTAATTAGGTTTAACTCAGAACCACACAACACAAATCTCACAAGAGATATTACAAATTTGCCCCACACTAGAACCAAAAAACTCACATGTGACTTACACTCTCAAGACACTAAGGCAAAAATGAAGAAATAAGGAGATAGAAGAAAGAGGAGAGTGAGAAAGAGTATTCAAAATATGTTGTGGTATCAATGAAACGATAAATGAGTTATCTATTCATAGGACAAAGTGTGGTTCAAAAATAGAAAGAATCTATGGGCCTTCTAATGACAATAATTGATTATGTATATCAAATAATCAATTATACGGTTCAAATATGGAAGGTTTTTCGATAACATTGTCACTAACTGATTATGGCTTCCTCTAATTGATTATTAGGTTTACAAAATGATAATTGATTAACCTAAATGAGATAATCGATTATGCCATGTAAAAAACCTATTAATCGATTATAAATAGTCCTTAATCCATTACTAGGAACAAAAAGGGTTTCTAGTAGTTTTACCAAAATTAGATAGGTTTTCCAATCATTTAAAATGTGTGTGATTTTCCTTAGTAAATCAACAGCTAATAATATACCTTTACAAACACAAATCACTCACACGGATAAGGTGAGATTTAACACTTCCTCTCTTTCACAATTTTAAAAATACAAGATCCTTTGCTTGATTCATTATTGATTTAACACTTTATCTAAGACTTGATTTCTTTAATCGGACGAGGCTTTATAAGATTTATGATAAATACCATCATTAAAGAGATTGCTTGACTGAGATCATCAGGGATTTCACCGAACGTTGCTTGATATTAGGTATTTTCCTTTAGAAATAAGCTTTGAAATCTTCATCTCCAAGCATAATAACTTGAGGAGAATCTCCATTAGGTGTTATCCTTTAGAGATAGACTTTGAAACCTACTATCTTACTTCTACTTAGGAAAAAACAGTGAATTTCTAAGACTCATGTCTAAGTATCCAACCTCACATTTGTCCACCATGGTTTATGATATTTATGATCATCTAGATGATTTAGGGATCGTTTCTCCTCCTCCTTTTCAGGGCGGTTATGCTCAAATGAGTAATGATGGGGATGATGATGGTGCAAAATAGTCTAAATGTGTGAAGATAAGTCTCTCATTAACCTTGGTTAGGGTTTTAATGAAGACAAATACATCATCAAAAGAAGAAAAAGAGAAAGTCAACGATGATAAAAAAGAAGAAAAAGATAAAGACAATGAATGATAAATATGGAGACAAATATCGATAATGACAAAGTGGAAAAGTCAATATTGAACAAAATTAAGATTGTCTTTATCTTTGATATATCATAATTCATATTATATATCACTTAAAATCTCATAAAATCTCATTCAAATTTAACCACATAAAATCCATTAAAGTTGTCCCTTAAAAAGTCAATTTTAGTGTTGAAATGGAAATTGTATTAGAATACAACCTTATGATATTTGAATCCCAGCGAGAATTTCTAAAAAAAGATAGAACGTTGCAATGTGATACTCGTATACATGATTTTGGTATGAAAAATACATATTGAATCAGTGTGTTTTTCATGAAACATAATAACTATTTTGATTGACAATGCTTCATGAAACCTTTTCAAATTTACGCAATCATTCATAGAAGTTTTTAGAAGTATGTATAAAGCATCAGACACTAGAAATTAAATTATCAACTTCCAAAATCATATTTATAGTAATTAAAAATCATTTTCAAAGTATTCTTTCACACTCTTGTTTCTTCTCCTATTGATGTTCAACAACACTTCATTCACTAGTTACTCATCAGCCATTCACTCACTAGTTGAATACATAGTCCCTGATAACATTTTTAGAAACAAAAATGTTGTATCTTAGGTAAAAGTGCTTTTGATATAGCAGTGAAGCCATTTAAACCAACAAAGTTATTTAAATCAGTAAGAACTAAGATTAAGAACTAATAACACTTTAATTAAACTGGTTAATATTTTGAAACTGTTGGCCAACCAATCAGATGAAGGCTTCAGAAGGGGAATTTTCAATAGAGAACTGGGTAGTTGTGTTGCCGCAATATATGTGTTTTTCATGTTCACTTTTTTCCACACCTTCCTATTCTTTTTCTTTGTTTGGTTTTTCTTTTATATATATATATATATATATATATATATATATATATATATATATATATATATATATATATATATATATATATATATATATATATAAACAATTGTAATAGAATAGAATACTAGTTGTATTCCAAACCAAACAATCTTAGTACAAAAATTATCCTAACCTTTAAGAGCCGGACAAAGCTAAGACGCCACGCCTAAAAAAAAATTGGTGGGACAATTACACCACTCATAATAATTACAAATATATCTATGTTTTGATGACACACATAGCTACCACCAAAAACATTACACAATTCTATAGAAAATTTTCTCATGATCCCCGATCGCTTCATTAAACATAATTTGATTTCGCATCCACCATAAACACATACAAGTGCAGAACCAAATTATAGCTACCATTTTTTTTCGTGAAGTCCTCCCCACCACCCTCACAAACCATTCAAATAAATTATCACAACAATTTGTTGCGACGAACTACTCAATAACAATCCATTCAAACACCGCCTTCCAAACTAAGCAAACTCGCAGGCAAGAAATAAAAAGATGAAAAGAAGATTCAATTGGATTAAAACAAAAAGAACATACCAAATAGTGAGGATTCAATATTATTCCTCTGGTCTCCAGATTCGAACGAGTAGGAAGCTTGTCCAAACACAATCACCAACAAAATAATTTAACCTTCTTAGGGATATTTGATTCCCACAATAAATCTAAAGCTACCTTGAGAATATTATTCAATTCGCAATAACCACGACCCCTCAACAATCCATCATAGCACGATTCCAAAAAATGATACGGTGAAGCTCTTGGCCAAACAAAACAGACCTGATTATCTGGTTTAGGATTCACCCCAACAAGAATTTCCATTAATTCCAACAGTTCTGCAAATTTCGCCTCTTGTAAAGACTCATCCCCAATCCTACACTGCCAAACGCCATCAACCCATTGGCCACAGTCATAATCTGCAATATTTTTTCTATCTGAAATAACATATAAAACAGGAAAAAAATTCTCTTAATGGTAGCATATCCAACCATTTCGCATGGCAGAAAGAAAGAGTCATTCCCTAATTTATACGAAAATTGGTCCAAGAAACCAACAACCTCAGTATAATCACTCAATAATAAAACATCCCTCCACCAAAGTGAATTCGACTTAGCATATGTTGCATATGATTTTAACATAATCCTTTTAACAATATGGCCATGCCTGAATTGCAACAACTTCTGCCAAATTGCATCAGTTTCTTAAATGATCCTCCACATCCATTTTGTCAATAATGCAACATTAAACTCATGTAAACTTTTGATTCGTTTATGTAACAGAAGTCACGATTAACGTTTTTTTCTTCCTCTCATAGTAGCTTCATCATAATACATGGTTCAATATTGTTTCTCTAGGCTTCAAATAGAAGTTGTGATTATGATGATACTAATATCAAAGAAGTTTCTCCCAAGTGCACATGGACACACCTATTTGAAATAGAATAGGGGCAGGCGCCCTCACTAACAAAAAAAATCTATGAATAACACTTTCTATATATTAATATATGGTTTAAATGCACTTTTGGTTCTATAAGTTGGCGTATTTTTTATTCTGGTACATACATTTGTTTTTTTTGTCTCAGTCCCTATATTTTACTTTTGCGTTCGTTTTAGTCTCTAAAACCAAAATCCACAGAAAAATTCGCAGGAAACCTATGTATTTTGGCTTTAGGGATTAAACGCAAGCAAAAAGTAAGATATAGAGACTCAGGCAAAAAAAACTTACAGAGATCAAAATAAAAAACTCACTAACTTAGAGGGACCAACTGACTATTTAAGCCTTAATATATTTATTGATAAAAAGTATTTAATTAAAATAGAATATTAATTAATTAAAAATATATATTTTTTTAAATATATAGTATTAGAAATTAGATGGAAAATAATTGTCTAAGGTCTCGTTTTTTAAAATTGATTTTAAAATTAAAATATATTCTATTAAAATATAGTCGAGTTGGTTTTGTGCTAAATTTCTAAAGAGTTTATTACTAACATTTCAAATTATAATTATGGTACTGACAAATTCTTAGATATCTATAATAAGTAGTTGGATATTGATATATTTAGTGTAAAATAATATAAAATATTAATTTATTTTTAAATAAAATATATATAAGAGATGATATGACATTGAATGTAGTTGTGCTATTAGATGAAGGTAGGGTGCCAGAATATTCACCTTATATGTTTTTCTCAAAGACAAATTATATCACTAAAAAATATTTTATTTTATTTTTCAAGAGAGAATATAGTTGATTTAGAGATAAAAACAATTTTTTTACTCATTATTTAACTCTTTACATATGAGTTCGTAATAGATACTTTTAAAAGTTAGATCATTTAGCTCATTATCTTAGTCAGTTCCATGATATCCATGACTAAAATATTGTCATGATATCAATTGTATTGTTTATTCAACGATCTCTCGTCATAATAAACAATACAATATCGCTACAGTTTAACAATATATGTCAAGATCAAATCAAAATTTATAACTATAATTTAACATTCGATAAATGAATATTCTTGGAAGAGACCTTATCAGTAACTATTTAAATTCACAAAAAAAGTTATAAATGATCAATTCATATTAAGAATAAATGAACATCAATTGTTTAAACCTAAAAGTACTTTTATTAGCCGATTATGTATAAATGAACATGTTTTTCCTAAACCTAAGCACTCAATATGAAAGTGAACATCAATATAATTGAATAACAAAAGTATAATGTCATGATCCAGAGTAATACATATATTTATAATGAAAAACAAATATAATCTCAACAAAAGAAAACTTATCTACTCATACCAACAATAGCAATACATAATGAGTAGAAGTATAAAAACATTAAACAATTTATCAAACCTCTGCTGAAATCCACTTTAACATTGAAGTGAATTTTAGCAGAAATTTAATAAATTATATGATGTTGTTCTACTTCTACTCATTAAGTATTGTTATTGGCAATATGAGTAGATATGTTCTCTTTTTCTGAGATTATATTTGTTTTCCATTATGAAGTATATCTATTATTCTTAATCGTGACATTAAACTTTAGTTATTCAATTGTATTTATATTCACTTTCATTGAGTGCTTAGGTTTAGACAAAGGATGTTCATCTATACCTAATCGGCTAATAAAAGTACTCTTAGGTTTAGACAAATGATGTTCATTTTTTCCTTAGATGACATGATCATTTATAATTTATTTTGTGAATTTATATATTTACTGATAAAGAATCTTTAGATTTAGGCCCAAAATATTCATCTATCAATTATAGCTATAAATTTAGGTTTGATATTAACATTATTGTTAAATCGTAGTGGTAATGTAATATTTATTTTGAGGAGAGATCGTTGAATAAAAAATATGATTGTTATCATGACAATATTTAAGACATAGATACAAATTAAATGTTCTAACTTTTAAATTGACCTAGTTTGAGCTCTTCTTCTATTTCGAGCTCTTCTTCATATGCAAAGAGTTAAATAATGAGTTAAAAATAATAAAAGAAGTTGTTTCTATCTCTAAATCAACTATATTCTCTCTTGAAAAATAAAATAAATACTTTTTAATAGAGATAAATTGACTTTGAGAAAAACATATAATACAATCATTATAATTTGAAATAATAGTCAAAAACTATTTTGAAATTTAGCACAGAACCAACAAATATAGCATATATTTTAATTTTAAAATTAACTTTCAAAATAAAATACTAACAATTATATAGAACTAGACCTTAAACTAATAATATTTTTGTAAAAAATATTTTTTAATTAATTGATGAATATTCTATTTTAATTAAATATTTTTTATTAGTCTATATTAATGTATAAAAAGTATCATTCATATATTTTTCTTGAAAAGAAATGTACGATAAAAACATCATTTGAAGAGAGAAAAATAACACATATACGGGTAGATGAAAAAGAAAAAACATAAAATATAAGATATTAAAATATAAAATTGTAAATCAAACTAAACCACACAGTTTTGTTAAAAAATAGTTCAAACATATCTGAATCAAATACAATTTTTTTACGGTTTTGACTTAATTTGATTTGATTTACGAATTTCAATTTTAAACATCCCTAATTCCTAATATGATGATCCAGAATAATTTCCGAAGGATATTCTCTTTATGAATTTAGAGGGAATGAGAATATATAATTTATGAGAAAATGAAGTAGAGAAAAATAGATAAAATTTTTAAAGTTGAAGGAATGATTATACTAGCAAAGTAATAATAATATGTGGATGATAGACATCTGATAAGAATCTTAAAAATCCATTCACACCCAATCAATTTCCAAAGACATCTCCACGTGTCATGCTCCATAACTCTCCATAATACAAAAACATCCTCAGCACTATCCAAACATCCTCAGCACCACCATGTTCCAACCTGTAAGAACCATAGCTCTACACTCACCTTCACTATGCACTGTCGCTTCAGATAAACCATCATCACAATCTCCTCCATCCTTTTCCAAACCAAACACAACCCCTTTATCTCCTAAACCCAAAAGCCTCCTTCAAAACCACCCTCTTTACACACCAACTCAAGATAAACTCTCCCTTCAATTCAAAGAAAAAATCTTGTGTCTTGAAGTCATGGGCATTGATTCAGGTAAAGCACTCTCTCAAAACCCTAACCTTCACACAGCTACCTTAGAATCCATTCATTCCATTATCTCCTTCCTTCTCTCCAAAGGAATCCAACATAAAGACCTTCCAAGAATCTTTGGCATGTGTCCAACCATTCTCACTTCAAGCATCAAAACTGATCTCAACCCAGTTTTTGATTTTCTTGCGCAGGAACTTCAAGTGCCTGATCATAGCTTTAGAAGAGTTGTCAAAAAGTGTCCAAGATTCCTTACTTCAAGTGTGGTGGATCAGCTTAAACCAGCTTTGTTTTATTTAAGGAGATTAGGGTTAAGGGATTTAGAGGCTTTGGCTTATCAAGATTCTGTTCTTTTGGTTTCCAATATTGAAGGAACACTTATTCCTAAGCTTAAGCATTTGGAGAGTTTGGGATTTACTAGAGAAGAGACTAGGTGTATGGTTTTGAGGTGTCCTGCATTGTTGACTTTTAGTATTGAGAATAGTTTTAAGCCAAAGTTTGAGTATTTCTCTGTGGATATGGGAGGGAAGTTGGAGGAGTTGAAAGAGTTTCCTCAGTATTTCTCTTTTAGTTTGGAGAAGAGGATCAAAGTTAGACACATGGAGGTTGTTGACAGTGGAGTCAATTTGCCTCTGTCATTAATGCTTAAAACTACTGATGATGAGTTTAGGGAGTTGATAAAGAAAGTCAGTGGAAATGGATGATTTTTGTATTTGAAGCATTATCATGAATATATATGTTTTTGTATATGTGAATCAATAAATTTGACAACTTGTTTATATGCTATATATGTGTTTTCGAGTTCCTTTTTTACTGATTCCTTACGTGACATAACTAATGCTGTCATAATATTAATGTGGTGGAACTTAGAAGTGAAGATGAGGCGGATGTGATTTAGTCATTTTGTTTATGGTTAGAATTTGATTTAGTCGTTTTTAGCACATTTATGATTTGATTTTAATGGGAACTTATATTGTGGTGCAGTTGAAATTTATGTATGTTGTTGCAACTTCTGCATTTTAGTATTTATGTTTATTAATGGAACTTATTTTAAGTATTTACCTTGGTTTTCTAAAGCTCGCGATAGTGGTAATCCCGTTATCCGCTATGCCATTATATCATTTTGAAGATCTGGCGCTACACAACCTAGGGCTGTTATTTAAAACCTCGAACTCATTGTTGGGATTAATAATATCAATCAGAAAATGATCAAAATGTAAATGACTGCAATCAAAATGTAAATGACTGCAATAGACGAGGATGGCATCAAAATGAAATAGTATGGTTCAATTATATAGCAGAAAAACTGATCTCTTTGCTCCGTGTTATACAAGAAATCAAATTACTTTCTCATAAATACTTAAAAGACAATACTTACAAAAACGTTAACAACTTATGATACAAACAGAAGGGAAAAAAAACAGTAGAAGCTGCTGCATCATACAACTATTTGTACAAAAGGAATTGCTGTTTTGAAAACTAATATATTTGCTGCGTGGAAACCAACACTTCCATTATTCTGAATGTCTGGGGTTAGGTCGTATCCCAAGCTGTAAACCAAAACTGAGTTATCCGGCTTTACGAGTGATTTTCCGTTTAGAAGGAAAATTCTTCAGAAATAAATGCCGTCCATGCATCCTGGTAGAAAACAGAAAATATGAACTTAACTTTCCTTTTGATTGATCAATATCTATCTACTACAATCTATAGAAGTTGAAGCTGAAATTTAGTGGTTAATTTGTAGGGATCATACCTGAAGAATGGAGAAAGCCTTCTCTGCTATGTACTTCTGTAAGAGAGTTGCTCCTCTTTGCTGAAGTTTGTCAGGGTGGAGGCATAATCTTGCTTTCTGATAAGCTTTCTTCACTTGTGAGCTTTCTATTAGGCTCATATAAGTAGCAGGAGACCAGCCACTCTCAGGCCACAGAATCTGTCAAATGAAAACATACAATGATACAACCATGTCAATTCTCCTGGTAACTGCATTCATCAAAATGGTATAAAATAACAAAAACATTTGAATTAATTGTCAAGGATAATAGGCCGACAAAATATAAAGCAGCATTACATGATGTAGTGTCGAAAGCAGTTCCCTGATGTCGCTTTCCTTGTCAGATGACCATAATCTTATATCTCTGTCTAACTTCTCTGTTTCTGTCGGTTCCTTCTGCAGAAGCACAAATTGTTTACTACTTTTACAAATAACCTTACATCATGCATATTCAAATAAAACTTTTATTACCATTTCTTTCATCGAACATATCTACTCAAATCAAATGAGACTTATCCTAGCCTAACAAAATGTATTACCTCTGGAGACTCAACCATTACAATTCCATCATGGTATTCATCTGCACAAGGCCTTCCTGCATTAGATGATCAGAGGTGAGTATGAAATGTAGCCTTTATCTGTTTCAAAAGATCTATTCTGCATTAAATATGTATGAGGCATTTTTCTATTTGTGTGGTTAACACAATCACCTTCCATTCCAGTGTTTTTCTCATTGCCATCATCTCTCAGAGCTGATTCTTCATTAGTTCGCGAATGAAACTTTTCTTTCGCCCATGCAATCGCATCATCAATGGCTTCAGCTTCGCAATTTTCCTCTCTAAAACTAGAGTTGATCTCTATAACATAGGAGCTCATAACTTCATCATCATCATCCTCATCATCATCATGATCAATAACTAGTTCCGGAAGCACTTGATCATAAACCGAATATTTTGACTCGGGTTCTTGACAAACTCCGGAGACAGCGGAAAATGGAGGACTGAGTTCCCAGTCATATGTGGATAGTTTGATGCTTTGATATGAATTGGATTCAGCACTAATTGTTTCCGGAGACGTGACTCTTCTAGAGCACCCATTATCCTGACATTGGAAGTCAAATGATTGACCATTACATGTAAAAAATGATCTCTTTTGTTTAATTGGCTGTTCCTCATGTGTCACAGTGGATGAGTTCCATTTATATGGGACTTTGATTGGCCTGCAACAATCATTATAATTAGGAACAAAGTAAATTTATATCAAAACTTAGCTATAAATTGATTGAATAAAGTTTAAGTGAGTTGGACTATCATGGTTCTTCACTTTGTTGCTGTAACACTTACACCTCTGTAAAAAGTATCGGTATGAAATCGACACCAACATTTATAATCACGTTTAATTTTAAAAGTATTACTGTGTCGACCTATCATTTGTCAGTGTCATGTTTTTGAAGTCCGTGTTTCATAGATTGTTTTGTCATCAGAGCAAAGTTAAATCCACAATTTTTCAGAGTATAAGTAAACTCTTTACTAACGAAGTCCACTTAGCTTTAAATCCTGTAAATCTGGTGATAAAAACTAATACTAATCGCATTTATTCATTTTCTCGGATATCAATTTTATCACAAAGGGCATAACCGTCAATTCCTAACATAACAGACTGAATCACAAACAGTTAATTAGTTAGGATTTCAGTTTCAGTACCTGAGCTTTGAAGCAAAGGCTGATAGTGCCACGTCATCACAGATCTCTTGCCGGAGAGGGCTCAGGTCCTCAGAACTAAGCGCCGACGAAGAATTCGACTTTGATTTTGCATTGGACTGTGACCCTGACCGCTCTCTTGATCTCCGGTCATCGTCCGACCCGAAAATATCTCCATAAAATGCGTCATCTTGCGCTGGGATCCTAAACACCGGCAAGCTCCGGCCTTCCTTGGCCGGTGCCGGCGGCATGAACACTGGTTGCTTGAAAATTTCCTCGTAGAAAGAACCTGAGCTGGAGAATTTGTGTGTGAGAAGGCTTCTAGGTGGTCCTCCGAAGACGTCGGCAAAGTCGGCGGCGTCCAAGGTTTGGGTTTGGGAGACGGCGGTGTTGGAGAAGATGGAGCGTGTTCGTGAAGATGATCGGTGTTCCATTGATCGGCGGCGAGGAAGTGCAGACGTTAATCCCATTGGCGTTCGCCATGAGTCGTCCATTTCCCGGGGAGGTTATTCTGTGTAGTGACCGGAATATTCACCGGCAAGAAGAAAGTATAGCATGTGTTTATATATAAAGTTGAAGACTAAAACAAAATTTAAAGGAGAAAGTGATTCGTGAAAAAAGCCATTGATTGCCTTTTACTCTTTAATTATTAAATGAAAACATTTTCTTTATGATTAGCATAGCAAGCTTGCTCCTTCATAATTATACGTATCCTATCTCGTTGGTTCAAAGAAAGTGGGAGTAATCAAGGACTTTAATGATTGAAAAAAGAAGGAACTAATTAAATATATTTAATTTATAAGAGTAGGAAACAATTTTAAAAGAAAAAAATTTCTTTAAAATTTCAAAACACATATTAGCACTTTAATTTTTTTTTTTTCAAGTACTTTTTCTTCTTTCTAAGAGTTCATAATAAATCCTTATAAAACATCTGAAAATAAATAATAAATTAAACTATCTACCTAGTCACTTGTAGGATATGAATGTTATCCTAGATCAGAAATCAGAAAGTGGAAGATCCAGATTTAGAATCCATACTTTCCGCATCATACACATGAAGATTAACGAGTTGTTATAATCGTCCCACTATATAAAAGGGAAGTACTACATAATTAAAATTTGAACTTCATTCACCCATCTTACTCACATACTGACTTGAGTGTTGGAATATTGACCTCATTCATTCATCTTACTCACATAATGACTTGAGTGTTGGAATATTGATCTCATTCACTCGTCTTACTAACATACTAACTTGAGTGTTAGAGTGATAACATTCCATGTCAGTCTATATCTCATTGCAAGCTGAAAGAGTATGACGGAAAAAGAGATCTTGATAAACATGTGCAATATAATGATGACTGTTTGAATTACTACAACTCCTATGAGGCAGCAAGTGCGAACTATTTTCACTAACATTGATAGTGTCAGTTAGGTTTTGGTTTAGAGTTATGTTGGATGAGAGCAATGAACCCAAAATGTCTGTGGTACTCCACGGGAGCACTTTGAAAAATTTACTGCTTTTGGTTTGAAAAAGGTTTGTTAAATGAGAGTGGAGGGATGAGTAAAGAATTATTTTTTTTTATATTTTTGTGTTTGGAGAGGCTTACCACCTCATGCCTACGTACCCACAAAGTGAAATGCGAGATCAAAACCCCGTAGTTCGTGGTACAAATAGTGAAAAGGGTGGGTTGTGATTTATTTTATTAAGTGAAGAGAATTTGTCATCTTCAAGTGGATGGCCAAACAAACTACCATGAGAATGAAAGCATGGAATCATACATCATTATGGGGAGGGCGTCAACTCAGATAAAATCAACGAGTATGCCACTAAACCCCCACGAATGACAAGAGACTCAATTACATCAAACTACAACCATGGAGATTGAGAGACTTGCACCCGACTAAAGAATAATGACTCATAATCGGCACTCTTTTAAAGAAAATACACAAAAATGCACAAAGGCACAAAACAACTTGAATGAGTTTTATTCTTTTTATTTTTGAATTAAGGTCAACATGATTGGATTCATTGATTTTAAAAGAAAAGAAAAAGGGTAAAATTCCACTTGACAAAGTCAAGATTTTGTTTATTAAAGGGGTGATGATTTAAAAAGAAGGAATCCTTTGAAAAAGGAAGAAGATTTTGAAAATTAAAGAATTGGAGGAGATGAAGGGACTATCCTAAAAAAGAAAATAAAGAGATATGGGAAGAAAGATTTAACCAAACTTGATGATACTTCAAATTATTAGCATAAGAGTTTCATCCTTATAAGCTAGCAAATGGCCAAATAAAGGCAAATTTCAACTTCATGAAGGTCAAGGCAAATGAAATGTGTCATAAGAATCTAAGTCCAAATCTTCATTCCAAAGCCAAGGATAGTAATCAATAGTCCACAAATTAAAGTCATAAGTTTTTTAGAAGTTTAATCATTTATTAATGTTTTTGTGTCCAAATGGACAAAGGGAAAATCAGCAAAACAATAATAAGAGCAAATAATAAACATGATATGGATGAATAAAGTATAATAAAGCAAAATAAAATAAAAGCAATAAAAGTGCAAGAAATTAAATGTTAGTAGTAAAAGCAATTAAAGTGCAAGAATCTAAAATATTAATAATAATAATAGTATAATAATATTTACATAATAATAATGACATGGTGAACTTAATCAACGACGACCAAAAAGAGCAACCAAAATCGAAAGGCAACCGGATCCACTTAGCATCTTACACTATAGCGATTAATCAAGGCAAACCGAATTCAATGAAATTTGAAAGGCGATTGGGAGACCTAAAGCACATACGCATCAAACATTCATAAGTCTCGATTCTTAATGCAATATGATCAACCACTTTGGGATTACGCGATCAAAAAGAGATTCGGTCCACGAAAGTGCAAGTACCCAATAGATTTTTATTCTGAAGTCGGGACACATTTAGGTCTATGTTAAGCAATCGCCGAGTAATTTACGAAGTAATTACCCTACAAATGAGGTCGTCCACCACCAATTAAGGTGCATAATGTTAGTGCTAATGCATGCGAGATAAATGATATGTAAATCGCTATTCGGACGCAATACCACACAAAACTAAAGGTGAATACCAAATTGAGCCGCATTCATGGTATTCTTCCATCCTTAAGTTCAATCACTCATCTCGGTGGATTCAAGCATGAAAATATATCACTAATGCAAAGTACCTTAAATGAATTGAATAATCCACTTAAAGGTAGTTTTGAATTAATGAACATTAACTACTCTAATCTACACCCAAAGCTCATTGAAATTAAGAAAAAAATCACTCCCAAAAGTGCTTCCCAAGGTAAAAATAAAAAGGAGGAAGAAGGAGAATAAAGAGGAACCAAAAAGGGGCTTGAAACAAGCCAAAAACACCATTCTGACTTGTGTAGTTTTAAAACTGGTTAACCGGTTAACCAAATGGTTAACCGGTTAATGCTGTACCAGAAGCAAAAAAAATGCAGAAAATTCAGCATGATCCATTTTGAAACCTTTCCTCAAACATTTGATGATCATGATCTAAATTTGCACGAATTTTAAAACCAAAATACAGTGGAATCCCTGCAATCAAACAACAAATAAAGATCCAAAGGATCTAGAAACAAAGGCACCAAAGATCTACATCTTGAATGTTGATGGTGAATATGGATTTATGGAGTGAGATAAATTACCAAAATCACTTCTTCAAATTGGACTAAATCAAGCATAGATATACTGAAATTGATGAACAAAAGAAGGAAAGGATGAAGGTTTAGCTCAAGTTAGTCAAGAATTCAATGTGAATTCTTGATAACTTCAAAAGAAAGAAAGTGAGCTTTAGTGAATTGTTTGGTTTTGGAGAATGTTTTGCAAGGAGTTTTTTGGCTATCAAAAGTTTGGTGAATGAATGAAATTATGGTCCTATTTAAAGACTTTAGGTATGTGAATTTGGTGGAATGGAGCTTGCTTTGGTAATTAAAATTAGGCTTGGTAATTGCAATTTTGGTGGAAAATAGAAAAGAGTGATGATTAGTGAGGATTTATGGTAGGACATGATCAAAGTGGTGTAGAGAAATCAGAAACCAATAGATCTAGATTGGATGAATAATTTAATGAAGGGATAGGATGGATTTTACTTTAATAAATTTTATTGTCATCCCTATTTATAATTATAAGGGATAAATAACATATATGATTTGGTATCAAAATAGATTTTGAAATCTATTAGTATAATTTGATTTGATTTTATATATATATATATATATATATATATATATATATATATATATATATATATATATATATATATATATATATATATATATATATATATTAGTTTATTAAAATAATATTATTAATAATTATCTATTTAAGGTAGTTTGTTATGTTTTTCAGCATAAGTAATACATTATATACATTATCTTGTTTTACACATATATTACACGGTTGGTTTCTAGTTTGTTACTATTTATTTTATTAGTTATATAAAATAATATTATTGATAATTATTTTTTAAGTTAGTTTGTTATTTTTTTCAGCCCAAGTAATGCATTATATATAGTATGATTATTAATGAGAGTTCTTTTAATTTAGTTTTGTAGAAGTTCAACAAGTTTTTTCTCTCTCTTTAGTCAAAGTATTATCAAGGGAGATTGAATTTGCAATGTCTTGGTAACAACAAACCTTCTTATTTTCTATATTGTGCTTTTCTTCTTATAGAGATTGTGTATTCTTTTGGTTTAGAGTTATGTTGGACGAGAGCAATGATTTGTGGACCGATTTATGCAACAGTTTCACCTCTTATTTCATGGCTCGAAAAAGGCAAACGTTGACAATAGGTTCCCTCAGTGGGATCACATAGTGAAAGAAGAAAAGTTTGCAATCATATATCGATTGTTTCACACAAGTGGTTGTGGAAGTGAAAGGTTATGACGAGAGGCTCAATTGTTGGATATTTGAGAACAGTTTGTAGCGGGATAACTACTTTAGGGAGAAATTGATGTGCATGGAGACCTATAGTCTTAAAGAGATAAATAAAGAACAACCATTCATTAACCTTGAGGAAAAACTTATCGCTTAGGCTTATAGCTAGACAACAACTTTTTAACGAAAGTGGTCAACTGTTTCTTCGGATAAAACTCCTCTTAGGATAAATCTTTTTCCTTGTAGATCTATGACCCATTTCCCGTTAGGAAATGACCTTGGTTCTAATACTTATGAAATAAACTAATATACATGTTCTCCATCCTGGTTCATATGGTACATATTGGCGCATGAGCCTCTTTGTGGAAAGGAGCAACCAAAAAGAATCGATTTTTGAAATGATTCATGCTATCCAAAAATACTTCAAAATAATGGGTAACCTACATCAATGTGATCAAGTCATGGCCTTGTGCATGGTTTGTTGAACTATATTGTACACTAAATAGATGGAAGAAATAAAAAAGGGCTTTCCTCCAAGATAATCAAACCAATATTTGAATAATTTGATTTAAGCCCAATTCACAAGGTTCAACTGCGATGAAGCAATCATCAGGTGGTTCAAAACTTCTATTTTGAAATTGTTGAAGGTAAAATGGATACCCAAGATCGAAAAAGTGCATTCTTGGAAAGGAATTATGCGTCTGACATACTCGCTAAAAATTATTTTATCTTCCTCAGGGGCATGTACACCCCTATCAGAAGAAGGGTCCATTTCAAGGAACACCCTCTCAAGACTAACTTCATGAGCAAATTTAAAGGAAGTTGTCAAAATAGCATGACTGACTTAAGAAGAAGAAACATTTTTTTACTCATGATAGACATCACTTCTTTCAACTACAAAAAATGATACATTATGGAAAAATATATGACGAAAGACAAACGTAACGTCTTAAGACATTGTAGAACTGATTCTTCAGATATCACGTGGTGACTTACCAAAATAAAGTTAATAAGCATTATCAATGCCCCATATCACCTCAAAAAACACTCAAGTATTTTATTTTCCAAAGATTATTATGATAGAACCTTCGAAAAGACATTTGTAGAATGGGACACATTTAAGGCGCGTATTTCCAATGACGTCAATGTCACCTCTTGGATTTCCATTCAAGTCGAAATGTAGCCTGCATGAAAGGACCAATATGACAAAAACCTTCGCACTTTAAAGCAGAGGCAAAGACTTATAGGGAAACAACTTTTGGCCAGTCAGAAGACTCAACAATCGTGGCCTAAGAAGAAAATAATCTACCAAGTCGCACGCATGATATGATTGTTATCTTAGATCAAAGCATAAGGGATTTGAATCTAGATGCATCCAACGACTTTCCACATACTACACCTGAAGATTGACAAGTTGTTATAAACGTCCCATTATATAAAAGTGAAACGCACTATTTTCTTGGTACACAATTAAAATTAAAACTTCATTCACTCATCTTAATCACATATTGACTTGAGCGTTGAAATGCTAACCTTACAGATCAGTCCTTCTCTCATCGCATCGAAAACTCAAGTTCGTCGTTGCATCCTACAACCTTCAATCTCTGATCAATTCAAGTTTCCTAATAGAATATATATATATATATATATATATATATATATATATATATATATATATATATATATATATATATATATATATATATATATATATATATATATGGGGTCCACAATTTTTTAGTGGGACCCATATTAGAAAGATGAAGAAAAAAATACTTAGTGTATTTTTGTGTAGGGTCCACCAATTTTGGGTATATATATATATATATATATATATATATATATATATATATATATATATATATATATATATATATATATATATATATATATATATATATATATATATATATCGGTGTCAAAATATTAACTTTGACACCAAATCCTACCCTTTTATTATTATACATTCAATGGCTAAGATAATTTCTCTTAAAAAAACTCATAAGTTAGTTTTAAGTGAATATATCTTAACTTTTAAATTAATAATAATAAACGGGTAAGATTTGATGTCAAAGTTAATATTTTGACACCGATGTCAAATTATCTCCTTATATATATATATATATATATATATATATATATATATATATATATATATATATATATATATATATATATATATATGAAAATGCTTAATAATAAGAAAATGTGAAAAAAAGAAATGTAAGAATAAATCTCAATCATTCATTATCATCACTACCCCATGATCCCTATTATAAAAAAGTTAAATTTAAAATCAATTTCAAATTAACTTCTAAAATAATGACATGTGTGCATTTTTACATTTCTTCTTCAAATTCATTCGTATTAAATAACATTGTTATATATATATATATATATATATATATATATATATATATATATATATATATATATATATATATATATATATATATATATATATATATATATATATATGAAAGTTAATCTCAAATAAATATATATATATATATATATATATATATATATATATATATATATATATATATATATATATATATATATATATATATATATATATATATATATATATATATATATATATATATGAAAGTTAATCTCAAATAAAATAGTGGGAATCTCCATAAATTTCATCAACTAAAAAAAGGAAGAGTAAAAAGGGGTTTGAAGAGAGAATGTTGCTACCATTTTTTATAATACAACTGTAAAAATTTATAAAATAAATAAATGAATTATTAAAATCAAATACATGAAAAATGAAGAAAAAAAGAAAAACAAAAGAAAAGAAAGTAAAGCGGAATCATACTAATGAAAATAATAAAGTTGTCTTAGAAAAATTGCAAACAACAAACATCAAAGGTTAACAATATAAAAAATGTGGAGAATTTTTCAAATCCAGTGTTTGTATCTTTTTAACCACCAATTTTATTTTCAACTACGTCCCTTGATTTTATTGATACACTTTTGAATTGCACTATTTTTTTTTTTAAATTGAAATCTTCTATAAATATATTTAAATATATTTGTGGAACTAGTAAAAAAACATTTTTTTTAATTAAGTCAATATATATATATATATATATATATATATATATATATATATATATATATATATATATATATATATATATATATATATATATATATATATATATATATATATATATATATAAAGTTAACATGATAAAGAACTTGAATCAAGGAATTAGGTTTCCCGCCAATGAAATTTTTTTGTTATTCGTATATCTTTAATGTGTTATTTTGGTGTAGCCATTAATCTTCATTCAATGTGTTGTATGATGAAAATAGATTCACCGCAGATCAGCTCCAGAGTTTGACTAATAACTTATGCTACACGTAACAATATCATTTGTTTACTTTTTGTTAAATTGACACAAAGTAAACGAATGATATTGTTATGTGTAGCATAAGTTATTAGTCTCTATAACATTATCTATATGTCTACGATTAACGAATTTAACTTAGTTAAAAAAAATATTTATCTGAAATTCATTAGTTATGCAGATATATTTGCGGAAAAGTTCAACGTAAAACAAAAAAGAGTGCATCCAAAAATATATCAACAAAGACAGAAAAGACATAATTGAAAAATCATGGTGTGTGAGAGACGAATAAGAAATTCTCAAAATATGAAGATGACTTGATGTATAAAAAAAATGGACAAAGAATAAAATTATCTATAAATATCAATAATTTAATTATATTAATATGCAAATATTAATACACGTGGCTCTTAGAGATTGAATTTTGATTAATAATTTATAACTAATTAACTCAACTAACACATATTAATTAAACTATTATGTCTATCTAAATTTAACCTCTTAATATATCAATAGATAAATTTATGATTTAAACAAAAACCTAAAAATATATCGGTCAACATAATATATTTAATTTTAACATTTTTCTCGTCCCCTTCAAATCTGAGAAGTGTTCTACCATAAATTTAAAATATTTTTCTCTCTTTTAGAAATATCAAACCAAATAGATCTATAGACTTTGTTATCGAGGTTGTGTGAGAAAAATAAAAATAAAAAATTTCTTCTAAGAATTGATTTTATAAAAATATAAAAATAAAATAAAAATTTATCATTATTAAATGTTTGAAGAATTTTTATTAAATTTGAAATTTGTATTAATACCCCCAAACCCCTTTTTCAAAACAATCTTTAAAATTTTCTTAAAATTGAGAAATTAAAATTTGATTAAATGAGAGTTTTGAAAATTTTGATAAATTTTTCAAATGTATTTTTTATTGTTGTAATACTCTTAAAACTAAAAATTAATTAATATTAAACTATTATTTATCATTTTCTATAAAACTACTCTTAAAAATGTATAAAATTTCTCTTTTTTTCATTCTCTCTTTCACTCTCTACTTCCCTCTTCCAAAGTCATCTATTTTCCTTCCTTCCTAGATTGCAAATAGAACTTAAAGTATTTGTTAAATAACTTAACATAAAATTGATGATAATTGTTCTACAAGAGGTATATTCATTTCTTATATAGTTGCTCTTTTCAACATATATTTTTTAATTGTTTAATGGTTTTCCTAATGACCATGTTAGCAAATCATCAATGGACTTAAATATGTGTATTTATATAATATGACTAACAAAAACTTAATTAATATGAACAACAAATTTGAAACTTAAACTCAAATTGTAGTTAGATGTGAGCTGAATCTTTACCAACCAAAGCAACATTGGTTTTGTTAAGTGAGCTTAATATTAGATAAAAACATTTTTACATCAAATTGTTATTTTAAGTTTAAAAAATCATGATTGCTTAATTTCAAAGTCTTGCTATAATTGATATTTGTTTGTTGAATAAATAATTTTTGGCTTTCTTGAATGATTATTTAGTAGTGAATGCATAGAGTGGAGGATATTGTGTAATGTGTAAAATTGCTTGCTTTGATGATTACCTGGAAAGATGCATAGGTTGGAATTTAAAGTCCCTACAGACATCATCATATGCATAATGCAGTATCATATTTATTTCCTTTACATTATATGCTTTTCATTTTCTTTTAATGTGGGTCAAGTTGTTTCTTTGGTTGATGTGTGGTACTGTTTATCCTTTTTGGTTGTCCTCACTATGATTTGAAACATGGATAAAAGAGTCAGGATAAATGTATTTATAATGTATATGTGTGTGTGTTTTGAGATGTTGTCACTTCTTGATAGTTACTTTAGATTGAGAGAATATAAAATGAAAATGTAAAAAGCATGGATTTATGTGTGTGGCATGAAGATAAAGTTTGCAGAGAAGGTGATGAAAAAGATGGTTGATATCTCTACAGGGGACAGTGCATGCTTAAAATTGATTTGAGGTCAGAACTTTTTTATGGGTTGTCCTTTACTTTAAAATTTCCATTTTGAGACAAGTGGTGCAAAGAAATAACAATGATCTCATAGTTAACTGTTTAGTATTGACATAATGTGTTGTTGGAAGAATTATAGAATTATTTCATAATATGAAAAGGGTTATCCAATGTTTTGGACCACAAAACATGGTTTTTGCAAATGGTGTGGTCCAAAAACACAATTGAGACATCAACTACTTGGTGTGATAGGAAAAGTGAAGTAGGGAACATATTCAATTATAAACTGATCTTAATCAATACAATTACTGGCCAGTTGGTAGATATTGATGTTCCTTATAGAATGATTTTTTTCAATCTTGCTTCAACTTCATGCCAATCATATCCAGCTATCATCAAGTCATGTTTTCCGCCCTATATATTCATGTGTCAATAATATTAATATATACTAATGTGTTAAAGGTTAATGAGGTAAAACACAAAGTAAGTCATATGTTGGAAATTGAACTGTCAATACACTAATTCTTCCGGACTCTTACAAACTGCAGAAACTCTCAATTCCTAACTTAATACCAACCACTAACAATGTATAACAGAAAGTTAAACTGTACACGTATGGTAATAGAATAGAAGAATTTCAACCTGTTACAACTTACATGTAAGCAGAGGATAAGACACAAACCAGCTGGGAGGCACAAAATTGAGATTCTCTTTAAGACTATCCCCACCAATTACTATATGAGCTTTTGTGCCAGCCTATCTCCAAAATTTAGCTTCAGGTCCCATTTCCATCCCCTCATATGAATTTTGAAAGAGAATACACCAACATGAGATTTTTCCATTTTTGGATTTGGTGTCGTCCATATCCATGTTCTACATCCGCATAAGAATGTTGCTTACAGGTTAATTAGTCCTGCAAATACAGTTAGTGATCTATCTATATCTATAGTGGCATAGTTTTAGATATGATTATTTGGTTATTTAAACAAGCAGGATTTATTATTTTTTTCAAAAGCTACCAACTCAGAATACCCAGTAATTATCATTGATCATATTCAATTATTCATCCATAATTCTTTTTACTAACTTGAAAATCTTTACTTAGTCATTAGAGGGTCCTCCTAACAAGAGTCCTAAATGAGTTAGAGGTCCAAAGTTTAAGTCTCGACAAGGGTGTAAATATAGTACCAACAATTAATTACTAATAATATGCCATTAAATTTTTTTTTCTAAAGGTACATGTTAAGGAATGATAAAATAAAAGTTTTATTTATTGAAAAGGACAATATTTAAACCTTAAAGGAATTGAATACACCACATCTAAACTATAATGTATAATCAAAACGAGGATACCTGCTATATAGCTCAAGCCTTAATCCACCCAATTTCATTTCAGCTTTCAAGCAGAAATGAAAAATGACAAGAGAGTCCCAATTTTACAAGAGATGAGTCAAAATGAACTTAAGTTTGAGAACTTACGAAGTAAGCAAAGCGATATGGAGTTAGTGGAACTTGTGATGTCCTATATCCTTGCTACTGCTAGGATCTGTTGCTATCTGGCAGAAATCCAAATACAAAGCTAGCAGGATTGGAAACAAAGACTAACGGAAACGTGAGGTGTCTCCTAAATTGAAGAGTGTTCAAATAACTCAAAGGAGGTGCTCTAGAAAGAATGCAAAGCTTGTTCTGAACAGCATACATTATATGTTTATATAGAAGATGCCACTTTATCATACTCCGATATTAACTGCTAAAATGACAGAGTTAAAGGTTTATGCAAGAAAACTAATGGTCCCAAACATGAAGTGAAAGCACACAACAAATACTTACAATTAGTATCTTCACAAGATTAGAACTGAAAAAGAAGACAGTGAATTGGATTGTCATAATCAGAATAAACCTCATCAACAGACAAACCATAAACAACATCTATCAGAAATCATTTGAAATTCTAAATAACACAGCTAGGAAAATGATAACGGAATTAACCAGAGTAAAAGGCAGAAGACAACTCGCAGCCCTTGTTTGGTCAAGACAAAAAATGCTCCCTTTTATTACCAGGCCTTCAAAATAATAACAGCATGATTTGCCACAGCAGACAATTTTTACAATATTGAGAACCTGATCATAAAGCAAAATACCGGTGTCCTGATTTTTATAAATAGTAATGTTTTACTGGTAATAAATAGTAACAGTAGAAGAAACAATAATAATGATAATATTGGTACAATGGTACTATAAAATGAAATTTTATTTAACAAGTCAAAACAATAATGAATGATTAAT
Source organism: Lathyrus aphaca (assembly GCA_963966055.1). Classification (NCBI taxonomy): domain Eukaryota; kingdom Viridiplantae; phylum Streptophyta; class Magnoliopsida; order Fabales; family Fabaceae; genus Lathyrus; species Lathyrus aphaca. The sequence continues at coordinate 599,373,595 of OZ014519.1, forward strand.
GAGAAAAAACCACTTCATCGGCAAAGCTAACTGAGTGGTTCAGCCTCAAATTCTAATAATTGCAGAGCAAACTATGTGTATCAAAATGATGACAATGAATATTTTTGGATAAAAGAAAAAGATTAAGGTGAGGGAAGCTCTCCCCATTATAAGGTTAGAGCAAACCACCAGTCAGTGATAATTTACAATGTAAATACAAATTTCCCACCAATTGAGGATTCTCAGATTCGAATTCATGTCATGCAATTTTCATGAGTGGAAGACCATTGGTGTTGCTAATTGACTATGATGGATGAGTTGTTCTTATATTTTCTCTTATCCAACAACCACCCATAAACTTACCTGAATTTTATCATAACTCTACCTGTTTGTTTCCTGAATCTGTAGCACTTCTGGATGACTTCATTTAAGAAAGAATCTAGAATGCAGATACTTTATGTCTTCAAGATATTGCAAAGGCCTGAAGGGTCGTTGACCTGGCGCTTCTGTCTTCCAAAATACAATGCTTTCTCTAGAAATGAGGTCTTTTTCCCTTTCTAATCGATACAATGCCATCCAAAATACTCTGCCTCCAACTATAACGCAAGCCACAGCTTGAGCAATACCATCTAGCTTCTTCGATATCTTTCCTATGTTGGGAACATATACAGCAAATCATCTGAGTCAATATACTGAGAAGGTCACAACATACACAGCATCAACCTTGAAGAAAGCATCTCATTTAGCTACATTTGATGAGCATGAAATATGAGTAACTTCTAACATGTTTTGCTTCCCAGTGATCAAAAGTGTAAGGGTTTATGAAGCACGCCTAATTTCATTAACAACAACTGAAACTCTAAAATTTTCAAGTATGGTGTATCAGTGCTTATGGACATACAGAAGGATTTGACATTTCCGATCTATAAATTCGTATGAAGAAATTACTTTTTCTATGGTGGATTTGGTACGAAATTGTAACATATAGCAAAATTTGTCTTGCAGGTGTGCTGTAACTAAGTGTTTAACCAGCTGTTCAATTGTGCATATAGCAAAGTTTATGGGTATCAAGCAAGAATCTGATCAAACCCTGCTTCAATAAATTGATCCAAAAATTTTTAGTCCTGTCCTTCCAAACAACCATTGATCAAGGCAGAGTGCGAGTAGAAATTCCTTCATCTGCCATCTTCTCTCTCAATTTAGAGGCTTTATCAAGATCACCAATTCTACAGTAACAACTGATTAATATATTATAGGTGACTGCGTTAGGAACCAGCCCCTTTTGATGAAGTTTATGGAAAAGTCTCTGTGCTCGATCAATATTTCCTAATTTGCACAAGCCATTTATTATTGCATTATATGTAGTAATATTTGGAATAACACCTCTCTCCAGCATCTCATCCCTTAACTTGAAAGCTTCGTCCACATTGCCAGAAGCTGAACAGGCATGAATTAATGCACAATATGTGAAATTATCTGGAAGAAACCCTCTAGATATCAAAACTGACAGAACACTTCTTGCTTCATCAATTTTTCCTGACTTGCAAAGTCCATCTATAGCTATGTTGTACACAATATTATTTGGAAGAGAATTACATATAGCACTTTTATCAAGCGAATCAACAATTTTTTGAGCTACTAAAGTTGTATTGCTTTTGACCGAATCTTCAGAACATATATTATGAAGTGTAAGAAGATCGAAATCCACCATCTTGTTTAGGATCACAGTAGCTTCATTGATTCTAGCATCCCGATAAAGGCTGCTAACAATTTTGCTACAGACCACCAAGTTGGGAATGAACCCTCTTTGTATCATCTCAAAATATAAATTAAAAGCTTTGTCCAATTTCTGTTCATTGCACCAACCAGAAATGAGGGTTCCATAGGTAACAACATTCGGTGATAATCCTCTTGTTTGCATCTCAACAAGTAGATATGTAACATCATTTGACTTCCTAACCTTAAAAAGTACATTAATAAGGGAATTGTACATTTCAATGGAAGGCAGCATCGCCTGTCTTTCCATCACACCTTTAATTCTTAAAGCTTCCTGAACATTTCCCTTTTTATAATATGCATCGCTCAGAGTCCTATATGTTATTTCATCCGGAGACAACCCAAGTTCCTTCATCCTATCAAAAACAGCCTCTGCTTCAATCACTTTCCCCATCTTACACAATCCACTAATCATTATATTGAATGGAACTGCGCTCTTAGTAAAGCCCCTGCCTAAAATTTCTTTCCAAAGCATCAGAGCCCTGTTAGAATCTCCCATCTTGAAAAGGCAGTCAAGCATGGTACAACAGCTGACCTCATTGGGAGCCACACCTCTGTCTACCATCAAATGCCAAAGGTGCAAAGCATCATCATAGAAACCCACATGAGCCAATCCCTTAAGAACAGTATTATATGTCACAACCGATGGAGTAATCCCTTCCCCTAACATCTCCTCACAAAGCATAAAAGCCTTGTTCATTTTCCCTTCTCTGCAGTATCCATCCAACAGTGTATTATAGCTATAACAATCGGGCCTTAAATTCCAATCTACCATCCCCATAAACACTCGCTCGGCTTCACAAACCTGACCACACTTGCAATATCCTCTAACCAACGTGTTACATATAACCACATTCATCTTCAATCCAACCCTCAACATCTCATCTCGAATCCTAACAGCATCATCCATTCTCCCCATCTGACAATAACCATCCACCAGCACACCATAAACACGCTCATCAACAACCAACAACTCATCCTCCTCCACTTCCCGAAGCAACTTCTCCGCCTCATCCATCCTCCCCTTCTTGCAATAACCCCTCATCAACATAGTACAAGTAGCCACATTCCGCAAAACCCCTCTTTCAGACATCAATCTCAACACCCTCTCAACTCCTTCAAAATCCCCTTGACTAACATACCCATTAATCAAACCATTATAAGCAACAACATTAACCTCCAATCCCTCTTTCACCATCTTCTCCAAAAATCCCACCGCAACATCTACTCTCCCAACCTGACAATGCGCGTTGAGAACAATACTACACATATAAACATCCGGCACAATTCCAATCCCCACAATTTGATCAAAAACCATAATCGCAACACTCCCTTCGCCCTTATTAACTAACTTAGCCAACAAGAAACTGCAAGACCTTAAAGCAGGCACTCTACCAAGCCTCCCCATTTCATCAAACACATAGAGTGCATGTTTCGTCATCCCTTTCTCCACAAATGCCCTAAGCAACATATCAAAAACAGCAGGTGAAAATCCAAAGTCTTTATAAACAGCAAAAACATGATTACAGACGGCATATGCGCGGTAGTTGTTAGTACAATGAAGGTCAATGAGCTGGCGAAGAAGGGAAGCAGTTTCGGGGAACATGCGAGCGCGAGCGAGGATGTGGAGGAGGATAGAGTAAGACAGGGAATGAGGGCGGTAATGAGAGTGGTGTATGGCGAGGTTGAAGAAGGAGAGACAGGCGGAGGGGTTGAGACGGAGGCGGCGGAGGAGGGAGTCGGTGAGGTTGTCGGTGAATTTGAAGGTGAGAGTTTGGAGGGAGTGGGGACGGTTGAGAATTAAGAGGCGGGAGATTCGGTCGATGAGTTGGGGTTGGGGGAGATTGGTTGTTTCTTCTCGAAGCTTCCAATGAAGTGGAAGAGATGAGTGAAAGGTTCTTGGTGAGAGTGAGGAGAAAATGGGTTTGAGGAGGGAAGAACGAAACATTACTTGTGTTTGTTTTTGAGAAGAGTACTGTAAACAATTTAAAGCAAAAATGGCGCCGTTTTTTGTTGGCTAAACATTTTCTCTACTCAAGCTTGAGTTCGATCAGGAACTTCTAAGACCATTTAAAGTAACATTCACCGTAATCTATTTTTGAGATTTTTATTCTTGTAAACTTGTAAACCATTTAAAGTAACATTCTACATTTGTAAACTTAGATTAAACTTTTTTTTTAATGCGGTTTTAATTTTCCCATTATATATATATATATATATATATATATATATATATATATATATATATATATATAATTTTTGGTATCCTTTAAAATGGTATTAATGTTTGTTTTCATATGCCAATTTTCATTTATGCATTATTTCAACATGTCTTATAAACTAAACTCCCCAGTGGTTGGAAAATCCCTATGTTTATTACTCTTAGATGGTTGGAAAATTTCTAAGTTTATTAAATTTGTAGGTGACAGTAGTGAGTCCACAATTGAGTATATTGCTTGATACCAGTTAGAAGCCGATTATCTAACTAATAACGAAAATTTAAAGATGAAATATTTTCTAAACTCTTTTATCAAGAATGTTTTCATATGTTTCACTACTCTCCCTCTAAACTCCATACATAACTGGAATCAATTAGAGAGAGTATTCCATGTACAATTTTATATAGGACAATCAAAATTATCCTGAAAGACTTACCCAGTGAGAAACGAAAATCATTTAAACCAATAGATGATTATCTTAATAGGTTCAGATTAATGAAGTCTATGTGCTTTACTCAAGTGTTTGAACATGAGATAATTGAAATGATTACAATGAGTTTAGGCTATTATGTTAGAATGAAGCTAGGTACTCAATATCTAAGGGATATGCCTCAATTAGCATATAGGGTTAGACAAGTCAAACACCTGAAGGAAGAAAATGCTAGATCATAAAAGGCTAGAATAAATCAACACCCTTGGAAGGAAAAAATTACTTATATAGAAACAAAAGTAAACCAGGAACTCAATGTAGTTTTTGAATATGTCAAATAAAATGAGATCAATCTGGCAAAATTGCAGCTAGGACCTCCGTATGTTTATAAAGTTTTGAGGCCTCCATATGGGAAGAACCTTGTGGAGCCTAATAGAAATGAAAATTTTATTACAAAAATTTATACTTTTGATGTAACTAAATGTGATGAAAATTTTGAACTTTTAGTTGTCGATGGTCAAATTGTAGTTCCGAAATGCTTCAATCAAGAACAAACAATCATGCATAAAAGCTTAGAGTGGACAAAATTACAACTCAAAAATCAATCCAATTCAAACATCTAGGTGATGTATGAATAACTCACAAATAAAAGACACACACACACACACACAAAGAAACCCTAAAACACAAAAGCACTTAGCTTCACAAAAATACACAATTATTTTGTGCAAGCAATTAGGTAAACATCCAGTAATATAGAGCATTCTGATGGGACTGGATCTGATCAGGACCTTTCTCAAATAAGATCACATGATTTACTCCAAATCAAGCATGAAAAGATCTTCAATAATCTCAAAAAACTAACGCATAACAACTTCTGTATTTGACAACAAATCTCCCTTGATTTTTGCACATTCTAGAGCAGATCAAATGACTAAACACCTGCTAAAAATATACATAAATTAAATCAAAAATTTATATATCAGGAAGTTCCAGAACTGTCAAGACAGATGTTACAACATTTGATCAAACATCACAAAGACCTGCACACCAAATATTCTTCAAGCATGTCAGGGACATCTTACAAGACATCAAGACAAATGTTAATGCTTTTTTACATATGCAGTCAAACCAAGAACCTTTAATCTCCTTTTTGGCAAATTATGGCTAAAACATTATCAGAACCATTCAACCAGAAGGAGCCAACCAACAAAGATCAAAGCAGCAGAAGAAATAAGAAACAACATTTTGGTTGCACAAAATAGAACAACTGGTAACACAACATCCAATCAGAACAACAACTCCCCTCAACCAAACGACCAGACACAACAGCAGAACAACCAAGGCAAATTTAGCTAACTCTCCCCCTTTTTACCATAATATGACAACCATACCAAAAACTGCTCCCCTATAACACAAGATTAATATTCAAATAAGAGAAAGAGATACCACACCAGCTTCCCATATTAGTAGTGGAAGCAACACCACCAGTCTTCTTTGTAGCAGCTTTCTTTCCATGGATAATGTTCTGAACATCATCTTCAATATTATAGTATGGGACTTTATCAGACACAACAACATTCTACAATTTGTTATTAGCAAGAGAAATAACAGCAACAAATTTGTCTTTCCTTGTCTTGATCCTCATGTCATCATCAGGATTCACATTCTTGATCCATTCATCATTAACAGGTACATAATATAACAATTGTGCAAATTGGAGTAGGAGAACTGAAATAACTTGACTAGTCTTCCCACACAACATTAATTGTTATAGATCTTCATTGATGCAAATTCCTAACTTTCCCCTTAAGATCTCAAACTGATTAGCATCCAATGTTTTAGTGAAAATGCCAGCCAGTTGTAACTCAGTGGCTACATGTTCTAAAGCAACAATATTTTCTTCAACCAACTCTCTAATAAAATGATGACGAATATCAATATGTTTGGTTCTTCTATGTTGAATAAGATTCTTGAAATTTTGATAGGACTTAAATTGTCACAGTACAACGTCATAACATCTTGTGAAATATTGTATTCTGTCAGCATTTGCTTCATCCAAACCAACTGAGAACAACTGCTTTCGGTTGCTATGTATTCAACCTCAGCTGTGGATAAAGAAACATAATTTTGCTTCTTACTGAACCAAGATATCAGATTGTTTCCCAAAAAGAAGCATCATCCATATGTGTTTTTTCTATCATCAGCACATCCTAACTAATCAGCATCACAATAACCAATTAACTCAGAATTGGAACCATGAGAGTATAACATACCATAATCACATGTACCATTGACATAATTCAAGATTCTTTTCACTTGGTTGATATGACTCACCTTGGGATCAGCTTGATACCTAGCACAAACACCTATAACAAAGGCAATGTCAGACCTGTTTGTTGTGAGATATAATAAACTTCCAATCACACTTCTATAGAGACTTTGATCCATATTCACACCCTTTTCATATTTAGACAACTTCAGATGAGTGGAAGCAGACGTCCTTTTGTGGCTAGCATTCTCCATTCCAAACTTCTTAACTATATTCTTGGCATATTTACTCTGAGATGTGAATATAAACTCTTCTATCTGTTTGACTTGAAGACCAAGAAAATTAATTAATTCACCAATTAGACTTATCTCAAATTCAGACTGCATCTGTTTGACAAAATATTGAACAATCTCCTTAGACATCCCACCAAACACAATATCAAAATATTCAACAAGACCTGCACCAATATTGTTTTCCGTACAATTTCTTTTGAAGCTCTTGCTCTTACCTTTTTGAAGGATCAAGACAGTAGTATTCAGAAGCGTGATGTTACAAATGCAAAAGATATGAGGCAGTTAGTTAGAGTTGATATCCTCCCAACCTAATAATCAATCTCCATAATGATATCAAAAGCACACATACACATTATAAAAAAGTACGTTAAATGAATTCTCTGAGTATTAATTAGATTAGGTTTTAGCTACAATATCAATTAAAGTTATTTTCATTAACCAATGAATATGAGAATACAAAAATGAAAATCATATATATTGAATATTTCTTTATATAGATATACTAAATTTCATTACTAAAGATAAACAATAACAACAACATTTTGTTAGACCTCTTGAGAGGAAACTAATGTATCAAACATTTATATCAATGTGGAAATAGCCAATACAATACCGAAAAAATTATTCTCTGGAACTTACATGTCAATTATTAGCCTTATTATTGGGACTTTGAATCATAAATTCAGCAAGTTTAAGCACAAACTCCTCATAAATACAAATGAGAATTCTCCAGCAACTAACAAATAATATAAAGAGAATATTAAGATAAAATAAGTATGATTAAAAATTTCTTTTACACAAGAAAATTGAGTATACACTACAACAAACAAGACCTTAGACAGCGCTTTTTTTAGCCTTAGACAACGCTTTAAAGCGCTGTCTAAACCTCCGCTGCTAAAGGTTTAGACAGCGCTTTTTAAAATGTGAAAAGCGATGTCTAATCCCCCACCCTTAGACAGCGCTTTGGCCAAAAGCGCTTTAAAAGACCCTCTTAATTTAAATTTTTTAGGTACACCTTAGACAGCGCTTTTCAAAAGCGCTGTCTAAGCCCCCTACCTTAGACAGCGCTTTGGCCAAAAGCGCTGTCTAAGCCCCTCCTATTTTAATTTTTTTAGGTATACCTTAGACAGCGCTTTTCACAAAGCGCTGTCTAAGCCCCCCCCCCCCTTAGACAGCGCTTTTGCCTAAAGCGCTTTCTATTCCCCCCCTTAGACAGCGCTTTTGGCAAAAGCGCTGTCTAAGGTATACGAAATTTTTTGTAGGATTTGTTTGTAACCACATTTTTTCCAGGTTTATAAACCAGAATTGGTACCTGTTTTCAACCAGATTTTTGCAGACAATTATCACATTTTATATATGCCATTTTGGCCTTTTTTTACCAATTTTTGGCTAACCAATTAAAACCAATTCAAACCAAATTTGCCATAAATGTATCAAAATATATACAAATTTATGTTTACATTTATAAGTCATTACATATACTACTACAAATGTACACATTAATTACACACTTTGAGCTCTATCATGTATTGACACCACTCCTCTTTGATTTCGTCCACTTGATCCTTTGTATAAGATGCACACTTGAATTCATCAAAGTACTACATAATAATATAACATATTTTGAATCAATTCCAACTATTTAATTATATGAGATATGTGTAAATATAAAAATAACTCATAAGTTAGAAATACATACATCGGTGGGAATCTCTAATCAGCCCAACATGAGAGTATCTCGCATAAACCTCAACATGAAATACCCGCAATCTATTTGATTACGTTGAAGAGGACACTACATATGAAAAAAAATATGGATTATAAATCCTAAGTTTTATCAAGTGTAGTCATCACTAATATAATAAAAAACGCGGTAATTAAAAATATACCGCCACTTTAATCCATGCAATGGAGTTGGCGCCCCTCCTTGAGGTTTGGATAACTCGTTGGGCCCGAAAAGCTTGTAGGACGCTAATAAAATAAAAATGAAGCAATTAGAACAATTCACATAAACTAAGAAAAATTTTGAACATTCTCACTTACGTGTCAATTAGGACCTTCATATCCGGGTATGTTGTCCAATCATTTCCTAACGAGTCAAGATAATACACAATTTCTCGGATAGGATTGATTGCGAGCAACAACCAATGTCCACTGTAATGATTAGGCAAATGTTAGATGGTAACTTGGAAAATAATTATAATAGATGAATTTAGAATGAAATGCTAACCCGGTATTAAACGGTACAAAAAACAACTTCTCCGCATCTTTATTCTCCACGAGGATCCGAAGAACGTACTCCGTCACGGTATCCGGTCTACTTATCATTAAACTATAGTTGACGGTCGCGGGTGCTAAGAATCCGAATGACACGTCCAAACCATTGGTGCGCATCAATTTGTCATACAAAAACCTAATATAAAAACATCATTAACATAAAGTAAACATCATTAAAATAAGTTGTTTAATTAATAAAACAAAGTAGTCCGGATTTACCTAACATATGTATTGACAACGTTGACGCCGATTTCTTCACGACCAAAAACTTGCATGAAGTCCTCATTACCAATCATTTGTTCGTAATCAAAGCCGAAAATCCCTACCTCCATAGGTATAGTCTGAACACCTCCGGTCGGTATATCGGTCATCTCTAGAAATGTCCTGAGGCACGACCTATACTTGGTGGTAGGTTTTTTCCTAGCTACGGACTTCTTAGCACCAGAACTTTGTACCCGTGCGGAGGCGTTGCTAACCTCCTTTTTTTGTTGTGCGGAGGCATTGCTAGCCTCATTTTCTTGAAGCTACATGTCATATAAATAGTTAGATCAAATTAAGAATGTAACAACTTCCATGAATATATGTCATATAATTGTATATTACCTCTTTTCTTGAAACCGTGGACTCGGTAGGCCGTGGAATCGCACTATCTTTTGATTTGGATTGTGTGGGAGTCTATTTAACATAGGAAAATATGTAAGTAAAATTTTAAGCATAAATTTTAAACTTTGAATATACCAAGGAAGTTAACATAAGTTTTAATCATACCTCATATCCTACGCATATGAGGTTTGTCGGCCATGCAACAAACAAACCTAATGCTTCGTGCACCGTTGTTGCATCCGAATCATCGCTAGGATATGGTAATACTGCATTCGGCTCAACTGCAATATCAACTGATACCTTCAAACATCCAGCAGGGAGCTCTCTAGTGTGGAGTAATACTCCGCTAACGTTATGCACTTTTCCCTTGCCAACCATCCGATAGTATGGTGACGACAAATACAACTGACAATGGGAAATGCCCTAAAACCAATAATAACAAGAAATCGTTAATGTGTATATATGTCAAATACATAATTAAAGCAAATAGTTCAATTTAAGACAATTCCAACTATTACCTCTGGAATGTTCGGCTGAAAGGTACAGTTGATACTGTCTTTGTCCGAAGCATCTCTGTATACTGTTGAGGCGCTAGCCTCTCTTTCTCTCCTCAATGCATCAAGCTCAGCTTGCATGGCTTCCATTCTTGCATGAAGCTCCCGATTACTATGAGCCTTTCCTTTTTTAATACTCATGGAGGTCGGAGTGACTCCAAATCCCTTACCCCTCACCCGACCAGAGTACTCAGGGACATCTAATGCCCGACCAAGTATGCTCCTAGTATCATCGGGAGATAAAGACTGAGATAGCTCCTCCTGAAAAATCAGATGAATACCGTACACTTGTCAAATATTTGTCTATAAAAATGTTATTCAATTAATGAAAAAATGTTATACTTACACATTTCTGGTATACGTGTAAAACTTCTTCTTGAGGAACTCCAGATTTGCCCACACGGGCTTCCTTCCACAAAACATGTGCAGGAAGAGATGTTTCTGAACTTTCCTCCTTCTGCAGCTACACATTAAGTCATACAATTTGATCAGATAAAACTAACATATGATGAACAAATTTGTTATCGCAATTTATAAATACTTACCATGGATTGTTCTAACCGTCCATATCCGACACGTCCTTTTCGGTACGGATATGCGGGACTTGATGCTCTTTCCCGATTTGTAGCACTTATTCTTTGAAAAACCGGGTCTTGTCTTTTGGATTTGAAAGCTTCCCATTCTTCAGCCGATATCAAACTTTCATATTTTTTGGGAAGCTCCGCATCCACAAAATTACCATCCGCATCCTTAAGGAACTTGGATGATAAAAATGTCCGAAACCCTCTTAGAAGCTTTCCGGCCAATTTCATACAAAAGCCTCTTCTTTCTTCTTCGATGTTAAAACATCGCTAAGAAAAACATACAGATTGATAGTTAGTATCGGTAATTGAAAAAACATAATTGATACCGTATAATTAAGGGCCAAATGATTGTACCTTTATCTCACTCCAAATTTTATCTTTGGACTCTTTCAGCTCTTTGTTTCTCCAATCATCACATGTAATGGGAATTTCATTCCTTACTAGTGCACCGATAAAACTAGTTAAGGTATGCCCATTAGGTTCTATAAGCTGTCCCTGGGTGCTCTAATAGACATCTAGTATGATGCCTCGAGATCTTCCTTGGACCACCCTTCTCATTACTGTGATGCCTCTTCGAATTTCTTCTTCCGCGGATACTTTTTTAGGAACTTCCTCAGGTTGGTCATCAGCCATGTCTAACCTGTAATAAACCAAGGAAACCATCAAATATCAAATATAACTTATAATCAAAGCAATTGAAAACAAAACAAATAAAGAAATCATGCATTATCATATATAACTTATAATCAAAGCAATTGAAAACAAAAAAATAAAGAAATCATGCATTATCACATATAACTTATAATCAAAGCAATTGAAAACAAAAAAAATAAAGAAATCATGCATTATCATATATAACTTATAATCAAAGCAATTGAAAACAAAAAAATAAAGAAATCATGCATTATCACATATAACTTATAATCAAAGCAATTGAAAACAAAAAAAATAAAGAAATCATGCATTATCACATATAACTTATAATCAAAGCAATTGAAAACAAAAAAAATAAAGAAATCATGCATTATCATATATAACTTATAATCAAAGCAATTGAAAACAAAAAATAAAGAAATCATGCGTTATCACATATAACTTATAATCAAAACAATCGAAAAAATAAAATAAAGAAACCATGGATAATTTACCTAAGTCACTAACATCTCTTTCTTTTCTTTGTTGGAATATTAATCACTTGTTTCTTAGCAATGCGTACGGATGAATTGATCCAAATTCCCTCATTATGATCGTTTCTTATATATGACTCATCCGGTATAAGATCCTCAACTTCATCATTTCTATTCAACTCATTCCGTCTAATGCATGACTCATTCTCAACATCAATATCACATTGATCGACACCGCTATCATCAGTCACTTTGTTAGAGAAAAGCACTATAGACCATTTTGTACTCTTCGGGTCATTCACATAGAACACTTGTTTAGCCTGAGATGCTAGAATAAAAGGTTCATCTTTGTACCCCACCCTAGTAAGATCAACTTGCAAAAATCCAGACTTATCCATTCGTATGCCACTACTATTCACCCACTTGCAACCAAAGATGGGAATCTGAAACTTCTCGTAATCAAACACCCAAATGTGCTCAATAACTCCAAAATATGACAAATTTGCATATTTGGGGTTTAAGTCCTTCATACTTGATATATGCATTGCTTCAGCTAGCACGGTGACACCACTATTTTGCATAGTACTCTTATCATCTTGTTCTTTGGTATAAAATGTGTATCCATTAATTGAATATGCACTATGAGAAAACACATGCAAACTTGGACCATATGCCAAACATCTCAACCTTTCTGTTACCGAAGAAGGATCTGAAGAGCGCTTCAAATAAATATGATCCTTCAACCATTGTATGAAACTTTGATTGTGCTCTATAACTATCCAATTTTCATTTCTGTTCGGATTTAACCTTCGGAGTACATCCTTGTGCATTTCAACATATGGCTCAACCTCATTATTATTGTGCAGAACATACAAATGAACTTGATCCCGTTCATCCCTTGATATTGTCACAATTTTATTCCCAATTAATTTTTTACCTTCCATTTTGTCGAAAATCTGAGCTCTGGGGAGTCCAATCGATTGAACGTTAGACAAATATTCAGTACAAAACTCAACAGCTTCTTCAACAATGTATCGTTCAACAATACAACCCTCTGGTCGACTTCGGGATTTCACGTACCCTTTTAATATTTTCATATACCGTTCAGCAGGGTACATCCATCTCATATAAGCTGGTCCACACAACTGTGTCTCTTTCACAAGATGAACAACTAAATGAACCATTATGTCAAAAAAAGACGGAGGAAAATACATTTCAAGCTCACACAAGGTAATTACAATCTCTTTTTGTAGTGTTGGTAAGATCTCGGGATCGATCACCTTACTACAAATTGACCTAAAGAAAAAACACAATTTAGTTATGGAACTTCTTACTTTTTCTGGCAAAATAGAACGTATACCGATCAGTAGAAAATGTTCCATTATAACATGACAATCACGTGTCTTCAAATTCTTCAACTTGAGGTCTTTCATAGAAACAAGTCTTCTGATATCAGATGAGTATCCTTCTGGAACCTTAACTTCACTCAGAGACTTACACAAATTTTTTTTCTCCTTTCTAGATAAAGTAAAAGCAGCAGGTGGTAGATATGTTCGTCTTCCTTTCTTCACGGGTGCTAATTCAGTTCTCATTCCCATTTTTAACATGTCCTCCCTTGCTTTAAGGTCATCCTTAGACTTGCCTTTTATATTGAGTAATGTACCGATAACACTTTCAAATACGTTTTTTTCAATATGCATAACATCGAGAAAATGTCTCACGTACAAAGACTTCCAATATGGCAATTCAAAAAATATCGACCTTTTCTTCCACCCACCTTTCACAATCTTATGTGCAAAAGGCTTGCCAAACTCAGTACGCACATCTTTCACCTTTTCAAAAACTTGTTCACCTGACAATGCGGGTGGAGCTCTACGATGTTCGGTGTCTCCATTGAATGCTTTTCTCCACCCACGGTAGTGATGTTTAGAATGTAAGAATCTACGATGACCGAGAAACACATTCTTCTGGAAAAGTTCCAATCGAATCGTATCGGTTCCGTCTTCACAAACAGGACACGCACGTTGACCTTTAATGCTATACCCAGATAGATTCCCGTATGCTGGAAAATCATTAATTGTGCCAAACAACATCGCCCTCAAATTGAAACTTTCTTTCCTATATCCATCATAAACCTCCACACCGTTCTCCCACAAAATCTTTAAATCTTCGATCAGAGGTGTCAAGTATACGTCTATGTCATTACCTGGTTGTTTAGGCCTAGAGATTAACATAGATAACATCATGTACTTACGCTTCATACATAGCCACGGAGGTAGGTTATAAATCATAAGAATCACAGGCCATGTGGTATGTGAAATACTTTGAAGACCATGTGGGTTCATTCCATCAGTAGATAATGCCAATCGAAGGTTTCTTGCTTCTGATCTAAACTCAGGATAATCATTATCAATCTTCGACCACTGTGGTGAATCAGCCGGATGCCGATACTTTCCATCAGTAATTCTTTCATCTGCATGCCAAGTAAGATGTCTTGCATCGGTTTCACTACGAAACATGCGCCTAAATCTCGGAATTATCGGAAAATACCATAAGACTTTTGCGGGAGATAATCTTTTCTTATATCGAGACAAACCGCATTTGGGGCACTCAGTTAACGTTGCATATTCGTTACGAAACAAAATGCAATCGTTAGGACAAGCATGTATCTTATCATAGCTCATGCCAATAGAGCACAACATTTTTTTTGCCTCATAGGTTCGATTAGGAAGAACATTATCATCCGGTAGCATTTCTCTCATAAGGGCCAACAACTCTGTGAAACTTTTATCCGACCATCCATTGCCCGCCTTTAAGTTGTACAACTTTAATACCGCAGAAAGTCTTGAGAATTTAGTGCAACCTTTGTACAACGGTTTCTCTGCATCGCTTACCATCCTCTCAAACATTTCAGGACAATCATGAAGATCTTCTTCCAGTGCTTCTACAATCTCTTCAACTCGATCACAATCATATGTTTCCGTGTCTTTGTCGTATGAAGCATAGGTCGTATTACTTTTTCCACTCGATTCAACATTCCCGTTAATTTTCTCACCATGAAATATCCAACACTGATAACTTTGATCAATTCCATGCATCAGCAAATGCGATTTCAATCCATGTGCGTCAACCCTACCAATATAACAACAACGCAAGCAAGGACAATGCATTCGTCTGGGGTTTTCAGCGTGTTGAACTGCATACTTAACGAATTCCGCAACCCCACTCTCGTACTCTTTGGTCATTCGATCGGCACAGATCCATGTTTTATCCATGGTTTTCCTACTTAAAAAACGTATACATAACCAATGTTAATATAAACTTCAATAACGTATCCGATACGCCAATATACCAACTTTAATTACCTCATCACTTTCATTTTTTAAATTACAAGAATCAAACTTTTTCTATTACAATATACCTATAACTATACCTATAACTATATAAGAGTTCGTTCAATCATTTTATGGGAGAAATCTTTTGGCTAGATTTGCAGCCAGAAAGCAAACTGTTGTTGCTTTAGAATGAAATGTTAGTGGACCTGTCATGTCCTCCATGGATTCTATGAGGAACCACATTAGATTGCTAATGGTTGTTATCAAGGTGTATTAGCAGTTGGATCTATTTGTGGAATTCAAGATTTGAAGTTCCTTTGAAGAAAAAGAGAGAGTTATTCTCTACTGAAGTGGAGTTTCTTACACCTATCAACCATTAGACGAAAAGATTCAAGTCTTCAAAGAAGATCAATCCACTATAATGATTGATTAAATTGTCAAATTGTGATTCTAGATTGTTTAATGATTGATTAATCCAAAAATAAATTAAATTGCTTGTTTGATCTATTAAAGGTTAATTAGCATATTACTTCTCATTATGTCCACATCATTGGTGTGTGTGTGTGTCAATTTGATCAAATCTTTGAATTGTTGTAGAATTGTTTTCAAAACAATTTTCACCATGAAAGCTTTCGCAAGTTACTCTGATTTTTTAAAATATTATAAGGGATATTTTTTCTATTCAACATCCTTTGATACAATCAACACCATATTCAAACAAATAAAACTAAGTTGTTAGAAGTGTAGTTATATCAAAATGGAAGTTCTAAACTAATAAATGGAAGAGACAAAAATCAGAACTGATATCAAACAAACAAAAATCAGAACTTAGAACTGATATTCAACAAAAATCAGAACTGTTAACAAACAAAAATCAGAACTGATATCATAGCAGAAGAAAAATCATAACTGATATCATAGCAGAAGAAAATTCATAAATCAGAACCGTAGAAACAGAAGAAATGAAAAAAGGAAAAAATGAACATACCTCAATGAAGAACAGTAGAAACGAATGATTCTTTAAACACTTTCAATGACTGAAACGATTGAAAGAAAACAATGTCATGAATTTCGCGGTTAGCCGTAGGGTTTCTTCGAAGAAATGTAACAGAACAAATGAAAAAATGAAAAAATGAAAATACCTCAATGAAGAACAGTAGAAACTGGCGATTCTTTAAACTCTTTCAATGACTGAAACGAATGAAGGAAAACAATCTACTGAAGATCGCTGTAATGGCGTTCGTTCGCTGGTAGGGTTCGTTCGCTGGGAGGGAAAACAGAAAGAAGGGAGAACGAAAATAGAAGTCTGAATTTTAATTTTAATAAGACCTTAGACAGCGCTTTTGGGAAAAGCGCTTTCTAAGGTATGCCTTAGACAGCGCTTTCCAAAAGCGCTCTCTAAACCCCCCCTTAGACAGCGCTTTTGGTTTTAAAATTTTTTTTAATTTAAAGACTTTAAACAGCGCTTTATCAAAAGCGCTGACTAAGGTATATATTTAAAAGCGCTTTCTAAAAGCGCTGTCTAAGGGGGGGTCTTAGACAGCGCTTTTAGAAAGCGCTGTCTAAGACCCCCCCTTAGACAGCGCTTTCATTATTTTTTTGGACCATTTTCCGTGTTTTATTTTATTTTTAACCTTAGACAGCGCTTGCTTTTAAAAGCGTTGTCTAAGATGCGCTGTTAAAAAACGTTTTTGGCGTAGTGTGTCCACATCATTGGTGTGTGTGTGTGTCAATTTGATCAAATCTTTGAATTGTTGTAGAATTGTTTTCAAAACAATTTTCACCATGAAAGCTTTCGCAAGTTACTCTGATTTTTTAAAATATTATAAGGGATATTTTTTCTATTCAACATCCTTTGATACAATCAACACCATATTCAAACAAATAAAACTAAGTTGTTAGAAGTGTAGTTATATCAAAATGGAAGTTCTAAACTAATAAATGGAAGAGACAAAAATCAGAACTGATATCAAACAAACAAAAATCAGAACTTAGAACTGATATTCAACAAAAATCAGAACTGTTAACAAACAAAAATCAGAACTGATATCATAGCAGAAGAAAAATCATAACTGATATCATAGCAGAAGAAAATTCATAAATCAGAACCGTAGAAACAGAAGAAATGAAAAAAGGAAAAAATGAACATACCTCAATGAAGAACAGTAGAAACGAATGATTCTTTAAACACTTTCAATGACTGAAACGATTGAAAGAAAACAATGTCATGAATTTCGCGGTTAGCCGTAGGGTTTCTTCGAAGAAATGTAACAGAACAAATGAAAAAATGAAAAAATGAAAATACCTCAATGAAGAACAGTAGAAACTGGCGATTCTTTAAACTCTTTCAATGACTGAAACGAATGAAGGAAAACAATCTACTGAAGATCGCTGTAATGGCGTTCGTTCGCTGGGAGGGAAAACAGAAAGAAGGGAGAACGAAAATAGAAGTATGAATTTTAATTTTAATAAGACCTTAGACAGCGCTTTTGGGAAAAGCGCTTTCTAAGGTATGCCTTAGACAGCGCTTTCCAAAAGCGCTCTCTAAACCCCCCCTTAGACAGCGCTTTTGGTTTTAAAATTTTTTTTAATTTAAAGACTTTAAACAGCGCTTTATCAAAAGCGCTGACTAAGGTATATATTTAAAAGCGCTTTCTAAAAGCGCTGTCTAAGGGGGGGTCTTAGACAGCGCTTTTAGAAAGCGCTGTCTAAGACCCCCCCTTAGACAGCGCTTTCATTATTTTTTTGGACCATTTTCCGTGTTTTATTTTATTTTTAATCTTAGACAGCGCTTGCTTTTAAAAGCGTTGTCTAAGATGCGCTGTTAAAAAACGTTTTTGGCGTAGTGTGTCCACATCATTGGTGTGTGTGTGTGTCAATTTGATCAAATCTTTGAATTGTTGTAGAATTGTTTTCAAAACAATTTTCACCATGAAAGCTTTCGCAAGTTACTCTGATTTTTTAAAATATTATAAGGGATATTTTTTCTATTCAACATCCTTTGATACAATCAACACCATATTCAAACAAATAAAACTAAGTTGTTAGAAGTGTAGTTATATCAAAATGGAAGTTCTAAACTAATAAATGGAAGAGACAAAAATCAGAACTGATATCAAACAAACAAAAATCAGAACTTAGAACTGATATTCAACAAAAATCAGAACTGTTAACAAACAAAAATCAGAACTGATATCATAGCAGAAGAAAAATCATAACTGATATCATAGCAGAAGAAAATTCATAAATCAGAACCGTAGAAACAGAAGAAATGAAAAAAGGAAAAAATGAACATACCTCAATGAAGAACAGTAGAAACGAATGATTCTTTAAACACTTTCAATGACTGAAACGATTGAAAGAAAACAATGTCATGAATTTCGCGGTTAGCCGTATGGTTTCTTCGAAGAAATGTAACAGAACAAATGAAAAAATGAAAAAATGAAAATACCTCAATGAAGAACAGTAGAAACTGGCGATTCTTTAAACTCTTTCAATGACTGAAACGAATGAAGGAAAACAATCTACTGAAGATCGCTGTAATGGCGTTCGTTCGCTGGTAGGGTTCGTTCGCTGGGAGGGAAAACAGAAAGAAGGGAGAACGAAAATAGAAGTCTGAATTTTAATTTTAATAAGACCTTAGACAGCGCTTTTGGGAAAAGCGCTTTCTAAGGTATGCCTTAGACAGCGCTTTCCAAAAGCGCTCTCTAAACCCCCCCTTAGACAGCGCTTTTGGTTTTAAAATTTTTTTTAATTTAAAGACTTTAAACAGCGCTTTATCAAAAGCGCTGACTAAGGTATATATTTAAAAGCGCTTTCTAAAAGCGCTGTCTAAGGGGGGGTCTTAGACAGCGCTTTTAGAAAGCGCTGTCTAAGACCCCCCCTTAGACAGCGCTTTCATTATTTTTTTGGACCATTTTCCGTGTTTTATTTTATTTTTAACCTTAGACAGCGCTTGCTTTTAAAAGCGCTGTCTAAGATGCGCTGTTAAAAAACGTTTTTGGCGTAGTGATAGATAAATAAGAGAAGTGCAATACCAGAAATAACATTGTCTCTTCAAAACAGAACAAAGAGAAAGGTGCAACTAAGATTGAAATATAGCAATCATCTTATCCATGCTAATAGAAACAACATGAAAACAATATGATAACTCTATTGTAATGAGTATATATGGTTATCTTGTACAGAACATGGGTGCAAGATCAGTTCTCACCTGTCATACTCACTTAAAATTGTTTCACAAATGTCGCACACACGTAACTTCTTATCAGTCTGAAATGTTTTTGGCAAAACAGTAGTAAAAATCATTACATTTATGTGATAATTATAAAAACATATGTAGATGTCTCCTTACATAAACACTTCTATTAGAGTTTGCATACACTTAAAAATAATTTGACAGGCTTCAACTTATTATAATTTCTAAACTACATTATTCATTCTTTTCTCTTCTTTCTTATAACTTCAATGTTGTATCAAAGTAGTATCATCCTCCATGACTTGTACGATGTATCGTTCCTATTTTGTTGTTGAGCTCCAAACCCCTAGAACACTAACAACAGCATAGTGATACGTGGCAAAGAAGCATCGCATGAGAAGAAACGAGATAGATTGAAAAACTGATGAATAAGCTAAAATGCCTCAGAAGGTAAACTAAGTAGTGGGTGTGGAACATCATACAAACAATTAACTCAACAAGATAGAAATTTAATAAATACAAACTACAAATCTGTAAGATGGAAAACATATATGGAATTTGTCATCCTCATAGAGCCATTAATCCCTTGTACATCCTGAAACCATACGAGTTTTAGTTAGATAACAACCTAATTCCAATTCCAAGTCTAGATAATGAGAGACTAATTTTTCCGGGTAACTTCCGCAAAATATTTTTCAACTAATTTTTGAAAAGTAAATTTTAAAAAGGGATTTATTCAACCCCTTCTAGATCTGCGTCATCGTCTAACAAATATTTTTTATCATTTTATCTTTAAAGTCTTTCCTTCTATGCATTAAAGTTTTTCGACTTCATGTACCTTTCATGTTACTTTACATTTTATGCACTTTAATTTTAAGTCTCTTTTAACTTCAAGCCTTTTTCTTTCTTTACATTTAACCTTTCGACACAAACGTCTTTTTACTTTACCTTACATTTTATTTACAATCACTCTGTCTTTTAATTACTTCCCTTATTTTCAAACAATCACAAACATTTTCAAACATTGTCCAGAAGTTTATGTTAACTTTGATAGCCACACTAACTTTCACAAACAATAACTGCACACAAATATGTCTGGGAAATTTTCGAATTTGATCTCTTAAGTATTAATATAAACTTGTATTTGCTTACCAAATTTTACAGTAAACATTCTCACAAAATGTTTTTGAGGACCCTCTCTTTTGGATAAAATTACTAGAAAATGTTTTTCGCATATAGCTAATTGATTACAAGTTCAAATAGTTAACTATAAGTGAAAATTACATTGTATAATTGATTATCATGTATGCTTAATAAATACTTTCACCTCACAATCAACTATTATTGTTTGTAGTTGATTAATATTGGTACAATTTGAAATTTTCCATTTTTGAACTACATAATCAATTATTGGGTATGCATAATTGATTATGAGCATTAAAAAGTACATGAATTATTTTTATTTTAGCGACATTTTCTCTGATATAAGAAAGACGACTCCTCATCATTTCATTAACAAAAATTCAATTTTAAATCATTTTTCAATCATTTTAACCTCTTTTTTTTTTTCTTCAATAAAAGTTGTCTTAGTGCCTTTGTGAGTGAAAAACATCTGTAAAGTTTTATTTGTACTAATGTTCAGCTATTTTTTCAAGAGTGTGAGTCTCTTAAAGCCTCTCTTTCTTGGTTGTGGAGGTTGTCCTGATAAAACATTTATTTGGTTTTCGACATCATCCGGTAAATATATCGTTCTTGGCTCACGATTCTAGCATCGATCCATTCGATTAAAATTTATTTTCCAACAATCTTATAGTATGTCAAATAATGACAACTGAGACTTTCGTATCAAAATCATGAATAAGAAAAATATAGTATATCAAATGAGAGTGATTTTAAAATTAGAGATAAGAGGAATAAACAACAACCATTAGATCAAGTTATTAAGAGAGAAAAAAATTAATAGTCACATTAATAAATATATATATATATATATATATATATATATATATATATATATATATATATATATATATATATATATATATATATATATATATATATATATAAAATTGAAACTTGATATATGAACTTTACTAAAACAAAACGGAATAGACACATTCGTACATGCATAATTTTGGATAATTTTGGTTTAAGCATCAGACATACAAAACATATTTGCGTTTCAGTGTGATTCATGCATATAGGTTATAATAAAACAATAAATTAAACATAAATTGAAGTAATTTGCTACTTAGATTGTAAGTCATTTCAATAAAATGTTTCATAGGATATTGTTATGAAAATATAATATTTGATAATCATTTCAAAATTCTTACGTAATATAAATAAATATATAATGTACTTAATAGTATGAAATGAGCTCTACGAAATATGTATAATTGTATTTAAATTCATATAATGTAGTACAATATTCACATTGGTTTTCTGATGTTGGATATAGTCATCAAAGCATTTAGAAATTGTTTAAAAAAAATTGAAATTGAATTTAGAATCAAAGCAGCAATATTTTCTCTTGCCTGTATACAAAGATATTTTGATAGAATTTTATGTCGCACTGAAAATGTCTATAAGTGTAAAAGTTAAATAGGGTACCTTATGAATTTGCATGTGTATGTGGTAGAATTTTTGTATCACAAAAATAATACTGAATGTGTTAGGATCATTATTTAATTAGTCTAAATTGCAGCGGTTTATTTAATATTAAGTATATGGTTAAAAGTATAAATGTCGTGAAATATGAGATTATTGTGTAGATATCATAAGTTAATATCTTATTTAATGAGTGACCAAATTAGAATATTGAAAACTAAGAAATAATCCAAAAGTTATTTATAGGGATTATGATCCCCATTTGTAGAGCAATTAAAAAGGATGACTCATCAAAAAAAAATATCTTCACCCCATCAGGGGAGATTCAAGGAGTCATAAGAAACTCTATAATTGAAAGATCACATTCCCGACAATCTTCAACGTTTTCAATGACAAACTCAGGTATGTTTTTACTTTTATTCTCTGATTGGATTCTGATATGGGTTTAAGGGATACAAGTTGATGGTATAACGATTTGAAATTATGTTATAGGAGACCCAGATCTCCTATGACATGTCGAGACGTCTGGTCTGTTATAGATAACATGACAAGATATAAACAATAATAGTACTGAAAATCATAAACAACACACAAGGATTGTTAACCCAGTTCGATGACTCACATCTATATATGGGGGCTACCAAGCAAGGAAGGAAATCCACTATTAGTAGTATCAATTCAGAGTTAAACCACTCAGTTTAAACTCTTCATTTAATCCCTACTCAATGAAAATTCTATCTAACAGTTCCTAACTCATAGTATATGAGCATTCCCACTCACTTCCCTTTAGTCACAATCGTGACAATTACAATTAACAAGAACAAACTAGAAGACATACTTCCATGACAATACCTAGACATGACGCACATGACTAAGAACAATACTTAGAGTTGCTTCACAACTTCCTACAAGAACGATACTCACTCTTGCTTAAAAGCTTCGAGGAGAACAATGACCATCTCACAATATGAGTGGTTCACACATACCAACTCTCCTTGAGAGTGGTTCACAAACTAAGCCCTAATGTTTACATCTTTTCTATTCACGACTTATCTATAATTATAGGTTACAATGCTTCTATTTATAACCTATCTCCCAACTGGATTTGGGCTTCTAATCACAACTTATTTGCTGTTACAAATCTGCAGCAGATTCTGCTACAAAATAGGTCTTCAATCAAATCTTCGTAAAATATCTCCATATTTAAATAATCTATCTTTTCTTGAATATATCTTGAATCTTCCAAACATTTAAATCAGCGCCCCTTTAAATCAGCGCCACATAGGATACATAATATTTCCAGGATATTCTGTATCTTTTAAATCTTCACTCATCCCAAATGTCCAGCTCAGCATAGGCGCGATGTCGAACGACATGCTATAAGACATCTTCATTCAACATGTTGCTTCAGATTTGCTCAACATGTTTCGTCATAAAATAGTATTCCTCAAACTTGGAAGCCACGTAGGATTGCATAATATTTCCTGAATATTCAGTAACTGAAATTAACCAATAAACCCAAGTTGTTGATATGTACCAAAAAGGATGTCGAATGATTCAGGATACGACATCTTGTTCGACATGTTCCAGAACAACAAAAGAAACCTCCAAGATATTCTCCTCAAGGTTAGGACTTCTATCATTATCTCCACAGTATCTTTATAATTAGAACCTAAGGTTTTTCCTTGAAAATAACTTAAATCTCTTAGTCCTTTAAAATAGCTCCACCTGTGATAGCATAATATTCTATAGAATATTCTGCATAATTTAAATCATATACCAGTCCAAATTTCCAGTTGCACAGAACAGGATGTCAGGACATCTTGTTCGACATATTCTTCCAGATTCTAGAACATGTTAATTTAACATATGGAACTTCTTATTTAACATGTTTCAGCCATATTAGTTTTACCAAACATAATGTCAATCATAAAATCATAGAATTAACAATCCCCCTTTGGCTTATTTTGGATAAAACTAATTTACATATCATAGGTGTAGCAGTACCTCAACATCACATCTTCATATCAAACCAATTCAACTATAAAACTCTCAACACATGTTACAGAGAATTATAAACATCACCCCCTCAATAGTACACATTATACTTCTCCCCCTTTTTAGCCATAAAAAGATAAATGCATAGTAATAACCATAGAGGTATATAATCTCCATAAGCTTGAAACACACACAAGCTTCACAATAACTACACTACTGCAACCACAAACCACATACTTCACAATAAAAGCCAATAAAACAGGACCATAACTCCCCCTAAAGATAAACCACGTCAGAGAGAATAATAGCAACAGAAAACACATGAAGAACCGATAAAATACCAACAAAATCTCAACAAAATAAGTTTAAAACTCTCCCTCAAGCCAAAGAAACAAAGATCCACAACTTTGAGTTGAATCCATTGACTTTGGAATGCCCCATATTCCTCAAAGAGATATACAAAATATATTAGTATATTAGCTTATTCAAAATGTCATTCACACCTGAACACATGCTCCAGAACTTCTCATCTTACCTGCTTCATAAACATCAAATTGATCCACTTCTCTCTAGCATGACTTGTAGTAGAAACAACCTCTTCTTCACAAACTTTTTGACCTCAACATAAGTCAAACAACTAGATAAACACCCCATAATCCAAGACAATCTTTTACTCATCATTGTCATGTATGATAAGATAAAATATATCAGAGACAAGATGTGAACATCAAGTTCCACACACAGAACTTAAAATCATTCTCCAAGCATAACAAACCCAGGTGATGTTCTAACATTAATTAGGAAATCCTTCACATATCAGACACACCACACCAAATGGTTCTTGATATGCCCACCACTGGACTTACTACTACCTAGTAATCTAATCAAATATCTTTAGAGAGCACAACTCCACTAGCTTGATCAAATAACCATTGAGAGGTTTGATCATACATCAACCAAAAAATTTAATCATTTATAATCACCTTAGGGATTCTACCACAAGCTCCAAGATAGGAACAAAACCAAAACCTTCTTAAGTTTTTAACCACTCACTCTTCTGACCAAGAGTAATTTGTTCCAAGACACAGGTCAAATTCACCTATGATAATAACCAAATTCCACTGTTTGGTTAACTCAACATCCTTGAATTCACATATGAGAACAACCAAATGCCACTATTTGGTTAATTCATCTACTTTCATATTTAAAAATATCTACTGATCCACCAATGAAACTTTATCTTCAAGTAATATTCCACTTACTCCATACCAAGTCATCTTAGATACACCAAAAGCAATTTTTTCATCCAACACGAGTGAAACGAACCAATATATCAAAACATCACATGTGTGATATCTTTCTTCATCAATTAGACCATCCATCAAGCTCCTTCAAATTTTCCAAAGAAAAATAAATTATCATAGACACAAACAAAACTGCCATTCAGACTCCTCTTAGGACGCATGTGTGCACATGACTCAACCAACCAGCTTCTCATAGCTAATGACACAACGTCATGTTTGAAATCACAAGCTCACCAAAGTAAAATAATCTTTACAAGTTTGATCATGACACAAGCTTATAATAAATTTCCCCATGTCATGGATAACCAATACTCAAGCTGAGCATAAACTCCACACATTCTCAACTTCACACACCTGTTGAACATACTCTCAAACTATAAAATCAACCATGACTTTTATAAATTCAGATACACTAGCTCTCTGAGAATACCACCAAGAACACAAAGTACACCAAGCTATTTAACAAGGACACAACTGATAAATGTCCTTATATATCCACACAAGACACACTTGAATTTAAATTTCTTACATATTCCAAAACAACTGCTCTTAGTTTGCTTGCTACATAGGATCTAGACTGCCACTATCTATGACTTGTAGTAGAATAAACTACTTGCTCAACAACCATTCTGATTAGACCCCCCAATTTGACATTCTTTCCTTGCTCTTAGCAATTGCTGGTCTTATTGTTATCTTCAATCATGACCAAAGTCATGTATTTATCACACACCTTTGTAGATACAATCATAAGCTTCTCATCCTACTTCAGCATATTTAGAGTTGCCACTTCCAAATACACTATAAAACACATAATCTCATCTTTATAACCCCAAACTTCTATTAACCACCAATAAACATGATTGTTTCAATATCATGTAGGACATCAACACAAAGTTTCTTGAAGCCAATACGATCTCCAAGGATCACACCTTCAGCAGCTAATTCAGGTCGCCACACACCAAAACACCACGAAGAGAAATAAACAACCACATAGAGAAAATTAAATAATCAAAACTTCTTAAATTATGATGTTTAGATTGCAATCCCGCATCTTTACACCAGACATATACATAGTCTCCCGTCAATATATTTTGTCATCAGTTGAATGTACAACATCTTTCATAGACAGATAAACGCTCAACTCCCATCAGAGTATTCACTATCGATTATATGCACATCCTTATCAAAAGTAGACAAATACTCAACTCCTGTCAAGGTATTTATCATATGTGATAAGGTAACCTTCTCACACAAGGTATGACATTTGGTTTGACATTTTTTTTCCTATACACTTGTGGCCCTAGCTGATCCCTCTTTTATTAATCCACATCACTTATCACTTCATATTAGGTAAGTGGCTTGACCTAATACTCCACCATGAGCACAACTAACTTCCTTGGTTGAAAATTCAACACCTTTGAGATGTTGTTCCAACATGATATCTGACAACAATCTCAAACACATGGATTTGACACTTACTATGGTTTTGGTGGTATCATCCGTAGCAATCCATGTACAACTCTTTGTAGGGGATACAAGAGTTCACCAGTAGTTGATCATCCTTTCTGATCAGACCATAAATACATGCAGTAACTTGCATGATACACACCATCAACACGTCTGCATCTTCTACTCTTCCAAGTGTTCCATCATGTGGGGACATCACATAACTGGACCTAAACTTGATGAAGACTTCCCTTGATCATACACAAATAACTATGGTTATTTTCAACACACTCCTCCAAACATATACAAACACCATTCGAACATCCATTCATTATCCCTCATTGGATAATTTTTCTTATCTTAACAAAATGAGAGTTCCATGCTCTCAAGACTTGATAGTTATATCAAGTTTTAGTAAACAACCTCCATCTTGTTTATGAAGAGAATAAACACTAGCTAGCCATCTTAAACAACTACTGCTACAAGTCCCTTTCTTTGACTCACACGCGCACAAATCTGGTTCCTTTGGTCACCAGATGTCAGAGATAACGTCCTTGACATACATACTGGACTTCATACATAAAGAATTTTGTTAAGATGTCTTTAACAAGTCTTCAAAATACAAGTTTTAGCCTCTGTACTCATATTTTCTTCAACTTGAGACCTTCTTCAACACATAGCATAAATGCTTCCTCTTCTAGGTTAGAAGTAGGTTCAAAACATATTTGATCATCACACATTTGTCTAGCACCCAAAGCATCCATCATGTTAGAAGGATAGCACATCAATTTCCTTCGTTTGGAACACAAAACTGAGCTTGGTTCTAAATTCATTACTACTTTCAGAAAATCAACACATCCCTTGATCACCTTAAAGGTCTTCAAAACTCAAGCTCCAACAAAGCTAAACATTAGCAAGACTCAAAGTCACTTTCCTAATTATTTCAAGAATTATGAAGAATCTTTTAGAGACCAAAATAAATGGCTCTACCCTTTCTTCAACAGATTTCTTGAAGAGTGTATCAATCATACACTATAGTGCCTTTAAGAGTGGACTTGAGAAATAAAACTCAAGTACCGTTGGCATCTTTACACAGTTGATTGAAACAGTCTTGCATACAATTCTTCCCATTTGGCTAATATTGGCTGAAACCACCTTTGCATGAAATACTGGAGAACCACAATCAAACACAACAATAAAACAAATTAGAGGCACACATAATGGAAATAACAGAATAATTACTTGGAAAGAAATAAACTCCCCCATAACAAGATCCTCCAAAAGAAATTGAAACATAATGTCAAGACATCTTATCTGACATCACACAACATCAGAAAACCTATGAACATAAAACACCATTATACCATACTCCCCATAAATTGCATGATCATCAATTCAGATACAAATATAACTCCCCATACCACAAGAACAACCAGAACACTTCCCAAACACAATGCATCCAACCCAAGTTACACATAAACTTGGTATAAATTCAAAACATATCAGAGGCACATGCAGCAGAACAAAACTAGAAACCTAACCTCATAGAAAAAAAAACATAAGCCTTCTTTAGATAACAAATTATCTGAATCAAAATGTCAAGACAGATTAAACACACATAAATGTCAGGACTGTTTATCTAACATCACAAATACACATCAATGACACATCCATCATACTCTGGGTGCAATTGGTTAACCTAACACATCAGCTCACCACCAAAGTTACATGCCTGATAACAACACAGACAGGTCTAACACATGCTGTCATGAATAGTCCATCCTCAACTTCTAGGGATCATTCAAACACTAATATGAATCTATCACATTCAAACAACTTTTCAGTATAACATCCTTCTTCCTTTACCATGAACCATAAGTATCCCCCTCGGATCTCATCCAGAAATAGAATGACGCCTGCTCTGATACCAATTGAAATTATGGTATAGCAGACCCAGATGTCCTATGACATGTCGAGACTTCTGGTCTTTTGCAAATAACATGGCAAGTTATAAACAATAATAATACTGAAAAGCATAAACAACACATAAGGATTGTTAACCCAGTTCGATGACTCACATCTACATCTAGGGGCTACAAAGCCAGGAAGGAAATCTACTATCAATAGTATCAATTCAAAGTTAAACCACTCAGTTTGCACTCTTCATTTAATTCCTACCCAAGTAAACTTCTACCTAAGAATTCCTAACTCATAGTATATGGGAATTCCCACTCATTTCCCTTCAGTTGCAAATCATGACAATTACAATTAACAAGATCAAACCAGAAGACATACTTCCATGACAATACCTAGGAATGACACACATGATTATTAACAATACTTATAGTTGCTTCACAACTTCCTCCAAGAACGATACTCACTCTTGCTTAAAAGCTTCGAGGATAACAATGACCATCTCATAATACAAGTGGTTCACACATACCAACTCTCCTAGAGAGTGGTTCACAAATTAAGCCCTAATGTTTACATCTTTTCTATTCACAGATTATCTATAATTATAGGTTACAATGCTTCTATTTATAACCTATCTCCAACCTAGATTTGAGCTTCTAATCACAACTTATTTGTTGTTACAAATCTACAGCAGATTCTGCTACAAAATAGGTTTTCAATCAAATCTTACTAAAATATCTCCATATTTAAATACTCAATCTTTTCTTGAGAATATCTTGAATCTTCCAGACCTTTAAATCAATTCCCCTTTAAATCAGTGCCACATAGGATACATAATATTTCAAGGATATTTTGTATCTTTTAAATCTTCACTCATCCCAAATGCCCAGCTCAGCACAGACGCAATGTCGAACGACATGTCACAAGACATCTTCATTCAACATGTTGCTTCAGATCTACTTAACATGTTTCTTCATAAAATAGTATTCCTCAAACTTAGAAGCCACATATGATTACCTAATATTACCAGAATATTCAGTAACTGAAATTAACCAAATAGAACCAATTTGCATATCTGTACCATAAAGGATGTCAAATGATTCAGGATAGGACATCATGTCTGACATGTTCCAGAACAACGAAAGAAACCTCCAACATATTCTCCTCAAGGTTAGAACTTCGATCATTAGCTCCAGAGTATCTTCACAATTAGAACCTAAGGGTTTTGTTTACTCTAAACATTGTAAACAACTGTTGGTCCTCTAAAAAAATAAAAACAATATTCTCAGTCACTCACAAGATCGACCTGATTGATCCTAGGACATGAGCTATAAATATGTTTTAATTGGTTTTTTCAGGAATAGTGTCATAAACTCTTCAACATAATTTATGAATTGTGTTTGGTAAAAGAGATAAAATAAAATAAAATAAAACTCAAAACAATTGAAGTCGAAAGTAAAGTGCAATAAAGTGTAAATGACAAAAAAATGTAAAGAAAGCAAGTAAAAGACAAATAAAATACTGAATAGTAAACTTGCTTGAAAGTAAAGGAAATGCAAGATAAAAAGACTTCAAAATAAAGGCTTAAACATAAATTGCATAAATCTCCCATTCACTCATTTCTCTACACACGGGTACTTTGAGTGTTTATGGAGTAACTTGTACAGTATGATTCACACACAATTTTAACACTAGAACTACTTTATTTATACTAGTCGAAGGTAACTTCTATTGGCAGTTTCCTCCTAAAAATGTGCCACTTGGCACTCTTACATGTTCTTGGCCTTCCAATGTGCGCCACTTGTCTTTATTAAAATTTGAAAGAAACATAACTTTTCCCTCCAATATTGATCCCAACCGCTGCAAAATTAGGAGCTAACAAATTGCCCCCCAAAAATGTCCTTTCGACGTAGCTGACAGAAAAGTCATTTTTTTATCATAGCTTTCGACACCCATCTTTCGACGACACAAAAGTATGGTCGTTATTGACCAACCCACGATGAAGAAACTATTCAATTTCTACAAACCACGCTCATGAAGTCACATCATAATGGTTTTTATAAAACATCTCTTTAACAACCACTCTATTACTAGCCATAATTGTGCTTTTCCTTGAAACCATACCTCTGCAGTCACATCATAACTACCACCGCCCAGAGGCACAACCCAAGAAGACACGTGTCCCACTAACACAATTTTGTCTTAATGGTGATTTGAGAACCATTAGTCTTCTGAAAGCTTATATATTCCATTTTCCACTCTTTAGAAATGTTACGCTTCCAAACCCTTGCAAACAATTTCTCTTCTCTCAGAACTCCAAGAACTTAGAAAAATATTCCAACTTCCCAACTTTCGTCAATAGCTTCCAACCAAGCAACGTTCCAAGGCAAAAAGACTCCAAAGAACAAAAGCTCTTCCAACACTGCTCCATTGCCTCCTTTTACCCAGATTCCTGGGCCTAAGTTAGTGAGGAACCAACAATTTATACCAGAACCTCTTCAAGAGGAGAAGAGACACATCTATGAGTCCCAGGTAATAATTCCTATCATCATTTTTTATTAAAAAAACAACAATTTCTGGGCCTTTGTCCAATGTTCCCGCTGATAATGCCAAGTTGGGTGAGTTCTTCCCATCCTACCATAGGACTAAGCCTTTAGGGCACAAGACTAAAACTACTGAAGGTGGATCCTCAACTGAGAAATCTTCCCTAGATTTGTCATTTCTGAATGGAAACACTCGACTGGTGAGAGCGGTTCCTTCCTTTCCAGGTTTCGACTGTTGGTTGGCCAAAGTGGAAAAGGTTAAGGATGAAAAATGGAAAAGGATAAGGATTTATGACCTTCTAATGTTGTTGAAGAATAGTCTCCTCTATTTCTCAAACATGCTGATGGATTCTTTGTACTTCTGGGATAACACCCCTTATACCTTTCACCTACCTTGTGGGATAATCACTACCATGCTTTTCGACATAGCCACTATCATAGGGCTTGAACCTACTAGTCATACCTATAATCCAGAGATTAACAACAAAGACACTATAGGCTTTGCTTCATAAGAACCTATTGTCGCTCCCAGGATTTTCATCCTAGTACAAACGCGAAAGTGACGCGGAAAAGGTAGAGTCGCTAGCCAGACATTTTTATCCCGAATGGAACGGGAAAGGTAATGCTGCACAAACCTAAGGAAGAAGGAAAGGACAAGCTCCTGCGAACCAAAGATCTGGGTTCGAGAGTCGGTTACGACCCGGGAAGGTATTAGCACCCCAGATCGTCCGTCGTACCCGACGAGATCCACGCTTGCTTGTTTGTTTCAAAGGGTGAGAAATGAAGTGTTGCTGAACAAATGAACTGCTTACTGGTACTGGAACTGAAATGAGAAAGGGAACTGGAAAAGAGAATGAAAGGAAAGGGGAAAATGTAGGGAAAATAATGAATGTGCTCGAACGGGCCCTATCCCGCTGCCTACGTACCTCATCGGGAAAATGAGGATCAGAGTCGACGTAATTCGCCTAACCAGGCGAGAACTTTGTTTGTGTTTTTTAGGATGACGTTGTCATAGCTCTAGCTCAGGTATTACCGGCTCTGACTCGAGGGTGTTTATCGTATCGCTGTTTGAACTGTCGAGGCAAGTCGTATTCGTCCGTGAAGAGTAGGAGATGAGAAGAGAAGACGCGATGTCTTTGTTGGTTATCTTTTATGAGAAGTATTTTTGAGTTTATTGTTTGTGAAGATAGTCTCATGATTAGACTTGTACATCATGCTAGACAAGCCCATACTATTCCAAGATGGAATGAATATGAGTGCCCCATGGAATAAGGCTATACACAAGAGACTATTTCAATTCTTTATTAAATGTCTTTTGGATTTTGTTTGAAGATGAGAGAAGAAGACCCAAATCGAAAAAGGTCAAAAAACTAAGGGGGACTAAGACCAACCCTAAGTTATTTATTATGCACAAAAGGGAGATCCTAATGGTTAATGAGGTTTTTCTATTCCTAACGAAGAAAAGGAAAGGAGAGAAGAAAAATGATGCAACTTACTTCCTAAGGAAGATAAGTTGGTCCTAACGAAGGGGAATCCTACCATTCACAAATATGGAGGTAAAAGGGTGAATTAAATGCATAAAGGAAATGCATAAAAAATAAAAATAAAAAGATAAGGTATAAGGAAACATACCTTTCCCTCCCTACAAAACAAAGATTAGTGGGCATTTTATTTAAAATAATAAGGTAAACATACTAATTAAATCCTAATAACTCTAGGACTCAATCTAAACTCTATCTTAATTCTAAAAGAACTAAAAAATGCTAAAACAAAAATTCAGCACCTACTACAGTCCCTAAAGTAATAACAGCTACCAAAACAATGCATAACACAAGGTAAATTTCTACATCTCACAATCAACATGTAAAGATAGGTGTAGAAAGTCACATACAGAATGCAAACACACAAACAACATGTATTTTACAACACCTATATTAACAAACAACTATGAAAACATGGGGCAGATTTGATCATTTTTATTTATGTGCACAAAGTGAATGATAAACAACACATTAATGTCAATTAACATGGATCTACATACACCATAACATGAACTCAAACATGTGAATTTATTTACATCATTTATTTGATTAAAGAAACAATGATCAACAAGAATAACCACACTTTTTCATATTGCACAAATGAGCATTTATCATGACATTGAACAAGTATCACTACAAGCATCAACAACTTCACATGTATTGCATAAAAATCCAGAATTGAACTCATGTTAAGATATGATCAATTAAGCACAAGAAACTTGCATGAACATGTGAAGTATTTAATCACTTTTAAGCAAAATCAACACATGACATTTAATCACTTTAGCAATCAAGCAAGCAATGACAATAATCATGAAGCACATATTGAATTTAAGTGAGCACTTAACATGTGAAACAAATGATTAAAGTGTAGCAATACACATCAAGAATCAATTATAGCACATATACACATTTAACACAAAACATGGAAAAGTGAACGGAATCATGTTGAAACGACTCGAAACAAATGAATTGGCTACTGGAAATAGACCCAAAAATTCCCTAAAATCAATATTTAAACATGTATGAACATTAGAGGCATAAAGAAGCAAGAATAAGCAAGCACCTAAGCTAAAAAAACCCAAAACTAACAGCGTTAACCGGTTAACCAAATGGTTAACCCGTTAACACACCCCATACAGTACTAAAAATGGCCAAAAACACATGTGTTAACCGGTTAACCAAAGCGTTAACCGGTTAACACTGAACAAAAAATGAAAAAATGTCTTGAAATAAGTGCTTTTGGCCACAATCTTACTTCTAAACAACCCTAACACCCATCTAATCATGCTAACATGAATTTCTACTCAATTATGGCTTATTAACACATGCTAAAACCTATAACAAGCTACAACCTAGCTTCTAATCCATCAAAAACCACAAATCGCAAGCAAAACGTAACAAAAACATAATCAACCACAAATAATACGAAAAGCACTTAAAGAATGCCGAAATGGTGAGATGAAGAGAATAACTTAAAGCTAGAATGGTTTTAGATTACCAACCTACAAAGCAGAGAAGTGCTTCGGTAAATGTTGCAAGAATCAGAGCTTGATCGAAGAGAAAACCAAGAAAACCGCGAATCCGCAAAATAAATGCGTTCTTGATGCTTGAGCCTTCTTGCACTTCCGATAAGTCGAAATCTTCACAAAAATCAGTAGCTTCTTCTTCTACAATTCACAATTCAATGGAGGTTGGAGGCTAAGCTTTAAGATCTTCAAGTTTCAATGTGAAACTTGAAGAGCTTCTTCAAAAAAATCTTTGATGAAAAGGGAAATGGAGGAAAAGTGACAGAGAAAAAGTGATTCTAGAAATTGTGAGAGAGTGAAAAATTGGGAACCTTTTTGCATTGAAATGATTAATGATTATATAGAGGCTAGGCTTGGAGCTAGGTTTGGGAATGGAGTTAGATTTAGGAATGAAGTTAGGTTTGTAGTTAGTTAGTGTTAGGGTTGGAGAGGGAATATTCCATGGAATACTCTAGAAGGTTGTAGAACATGGTAGAAGCATCCAAGGGAAAAGGAGTGGAATTGAAGTGGAAAAATAAGAAGGGAAAGAACGAAAGGAAATGTGGAAGGAAAGTGGAAGGAAAATGGAGGGAAAGGTGAAATCTTCCTTTTTTGGTTGGTTAGCTTGTAAGTGGTTTGGATTATTTTTGGTATATTATTTTTCTCTTGAACTCCAATGTTTCGCAAGCCTCGATCGACCACACACCTCATGCGTATGCAAAGGATGATGGTTTATTTATTTATTATTTTTCCAAATGTAATGCAATGATATGCGAAATGATGCGGGAATGAAGCGCAAATCGCTCGAGGTTGATAATAAATAAGAGGGCAAATTTTGGGGTGTTACACCTACTTACGGAAACTTCATGAAGTATCACTTCCAAACATCATAACAACGCAGGAGTATGCCTCAGTGAGGCAATGTTGGCCTCGCTTTACGAATCAATCAGTGAAAGTGTTGTTGGCCTGAAGAACGCGAGTTTGACTGGGGCTCTCCAACTGGATGTACCTCTCTGGCTACTTCAATTATGGCTCAATATCACTTTTGAGGCAAACATGCCCATTAAAGGAGTTATTAATGAAAACTCCTATGAAATCAAGAACATGAGAGTCGAAGGAACTCGCCTTGCACAACTAACCCCTTTTGATGAGGGGAGATCCCTTCAAGAATCTTTCTCTGGCTACAATATGATGTTTACCAAGAGATACGACTTCAGTCCCACCATGACTCCCTTTGCTAGGGGAAAGTATGGACCATAATGGTTTACTAGGTCGATTCCTCCAACATCCAAAAGTCACCAAGAAGATGCGAAAGCAATTTAGGAAGCCTTTTTAGTTCCCAGGTTTCTACTCCACAAACTGAACCATCAAAGAGGAGCAACATCTTTAATTTATTACCAGCCCAATCTAGTTTCTAGATAATTTGGGTTGGCTCAAAGCTATCCTAAGTGTTTGTATGACAAGAAAGGACACATCGGCCTTTTTTATGCTATCTTTGAAGAAGAGGCCACTTCCCTTCAACTTGCACGGATTGTCAGTCCAACCCAACTTTCTTTGGTCCAATTCGACCTCAACTTCCTATGCACACAAGAATTCTATCAATGGTGGTCGAAGTACTACCAAGAGTAATTCTTTGATGCTTCTACCTTTTCCCAATTACTTAACCAATATTTTGTTAATATGTAGTGAAAGGTCAAGAAAGTTAAATCTACTCATGTCAAAGAGGTTTAAGCTTTCCAAAAATACTTTGAAACTGTCTATCGACCCGATGATCTTAGTCGAACCGTTAGTGAGGTTGCTGTCTCTTTGAAGGAGAAATTTTAACAGAAAATGGAGAAATTGAAACTTCTTTCCAATATTGCTCCTAAGAAATGATTTGAACTAGACTTTAAACTCTTTCCTCCCAAAGTTCCTCGACTGCCCGCTGCTGAGTTTGGAGTGGCTCTAGCCCCTCCATTTCAAGACTAGTTTGTCTGTGGGGACTCTAATAAATTCCTTCAACAATAGTCTCAACCCAAAGCTCAAATGGTGGTTGCGACTAAATAAACGCTGGACAGTTTCTAAGAGCCCCTTCATATAGGAATTGAAGATGTTCACATCGAATCCGAAATATATGAAGGTTTAGGGCCTTCGATTGAGTGATATTTACCTAACCACTTCTTTACTAACTCGTATTTATGTTTTAATTTCAGCAGTGCCTAAGAAGACTGAATCACCGAAGAGCACCGTTGTGAAGGCTACTCCTAAGACTTCTCAGGCAACTCGGAAGCCTCCTTCCACTCCAATAAGAAAGCCAAAGAGGGGTGCCCAACTGACAATCCATGAGGATGATGGTGTGTACCTATCTCCCCCTGAAGAGGGTAAACTCATCAAAAAGAAAAGGAATATTGTCAAAGCTCCTGACACTACTAGCCAATCATCTTTGAAGGTGTCCAAGGTTTTGGAGAAGACACCCTCTCCTCAGGGTGTCGAAAGACAAACTTCTAAGGCCACGTCGAAGACGACTGCTGACCCAAACGAAAGTAACAACTCAAGCCCTGATGCTGATGACACTCAGGTAACTTTTTCTCTTGAATTACTTTCCATATGAACTCTTTTGTTTACTGTTCATTGACCTAATCATTTGATTTACTATTTTAGGCCAATATTGGTAGCTCTACTCCACCACAACCAACAACTACTACTCAAACTGTTCTTCTGAACATCAGAGGTGAGCCCATTTATCACCCTAAATATGATCCTGGTTATGGGCAAAGCTCTTTGAGTGAGATTAACAAACCTGATTTTGTTATAGTTACGTCTCCTCAAGCTGTGCATTAAGGCTCGCCTGCAAAAACTGCCACTAAACAGTCCCACACAGCTAGGTCTGACCATGAAGGAGAAACTCTCTAAAACAAACAAGACCCCTTGGTCGAAGAACCTGTAACACTCCAAAATTTTCCCTCTCATTTTCATAGCATCTAGTATATCATTCTCATACTTTGCATTGCATCCATAACATAGAAAAATGAAGCAAACATCCATTGGTTAAAGCATAAATCAGTTGATTTGCAAAAATGTGATTAGTCAAAGCCATAAGATAAGAGCCAAGGGTATTATAACAAGTATCAAGGGTTTCTTACTTCCCACACAATCTTAAATGATCCCTCAAGTCTTTTCAATAAGTAAATTGATCAAGAAGCTGGCTCAGAGCTTCACCTCCTACACAAGTGGCCTAAATTAGGGTTTTGGTTCAAAGCAAGCAAATATCAAGATTTTGGTTCCAACTTGTTCTCATGGTCTTCTATATGATATCAATTGTTTATGGATGAAATTTTGTTCATTGGTTCCTTGTGGAGGGTTTTCACTGGTTCAGTTACTTGAGAAACAAGCAAAAGTCAACTGCGGAGAAGAAAAGTCAACTGTGAGATTTTAAGGTCTAAATCTTGATATTCAAGATCATATACCTTCATATGGTTAATAAATGTCAAGAATTTCATTATTCATCAAAAATCAAGGCTCAGGGAAAAAGTTGCAAAAAATGGAAATGACTTGTAATTTGAACTTTCTATTTTTGGAAGTTTTATAAATCACACTCAACTTGACTTTTCATCAACAAAAATTATTTAAATGGGTTTTTCTCAAACATGAAAGTTGAATATCATTCTTTACCCTTTCCAAAAATTACAAGATAATCTTCATATCATTTGTGGTTCAAAAGTTAAGGCCAAAAGACTATAAGGTTATTTTTAGGGTTTCCATGCATACCAACTTTTCTACCTTTTGCAAAATGTGTCAAAATGGTTTGTACATGATTCCACTTGCCAAAATCAGATCACAATATCCAAGTACAAATCATTTGATGCATTTTTGGCCTTTGAATCATGGCATTTGATGGATTATTTCTCATGCATTTCACAAAGTACAAATTTGCAAAACCACTTCAAACACAAAAATCATGCGAAGTCAATACACAAACCCAATCCAATTTTGATTAGTACACCAGATGAGAGTACATCATGCACATGATAATCCTCATGCACGTGGGGATGATCCCATACATTTCAAATTGCAATTTTACTAATTCATTCAAATCTTCTTAACCACGTGCCCACTAGATAATTAACCATGGTCAGGCTCAAAATCCATCATACATAAGCTTATAACTCCTCTGGTTAGGGCTAGAGACTCACACATTTTCTAGATTTTTCAAATTTGCACCAAACTTTCTTCTCTTCGAATCACAAAATCCTTAGGGTTTCTTGGTGATTTTTCTTCGTAATCTTGATCATCATACTCCATAGAACAAGATCCAACCATTGATTGGGACTTAGATCAAGGATTTCATCAAGTTCAGTTCAAGAGGTTTCGACTTCAAAGCTCAAGATCTAGCATGATTCCAAGCTCTAATTGCATTTATTTTGAAATTAGAGGTTTCAAGGAGTAGATATGTAGCTTGCTGATGGTTTTCTAAGAGTATTTAAGCTTGTTCCAGTTTTCAGGTGAGTGGATTTCATCATCATACTTCTTGATTTTAATGTGTGCATTGTGTTCCTTATGATGTGTTGGTCATGCTGATCTATTTTGTTTG
Source organism: Lathyrus aphaca (assembly GCA_963966055.1). Lineage (NCBI taxonomy): Eukaryota > Viridiplantae > Streptophyta > Magnoliopsida > Fabales > Fabaceae > Lathyrus > Lathyrus aphaca. Next base: position 599,412,676 of record OZ014519.1, read on the forward strand.
AAGTTTGGATGTGTATTATGGATGTATTGTGGATCTAAATTTTTCTCAAACGTGTTTGCTTCGATCTGGCTTATCTATGCATTTTTTGTGAAAATGAACATCATATTTGAGACCAGTGAGTAATTTTATGTATATCTATGGTATTATTTTGCATTTTTGGAAATATTTGTGGTTGAGTTCGTCGGAGAAGGTGACCGGAGCTAGGGCTCCTGCACCTGGTTATTTTTTAGGTGATCAAAAGGTGTTTTTGAAGAAGACATAATCAGGACCGTAGGTTTGTTTGATCTGAGGGCTTAGGATGTGCCAACACATTAAATAGAGGAGTGGTCTTGCACGTGCATATTTTATAAACTTTGATCTAATTGGCTTGTGTGTTAGACTCCCTAGGTTTGCTTGTGTGCACATGTGAATCATGACCACTCATTTTATTTACTTTGCTTTTGTTGACTGATTGGTATGCGTAGGATCTATTGAATGGCTTTGATTAGAGTCAATTTTGTTGACTAAAGTCCATGGTAATTTGTTGACTTCCGCTGACTTGGTTATGGACTGGACTTGTTATCTGAACCCCCCTCCCTTGGGCCCAATGCATTTTGAACGTGTTTTTTTACTAGTTATGTACCCCTGGTAGATTGTTTCATATTTTATGTTATTTTTTGTCATAATTTTAATTTCTAATTTTTTAAAATTACTTTTAATCATCCAAAAATCACAAAAAAAATTATGAAGCATATTCACACATTAAAATAATTTTTCAAACTTTTTATTTCTGACTTTGGCATTTTTTAATCATATTTTTGATATTTTCTTTTATTTTCTTTAAAATTTATTTCTATTTTGATAGTTCATCTTTGAGAACTTCTTTTGCATAGCATATAAAACTATTTGCATCCAGTCTTTTTTGTATTGTTTCATCAACATCTTAAAATACCTAAACACATTTTTCTCATATTTTTTAAATCATTCCATAGTGCATTTTGGTCCTCATTTTGTGCTTTGTTCCTTCTTTGATCTTATGCAACTTTGAACACTTGTTTGAACTAGTTACCTTTTGAATTTGTGTGTGATATTTTAACAAGTAATTAATCTCTGACCTAGTTCACTTGAGTTACATATTCATGATTTTTAATTGTTGTTTGGTATGTGTTTGGTGTTTGTGTTTGAAGTTAACTTTTGTGATCATTTCTCTTCATATCCTAATCCTAGTTTCTTTGAAGGAATTTATGCCATTGTATGAGGTTGTTTGTGTGGTATTGTGTGGTTTTTTTAGACACTTATAGGTCTTCTTTGATCACTTATAGGTCCTTTGTGGTTTGTATTTTCCTTTTAGTTTGTGTTATGCATCTATGTTGAGCTTTAACCTAATTTTCTCATGTCTTCTTCCCTTATGCTTCTCATGTTGTTTCTGTGAATACAAGTATGCTCATATCTTCATCCCATTTGAATTACATATTATGTATTCTACTGACCTCATGCATATTCATCCATATTTGTATGTCATCTTGCATCTCTGCCTTGTATCTCAAGTATGTAGCATTCTTTCCTTATATGTTCATCCTTTGCATGTTTGTTTGAAGTGTTTTGACTTGTTTGCTATGTGCATTTGGCATGATTTTATATGCATCCTTATAATGTCATCTTGGTAATATGCTAGTGACTAACATCATTCCATGATCATCTTTTCATCTTTGACTTTCATCTGTAACTTGTTTGTTTCTTTTTATGTAAACATCAAATCGTTTTCTCTTTTTCATCTCTTCTCATCATGAACTAACACACGCATCTTTGTATGTTCATATAGTATCATCTTAGGCACTACAATATGCCATATTATTTTGAATTTTTTGATACATGTATGCTTTCATTCATGTCATACCTCATTTGGACTCATACTTCTTCACATGTGCATTTTGTGAACTTCTTTGCTTCTTTGGTGCTTCTTTGAGCTTGTTTTTTTTTTTTGAGTTCCTTGAGATTCTTAAAGCTTCATTGTGTTTAGTTTTTGACTTATAAGTTTGTTGTACCTTAGAATCCTTTTCATGCGATTTCTTTGTTTGCTTGACTTCTCTTTTACTTCTTATTTACAATTGTGTTTCATTTGCTAACTTTTCAGGGGCTTTGGTAAGTCATAGGAGTTTGGATGTGCATCCACATTCCAACATCTTCCCTCTTATTTTACCTTTAAATTTGTGTTTCTTAAGCATTTAAGATGCTTTGGTTTGTACAATTCTCACTTATTCCCCCTTAGAAACAACTTTATCCCCCCCTTGGAAATAAGTTGTCTTCTAATCCCTTTATCTTTTCTTCCTCTTCTTCTTCTTCTTCTTCTTCTTCTTCTTCCTTCTTATTTTATCTTCTTCTCCTTTCTTTTAGGATAAAGCTCTTGAACCACACTAACCCTAGGACATCCAAGAATGATAACTCTTAGGATTGTTAGGTTCCCTTAGACCTTTTTACCCTTTGAGTCTCTTTTGAGTCTTTCTCTTTCTCATCTCAAGACAAAAGCTAAAAACACCTAATAAAGGTTGAAATGACTTCTTGTGCCATAGCCTTATTCCATGGGGAACTTGCATCTATCCCATCTTGGGGTAATGTAAGATTGTCTAGCAGGATGCACAAGTCTTTAACATGAAGTTTTTTCACAAAGAAAAACTAAAAAAACACTTCTTCACTAAAAAAATAACAAAAACACTTAACAAAAAATAGGCTAGTGTGCTTGGGCCTCAATCCTTGGAACTAAGTTTGGGGATCTTCTCTATACTTAGGTGTGTTTTTTCTTAATTCCATCTTGGAGTGATGTGAGAAGTACACACTCCATTGAATGAGACTTGAATACAATCTCCTATGCAAACTCTCAAACAAAAAGCTTCTAACAAACTTCAAAAAATGATAAACATCTTTCCTTCGGGAATCATCTTCTCATATCCTTCACTCTAAACAAAAGAACTCGTTCCTACTTGTCTTTTAAAAGACGGTAAACGCACTTGTTCCAGATGAGCTGACAACACCTGAGCATAGGCATAATCAGTTCAATCCCAAAAATACAAGCAAGTTGTGTCAGTCTTATTGAGTCAAACTACGGTGTTCTGACTTTCCTATTGCACAAAGGGAATACGTAGGCCCAATCAATGATGCTTAGAAAACACAATCCTTCAATCTCTTTCCTCTTTCTTCGTGCCATTTCATCTCTTTATCTTTTTCCTCTCATTCTTCCTTATTTCTTTTCAGTCCTTTCTAGTATAAGTTACAACAGTAAAAGATACCCTCACCCTTTGAAACAGTGTTAGCAAGCGTGGATCCCGTCGGGTACGACGGACGATCTGGGGTGCTAATACCTTCCTAGTTCGTAACCGACTCCCTTACCCTTTCTCTTTGGTTCGTGAGACCCTGTTTTCTCCTTCTTCTAGGTTTGTGCAGCATTACCCTTCCTTCAGGATAAAAATTCTTGGCTTACGAATCTTTCTTTTCCGCGCCACTTTCGTGTTTGTACCAGGATGGAAATCCCAGGAGCGATAAAACCCACTCCTATGGAACAAGAACAAGCTCTTGTTAAGGATGAACACTCCCCCTGTGATGTCCTTGTCAATCAGCCTCTGGAAGATTTCATGGATGGTGAAGGAGAACCTCAACTTCAGTCTAAACTTGCAGGTAACCAAGGAAAGGATGCTGAGAATGAGAAGGAAGGTAAAAAGGATAAGAAAAATCCTCTTGAGAACTCTGAAGTCGAGCTTGCTAAGGATCCCACTCCCCCAAGAACTGATATAATTCCAACTTCTGCAGCCACCATGACTGATGCTCAGCTGAATGATCTTAGGACCTCCAATCCTAGAGAATACATCAAATTGGTGTTTTCTAGGAGAGAAAGCTCTTCAGAGAAGAATGTGAGTGGTTCGACTGCCGCTAAGGCTCCTACCTCTGATGATTTTTCAGCCCATCCTTCAAACTATTAAGAAAAAAATATTTAAGAGAGACATCCTCAAAATTCTGGACTCAGATCGAACTGCCCACCTTTTCCTGAAGGATACCCTCCAGAATTTCGACCTTTCTACTCTTGCCCCAACAGTCTCTAACTTACTGTTGGAGCTAACCTTAGTTGTGAACCAACTAACTAAAGATCTCAAGAAGCCCCCCATCATTCAGGATACCATTGAAAAAACCAATGGACTTGAGGCTTCATCCTGGTCGAAGGCAACTGAGTCTAGAGCTATTATGGAGAAGTTGGAGAAGGCGAAGGCTGATGGGCAAACAGAAAGGGACTCTCTTAGAAAAAACATCAACGTTTGGAAGCAATAGATTGAAGAGCTGAAGGCTAAAGTTTCCAATTATGAGAAGAGGATCAAAGAGCTGATAGAGTCACCTGATACTGAGCTGGACCTAGAGATGGGGCGAACTGTGGGGAATGTCGATGATGCTCAGCGCTTGGAGAAAGAGTTTGCCCTATCAAAGCTAGAAAAAGAGCTAATTGAAAAGCGTCTCCAAACTCAAAGGGTCACTTTTCTTAACCTGAAGGAAAATCTCCCCTTTTAACTACTTGTTTATCATCTTATTTTATTCCAAGTACAATTTGTAATGAACCTTTTGTGGTCCTAATGTAAAAATGACAATATTGGTGCCCTTTGCACCCCTTATCTGCCTACTTTTCATTTATGTTTTCAGCCTTCGATCTACATTTCTACATTTCGGTAAGGTTTTAATATTTGGCTCTTAGTCAACCTTATGACTTGGCATTTCGACTGCTATCCAGAAGGTGCATTTCTCTAAAACATAGAGATTTTCCGTCTCTTTTAGCCAAGCTCACCTTGTAAAACACATTTTGTTTTAATACTCCTGTGTTCCAACGGCACAAGTTCCCATGTTTTTAAAGTACCAATAGTAAAATCTTGGAACATATTTCCAGAAAAATTCCATGTATTTCCAACGTCTTATTTGACTAGTCTTTATGACCATGAAATTTTTTCTATAAAAACCACTGTAACACGGTGGGAGAACTGACTTTAGTTATGTTGCGGATAGCAAGAGTCGCCACCGACTTTTATTTTATCCAAAGGAAAGGCATAAATGAACAGGAAAGACCTTTTAAAAGATTTTTGGGTCCGGGGGGTAGGTTATGTAAAGGGAAGGTGTTAGCACCCTTTACATCCATGGTTATCCATGGGCTCTTAGTTACTTAGCTCACTTTGAATTGTTTTTGAAAATGTGAAGTGTGTGGATAAAAATTTTCATAAGAGTTTGATAATGATCCATGTACGGATGCGTAAAAAACTTGTGTTTGAAAATTGTTTGAAATTTGTGAAATGTTTGAAAAGTTTGAATAGTGAGCAAGTAACTATGAGGAACCTACCCTAAAGTTTAAGTCTTTCTGTTCTTTATCCTTTAAATGGTAAGACTATCCCTATTATTAAGGAATAGGTAGTCATTACCTTGGATGTGAGGGACATGTGAAAGGGACATCTGTTAATGAAGGCAACTGTAGGGTGTATTAAGCATTTTTGAGGGACTGTCATCATTATTCGAATGGGACAAGATCATATTGAAAGGCAACCATTAAGGGACTTGATCTCTGATTATGAAGGGACTAGATGACTTTTCTTTTAAGGGACTTTGCTTTATACACCCTACTTGACCTTTTAATTAGGCAACATTGAGAGGCAACCCTAGAAAGTGAGATGGCGATCAAAAATCGACTTACGTGTGTGAGTGTTTAATTTTATATTTATCTGATAATTTAAATGACCTAAATTCAATTTTAAATACAAGTACATATTACACTCCCTATTTTTACTAACCATGGCATAAAATTAAATAAATTAAATATTACAAAAAATTACACCAAGGAGCAATTACAACAATGATAATAAACAATTAAAATAGATAGCAAAATAAATAAATAAATAAGCAAAATATAATAAGTAAAATAATTAAGCAATTTAATTGGGTTAGTAATAATAATTAAAAATAAATGGGGTTAGTGAAATAATAATAATAAGCATAATTAAAAAATAAATGGATTAGTAATAAACAGGATTAGTAATAATAATAATAATTAAAATAAATGGAGTTAGCAAAAATATTATAAGAACATAATTAAAATAATAAGCAAAAAGAATACTATAATAATTAAAAGATTAGATTTTAATATGGACAATTATTTAAAAAAAATAAAAGAAAATATGAACAATTAAGTAATTATTATAACATTACAAATTATTAAATTATTTTTAAACATATTATAATCACAAAATTAAATTAGCATAGATTCAATTATTTCTAAACATATATTTAAAAATTATTTATACATAAAATTTAGATTATAAACAAATTATAGAAATATTTACATATTATATAAAAAAAATAGATTATAATTATATTTACAAAAATTAGAAATTTAAATCATAAGATAAAATTAGGTTTTTTTTAATTGTTTAGAAAATAATATATTAGGGTTTATTTTATAATTAGGGTTTAATGTATATTCAAAAAATATTAAGGCTTAATTTACAATAATAATCTATTAATTAAATAAACATACATATACATAAAAAAAAAATAAAGAAAAACATGAACATATTAACTTTGATTTTGAGAAAATAATATATATATGTTATTTAGAGATTTATTAAGATTTATTTATGAAAATATATAATGAATAATATAAGAAAATAAAATTAAAAGAAAATAAAAAAAAACAGGACCTGGGATTTGAACCCAGGTCCTTTACCTGGATGATGAGAAGCATAACCACTGGGCTGCGCTGCACATGATGCAAGAAGGATGAGTCCCATTTGGTTTTGTTCCTTCAAACTAACAATCAGGAAAATAATGAAAAAAGCAAAAGGCCTGGGGGATTCGAACCCAGGACCTTACACACAAACACACAAGTACATGACCAATCCTGCTGGGTGAGCGCATCTGTTAAAGTAGTGGCAAGAAAACATAATATATAATGTTTCATGATTAATCCTGAAAAAATAAGAAAAACAATGTACAAAGCCAGGATTCGAACACAGGTCCTATAGCCACACACATGCGCTTCCTTCCACTGGGACAAGCTGTACGCTTGTGAAATAAAATAGAAATTAATTCATAAAATATTAGAACAAAATTCAAATTCTGGAAAACGCGCCAGAACATCTTCATCTTCAACCTCAAATTCGTAGGATTTCCTGCGAATTTTCTTGAGAAAATTCCTACGAATTTTTCTGCGTTTTAAACCTGCGAATCATGTACATCATCATACGAGTAAAATTTCATCAAATTGAACCTGCAAACATGATCTATGCAACAATTACAGTCCAAATATGAGTTCATTATCTATTTATATTAGGTATTCCATGAACCCCCAATTTTGAAGCTCTAACCCTAACAATGGCCGATTGCGATTCAAGCCATGAAACTTTGATTTAATTGTCCAGAAACACTCCATACAACCTCACAAACATGATTGAACAAACAAAATTCGTTAGAACGCATTGGATTAGTGTAATCGAAAAAAAAATTATTCAAGAACAAACAAGATGCGGTTTATGCATTATGGCATGGTTTTGATGCAATGGAAGATTGGTTTCGATTCTATGATGTCCAAGGAACATTGCTATGTCTTTAGATTACCTTCAAATGTCCTGAATAATGGAAACCGAATTTGAGTTTTGTATGGTTTTTTTGAAATTGTGAACTTACTCTTGAGGCTGTGAAATTCGTGGCTTTGGTTAGGGTTGTGTTATGTACTTATAGGATGATCAAATGAAGCTGAAAAACTAGGTCATTGTATAGAAGATTTGATATGAAAAGATTCAAAAATATCATGCCTTAAAAATCAAATATTCTTGTATGAACACTTGCTATTTTTGGCTAATCCTCATGATTTTCTTTCCACTTCAATTCTAATCAAATTTATGAATTTCTAGAAGCTTGATCCAATTCAAATCTTTCATTTTTATATTTTATTTTTATTTAAAATGATTTTTAATGAATTAAATAAAAATAAATAAAAATAAAATAATAAAAAATCTGATTTTTATTGACTTGGGTCGTGCATGAAGTTATTGTATGGATTGGGTCATCATTTGGCAAGCCCATTTGGAAGAAATTGGTTTTAGACCTCCATTTTCATCATAAACCAACCCAAAATTTCCCAACTTTGCAAGGGCACACATCCTTCAATTTTAATGCTATGAGGGTGTTCTTGGTCATTTTGGAAAGCTTGAAGAGTCCTCTAACCAACCCCACTGGTTTCATGTCCATATCATTTACCAATCTCAAGTTATGCCCTTTTGAAGTTGTTGACTTTTTGTTGACTTTCAAAAGGACCTATAATGTCTTAGCTCATAACTTCCAAATGAAGCATTTTTGGGCTTGGCTTGTGAGACACAAAGTTATATAGAATTAAATTTCCTTCAAAATGAGCTTTGGATGGAGACTTGGTGATGAAGTATGTGAAAGTTATGGCTGGTCAAAGTTCAGTTGACTTTTACTAAGAAAACCCTAATTTAGAAACTCCTGATTCTTGATGATCTGAAATCTCCTTGATGAATCATGATCAACCCTTGATCAAATGATGAATTTTACTTCATATACTTGATGTTGGCAAAAAATCATGAATTTTGACTTTGGTTTGACCACAGTTGACCTCAGTTTGACTTTTTAACTGCTTTGGCTGATTTTGACTTATCTGATCATCTGTCTGAGCAAACTTTAGAGAAAAGTCTTGAAACTTGTCATGGGGGTTATTACACACATATAAGATATTATGAAGCTCACTTGAAGTCTTGGAAGTCCATTTAGCCTGATTAAAGTCAAAACCCTAGTTTTGGATGCACTGCTTAGGAGGTGCATTGTCTGAGGGAATTGTCAACTCTTCTGACTATTTGTGAACTTTGTGAACCTTGTGAACCATCATAAGATGTCTTGTGAACCTTGTGAACCTCATGGAAGGTCTTGTATGTATTGTGAACCTTGTGAACCTTGTGAACCTCATAAAGTGTCTTGTAAACTTCATGAACTTCATGAAAGGTCTTGTGAACCTTGTGAACCTTCTTAGCACACAAGGTCTTGTATTGTGAGGGCAAATTTTGGGGTGCAACAGCTGCCCCTGTTCAATTTTCTGAAACCTGAGGGGTTAGATTGGTATATTTGCCAGTCGTGACCTGGAAGGTTGAAGGGGATTGAACACAAAAGCCCAAAAATTTGCACTCACCAGTGCATGGAGTGATACAGATGGCTAGTTGAATATGCTTGAGTGGGCTTAAAGATGCCACTTGGAGAAAAGTTCTTCAGATGCATTTATTGGAGGATAAAGCAGTTCAGAATATGAAGGTATAATGATAGCTGTCAGGAGGATGAAGCAGTCCTGAGGTACAAGAAGCTGTCAAGAAGATAAAGCAGTCCTGAGGTAATAATGATTTCAGGAGGATAAAGCAATCCTGGGGTACAAGAAGCTTTCAGGAGGATAAAGCAATCCTGATGAGATAATAAGCTTTCAGGAGGATGAAGCAGTCCCGATGTAGTAGAAGTTTTCAGGAGGATAAAGCAGTCCTGATGGATGATATGCTTTCAGGAGGATGAAGCAATCCTGAGGGACAAGAAGCTTTCAGGAGGATAAAGCAATCCTGAGGGATAATAACTTTCAGGAGGATAAAGCAGTCTTGATAATTACAAGTCTGTTTGTTGGAGAATTAACCTGAAAACAAGGTAGCATTCTGTATGATAATATTAGTTTATGCATTATGTATGCATGTATGATATGATGCACCTGAGTGATGTATTATGTATCTATGTATATGTATGGTATGATGTAAATGATGTATGTATGATATGATACTGCCGGAAGCGCTTGGATATCTTCGTATAACCACTGCTGGCCAGGGAAAATAAATCCCGATTCGTTGCTGAAGAATACGAGGAATTCGTTCCCGTCTTGTTTGATAATATATTATACATAACCTTCCGTCTGCTGGGGATGACAAGGTATAAATAACCTCCCGTATGCTGGGGATAACAAAGTATAGATAACCTCCCGTATACTGGGGATAATAAGGTGTACATAACCTTCGTCTTCGTTTGATAGTAGGGTAGATATAACCTCCGGTCTTCGTTCGTCGTACCCTTATTGGAAAGTAATTTCCCGAATATCCGTATGAGGATAAAAGAGATGGATATAAATTCCAAGGGAGATGTGACCTTATGGAGATGGATTTGTCCTACTGAGGGTTTGTAGCTGTTTTGTAGAGATGAACCGGCGAAGCCTCGTTGAAATCCTTCCCTCGTTCGTCCTTAGTAAATACTATTACTGCATTTTCATGCATTTCTGGTAAACATCAATCATATTAAGCATACATGCATTTCTTGTAAACATCAATCATATTCAAAAGCATACATACATTCAAACACAACCAATGGACGTTTCGCTTATGTAAATAGGGTAAAAGTAAATCTGGATACAAAAGATGGAATTTATTTATATCAAAAAGTGACCCATACACGGGTAAACTTGTACAAAGAGACATAAACCCTAGTAGGAGGATTTTGTCATAAAATTTTACAAAACAAAGAAAATCAGCTATGTGGGAAATAATCCTATTGAGTTTCGATTCCACTATTGCCATTATCTTCAAGTATCTCATCTTCTGCTGTTGAGACGGAAATGATTGAATTGAGCTTTATCTGTTCGAGCTTGAGTAAGTAATACAACTGGTTGCAGTTTCATGGGTGATCCAAACGAGACATAGTCATACGCTTTAATCCCTAACTTTTGCCTGGATTGCCCTTTCAGGTTTTCAATCCACCGGGATACCTTTTTTTGCCCAAGCCGCCTTTTTAGGTTTTCGACTTGCCGGGTGTACATCTTTTTATATATATCCCTAATTTTTGCCCAAACCCTTTTGGTTTGCCGGGATGCCCTTATTTTTGCCTAGGCCTGTCAACCTAGCGGGTCTCTTTTTATGCGTAGTATTTTTTAACTATGTCTGCATTTACAGGCTGTGGGAAGTCTTCACCATCCATTGTAGTGAGTATCATGGCACCTCCTGAGAATAATGTCTTGACTACAAATGGTCCTTCATATGTTGGAGTCCACTTGCCCCTAGGATCACCCTGTGGTAATATGATATGCTTGATTACCAAATCACCAACCCGATATACCTTTGGCTTAACCTTATTGTTAAAAGCTTTGATCATTCGTTTCTGGTACATCTGGCCATGACAAACTGCTGCTAACCTCTTCTCATCAATCAAATTTATCTGGTCAAGTCGAGTCTGAATCCACTCATCTTCATCCAAGCCTGCATCCTTCATAATTCTTAAGGAGGGAATCTGAACTTCAATGGGCAGAACTGCTTCCATACCATAGACCAAGGAGAATGGGGTTGCCCCTGTTGAAGTACGTATTGTAGTACGATAACCATGAAGAGCAAATGGTAACATCTCATGCCAATCCTTGTAGGTAACAGTCATCTTCTGTACAATCTTCTTAATGTTCTTATTAGCAGCTTCAACTGCCCCATTCATCTTTGGACGATACGGAGAAGAGTTATGATGCTTAATCTTGAACTGCGTGCAGAGATCAGTAATCATAGTGTTGTTCAGATTAGAGCCATTGTCAGTGATAATCCTTTCAGGGATGCCATACCTAAATATGAGATTATTCTTAATGAATCGAGCCACAACATTCTTGGTAACAGATGCAAATGAAGCTGCCTCTACCCACTTCGTGAAATAATCAATAGCAACCAGGATGAAACGATCGCCATTAGAAGCAGTAGGTTTGATCTCACCAATCATATCAATGCCCCACATGGCAAAGGGCCAAGGAGCAGTCAACACATTTAATGGTGATGGGGGTATATGTACTTTATCAGCATAAATTTGACACTTGTGACATGTTCTAGAGTGTTGATAGCAATCAACTTCCATGGTAGACCAATAGTAACCTGCTCTCAATATCTTCTTTGCCATGGTATGACCACTGGAATGAGTGCCAAAGATCCCATCATGCATGTCTTCCATAATCTCAGTTGCTTCTTTCTTATCCACACAACGAAGCAAAGTTGAATCATGATTACGCTTGTACAAAATGCCATTACTCAAAAAGAACTTAGCAGAGAACCTCCTCAGAAATTTCCTATCTTTGACAGATGCCCCTTCAGGGAACTTTTGAGTTTCAAGATATCTTTTCACTTCGTAGAACCAAGGCTTCTCCTCTGCTTCTTCAGTGTCAATCTCATTACAGTATGCAGGCTTTTCAAATCTATCAATGGTAATCTTGGGAGCTTCATCATCCCAACTGATCTCAAACATTGATGCCATGGTGGCCAAAGCATCTGCCAATTGATTCTCTCTTCGTGGAATATGTCCAAAGGTAATTTCTTTAAAATGTGGGATTAAAGACATCACATGCTCTTTGTAAGGAATGAGATTATCATGCTTGGTATCCCAATCTCCTTTAATCTGACTTACTACCAGGGCTGAATCTCCATACACATCAAGGAACTGTATCTTCATATCAATGGCAACTTTAATACCTAGGATACATGCCTCATACTCAGCCATGTTATTGGTACAATAGAAACAAAGTCTGGCAGTAATCATGGTATGCCAACCTTCAGGGGAACTAATCACAACACCAACACCATTACCAAGTGCATTAGAGGCACCATCAAAAACCATAGTCCATCGGGATCCTTGCTCAGGTCCGTCATATTGTCCAGGTTCTTTGGTAATGATCATAATGTCTTCATCAGGGAACTCAAAACTCATTGACTGGTAATCATCTACTTCTTGATGAGCCAAATGATCTGCTACAACACTTCCCTTAATGGCCTTCTGAGTAGTATACTGTATGTCGTACTCTGTCAAGATCATTTGCCATCTTGCAATTCTTCCGGAGAGAGCAGGTTTCTCAAATATGTACTTGATGGGATCCATCTTCGAAATCAATAAGGTAGTATGAGTCAAGATATACTGTCTTAGTCGGCGAGCAGCCCATGCCAAAGCGCAGCAAGTTTTCTCGAGCAGTGAGTATCTTGTTTCACAGTCGGCAAAAACCCTGGTAACAAAGTAGTAACTTCCAAGAGTCGTGTCAAAAAAGAAGACTCCCATGTCAGAAAGGAAGACTCCTATGGTGAACCTGATGAGGTTTGGATGAACTATCTTCGTTCAAGACACTAGAAGGGACATGAATGATTTACCCTCCCTACATATTTTATGCATCTTTATTTCTTTGAAGCTTTATGTATGCCATTTAGCCTATTTTGGCTTCTTCCAATAATAAAGTTACGCTTTGATCTAAATCTCTTTCAAGATAGACCTATATTTCTTCAAATATTTGCCATTTACTTTTAAGATTCTTTGATCAGTGCTAATTTCTCGAATATCATATGAATTGTTGGTAAATAAATGTGTTGATAACCTCAAAAGAACCTTCCCATTTTGGGGATCATTTCCCCAAAGATTTGGTCTTTCGATCCATAGGTAGGATAACTTTCCATACCAATTCCCCAATCGAAATGGTTTTGACCTTAGCCTTTTTATTATAAGACTTATATACCCTCTTCTTTTGCCTTTTAAGCAACTCCAAAGCATGTAGCCTTTCTTCATCTAGGTCTACCAATTAATCCAACATCATGTTCCAGTAAGCTTCAGATGGAATCTCATGATTTCTTTGTACCCTTGTAGACTGAAGATAAATTTCCACAAGCAAAACTACATCATGGCCAAATGTAAGTCAAAATGGAGTGGTATTTGTTGCCTCTTTAGGGGATGTTCGACATGCCCAAATAATTTGGTATAATGTTTTATGCCAATTCTTTGATCTTTTCCTATATGTGTTTTTATCAATCCAATTACCACTTTATTTGCTGCTTCGACTTGAACATTTGCTTGAGCATAATAAGGCGTATAAGTTAGAAGTTTGAAACCCATTTCCTTAGCAAATTCTTGCATATTTCGACCAGTGAACACTGACCCCAGATCTGCTATAATATTTTATGGGATTCCAAACCTATAAATGATATGTTTTGAATAAATTCAATCACATCCTCTTAGTCAACATTTGGCAAAGGTATTGCTTTGACCCATTTTGTGAAATAGTCAATACCTACCAGAATGTATTTTTGGATTTTAGAAGATGCTGGTCGAACTTCTCCCACCAAATTCAAAGACCAACCTCTAAACGACCATTGTTTGACAATAGAATGAAGTTCACTTGTAGGGACATGTATGCTAGCATGAATTTGGCATTCTTGACAGCCCTTGGTAAATTTAATACAATCTTTTAACATAATAGGCAAATACATGCCTTGTCGAAACAAAAGCCATTTCATTTTATGACCTACTTGATGTGCCCCACATGCCCCACTATGTACAGTCGAGAGAGCCAAATATGCTTCTGACTCACTAAGGAACTTGAGTAACACTCCCTCAGGAGTCTTTTTAAACAATTCATTACCTAATAAGACATAACTTAAAGCTCGATACCTAACCTTTCGCTATGTCGAAGATGTTGGATTTTGGAGATATTCTACTATAGGTTTCCTCCAATCATTGTTTGTTAGAACATTGACTGCTAGGATGGTGAATTTGTTTTTGTCAGCTTATCCAAGCTTTGTTTCTTCCAAGTCTTATGGGGCTAACCCAACTGACACTACTTTCCCTTTGACTTCGATCACATCTTGCATTTTTCCTTCAAAATTTTGTATCCTGATGCAATCTGAGCCAAGTCATTTGCAACTTGATTTTCCAATCTTGGGATGTGTCGAAAACTAATTGCTTCAAAATTCTTAAGCAGTCGATTCACTACTACAAAGCACATGATCTACTTTTATGCACTTGTATTCTTTGGTAACTTGCTTTATAACCAACTCATAATCTCCCATTATTTTGACATGAGTTGCCCCTAATTCTAACAATACCTCAAGTCCAGATATCAAAGCCTCATATTCGACCTCATTATTTGAACAAGAACCTTCGATCTTATACTTGAGTGTTGTTGGAATTTTGTGAGGAGAAATAAGAAACACTCATATGCCTGTCCCATATTTATGGCTAGACCCATCGAAGTATAACTTCCAAGGCTCGACCTCAAGATAGTTCAATGCATTTTCATTAATAGAATGGTCGAAGATAAAACTTGCCACTAGTTGTCCTTTAACTTCCTTTAAAGGCCTATATGTTAAAGAATATTCAGTTAATGCCAATGCTCAGTTACCAATTCGACTGTGCAAGATAGGCTTCGATAACATATGTTTAATAATGTCGAAACCAGAAGAAACATAAACATCAACTAGTTTTATATATTGATTTAACTTTGTACTTGAATAATATAAGCACAAACACAACTTTTCTATTGTGCTATACCTAGTTTTTGCATCATTTAAAACTCTACTAAGGTAATAAATGGCCCTTTAGACGCCATCACCATCCTCTTGAGCTCCCTAAAGTCTTATCTTATGTAGCTATGTACAATCTCATGCTCTTCCTCCTACAAGGTGGTCAGAGAATGAAAGGGTGGCTCAGGTATTCCTTAATCTTGTTGAAGGCTTCCTGTTGCGCTTGCCCCCAATCAAAACCTTCTTTTTTAATTCGAAGAAACAATGAGAAGGCTTGCGTTTTGCCACTTGGGTTGGATATGAATCTCCTCAAGAAATTGATCTTCCCTAACAATGATTGCAATTACTTCTTTATTGATGGCGCTTTCGCTTCCATAATGGTTTTGGTTTTATTTTGGTTAATTTCGATACCCTTCTTGTGGTCTACAAAGCCTAAGAAGTTCCCAGCCTATACACAAAAAGCACACTTAAGAGGATTCATTTTAAGACCATGCTTTCTCATCCTTTCAAAGGAATGTCGAAGATGGTCTATGTGATCTTTCCCTGGAAGTGTGGATGAACTTGCATTGAAGTAGCCTTTTGATTTCCTCTTTTATTTTGGAGAGGATTGTTGGGGCGAACCATCATAGATTTTTCTTGACATGCTTCTTCCCATGCTTGATTGGCAACTTATGTTCTACAAGCTCTCTTTTCAAACCAGACATTTCGTGATAGTCCCAGGCGAAGCAATCTTTGAACTCCCTCAGCAACTAGACTATTTTGACTTTGAGTTGTGGGTCAAGGTTGGCACTAATGTATGTAGGCCTTTTAACCTCACCTTCTCCCAAGTCAATTTCTTCCAAAGGATCTTGAGCCAGCATTGTGATGTTGTCTGACAAAGGTTCCTTCTCAAAACCTAAAGGCTCATTGTCATAA
The DNA here is from genome assembly GCA_963966055.1 of Lathyrus aphaca. Classification (NCBI taxonomy): domain Eukaryota; kingdom Viridiplantae; phylum Streptophyta; class Magnoliopsida; order Fabales; family Fabaceae; genus Lathyrus; species Lathyrus aphaca. Next base: position 599,428,911 of record OZ014519.1, read on the forward strand.
ATAGCATCGAGCCTTTGGTCTTGTTCTTTGATCAACGCTTTATCAGGGGGTTCAGGGTTGAAATCTTTACTAGGACCTCCTTAGATAACCTCCATCTTGGCTTCGACAACCATGTTATTTTGCGTAGCCTCCAAGGCCGCTTGTAACTTGGTTTTAGCCACATAGGCCGAAATTCTTTGTAGTGCTTCAAGTTCAGTCATTATTACTTCCCTCGCTTCCCTAACTTGTGGGTTGTATCTGTAGCTCGCCAAAGTAAGGTGTGAAATTTCCTTCATCCCATACAACCTCTCTATCCCATCGAAAGCCCTTAACAAGATGGAGGTATAATGAACATAATGCATGGTTGTCCGGGGTGAATTCAAATTCTGCTGGGGTGCATGGCGCAACATGTACCAAGTTCTTGTTGAATTAAACTCCATCGACATGGTTCACAAGCACTTTGAAGTACCCCTGATCCCCTTCGATGTTATCTATTATCCCATCAGGTCTCCATATGGTTACCCTTTGGTGCATTGAGGAAGGAATTGTACCAATGCCATGGATCCATTCCCTTCCCAGCAGAAGGTTATAATTGGCCTTTCTTTCGACCACCATAAACAATGTGGACCTAGTCACTGTCTCAACAGTCAAGTCGACCTATAGGACTCCCAATGTAGCGCCAATTTTCCCTTCATAGTTAGAAAGGACCATGTTGTGGGGCTTCAGATCAGTGTCAAACTTACCAATCTTTGCAAGCAAGTAATGTGGCATCAAGTTAACAGTTGCACCACAATCCACCAATATTTTGTTGAAAGCCAAATTTTCCACTTTTCCAGTGATATAGAGAGGCTTTAAATTCCCCCCATGGCATCAGTTGGCCGCTCAAAGAAAGCATTATGTTCTTCGACACAACCATTATTCATCACATAGTAGCACACTGGTTTGTGTGTTGCCATTTCGGCCTCAGTGTTAGCATCCAAGTTTTCGACTTCAGTTATCCTGCCGTACTCTCTTGGCATGACTGAAACCACATTCAATATCACGTCGAGGGAGGCTTTTGAGTTTGAGTCAAAGTTGTCTGTCATATTTTGATCTTCAGATTTCAGTTTAGCCTTCTCTTCGTCGAACAATTTTCCCCCCACACGCACCTTGTTATTTGTCTTATCTTTATAACCTCCCACATTTCCTGCTAGCATGTTGGTGCTAGATTGAGCTTGATCTTTCGCTAAGGTATCCCTTTACGCCTTCCTTTACCTTTGTTCCCTTCACCATTGTGATCTCAACATATGGTTCTTACCCTTGTAATTCTCAGAGACATAAGCCTTTTTTGATGATCTATACTCCTTCCTATAGTCCATCACATAACCTCTCTCCACTTTGAAGTTATTCCATTTCAATTTCCCTTTTCGTTTGGCATCGACAAGCTTGACCTATTTATCTTTGGGTACTTCACCACTAGGCTTTAAAGTAGGTTGCCTTGCTCTAGGAACCTGAGGCTTTGAAGTAGTGTGTTGCCCTTGAGTAGTTCGCCTTGGATCGAAGCCCCTTGGCTTTTGAGCATTTCTTCACCCTTGGTTTGCTTTGGCTTCTCTCACTTCCTGAATGTTGTGAGCAACCGTTTTATCAAAGATGGAACGACACCTGGGGCACAACATCACTTCAAAAAATTTCTTCTAGAACATATGCAAAAATTCAACAATAGTCTCATCCTCCTTAGGTAATGCCACCTTGTTGTATTCCTCCTGACGACCTAAGTCCTTAGCAGTTATGGCCTATTCGTTCTTGATTTCGACCATGTTTACATCGACCTCATCCTTCAAGTTTATCCTAGAAAAGTCAATGTCAAGGCCTTCACTAGCCTTGTCCATCCTAATGAAATCATCAGCATTTTCCTTAGTTACCAGCTGGAGGTTCGACCTTTGAATATCCTCATGCGTTTTGACGGATGTTCCCGCACCAAACTTCTCGACATCTGGTGATGTCTTGAAGTAGTATTCAACATCCATGTAGACGAAGTGCTCCATCTGAAAGCCATCAATGTCTTCAGTGAATCTGTAAAACAAAGCATCATTGATGAAGTCCTTAGTGATTTCACTTCGTACAACATTTTGACCCAAAGCTTTGTCAGTGTCGACGCTGTTCACACTGCTGTCAGAATGATCTGCTACTTCAAGCATGTTTACCTCACAAAGTTTAATGAAGTTAGCTTCCGCCACTTGAAGAGGATCTGAGTCGATCTTCATTTAGTTCTTGGGCTTCTCACTGAACTTGAGTCTCCTTTCCTGAATTGCGTTCTGCACTAAATCCCTGAAAAGGAAACATTGAGAAGTTTTTTTACCCAAAAAGTTATGGTATTTGCAAAAACCTCTCTTTTTTATTTGTTCTAAAGGAGACACTTTAGCACTTGGAGGCACTAATTTTTTTCCATATTTAACTAACAAATCAAATATTTCGTTACATTTAGTGATTTCGTAAGTGTATGTTTTCTTTGGAAACCTATCATTCTTTTCAGTTTCAACAGGGTTTTTCCATTTGAAGGAACCAACAATTTACATGAATAGGGGGACCCTACTTCAGTTCAGCTAGGTCTATTTCACTTTTGTCGAAATCTATGGATTCATCATATATTTCTTCGACCCCCTCATGAAATCCAATGTATGCTATTCTTTTGTTTTTATTTGCCCTAGATTTTTCGTCTCTCAGACATTCTACTCGTCGAACTCTATCAGCCAATTGAGCCATATCCCTCAAGTTTTGAGTGTCCAACTTCTTCTTAATAGAGTAATCGAGGCCACCAACAACCATTTTGACAAGCTCGCTTTTAGGCACCTGCATGAAACATCTAGCATTGAGGAGTCGAAATCTATTCAAATAATCATCAATTGGATCATTAAACTTTCTCTTAACACTAGCCAATTCTTTCAAACTAATCTTAGTCTGATCCATTTAAAATTGCTCATGGAATAAATGTTCCAACTGAGTCCAATTACAAATTGAACCAGGTGGTAAGGTAGTAAAAGCATTTTTAGTGAGAGAACTAGGGAAGTATTTAATCCTTAGGCTCTCATTGTTTGTAATCTCCCTAGCTTCGATCAAGTATCATGCCACATGTTCGACGGTGGATTCAGTTGTATCACCTGAGAACTTGGAGAACTTTGGGACCTTTGTCGTAGGAGTTAATTCAGATTTAAGTATGTAGTATATTATAGGCGAAGTAAAGTTTGGCCTGGCAAAACCTGTATTTATCCCGTTTCGTGCCATTATCCTTTCGACAATAGTGGCAAGATTATTCTTCGCTGCCATATTATTATGTCGAACTTGTTGAACCACATTATCTGTGTTCTATTTCCTATTCACCATTATTATCCTTGGTTCTTCTTCTTCAAGAACAAGAATTTGATTTCTCAGAGGTTCGACCCTAGGTGGCTCGATATCCCTTGAGGTTCTGGGTTCGTCTGTTGAATGTTCTCCCTGAATTCGACACCATGATTCTTTCTTATATATTGTATAGCTGGATGTCGAGGAGGGGAAGGCACTCCCATGAATTCTACTATTCGAGCCATGTTGGATGGTAATTATTGATTGGTTTATGTGGTACTTTGAATCAACAGTTGAAAGACTTCCCTCATTGTTTGAGATAAGGTTTGTACCATTTTCATATTGCTTTCATCCATTTGTTGTCTCAAATAATTTGCAGATTAATTTGTCAAGCCAGGGCCCTAGGCAGAATATCTCAACCCTACAGTTTGACTATTTCGACTCATGTTCCCTCCAGATCCTGATTCTTATAAGGGCGAAGCAAACACATTTTCTAAAAATACTGCCAGCGCATTACGTAGGGTTTGTATCACCGTCGTTGGCATGACATAGTTTGGGTTCCTTGGAAAAGGTTATGAAAGCACTGGGGGAGGGAAAGACCTAAACATTATTGTGTTTGGTGGTGGAGTTTGAGGATTTGTTCCAATGTACTCTAACACTGGTTGGGTATAAGGTCTATATATCGTTCCCCCTGTTCCTGCCACCAAAGAGACTAGTTCTGAAACCATGTTTGGTGTTGTTGCTCCTCCTATCGAAGGATTTGGGAGGGGCACCACATTACTCCTGGGAATATCTTGTGGACTGATGTTGGTGCTTGGAGTAGTCGAACTGCTTTGTTGAGGATTCGACCCAGTCGTATGGGGATTTGGAGTACTTGTGTCCCTATGACCATATGCCATTTTCCTCATGTTTCTTTTCTTTAGCACGTATTCGTCTATGGTGGCTACCTTTCCGCTTCTCAAATGCATGCAACAAAAGATTGTACCACACTCCAATCAATCTAAAAGTTATAAACTTCTTAAAGTTGTTTATTTTAAAGGAAGTTAATAAAAATTCCAAGAAATGGTTACTTGTAGCATGGTCCCACTGGGTATGCCAATTTGTTTACCCTGAAAATTATAAACAACCGCTTGTCTTCTGAAAACAACACAATATTCTCAGTCACTCACAGGATCAACCAGATTGATCCTAGGACGTGTGTTATAATTGTTTTAATTGGTTTTTTCAGGAATAATGTCATAAACTCTTCAATATAATTTATGAAGTGTTTTTGGTAAAAGAGAGAAAATAAAATAAAACATAACTCAACAATTGAAGTCGAAAGTAAAGTGAAATAAAGTGTAAATGACAAAGAAATGTCAAGAAAGCAAGTAAAAGACAAATAAAAGACTGAATAGTAAACTTTCTTGAAAGTAAAAGAAATGCAAGATAAAAAGACTTCAAAATAAAGACTTAAACATAAATTGCATTGATATGAAAAAAGGGTGGTGATCTCATCACGTACATTCTCAGCTTCACTAGTTTCTCTATACACAGGTACTTTGAGTGTTTATGGAGTAACTTGTACAATATGATTCACATACAATTCTAACACTAGAACTACTTTATTTATACTAGTCGAAGGTAATTGCTATTGGCAGTTTCCTCCTAAAAATGTGCCACTTGGAACTCTTGCATGTTCTTGGCCTTCCAATGTGTACCACTTCTCTTTATTCAAATTTGAAAGAAACATATTTTCCCTCCAATATTGATCCCAACCGCTGCACATTTGACACTTCAAGGACATGCGGTCGAAGCTACTTCTTTTATACTTAGAAAATATTCTAAGTCCATGTCCTTATAATTCCTTGTGTCTTCGACTCAGACCTCTTCAACTTTAAATTAGATGAAGCCTTTTCCTTTATACCAAAACATAACACTAAAGTTAATGTTTCCTAAAATCAACTATGTGTCAAAATTAGGAGCTAACAAGTTTTCCTTGAAAATAACTTGAATATCTTAGTCCTTTAAAATAGCTCGACCTGTGAGAGAATAATATTCTATAGAATATTCTGCATAATTTAAATCATAAACCAGTCAAAATTTCCAGCTGCACAGAATAGGATGTCAGGACATCTTGTTCGACTTGTTCTTCCAGATTCTAGAACATGTTAATTTAACATATGTAACTTCTTATTCAACATGTTCCAGCCATATTAGTTTTACCAAACATAATGAAAATCATAAAATCATAGAATTAACACGATTCATAGGGATTTATTTTAGATTTATATTCTTGATTTCTATATCGATAGAAATAATAAGGTTATGAACATATTGTTTTCCGCCAATGATATAGGCATGATGCACGAAACCAAGAAATTTCTATCAAGAACATGCGAGATGAAAGATCTTGGTGACGCCTTCTTTGTATTAGGAATTCATATACATCAGTACTGATCTCGAGGTATTATAGTATTATGACAAAGGAGCTATATCGAAAAGTTTTGGAATGCAGGAATGTAAATCAGGAGATACTCCAATTGCTAAAAGGGACAAATTCAGTCTCAATTATTGCCCAAAAGGAAACTTGGAAATTCAAGAAATGCAAAAGATTCATTATGTGTCAGCAGTAGGAAGTGATGTATGTCCACCTTGTTACTTTATGCCAATTCAACATATATTGAACAATTTTTATCAAGTTCAAGCCTCTCTTTAACTTTGATTTTTCCAATTGCATTCTCTTTCTTCCAACCACCTTTTTCCACTTTAGTAGTCTTAAAAATTCAAAAGTATGGTTCTTCAACCATCTCTGACTCCAATTGCTTTCCAATGCCTCTTTGAAGGTCCATGTTTTTTAGTTTAGCATATCTTCAGCCACATTTAATTCATAACACTCAAGGTCATTATAAGCATTTCTTTTAGATGGTACAATATCTCTCTTTACCTTATCACAAATCAAAATGATAATCAGAGGCCTCTATAATCGTTTCTTCACTACTATTAGTATTCATAGTAGTAACATCTACATCAAATTTGAGCCTTCTTTGACATAGTTTCTAAAAGCTTCATCTTATATCCTTGATTAATGAACTTCAATCCTCCAGGTTTTACTCCCAATAATTCATAACCATTCCTACACTTTGGATAGCCATTAAATTGAATTAGTTGAATTAGATTTTAAGATACATTTCACAACTTTACCTTCAAGCTGAATTAGCTTGAATTGTATAATAGGAAAATCTTTGAGGATCTTCAAAACAAAGTAAATTACAATCCCCCTAATCCAAACCTCCACAATTGTTTGGAATTCTATTCTTGTAAATGAACACCTGTCAACCAAGTGAGTTGCTTTCACACCAACTTTACTTCATAAACTCAATTAAAATTCAGTGGTCACATGCGTTTTCATCCTTTGTCTTTTGCAAAACACATTAAAGTGCTCTAAAACAACCTCCAAGCATACACCATGTCTTGATCTCAAATTTCATAGCTTGTTCTTGTCATGAAAGTCTTCACTAGCTAATGATGAATGAACAATAACATTGAAACATTTAGTTATGATCACTTCACTGTGTAAAACCTTCAATACCCCGTGATAATTTCTAGTAAAATAGCCTAAATCATCAAACATTCTTATGAATAAAAAATTGCACCTGGACTCTGGAACATGCCTCATGTTGTGAAGAAGAAAATTATGACCATCAAATATTTTAATTTTGATCATACAAATACCATGGACCTTGAAAACCTTATTATTGTTGAGGATAAATACTCCGCTTTTCTCCAGCTTAAACGTCTCAAAATATTATTTTCTTGGAAGCATGTGATAAGAGAAACTTCAGTCCATGACCCAACGCTATTCAGTCCCCAAACTCAACACCATTAATGCAACAACACTCGCATAATTATCCTCATCGGAGGCAATTGCAATTTGAACACAGACATCATTTCCACTCTTCCCAGTATAATCCCTAACGAAGTGGTCATTTTTCTGACAAGTGAAGCATTTTACCCTTGACTTGTCAAACCTTTTTGATTTAGACATCCTTATATGCTAACTTACTCCTCTTGAGACACTTAAGCAATCACCACTATCATCAATCTTCAAATCTTTCACCTTTGAATTTCAATTGGATCTTACAACCATATGGACCTCATCCAAAGTAATAGTATATTTTTTTTACCATAAATAATGTCATCATTAAAGTGCTCAAAAGATATGGGTAATGAGATCAACATAAGTAGAGCCTTGTCCTCACTTCAATATTCACCTCAATATTCTTAAGATCATCAATAATCTTGTGAAATTTTGTCAACTGGTATGAGTTTTTTTCTCTACCATTCGTAATGAGTATTGTTGTTATTTTAGACATAACCTATGAGGCAAATACTTGATCATATAAAATGTTTGGTTTTTCCCACATGGAAGTTAGAGTCTTCTCCCTGAATACATCTCTTATAAATGTATCCTTGAGGCACATGATAGTGGAACTTTGATGTGTGATCGACCTAACATCTAACGGTATCTTAACTGCAAGTGCACAGCCTATCATGTAGTAATAAAAATATGTCGAACCCACAGAGACTTTGTAATCACTCTAGTACTATTAAGGGTTGCTATGTTTAGCTAAGGCAGATGTTGTCACGAATTTGGTTTCGAAAGGATAAATAACGGGAAAATAAATTGGATTAAGAATATATTAATAAGGCGGTTGGTATGTAATATAGTATACCTATATGGATTCAATCAAAACTAAGCATGTAAAAGTATTTCACTTTGGTAGTTTTGTAGAAATTATCAGTCTAAAAACCCTTAACTCACACTCTCGTGGTCTTGTCTTAGATTATACTCCTAAAGCCCTATGCCCGCTCTCGCTAGCCCATAAGTGTTTAGAAAATACTTTTTGAAAACTTAATAAAATCTAATTCATTTTAAAGTGCTCTTGCTGTGTTTAAAACAAATGTCTAACTTTAGCTATCCGGTTAAAACCTCACATTCTCGTGGATCTCGATCCTAACCTTTTCTACTTTCTTACTCTCTTAAAAAAAGTTTGGTATTAATATTAAAATGTCAAAGCCATAATTAAAGTGATTTAGAATTTTAGCTTAGAATCGTTAAATTTGTTCGGTTACTTTTATCACATACCGACACTACTAATTTAGCTAGACATGGTGATTAAAACAGAAAAACAAGAATAATAATTAAAATACTGTAAAACATGCATAATGAATAGACAATAATAATTAAACATAAACAATATTTATTAAATTCAATACGGTCGAAACTTGATTATAAAGAACTATTCCTTCAAGCACCCTCTTCTACAAATGTCGGCAAGATTGGAGCTTTCAGAATCGTAAAGTAACAAGTTCTGAGGCTGGAAATAAATTACTAACTACTGTATTAATTTTTCTAATGTTGGAAATTACTACTAAAGGGTAAATGAAATTGAAAACAAAGAATAGTAAAGGAATTAAAGAAGAACAAAGAAAATAGAAAGCAATAGAATTCTTGTTCGGATTTTGGCAGAGCTTCGGTAAAACAAATTGTAGCAAAACTCCCCCTTTCTCCTTCCAATGACCTTGGTATTTATAAGCTTGGGATTTCGTCAGTTGGAGCAATAATCGGACCTTCAGTAGCCCACTCATTGAGGGAAAGTAGGAAGACTCAACATTCTTCTATTGAGTTGAAGTTGAGAGAAAATAGGAAAGTGGGATGACTTTCCTCTGCTTTTGTTTCCACGTTTCCACGTTCTGCATAAAACAACTTTGTGTGCATTACGAGCGTAATTCCCTGTTACAGACATCTTTTCTTAATTTTGGGACTGTTACGGTTGTCATGGAGGTGTGACGGTCGTCACACGCTAAAGATGCATTACGATCATAATGGGGCTGTGACGACCGTCACAACCACAAAATATGCAAAATTTGTAGTTTTGCTTGTTTCTTCTGGTTTTTATGTTGATTTGCTTCATTTATTCTTTTTACACATTTTTGTCTTGAGAATCATCATACTTGTGGAAAAACACGAAAACTCGGGAAAAGTCGGGCGTTAAATCTATAAAAGCATAATGAAACGGACATAAAATGCAACAAATATATGATATGTTTTCGCGTTATCAAACTTCTAGCCTTATCGACCATCCCGATCTTCTCTGTTTCAATTAGTCGTCCATGCAACTATGTCTTGTCCTTAAATGCTCCAATACACTTCTCTTTATTCGTGTATACAAAATCATTGTCTCTGAAAAACCTCTTGATCTACCATTTATAACTCATAGTGCTCAATTATAAACAAAATCCCTTTGCCCCACGGTGGTCGCCAAGTGTTGTGATATTAAAATATTCAATCACACTAAGAACAATGAACACCAAAATAAATGCTCTTTAGCAAAAATAAATCTATATGTAATAAGACAACAATTTAACTTGGCAAAAGAAGTTATAATAGAAATATGAAACACAATAATTTGTTTATCCAGTTTGATCAAAAATCTACTCTAGGAGAGATAGAGTTTTCTTATTCACTATACTTCTAAAAAAAAATTACAAAATTTTAAAAATAAGTTAAAAGAAAATGGTTACTATAGTTCCAAGAACAACCCTATTTTATACTCAAGTGTTTCATAATCACTCCAATATTATATATATGAATCACGTAAGCCCAGTATGATTAAAAGTATTTCTTAATCCTCTTTAGATATCTCTAAGGGCACTATGCCAAATAAGAGAAAAGAGAACGTTTTTTTTGCCTTTAACAACGCTTAAAAGTGCTGCCTAAGGTGGCACTGCCGTAAGTAAAGACAACACTTTTATTTATGAGAAAACGCTGCTAAAAGCCTACTTTAGGCAACACTTTACCTTTAAAAGCGCTTTATAAAGTAGGCCTTTAGACAACGCTTTTACCTGAAAAAGCCCTTTCTTAAGTGGACCTTTAGCAAAACGGTTTCTATCCTTTTATGCTCTCTATTGACATCTTTAGGCAGCGTTTTCTCAGGAAAAAGCGTTGTCTATTGTCCCCTTTAGGGTTTAGGGTTTAGGGTTTATTTCCACTTTAAGGCAGGACTTTTAGTAGAAAACGCTTTCTTTTGTTTATTATAGGTGACACTTTTGCTTAATAGCGCTTTCTTTTCTTCACGTTTTTTTAATGATTTTTTTTTTAAATCACATTTTCCTTCTCTTTTTTTCTTTAGAAACCTATATAATTAAATTATAAGCCATTACCATTTCCAGGCCTTCTAAATCACATAAACCCTTTCTAGGCCTTCTAAATCACATAAACCATTCTAAATCACATAAACCATTTATAGACCTTCTAAATCACATAAACCATTCTAATCCTTATGTGGTTCTTATTTTAAGTAATTTTCATAACAACCATTATAATCCATAAACCATTTATTCACATAATAATTAAAGCATTATAATCCATAAACCATTCACATAATAATTAAATCATTTTAGTCCATAAACCATTCACAAAACCATTTCCATAATTAAACCATTATAATCCATAAACCATTCACATAAATCATTCACGCACATAATTAAACTGAAAAATTCTAATCCATAAATCATTCACATAATGAAACCATTATAATCCTTTAACTTCTAAAGATCTCCTAATATACAACAACTTCCAAAACTATACAATTACACTCCATAACTACACACCAACTTCCATACCTTATATGATTATTTTCTCAATAAGGTATTCATACAAATTCCTCATTGATTTCTTACAATTTAGCTTTTGTGTAATGAGCACACATGTATCCGATAAATATTAAAATAAATCCAAAGTTATAAATCCATACTGTGATGGGAATCTCTAATCGATCCAAATTAAAGATTTCTCTCATAAACCTCAAAATGAAATAGCCACAGTCTATACCATTACGCTGACGAGGACACTACACATAGAAAAATAAATAAGAATGAATATATATATAGTTGTCTTGTGTTATCAAGTAGCATCACTATTATAAGCAACATTGTGAAAATTAATATACCTCCACTTTGATCCATGTGATGTTGTTTTCTTTAGACCGTGATACTCGAGCATCTCTTTGTGCTCAGCACACTACAAGCTCCCCTACCTACCCTCCTAACAAAACAAGGATACACAATTTCCTAACAAATAATTATACAATTTGTAAGATACTCAAATGGCATAAACAATAAATCTACAAATTAATTTGCAACTGGAAAATTAATCTAAAACCTAAACCCTCACATACATGTTCATGTTAATTTGCAATTGGCAAATTAATCTAAAAACAGATTATGAATTTGCAATATCAAATAGTCATAATACATTCATGACACCATTTCAAATAGTCATAATATCAAAATAAGTAAGTTAGTCTTAAGTTGGATAATTTAAAAAACACGGTTTACCATATAAGTGATCAAACATAAAGTCTGAGATGTATCAACATAGTTTCCTTAAGTACAACCAATTTGAATTTAATCCTTAACAAAACACATCAAACATATGACAATAATTTTTGACCTCAAACATATGGCAGTGCTACCTTTTAGTGCATCATTGACATCAATCCATTATTACAACTCAAATACATTTTCATATGGCAATAACATTGTCATATGACAATAACAATGTAAAATAAACCAAAACCAAAAACCAAAAACATAAACCAAAACCAAAAACCATTGACAATAACAGTGTAAATAAATGACAATTTCATTGTAATGTTTCTAACATTAATCAAATAAACCAAATTTTTTATCAAGAAAATCAATGTCGTTTTCAAGAGACAAAACACAATACTTCCAATGACAATAATAGAACAATGGCAACAACAATGACAACAACAAACAGAACAACAATAATGGCAAACACGTTTTCGTAAGATAAACATTCAACAAGAAGAACAACAACATAACAATAATAATGGCAAGCATGTTTTCGTACCTAGTTTTCTTCTTCACGAACCCTAAGCAAGAACGACGGTCTGAGAACGAACAATAATGAAAGCACGGCGGAGAGAAAGAAAGAAACGGTCAAAGAGTTATGAAAATGTGTGAAACAAATGATAAAGGCTTTTATTTGTTTTTTTTAATTAATGAAAGCCCTAAGGCAGCATTTTTTCACTGAAAGCGCTTTCTATTTAGTGCCTTATAACAACGCTTTTAGAAAGCGTTTTCTAAGGTGGGCATTTTTAAGGCCTTTAGTAGTGCTTTCTAAGGTAAACCTTTAGCAGTGCTTTCTAAGGTAAACCTTTATCAGTGCTTTCAAAGATGGAGCCTAGCAATTAGGCACCCCATATATATTTATCTTTGTGCTTTAAACAAAGGATGTATCACCACCCCAGTGGTTAATGCGCGTGTACTGTGCCTTTCCCTAACTCAAGGATGCGGGTTTGACCCCCACTTTTGTCATTTTTGTGATTTTTGATGTTTTTCATGTAATTTTTTATTTTTTATATTATTTTTCAATGAATTATTTAAACACTCAAAATAAATCATTTTTGAATAATTATTTGCACATAATTCATTCATACATCCAAATGATTATTTTTATAAAAATAACAAAAAATATTATTATTTGATTAATTTTAAATATTTTAAAGAATTTCTTTTTATCTTGTTTCAAAATATTTTAAATAAATTATTTTCATCAATTTCTTCAAACAAAGAAATTTTCACATCATCATACAAATAACATTCATACATTCAAATGATTATTTTCACAAAAAAAATAAAATAAAAAATTATTATTTGATTAATTTTGAATATTTTAAAGTTTTTTTTTTGTTTCAAAACATTTTAAATAAATTATTTTCATCTATTTCTTCAAACAAAGAAATTTCCAGATCATCATACAAATAACATATGATTTTTCATTCATACATTCAAATGATTATTTTCACAAAAATAAAAAAATACTATTATTTGATTAATTTTAAATATTTTAAAGAATTTTTTTTATTTTGTTTCAAAATATTTTAAATAAATTATTTTCATCAATTTCTTCAAACAAAGAAATTTTCACATCATCATACAAATAAGATATGATTTTTCGTTCATACATTCAAATGATTATTTTCACAAAAATAACAAAAAAATATTATTATTTGATTAATTTTAAATATTTTAAAGAATTTCTTTTTATTTTGTTTCAAAACACTTTAAATAAATTATTTTCATCAATTACGTCAAACAAAGAAATTTTCACATCATCATACAAATAATATATGATTTTTAATCATAATTTCAAAGTCATAACATTTTTATGAATAAATTTAATATTTTTATCATTTTATTTCATTTATTAATTCAACTATTTTCATATATTTATCTTTATGTTTTAAACATTGGATGTATCACCACCCTAGTGATTAATGTGCGTGTACTATGCCTTTCCCTACCATAAGAGCGCAGGTTTGACCCACCCCCTGCCATTTTTGTGATTAATTCAAATAAAACCCTTAATTTCTTAATTAGGGTTTTCACTGAAAGCGCTTTCTATTAATTGCCTTATAGTAGCGCTTTTAAAAAACGCTTTCTAAGGTGAAACATTTTTAAGGCTTTTAGTAGTGCTTTATAGAAAGCGCTTTCAAAGATGAGATCAATTTAAGACCTTTAACAACGCTTTCTAAGGTGACCCTTGTGCTTTATTTTAGTGATTTTTTTAAAAACAGATAACAGCGTCTATTTCTAAAAATGATGTCTTTGTTGTGTTGCGAAAAACTATTTTTGGTATTGTGAGATTTCCCAAATTTCCATAATTACACTCTTAGAAATTTGCCCTTTCTCTTTAAGATTGAAAACATGATTCCTAAACATTTTCCTTTGTATTCAACTCTAAAATTTTGAAAGTTGTGTAAACAAGAATGCAAAATATACATAATTATAATTGTTAAAATCCGATTGATCCATAACAAACCCAAAAGGCAAATGATTAATGAAGAGATCCAATGACTGAAACAAAGAAATGTGAAGCACATGAATCAGGAAAATCATACGTGAGCTCTGAAAGACCAAATCTCTCACTAGACACAAACTCAATGTCGCATCCGCCAGTCACCAATCCTCTGTCGTGGCTATGACATCTTCGTCGACTTCTAGATTGATTTATGATTTCTTTCTCTTTATGACTTAAATTTTTAAAGCATACTTTAACGGTTGAAAAAAAAAACATGTGTTAAAAAGACTCCCTCTCCATCTCTTTCCACAAATCATACTAATAGGATACAAGTTGAAGTTCGTTGTTCTTTACAACCGTGTCTCGTGAATCATCTTTTTTTGTCCATCCCGATCACGATATATCATTTATTTGGTTGATTCCGATCTATCGGTAAAGGACTTTGCCGAGTGTGTTGAAGAGTATTTGAATTATTTTTGTGTTTTTTTTGTATGTTTAAGTTTGGTGTGATCTTTACATCAAGTGTTGAGACACTCCCTCAGATGTTAGATATAGCAAAACAAGCAAAGGAGATTTCATATGATTTAAGAGCTTTCTTTGTATATCAAATGTTGTATACTCAATCTTCTCGATCAATTAGCCTTATATTTAATATTAATAAGAAAAACAGGAAAAGGGAAAAGGTAGAGAACATGTCCAATCTGTTTGAGATACCTAGAATTTATAAGATAAAACAAATTAAAGCAAGGAGACAAGGCAGCTTAAGAAAGACACATATTCAAGATTTTGTTAGAGAGCTCTTACAAAAAGAAATCGTGATTCCTTAGTATTCTACATGAAGTACATTTATTCAAATAAAAAGAAATCAGATTGTATTGCAACATTAGGGGTGAAGGAATAGATATGAGACAACATTCATCAACACAAACTGGAAAAAGCAACTGCTACAAAATCAAATCAGTGTTTATTATATACTTGAGCTTTTGGTTCAGTTCCATGAAACAGTGGAAAAGAAGCACATAAAAGCAACGACATTGCCCATACGTGTAACAGTAGTGACACACTACTTTTCACATTCTTTATCAACTTTTTACTAGCTTATATATATATATATATATATATATATATATATATATATATATATATATATATATATATATATATATATATATATATATATATATATATATATATATATATATATATTTATTTTAAATTGCTATGATAAATACATGCAAAAATTGATTTAATATATTCAAATAAGAAGTTTCAAATTTTAATATGTTTGGTTCATACTTTATTACTTTTACTTAGGAGTTTTACATTTTGAAAGATTCGATTTGAATATTCAAATTGGATGTTTCAATTTTTAAAATTTTTTTATTTTGTTAATAATTTCTAATAATGTTTTTCACATGAAATATGTCAATGAAAGATATATCGGAAGTTAGATATAAGAGAAGCTCTTTTGGTTTGTCCTAGAGAGGTTGGTATATAAATAGAATGGCCAGTTATTATCATAAGATGAGAGAAAAAGAAAGAAAGATAGAAATAGAATGTGAATTTCTTAACGAATCTTATGTATTTTTTTTCATCGTCTTGTTTTTCACAAATGTTGATAGATTTCTGAGATATATTTTCGGACGTATCTTATGGTTAATGAAACGTTAATAATTTTTCGAAGATATAATTTTGGAACAATTTAAACATTAAAGGTTCATAACATATCTCATTAATATTTTCGGAGATGCATCTACGTGAAAGTTTCGGAGATACATTTTCAAAGTTTGTCCGTATAAGTTTTTTTATTTATAAAAAATCATTGTGTAATAGTTCGCAAATGAATTATAAAATAATAGACATACCAAAATAATATATATATATATATATATATATATATATATATATATATATATATATATATATATATATATATATATATATATATATATATATATATATATATATATATATATAATGTCATATGTCACAAAAACCAAAATATAGTAACAACATCAAGAAAAGCGTACAAACTAGAGTACTGAAATAAAAATAATATAGACATCTATTGGGTGTGCCTGACAACCTCTCATACGCCTCCTCTATCGCTTCCTCTGCCTCGAACGCCTCCTCGAACGTATGATCTGCGTCCTCGGCCATCGATACCCTCATCCTTGCACGATATCTGTGGTATAAAAGTGCCCCATGCGCCTCCGCAATAATGCCATCCAATACTCGCCTAACATCACCTCAGGAAAGATACTCTCGTCGATGCCTGCTCGCGCCATCTTCACTCTGCGACGACAACGAGGCAACACATCCTCAATGTGATCCAACAGAGTCTACTACTCCTCTTGAATCTCCTGATGAGTTGGTCTAGATGGTGATCCAAGAGCAGTCGACACCATGTACGAATGTGAGACCCTGAAGAACCACCCGATGTAACTGTCGACGTAGCTCGAGTCATTCGGCGATATCTCATCAATCTGTATATGTGTTAAGGTAAGAAGAGCATAAATAATAGGGTATATGGGTATGGTCTGGGTGAACGCAAACTGCCTCATGACACATTCGGGCAAATAAGGATCAATGATACGCAAATTGTAGACCAATCATCTAGAGTATAATGATATCTCATCAAAAGGTCGCGTCTGAAGGTGATCTATGTAGAAGTTGAAGTGGATGTCCTAAGCAACCAAGCGATCAAGATAGACTCTGAAAGCTCGACCGCCCGGTTCCCTCTCAGCGAGATAAAAACACAAGCACGGGGCATATCCTCGGTGTAGGAAGCCACACTCGCCCAACCAGCGATGCGAGAGAAGTTTTTGAGGATCCAAACCTGAAATTAAAGTAAAAAAACATTATGGGATCAAGCATTATCACAAATATGGAATGAAAATATAAAAAAAACATTCAAGGATAAAAAATTATTACCACCATTAGTGTTAAAGTGAACCTCTTACTTAATTGGGAAAAGTGTCATTTCATAGTCAAACAAGGAATTGTCTCGGACATGTGATATCCAATAAGGGAATTGAAGCTGACAAAGCCAAAATAGAAGTTATAAAGGACCTCCAACCTCCAAAGACCGTACAGGAAATACGAAGTTTCTTAGGACACGCCGTTTTTTACCGATGATTCATTAAGGATTTATCGAAAATCACAAAGCCTTTGACCGGCCTATTAATGAAAGACATTGAGTTTATCTTCGACGAACACTGTCTAAAAGCGTTCGAAATACTCAAAATAACTCTTATCACCACACCCATCATGCAACCACCTGACTGAAGACTACAGTTTGAGATCATGTATGATGCGAGTGATTACGCTGAAGGCGCAGTCTTAGGACAAGGAAAGGATAAAAAGCTTCACGCAATTTACTACGCTAGTAGAACTCTAGACCTTGCTCAAATGAACTACGCCACTACAAAAAAAGAACTTCTAGTCGTTGTGTTCGCTCTTGACAAATTTCGTTCCTACCTGGTAGGAGCTAAAAATATCATCTACACAAATCACGCCGCTATTAGATATCTTTTAAGAAAGAAGGTGTTATCCCTGAATTTCGACGCTAGCAATTAATGAAGTCATTTGGTTTAATAAAGGGTTTTTCTCATTATAAGCTAAAAGTGAGATTTTCGACCTTACTCATTAAAATGATGAGAGTCGAAGGAACCTACTTACAAATTTGGTACTTAGAGAAATTCTGAGTTAAAATAATTTTTAAGTGTTGGGATGGTTCGACCATGCCGAGATTCAACGAAAATGGCAGTTACATGAGTTGGACACATTTAAGCTTGGAGGGAAGTTATGTAATTTTCATTTCAATTACAGAGACAAGTGGCGCAAGATCAAGATTCTTCAACATATTAGTGGGACAAGTGTCATCATCTTAGGATAGTCTTAGGAGTAAACCGTTGAAAACGGTTACCTTGTAATGTATATAAATAGCTTAGTCTAGTGTTAGAATAAGTGTGTGGAAATCATATGTACTAGTAACTCCGTATACTCAAAGTATCCACGTGTAGAGAAAAGAGTGCAGTGAGAATGTATATGATTGAAACACCATCAATTTATCTTCAAATGTCAATTTATCTTCAAGTTATTTATCTTTGAAGTCATTTAAACTTTCAAGTCTTTTATGTTAAAGCATTTATCTTTCAAAGTTATTTACCTTTTCAAGCACTTTTACTGCATTTCCTTTACAATTCTCGCCTCTACTTTTCCAGCATTTTAACATTTTTGCCCTGTGTTTATCGTTCATTTATATTTTCAGTCATTTAAGTTTCCTTGCATTGCCTTTAATTTCCATTTACCTTCAAGTCCTGTCTTTACTTTTCATTTAAGTCTTTAAGCCTTGCCCCTTTATTTTCTCTTACTTTGAAAGTTATTGCTTTTACTTCATTCCTTTTATTTTTAAACACCTTCTGAATCTTGTTGAAGGATTCAAGACTTTTTTCCCCAAAACATTACAAACCAAATCAACCTTTTTAGCACATGTCATAGGATCAATCTGGTCGATCATGCGAGTAACTGAGGGTATTTTGGTATCTTCAGAGGACCAACGGTTGTTACCAATTTTGGGGGTAAACAAATTGGCACGCCCAGTGAGACAGTGCTAAAAAAATGGTTTCTAGAAGTTTTATAACTTCCTTTTTATATAACATCCTTTTTATAACTTCTTTTACGTGGGCATGCTGGTCGAAAGAACAGTTACTCTTGTTGTATGCATTTGAGAAGTGGGAAAGTAGCCAGTACATACCATTATATACCTAGGAAAAGAAATACAAGGAGAATAACATCTAGCCAAGGAAACCCAAGTGATTCAATTCCCGCAACAAGTGGGTCGAATCCCCAAGTGAGCATTTCAAATGTTCATAGTATGAATACACAAGATGTGTCTAGAAGTGAGGCCATCCCAATCTCCAACCCTTCGACATGGGCTTCAACTACACCAAGTATGGTGTCAAAACCAACCCCTTCAACGAGGCCAGGAGCAGTAGTTACTAGCACATATGCTAGTTACTATGACCAACCAGTTTTGGAGTATATTGGGCCAAACGCACAGACTCCACCACCAAATTCGTCTACATTCAGACCCTACATACCTCTAGGATTTCCTCAGTCTGTGACATGAAATCCACCCTATGGTATGCCAACAACCATGATGGCGAGCCTGATGAATGCACCTCAAGTCTTTTCAGACAATGTTGCTTCTTCTCCTTTGCAAGAGTCTGGTTCTGCAATAAACATGAGGAGGAATAGCCAAACTGTTGGCTTTGGGCATTCGCCTCAGGGTCATGCTTTAACAAATGAGTCTGCATCCTATTTAAGGCAACATATGGATGAGAGCAACATGCAAATGGTTCATACCCTATCCCAAACCATGGGAGATATTTTTCAGCCTTTGATTCAAAACACAACTCAGACGAATCAACAGATGGTGTCTCAAATGGCACGCATAACAGAATTTATGGGAGTCCCAGCACCAGTTTGACAACCCAATTACACACCAAATGTAGGAGAGGCTATGCAGCCACCAAACCAAGAGAATTCCTCCGTGGTCGAACCATTAGAAGTCGAACCCATCAGGAATCAAAGGCAAATTCCAGTAGAAGAGGAACCAATGGTGATGGTGGTGATTAGGCAACAGGATGTAGACCATGTGGTACATCAAGTTCGACAAAATAATCTGGCAGCAGAAAACAATTTGGCAGCCCTTGTCGAACGAATAATTGCCAGAAGTGGGATAAATATAGGTTTTTCTAGGCCAAATTTCACTTCACCAATAGTAGAATATATACTTCAGTCAGAACTTCCCTTAGGAAAAAAGTTCCTAAGTTCACTAAGTTCTCATGGGATATGACTGAATCTACGGTTGAACATGTGGCACGTTACATGATAGAGGCTGGTGAGATTGCTAACGATAAGAGTCTAAGAATTAAATACTTCCCTAGCTCCCTCACTAAGAATGCTTTCACTTGGTTTACTATGCTGCCACCTGGTTCAATATGTAACTGGACTCAATTGGAGCGTTTGTTTCATGAGAAATTCTACATGGGTTAGACCAAGATTAGTTTGAAGGAGTTGGCCAGTGTTAAACGCAAGTTCAACGAATCCATTGATGATTACTTGAACATATTTCGACTGCTTAAGGCCAGATGTTTTACACAAGTACCTGACAGTGAACTGGTCAAAATGGCTGTTGGTGGCCTTGACTATTCTATCAGGAAAAAGTTAGATACCTAGTACTTGAGAGACATGGCCCAATTAGCAGATAAAGTTCGACAACTTGAACGTCTGAAGGACGAAAAAGCCAGGGCGAACAAACATAAGAAATTAGCTTATGTTGAATATCAATATGAGGTTGAAAACATCTATGACAAAACTCTACCTCTAAATGATAATGAGATAGACCTAGTTGGACTTAAGCAGGGTCCTCCTTATTCATGTAAACTTCTAGTTCCCTCAAATGAAAATAATCATGTCAAAACTTAAAAGAATGATATGTTTCCTAAGAAAACATACACTTTCAATGTTACCAAGTGTGACGAAATATTTAATTTATTAGTTAAGGATGGCCAAATACTTGTGCCTCCTGGTGCGAAAATGCCACCTTTAGATCAAAGAAATAAAAGAGGTTTTTGTAAATACCATAATTATTTGGGTCATAAAACTTCTCAATGTTTTCTTTTCAGGTATTTGGGGCAAAATGCAATCCTAGAGGGAAGACTCAAATTTGGAGACAAGCCTAAGGAACAAATGAAGATAGATACTGATCTTCTTCAGGTGGCTGAGGCAAACTACACTGATCCTACTGCAGTAAACTGGATTGAGGTTGCTGAGCAAGTTACTGATGATGACAGCAACCCCAATTCAATTGAAGCGATAGTGGATCATGTGGTAGTTGAAGTTACTGAGAACCTCAATAATGAGGCTATGATGTTCAAGGAAAATGAAGAGCTGACCAGTGAGCAATGGGAACACTTGATATGTAAGGCCGTTGAAGGATTCTTCAAGATATCATCAGATGTCGAAAGGCTCAATGTGGGGGTTACCATCGTCCCCCATGAGGAGGTTGAAGAGTCAAACCTCCCGCTAATTACTAAAGAAACTACTGAGAGTTTCATGAAGATGGACAAGGCCACTGGTGGCCTGGAAATAAACTTCTCCAAAATGGAACTTAGGGATGAAGTTAATGTCAATATGGTCGAAGTGACAGACGACTAAGTGCTGAAGGTGGATCATTATGCATCCCAGAAGGATCACTATAAGAAATCTTATCCCAAAGAGGATTAGACAGTTGTTGATTTCTTGCATAGATGTCAAAGCAAGAAGTCAGAAGTTATGATGTGTCCAAGATGTAGTTCCATCTTTGACAGAGAAGCTGCCCAAAGCCTTCAATAGACGAATAAGGCACATTGGGGGTAAAAGTCGAAGGTTTCCCAAAAGCACAACCGTTTCGACCCAAGGCATGTCAACCCCTATCAACAAGGGGGAATGCCCCAATCTCTCAAGTCCAAACAACCCCAATTTAAACCAAGCGGGGAAGTCCCCAATGACAAGTGGTTCGAGCCTGATGAGTCAGGCAAAAGGGGAGGACAGAAGTGGAGGAAGTTCGAGGTCGAAAGAGGACCTTCAATGGGGTAAATAAAGGAGGTTAGGACCTCTAACAAAGTTGCGTATGTATCTGAGAATTACAAGGGTAAAACCCTATATCCAGGTCGCAATGGCGTAGGGAACAAGGCAGGAGGAAGGCTCAAAGAGAAGCCTCCAAAGGTGATTGTGATGAATCAAGTACAAGTTTCCTTGGTGAAGCTAGGGATAATCTTAAAACAAAAATAAATAACAAAGTGCTTGTGGGGTGCAGAGGATTCTTGTCCAGAAACCAAGGAGTTGAGATAAGAAAAGAGATAAAGGATGAGTTGAGAGCCGTCAAAGATGAAGAAATGACAGAAAATTTCGACGGCGAATCTGAAGCTTCTCTGGACATCTTGGTCAATGTGGTCTCAGTAATTCCCAGAGAGTATGACCACATCACTGAGGTCGAAAACCGGGATGCAAATACTGAAGCAGAAATGGAAGCACGCCAACCAGTGTGCTACTTTGTGATGAACAACGGGTGCGTCGAATAGCAAAATGCTTTCTTCGAAAGACCCACTGATGCCATGATGGGGCATATAAAACCCCTCTATATCATTGGGAAGGTGGAAAACACGACCATCAACAAAATTCTGGTTGATTGTGGCGCCACGGTAAATATAATGCCACATTTCTTGCTGGCCAGGATTGGCAAATTCGACACATACCTTAAACCTCACAATTTGGTCATGTCGAACTATGAGGGAAAGACTGGACCTACTGATGGGCGCGAAGACGCAATATGTGTCTAGCGGTATCTGAACTGCAAGCGCACAACCTATCGAAGTAATATAAAAGATTGTTGATCCCACAGGGACTTTATAATCACTTAGTTCTAGAGGGTCTACTAGTTTAGCTAAGGTGGATGTTTGTCACGATTTTGGTTTTAAGGATTAAAAACGGGAATTAAATTAAGTTTAATGAAATAATGAGAAGGCGGTCGGTATGTAATTATGTTAACCTATGCGGGTCAATCTAACCTAAGCTTATAAAGATGGTTCACTTAAATTATTCTGTAGAGATTATCAGTTTAAATACCATCGACTCACACTCTCGTGGTCTTATCTCAGATCTTACTCCTAAAGCCCAATGCCTGCTGTCACACCCCAAATTTTACCCCTAATCGCTCATATCATAATCATACATTTATCGCATTTAGCAGGGATTTTTCCCGATTTATTTTTCTGTTGCTTTCTTCTCATTTTCTAGCTTCCATTTTTAATTTAATTTCTCTTTTCTTATTTATGACTTTTTATTTCATTTTCGTATTTTTAATTTTAATTTCTATTTTCGTTCTATTTGTAAGTTCCTATTTTAAAATTTTATCTCAATTTCTATTTCTAATTTTTAGTTCAACGCTCAATTTTTTTTCTAAACTTATTTGTTTTTTCTTTTCATTATCAAGTCCTCATTCCTAAATTAATTTTTATTTCATTTTAAATTTTATTTTTGACTTTATTTTCTATTCTTCATTTTTTTTAATTTTATTTCATTTCCAAGTTGTAATTTCTAAGTTTAATGTTTCTAATTCACGTATTTATTTTCTAAAATTCCAAACTTATTTCTCAAATTCTAAAGTTAATTTTTAGTTTCAATTATTTAAGTTTCTAAGTTATTTCAATTTTAAGTTTAATTCCTTTTTTATTCACTTCTAATTCAAATTTTAATTTTTAACCATTTATTCCATTTTAATTCATATCCACATTTTTATTTTCTAAATTCCAATTTATTTCTCAAGTTCTAAATTAATTTTAATTCCAAGTTTATTTATTTAAGTTTATGAGTTATTTTCAATTTTAAGTTTATTTCTTTTTAATTCATTTCTAATTTAAGTTTTTTATTTAGATTCTAATTTAGAGTTCTCTTTTCAAGTTTCAATTTCAAATTATAATCAAATGTAAATAATCAATTTTATTCCAAGTATATTATTTTGTTACAATTACATATAAAAAAAGAAAGAAAGAAAGTGTACAAAATTCAGCACAAAATACAAAAAAGGTGCAGCCACAAAGCCACCCAAACTGCACAATTCAGGACCACAAGACAAGCAAATCAGCATGCAGCCACCAACCATTTCCTGCTCCACTTCTCCACCCACTGCTGCAAAATTCAGCATGTGTCTCCTCCCTCAAGGCACTCTTCACCTACAAGTTTCATGGTACAAAAACATTATCAGAACAGCTCCAAAGCAACACAAAAAACAACCATATAAGCCACTGTTACATTAGAAGCAACACAAAAAAAATTCAGCACTATAAACACTTACAAACAGTCTCAACTAAACCATAAACAGCTCTCATTCATACAAAAAAACTCAGCACTCAAAACCAAAAAATTCAGCACTATAAACACTTACAAACAGTCTCAACTCAAAGTTCAGCTACCAAAACAACATCAGTTCAGCATCCAACAACACTACAAATTCAGCTCTACAAACACCACCCAAACAGCTACAAAAACTACAAAAAAATCCAGCCACATCCATATAAAACAGTTCAAAAAAAAAAAAACCACTGTGATATTCAAAGCAAACATACTCAAATCAGCTCCATAACATAAAAAATCCAGCCAAACAACTCACAAAAACACCCCAAAATTCAGCCTTCAAAACATCACAAAACAGCCTCAAAGCTCCCAAATTTCAGCAACAACAAAAGGAAAAAACAAGCAAGTTCAGAGGGAAAGAAGGCTACCACTTGTGGATTCTTCACCCCGATAACGTTCGGGTCGGTAATATCTTTTTCTTCCTCTCCTTCACCTCTTTTAGCATTTGTCCATATTTAGTTTTCTTCTCATCTTTATTTTTCAATCTCAAACCTGCACACACAAAAAGCAAAGCTTAATATAAAAAAAACTTCAAAAAAAAAACTATAACTCAAAAATTCACAGCAAAAAAAATAAACCCTTTCACTACTCAACATCTCATCCAAACCACCAGCCGCTGTCATTCACCTACACAAACCGAATCACATATAAAAAATCAGAAAAATCAAAGCTTGCACAAACTCAGAACCTATAACCTTTTTTTTCTTTCACCAAACTTTCCTCAACAACACAAACCACTTTCACATTTTTCCGCATAAACCAGAACTTTCAATAAACTGCTTTGAACCCCCTTACCGGCCAACAACAAATGCCACCATTTCCAAACCTTCACAGACCTCAACACTGCATTCACCTTCAAACAATATAACAGACAACCAAAAACCACCCTTTTGTAACCCATCATCAACCTTTTGGACCAGCACCAACATAACTAAGAAAGAGAGTATTCACCCAAACACTGCCTTCAATAGCAACCTTCACAAAACTCAGAATCGCCAAAACCACCATCATCCAACACCTAAACCCCCTACACAACCTTGAAAACCTGTGAACAAAAAGACAACCATTTCAAAGCAAGTCATCACTACCGAAAACCTGAAAAACGAAAAATCAACATCAGCAGCAAAGACAAACCAATCCGAAAACTCACCTTCTCCATCCACCACCAATCTTCTTCACAGACCACCGCCACCACCACTTTGTCACCACCTTCGCAGACAACAACAAACCGTCGAAAATCACCATCGAACAGAAACTGTAAAAAAAAACTTGCATTTTTGTTTAGAAGAAACCCCCCTTTAAGCTGAACCTGCAAAACAACAACAACAAATCAAACACTCCGAAACCAAACCGCGACCCACCCTCAAAACCTCATAAGAACCACGAAGACCACACCTTTCGCAAAACCGCCGTGACATCCCAACCATCCTCTTCACCGTAACATCTTAAACCACCCCTGAATCGTCCCAAACCGTAACCCCAACCACCATCAGAACACCAACGTCCACCCTCTTTCAAAACCAAAACAGAAACTGAGAAGAAGATGAGAAAATCGTGAGCGAAAAACCAAACCTGAAACGAGAACTTCCACCTCCTCAAAACCCTCACCCACCGTAACCCGTCCTCTCCGCCATCCGTAAACCCAGCCAACCTGCAACCATACAAATCCGCCACCAAACCTTCACCGTGACTGAGAGTGAGTCGCGAGATTGAGAGAGCAGAAGCCGAGAGGGAGAGACGCGATTGATGCCGAAGAGAGACTGAGAGCGAATCCGTGAGTGATTGAGAGGCGAGTTTGAGAGAGATCGATTGAGAGGCGAGTGAGAGAGAGAGCCGCCATGAGCTTCGCAGGTTGAGGATGGGGTTTGTGCCCTTCTGTTCTCTTTGAAACGTGTTTCCTTTGGGAGAGAGGATCTGATATTAACTTTTTTTTTATGTCATTAATTTGTTTAATATGTTAGTATGTTTTCTTTTTTTTTTATTTTTTATTTAATGTATTTGCTCTTAGAAGTCCATACGAATTTTTCCAACACATCTATGATTTCAACTGCATCCCTCTTTGTTTTTTCATATTTCTCTTTTTATTTTATTATTCTTTTATTATTTCCTTGAAGTGGACCTTAGTTTTTTTATTATCATGAGTTTTCTTTAAAATATAATTATATCAAGTTTATTTTTTTGAGGCACTTTTAAAAATGTAGCTATTGCTATAAGTTTATAAAATTCATTTTTTTTGTTCATTTATTTCCCCTTTATCTATTTTTGGGGCCAATGATATTATTAAAGGGTTTATCGATACTCGATATTTATAATCGACGTTATCTAAACCTATATGAGGCCAAACTTTTCCATTTCCTTGTTATTTATTGATTTCTCGATTTATTTAACTATTTAGGGCCGATGATATGACAAAGGTCACGATAAATCATTTCCGATTAATCGTGACCCATATGAGGCCATGCATTTTTTTTATTTTATTTCTATTTCATGCATTTATTTATATTTATTCTATCTAATTCATTTTATTTATTCTATTTATCTTATTTATCTAATTTATTTATTTCTATTTTATAACTTACTTCATTTTATTTATTTTATTATTTATTTCTCGCGTCTTTACACCATATTAACTTAATTTCAAAAATAATAAATTCCTTGGTCCAACGCCAAGTGAACTTCACTTCACTACACTCACACACGTAAGTCGGTCGTTTACGATCGCCGTCTGCACATTCCTTACACTGCACAACTTTCCAACTTAATCAAATTGAAGCACTACGCTTGTTTTCCACCTCAGCATTCTCGATCCATATATCGAGCCATAGCCAGTTACCAAGCCCTTTATCCTCGCATTTCCATTTACTTCATTCGATTTATTTTTTCAAGTAGCAACCTTTGCCTAGTCTTAGGAGCTTGCACCCTCATTTATTTTTGTTTATGCTTTTCAATCCAAAAGGGAAAGAACTCCTGCAGTTGACTCAGTGTCATAGGAAGTTTAGCCATCCCTAGTTCCTTTTCAACCTTAACCATTAGGACTTTTTATTTTACAACTTTTTGTGACTTTGCTAAAGTCACGTGAGTGTTTGTCATAACACTTACCTTCCCCCGCGAACCTTGAGCGTAACCAAGTGTTCGTTAATCCTTAGGAGAACTACGAGTGCTCTGATTCTACACCCGATACGTAGGCATCGATGCGATGTTGTGCGAGCACCATTAGAAATAAAACCTTAGGTTCCCATAATTTTTAACAAGCAATAAATAACAATAACACAAATATTAACAAGAGGTTCCCGTAGGATACTGCGGATGCTTAGGATGCTAACACCTTCCCTAGGTATAATCAACCCCCGAACCTAGTTTCTCCTCATTTAGGGTTTTTACGATCTTTTTCCCTTTTCCCTTTGGATTAAATTAAAGTCGGTGGTGAACATAAAAGTTTTGCGATTCAAGCTCACTTAATAGCTTGGTATCCGATTCTCACCGCAACAGAAATGGCGACTTCACTGGGGATTCTATTTTTGAGGGTTAAGCCCACCTTGTATTTGTATATTTGTTGTTGTATTGCTTGTTATTATTCTGGATTCTTGTTGGGTGTTCCATGTGTGGTGAGATAAGTCCTAACCCGGACTTGAGTGCAATTAAGATAGGACGGTGGTATATTCAAGAAAGCTTGTAGGGAGTTGAGTCCCGACCAAGTTGACTTGAGACACCACCACTCAGCGGAGGCCTCCTCGGATGTAGTTTTGTTGATCGAGTTCAGTCGTGAAAACATTACTATATTCGACCTGAGAGCCATTAATGCTGAGGACCGTAGAACATTTACCCCCACTTGGCCTTTTTAGGGATGTAGTGCGATGACTATGAGGGTGCAAATCCAAAATAGTTGATACGCGATACTGCACTCGGATGAGACTCTCTTGAGAATATTACTGATTACCAAGTCGAGTTGGGAAGTCGGTAATATCCGAAAGATGGGACAGTGATTCTGGGAACTTTTAGAACCCGTTGTACAGGTACAAATAAACTCATAGTACATACCTTTTGGGAGGGTTGAACCTTTGACCTCATGCAAGCTTTGAACCTAAGCCTTGTTTGTGTTTGTGTTTGCTGCATTCACGCATCATGAAGCATCATTTTACCATTTATTCAAGGAACTCAGAAACTCTATCTTTGCAAATATCATAGGTATCATCATGGATTTTGGAAGAAGAAAGACTGTCAAGTACACATTCAAAACTCCCAAACTTGAAGACCTAAGGAAATTAAGAGATTTGATTTTGGATCAAGAAGCCTTCATGGAGAAGCATAGGAGACTCTTAGCCTTACTGAAGACTGATTGGGATGGGAGGTTGCTCTCTGTGATGCTCCAGTTTTATGATCCTCTCTACCACTGTTTTACGTTTCCTGATTACCAATTGGCGCCTACTTTGGAAGAGTATTCAGTTTTGGTAGGATCACGTGTTAAGGATGAGTTTCCATTCCCTGTTCTAGAGAAGGACCCTGAAGAAGCAGAGATTGCAAAGGCAACATATTTGAGTATTCCGGAGGTTAAGGCAAATATGACCTACAAAGGAAAGGTTTTTGGATTCCCTACAAAGTTTCTGATAGAAAAGGCCAAGAATTTTGT
Source organism: Lathyrus aphaca (assembly GCA_963966055.1). Lineage (NCBI taxonomy): Eukaryota > Viridiplantae > Streptophyta > Magnoliopsida > Fabales > Fabaceae > Lathyrus > Lathyrus aphaca. The sequence goes on from OZ014519.1 coordinate 599,457,671, forward strand.
TGATGTGAAGGATATGAAAGCTTTTGAAGCGACTTTTATTCTGCTGATATATGGAGTGTTACTTTTCCCAAGCTTTGAAGACTTTGTCGACTTGAACGCCATCAAGATATTTCTGAAGAAGAACCCGGTCCCTACTTTGCTCGGAGACACTTACCATTCCATCCATCTGAGGAATCTCCATAAGGGAGGGATGATTACTTGTTGTGCATCATTGCTGTACGAGTGGTTTATTTCGCACTTGCCTAAGTCAGCTTCATTTTGGAACCTTAAGGATGGTTTGTGGTGGTCACAGAGGATCATGTCTCTCACCCACTCTGACATTAGCTGGTACAATCGTGTTTATGATGGAGCATTGATTATTGATAGCTGTGGTGATTTTGCTAATGTGCCTCTTCTTGGCACTAAGGGAGGAATCAGCTATAATCCAGTTTTGGCTCGCCGTCAACTCGGGTATCCGTTGAAGGACAAACCTAAGGGTGTTGAAGTGGGAGGAATTTTCTTTAAGGATGACGAAGAACCAGAGCTCAAGAAACAGATTATGCAAGCTTGGAAGTGCATCCATAGGAAGGGGAGGAGTAGCTTGGGAAAGCCGAATTGTGTTTCTATGGAACCCTATCTCCAATGGGTACGAGATAGGGCAATCAGTCTGAAGATGCCTTACCCTCGCCAGGATCCTATGACCTTCAAGAAACCCATTCTAATCTTTATGGATGATGCAGAGAAGTTGAAGATTGATTTGGAGAAAGAGATTCGAGAGAGGAATGCATGGAAGAATCGACACCAGATCATCAGTAGTGAGAATGAAGAACTCAGAAGACAACTGAAGATGAAGGAAGAAGAAGAGCTCTCAGGCAAGAAAAGGAAAGCACCAGAGGATTTATTTTCCTCCAACACTCAAGGGGACGCTTCTTAGAAGTCGATCGTGGATCAACTTATGCTTGAAAGGGCTCAGATGAAGGCACAAATCGAGAAGCTCAACTTGAGGCTTTTAGGATAATCTCCTTAGGACTTTGTCTTTGTCTTTATTAAACTTTGTTTGGGATTTTTGAAGATGTACTCAAGACTTTGTATCACTTTTTGAATTTAATGAAATCATGTCCTTTGATTATTATGTTTTCCTTGGTATTTGCAAATTGTTTCTTAAGTTCCTTGAATAAAATTTCATTTTCGCATTGCACTCATACATTTGGCATTTCATTTGCATTTTTTTTTCATATAAAACTCATTCCCGTCATCTGCTCTCCAGCTTTCACACTGAGGCTCTCACGCAAATACTACACTCGAGCTCAAGCCAGAAAGAGGATGGCTAAAAGAGACCTAGAGATGGACAGAGTTAACGAAGAGCTTTCTGATATTCGTGGAGATATGGGTCAGATGATGGAAATGTTGCAAGTCATTCGAGCGAAGATGGATACCCAACAGACTGTGGTGTCAGAAATTGTTACTGCAACGACTGAATTTGTCACTGCAACGACCCAGCCTACATCATCAGTCATTACCCCTGTGACCTGGCCTCCTTTTGGACTTCCTCATGGATTCGTCCCTCCTCCTCATGGTTTTGCTTCTCAAAGTTTTATACCTCCTTCACAAGGGTTTGCTACTCAAAGTTTTATTCCTCCTTCCCAAGGACTTGCTGCTCAGGGTTTCTTCCCTCCTTCTCAAGGTTTTGCTACTCAGAGTTTTATACCTCCTTCCCAAGGATTTGCTGCTCAGGGTTTCTTCCCTCCGTCCCAAGGCTTAGCTTATCAAAGTTTCGCACCTCCCTCTCAGGGTATGGCATTTCCTTTTCAAGGTTTTGTGCCTCCTCCTCAGGGATTTGCTGCTCAACAAACTGTTCCTGTGACTAATGAAGAGAATCATGCAGTTGCTAATTTTACACAAGACATTGTGCACACCCGTGCTCAACTGTACTTTAATGACCATCAAGGGTATGAAGCGCCAGATATGTCTGAAAACGGAGATGAGAAACACGTGAAGATGCAAGAGAATTTTGATACCCTTGAAAAAAGGTTAAGAGCGATTGAAGGTGACCAGATCTTTGGGGCTGCTGCCAGAGAGATGTGTCTGGTGTCTGGATTGGTAATACCTCCAAAGTTCAAGATACCCACCTTTGATATGTATGAGGGTGCAACTTGTCCTAAGAACCATCTCCTGATGTACTATCGAAGAATGGCTGCTCAGGTAGACAATGATAAGTTAATGATCCACTGTTTTCAAGACAGTCTAAAGGGAATCTCCTCCAAATGGTATTTGACGCTTGACCAGTCGAAGATCCGCAGTTTCCAAGACTTGGCAGATGCTTTCATCCAACAATACAAATACAACATGGACCTCGCTCCCGATAGGAGGCAATTGCTAAGCATGTCCCAGAAAGAGTCTGAATCCTTTAAAGAGTATGCTCAGAGGTGGAGAGGGACCGCTTCTCATGTAGAGCCCCCATTGACTGAAAAAGAATTAGCTGACTGGTTTGTTGACACTGTGCGACCAGAATTCTATGAGAGAATGGTGGGAAGCATAACTGCTAGTTTCTCTGATTTAGTGGCTGTGGGAATCAAGGTAGAACTCGGTTTGAAAAGTGGAAAGATGAGCGGTGCATCTGGCAGCTCCAGCACTGGCAGTGGAAATATTGGCAAGAAATTTACCAATAACTTCCACAAGAAGAAAGAGGGTGAGACGAATGCCATAATGACAGGTCAAAGAAGAAATTCGCTTTGGCAGAGACCTCCACCTATGGCTCGACAGCAGTATGCTCATCAACAACAGTATGCCCAACATCCTTATGTAGCGGCGGTTCAACCATCATTTAATCCACAAGTCCCCATGTATCGGCCAACTCCAGCAGTACCGATGTATCAACAAGCGGCTCCAATGATTCAAATTTATCAACCAATGCTCAACAATCCAGGCTATCAACAAGCACCCAATGCTTCAGCCTACCAACAGAGGACTCCAGCTCCTCATTCAAATCCCAATTTTCAGAATAGAAGACCAGGTGGAAGGCCTCCTAATCCTCGAATCCCTATAACTTATACTGAGTTATATCCTTCACTGCTGAAGAAAGGTTTGGTTACTCCAGGGCCTTTGGGTCCTCCACCAAGTCCGCTCCCGCCAAATTACAACCCAAATGCTCACTGTTTATTCCATGAAGGTGCCCCGGGGCACGATTTGGAGGGTTGTTATGCCTTGAAGTACATCGTGAAAGATTTGATGGAAAAGAACATTCTGTCATTTGGGAATACTGGTCCGAATGTCAAAGATAATCCTTTACCCAAGCATGGGTCTATAAATGCTATTGTTGATGAGTCCGAAGAAGGTTTGATTTTCAATGCCACCGAGATCAAGACCCCGCTCAGAGACTTCCATGAGAAGTTAGTAGAGGCGGGTATACTAAAGAGTTGTCATCAGAGTTGTGAAGGTTGTGTTGATAGTCCAAAGGGATGTGAATCGGTCTTAAAAGATGTTCAAGATTTTATTGATGAAGGTGTCTTACAAGTGAGTGGTCATATGAGGAGGAATGAAGTGGCAGTGATTGAACCAATCTTCAACTTGCCTGAATCTGATTCTACCTGGGTGCCAGTGTTCAACCTGCCTGAATCTTCAGGAGCTCAACCTATCTTCAATACTCCAGAATCCGTGGTGCCAATTTTCAACATACCTGAGCCAAGATTTGAACAAAGGAGTAACTCTTTCCGTTATGAAGACACTAAAGCAGTTCCTTGGAAGTATGATACAGGGAAAGTTCATCAGAAGATTGATAAAGCTGGTCAGAAGGAAGGTTCAAAAGTTGCAAGTACTGACATAGCGGGTGCAGGTCGTTTGACTCGCAGTGGTCGTGTTTATACCCAGCAAGCCAATACGGCTCCGCCTAAAGAAGTCATACCAGCTGTGGTCAACAAAGATAAAGAGGTGGTCTTGGGAGAAGAGGATGCAGAGTTCCTCAGAATCATAAAGAAGAGTGATTATAAGGTGATAGATCAGCTACATCAAACGCCTTCCAAAATATCTATCCTATCACTTCTTATGCATTCTCCGGCTCATCGAAGTGCGCTTCAGAAGTTGTTAGCTCAAGCCCATGTTACGCACGATATAACAGTGAATCAGTTTGATGGAGTCATTGCCAATATCACTGCGTGTAACAACCTCAGTTTCAGTATGGAGGAGCTTCCAAAGGAGGGCTTAGACCACAACCGTGCGCTCCACGTATCAGTGAAATGTCAAGAGGATACTTTAGCAAGAGTTCTTGTGGATACAGGGTCTTCATTGAACGTTTTGCCGAAAAGAACACTGGCTAAGTTATCTTATCAAGGGGCAGAGATGAGGCCCAGTGCACTGATTGTAAAAGCCTTTGATGGGTCAAGAAGGACTGTCATTGGAGAAGTAGACCTACCAATCCTGATCGGGCCACAGGTCTTCAAAATCACTTTCCAGGTTATGGACATCAATCCTAATTACAGTTGCTTGCTGGGAAGACCTTGGATCCATGCTGCTGGGGCCGTCACTTCTACCCTACATCAGAAGATGAAGTTTGTGGTCGATAACAAGCTAGTGACCGTGTCTGGGGAAGAAGATCTCATGGTTAGCAACCTTTCATCCTTTAGTTATATTGAGGCTGATGAAGATGCTTTGGAAACTTCTTTCCAAGCTCTTGAGATAGCCAATGCTGTCCTTCTGGAAGTAGAGGAACCAAAAGGGAAGGGTATCCCATCTTTTGCATCGCTGAAGAGTACCATTTCCACCACTGAAGAAAGAAGCCATGAAGGTTGGGGTGATGTCATCGAAGTAAAGCAGAAGCTAGATCGTTGCGGGTTGGGTTACAAACCAACTCATGTGAAAGAAGGAGCGTCAACCTCCGTTAAAGGACGTCTGAAGACCATTCAAGAAGTATTCTCCAGTGCTGGTTATCAGGTCAATGCAGTTGATGGAGTTTCTGAAGACGAAGATGTGAATCATCTGGTGTATCAGTGTGAAGAAGCCTTGGACAATTGGGAGGCAGTTGAGATCCCAGAGTTTTTTCCATTGTCAAAGTAATTTGTTTTTTTAAATGTTTTCAAAGTTCCCTAGCTCTGCCCAAGGCTATGGGAGTATTTTGTAGGGCCCCTTCTCATTTTTAAAGTTATTATCAATGAAGGCATTTTGATAAACTCTTATTTTGATCATTTACAGTTTTTCTCTCTTTTCACTTTTAAAAGAAGATGGCAATCTTTCAAAACCAATAAAAAGATTTTTCTCTTGCATTTCTCTATTTTCCACTTTTAATAAAAGCAAATCATTACCATATGCAGAATAAACGAAAACCCTGTTGAATCCAATGACTCTACATTCTCTCCTAACTTTGATTCGCCCATCTACCAAGCGGAAGATGAAAGTGAGGAAGATTGTGACATTCCGGAAGAACTGGCAAGATTAGTTGAGAATGAGCACACGGATCTTCAGCCACATAAGGAGCAGGTTGAGACCATCAACCTTGGCACTGATGAAGATGAGAAGGAAGTCAAGATTGGTACAACACTTGGGGCAGACATCAGAGAAAGATTGGTCAAGCTTCTCAAAGAGTATGTAGATGTGTTTGCATGGTCGTATCAAGATATGCCCGGGTTAGACACAGACATAGTGGTCCACAAGTTACCTCTTCGACCAGATTGTCCTCCTGTAAAGCAAAAGCTTCGAAGAACAAGACCAGACATGGCTCTGAAGATTCGAGAAGAGGTCAAAAGACAGTTTGATGCGGGATTCCTTGCAGTTGCAAAGTACCCTGAGTGGGTAGCTAATATTGTGCCAGTCCCTAAAAAGGATGGCAAGGTCAGAATGTGTGTGGACTATAGGGATTTGAACAAGGCCAGTCCGAAGGACGATTTCCCTCTTCCGCATATTGACACTTTGGTTGACAACACTGCTAAATTTGCTGTTTTCTCCTTCATGGATGGGTTTTCAGGATACAACCAGATCAAGATGGATCCTGACGATATGGAAAAGACTACATTCATCACACCATGGGGCACTTATTTTTACAAGGTTATGCCATTTGGTCTCAGGAATGCAGGAGCCACCTATCAGAGGGCAATGGTCACCCTATTCCATGATATGATGCATAAAGAGATAGAAGTTTATGTGGATGATATGATTGCCAAATCACAGAGTGAGGAGGATCATTTGAATCATCTTTTGAAGTTATTTGAGTGTCTCAGAAAGTTCCAACTGCGCCTGAATCCAGCTAAGTGTACTTTTGGTGTCCGATCAGGAAAGTTACTTGGTTTTATTGTTAGTCAGCAAGGAATTGAAGTAGATCCAGATAAGGTCAGAGCAATTCAAGAGATGCCAGCTCCCAAGACAGAAAAGCAAGTCAGAGGCTTCCTTGGAAGATTGAACTACATCTCCAGATTCATTTCCAACATGACTGCTACATGTGAGCCTTTATTCAAGTTGCTCCGGAAGAATCAAGCAATTGAGTGGAGTCCTGATTGTCAATTGGCATTTGAGAAGATTAAGGTTTATCTGCAAGAACCTCCTATCTTAATCCCACCTACTCCAGGGAAGCCTCTTTTCATGTACCTAACTGTGCTCGAGGGATCTATGGGTTGCGTGTTGGGCCAACAAGATGAAACTGGTCGTAAGGAGCACGCCATTTATTACTTAAGCAAGAAGTTCACAGACTGTGAGAGCAGATACTCACTTTTAGAGAAAACTTGCTGTGCTTTGGCATGGGCGGCCAGACGCCTCAGGCAATACATGATTTGTCACACTACTATGTTGATCTCGAAAATGGATCCAATAAAGTACATTTTTGAGAAGCCTGCTTTGACTGGAAGACTCGCCCGTTGGCACATGTTGTTATCCGAATACGACATCCAATATGTAACCCAAAAGTCTATCAAGGGCAGTGTTTTGTCTGAATACCTTGCTGATCAACCTGTTGAAGATTATGAACCTTTGAAATTCGATTTCCCGGACGAAGACATTATGTTGATAAAGGACTGTGAAGTTCCAGGTCCAGATGAAGGTCCCGAGCCAGGTTCTCGTTGGAAGATGATGTTTGATGGTTCCTCTAACTACATGGGGCATGGTGTAGGAGTTGTCTTGATGAATCCTGATGGTGGTTATACTCCTTTCACAGCCAGATTATGTTTCGAATGTACAAACAACATCGCAGAGTATGAAGCCTGTGTTTTGGGTATCGAAGCTGCAATTGATACCAGAATCAAGATTCTTGATGTATACGGAGACTCAGCTTTGGTGATATACCAAGTCAAAGGTGAATGGGAGACCCGTGACGAGAAGTTGATCCCATACCGTGCCCACATTGTGGAATTGATCAAATACTTTGATGAAGTCACTTTCCATCATGTTCCAAGGGCAGAGAATCAAATTGCAGATGCCTTGGCTATGTTGGCCTCTATGTTTCAAGTCAGGTTTCTTAATGAAGCTCCACTCATTACAATCGAGCGAAGAACTGCACTAGCCTACTGTCTACTGGTCGAAGAGGAAACTGATGAGAAACCGTGGTTCTACGACATCAAGAACTATTTGCAGAATCAGGAGTACCCAGCTGACGCAACAAATCTAGACAAGAAGACTTTAAGAAGATTGGCGTCCAAGTTTTTCCTCAGCAACAATGTGCTTTACAAGAGAAATCATGATATGGTTCTGCTCAGATGTGTGGACAAACGCGAAGCAGACTTATTGATCAGGGAAATCCATGAAGGATCATTTGGAACACATGCCAATGGACATGCCATGTCCAGGAAGATTTTGAGAGCTGGATACTTCTGGTTGACCATGGAATCAGATTGTTTCAAGTATGCCAGGAAGTGTCATAAATGCCAGATTTATGCCGACAAGGTGCACGTACCTCCAACGCTTTTGAATGTTCTATCATCACCTTGGCCCTTCTCAATGTGGGGCATTGACATGATAGGGGCAATTGAGCCTAAAGCTTCCAATGGTCATCGGTTTATCTTGGTCGCAATCGATTACTTCACCAAATGGGTAGAAGCAGCTTCCTACGCCAATGTGACAAAGCAAGTGGTTGCCCGTTTCATCAAGAACCAAATTATCTGCCGTTATGGAATCCCGAGCCGAATCATAACAGATAATGGGACCAATTTGAACAACAAAACAATGAAAGAGCTGTGTGAGACATTCAAGATTGAACATCATAACTCTTCTCTGTATCGTCCGAAGATGAATGGAGCTGTTGAAGCTGCAAACAAGAACATCAAAAAGATTCTGCAGAAGATGGTAAAAACTTACAAAGATTGGCACGAGATGTTACCATATGCTTTACACGGATACAGAACATCAGTGCGCACTTCAACAGGGGCAACCCCTTTCTCTCTGGTATACGGGATGGATGCAGTTCTCCCTATTGAAGTAGAGATACCATCTTTGAGAATCTTGATGGAAACCAAACTGGAGGAAGCTGAGTGGGTCCAGAACAGGTTTGACCAACTGAACCTCATTGATGAGAAGAGAATGACCGCCATGTGCCATGGCCAGTTGTACCAGAAGCGCATCAAGAGAGCATTCGACAAGAAAGTCCGTATCCGAGAATTCAAAGAAGGAGATCTTGTACTCAAGAAAATCTTGCCAGTCCACAAAGACGTGCGTGGAAAATGGAGTCCTAACTATGAAGGCCCATATGTTGTGAAGATGGCTTTCTCCGGAGGTTCCTTAATCCTTACAACTATGGATGGTGAACAACTGAAGCACCCGGTGAATTCTGATGCAGTCAAAAAATATTATGCCTAAATAAAACCCGATAGGTCGAAAACCAGAAATGGCGACTTAGGCAAAAATGGGTATCCCGGTGGATCAAAACCTATGAAGGAGATCCAGGAAAAAGTTAGGGATAAAAATAAAAAATAAGAGCTCGCTAAGTTGAAAACCCGAAAGGGCGGCTTAGGCAAAAAAGAGCGTCCCGGTGGATTGAAAACCCGAAAGGGCGGTCCAGGCAAAAGTTAGGGACAAAGGCATTTGACTGCAGCAGATGGTGTTTACTATTACTGAAGAATCATACTGGAAGATCGATCCATTTGCTCTTGTCAGAAGCAAGGTGTCGGGCAGCCTTAGTTATTAGGGATTGTAGTGGTCGTTGGATTCAATGTAGACCTTTCTCCATTGCCATTTTCAAACTGTAATTTCCCATGGAGTTTTTGCCATTGGCAAGCTACCATTCTTGAATAAATACAAACTTTGCCTATGAATTTTGTTGTTCAGCTTCTTATTTTCTTTTGTTATGCAAAATGCCATCACTTGATTACAATTTAACTCTGAAAATGACAAGTTTTTTTTTAGAAAATGTTTTTTGAAAACATACTGAAAAACTTTCAAGTTTCTTTGACTTTGGAAAATTGGAAAAACCTTTTGTTTCCCCAAGAAGTCCTGGTTTGCAACAACACTTTTATACTATTATTACAGAAATCCCCATAGAAGTTCAAAACTGATGACACTCTTGGATGGATCCTTGGACCAAGCATTGATTTCCAAGTTCGAAGACATTTCCCCGATGTTTTTCATGTTGCTCATCTGAGTATTGGTGTTGAGAGCCTACTCCTCTTTGAGTCTTGTCAAAACTCTTTGTCTCTTTAGAGTCAGCATTTGCATATCATGATCATTCGCATCATGCTCAATCATGCGCATTTGACATTAGCATTTGTCTTTCCCCAGTTGGCGTCTGTCTAAGTCCAGATATCATTAGTGTTCAATTTGAGACTTCATTGTTGTTGGTACCCGAAGTTTGGTTTACCAATGTTTTTGTCCCCAGTAATTGCTGGGTGTCCCCCGTGGAATTCTAATGGTGTTTGGTATTTGTCTTTATGACCACCATGTCTCCTTGAAGTCCAATTGTCATTGGCACAAATCTTTTAAGCAGGTCCAGAAACCTTTTGCTTGAATCCAAGTCCATTTGATTTTGTACATACTTGTACCTTTCTCCTGATGGTTCCTGAAGGAATTTCCAGAGGTTGGATGTTTTATCTTATTTGAAAACTCCAACATATTTTGTTGTTACTTCTTTGCGTTAGCCGGTCGCGTAGAGCCGTTGATCCATCTTTGGGTAATCAGCAGTCTATCCCTAATGCTAGCTGGTCGCATAGAGCCACTACTAAGTCACTGTGATTTCCTTCCTTATCCTCAGTGTCGACGGTTACATTTGAACCTGCTAATTTACCATTTTGAATACTTTGACTACTTTGTCTTTATCATTCTTAGTGTCAACCGGTTTTTAACTTGTTGCGCATTCACTTTGAGTGTATCTTAGCTTTCTTTTTTTAGTGTCAATAGGTTTCGAATCTATTGTGCTTTCACTTCGAATATTTTTGTTTCTATTCTTAGTGTCAGTTGGTCGCATCGAACCGCTGCACATTCCCTTTGAATGTTTTTTTTGTTGTATTCTTAGTGTCAGTTGGTCGCATCGAGCCGCTGCGCATTCACTCTGAATATTATGATTATTTCCAGTGACAGTTGGTCGCATAGAGCTGTAAACACCCCAAATTTGCCCTCACCCATTCACACCATGGCTTGTGATCATTTCATATGCATAAACACAATCATATCATCTCATATCTCATTTTTGATTCACTGCATAGTTTCTGAGTCATCTGCATCTAGGGTTTGTGACCTGAGCAATCCAGGAGCTTCTTGAGCCACTCCAAAAGCCACCAATCACTTCAAAGGGATCCATATGTGTTCTTGTATCATATTCCATCCTTTCAAAGTCAAGATTTCAAAAGAATCACAAGAACTGAGGTTTGTGTGGAAGCAGAGCCAGGATAGACTGCACAGTTGACTGAAAATTAGGGTTTTGGTTTCAGAGGCCATAACCCCAAATTTTTTGATCATTCTTGTTTCCATTGGTCTCTATATGGTATAGGGAGTGTTCATATCAATTTTCATGAAGAAATTCCATGGGGAAGTCATCTGATCAAGAGTTGACTTTCTGGACAAGTCAGGGCAAAATCAGGGCATCTGAGGCCCCCAATGACCCAACCAATGGGTGATCTTCATCATTTTGAGTGTATATGATCTTTATTTGATCATGGAAGAAGGTTGAAGTTCACAAAAATCAAGAATTTGGAGTTTTTGCAAATGTTGACTTTTTGGGCATAGTTGACTTTTCAAGAATGCTTCATTTTAGGTCATTTTTCAAGCCTTGATTCTTGATCCAAAAATGCTTCAAATGGAAAAACTTTGGTCATGAAAGTTGTAGATTACATCTTTCCCTTTTCAAAAAGTACAAGAACATGATCAAATTCTTCTTGGATCAAAAGTTATGGTGTGACAAAGTTGGCAAAAATCATTGATTTTCAAGATGTGCACCAAATGAGAATTTTGCAAAATCATGAACCAATGCCATTTGTAACTTCTAATTCACTTCAAACCATGACATAAACATTCTATGTGTCCTAAAAATCAGAATGGAACCAAGATCACATGTTTATGGTTTGTGTAACAAGGCATTTTTCACAAAGTTTCAAAAAGTAACAACTTGCAAAAACACTCATCACACTTCACCAACTTGATGCATTGGATGCTGAACCTCCCTAGCTTCACTCACATACCATGCTGCGCCAGCCCATGCTCATGTACCAAGCTATAACTTAGCCCATGCCTCTCTTACAAAGAAGTTGACATTTTGCAAAAGGTGACTTACCTATCACAGCAGGCCATGTCACATCATCTGGCCAATTAGAATTGTTTATACTTTCCATTTGCAAGCTGAACATAACACCAGGCCAGGCTGAAACACTCTCAAGCATCACATACACCAAAACACACCATTGTGCAAAACTCTTCGAAATTCTCTGCCCAGCCATCAAACATCCAAACCATTTTCACCAATCATCTCACCATGTTCCACTGAGCCTAAACCAACAAAGAACCAGGCTTGAAACAAACCACAACTCCATTTCACCATTTTCACTCCATAAAGCAAAAGCTTTCGAATCTGCTTCTACAAGCCATAAACACTCAAACAAATTCCACACATCAACTCACCCTGCTTCACTGACCAGAAACCACCCACTACTTTGGCTTGAAACCCTCCATAACTCAAATACGATTTTCACACTCCCTTGGTCAGAGCTGCTGCAAACTCACTCAGGAGGCTGTTTAAACTCCATCCAACTATCCAAAGCTTCAAAGGGGGATCATTGGGACCTGTTTGAGCCAAAGAGCTAGCCAGAAAGTGCCAGAGATCAGAGCTCCAGTTCAGGTGAGCTTCATGAACATTTTTCCCAGGAGTTTGTTTTTAAGTTCTTAATTGGTTCTCCATGTTTCACTGGTCATGATGATGTGTTTAGTTTCGAAAATCATTGAGTTTTGAGCATGTATGGTGTCTCTGAAATTTTTTGACCTAAACCCCTTTTGCTTCGATTCAGCTTTGTTGTGTAAAATAAATTTGTTTTGGCTGTGGATTCTTGTTCTATGATGCGTGGGGATGATTTCTGGGCAAGAAAATTGGGTTTTAGTGAGCTAGGGTGAGAGTTGGCATTTTTCAGGGAGGATGCTGGCCGGAGAAGACGACCGGAAGTCTTCTCCGGCCGCCTGAAAGTAATTAGTTTTTTAATTAGGGTTAGGGCAAAATTCAAATATGGACCCTTGGATCTGGCTTCCCGCGCGCGTGTGTGTGGTCCAGATCATGTCATTAATTCATAACCAGGTTTAATTAGTTTAATTAATTGAATTTAAGAAGTTTGAATATGGGCCTTTGATCTGCGCGCGCAGTCAACCCATTCACTGCCAGGCTCAATCTCAACCCTCCATTGTGCATACTTCAGATTAAATTCATTTTAATTCATTTTCTTTTCATTGTATTTGCATAATTATTTTAAAATAGTAAAAAATGTGTAAAAATTATGAAACTTTTTCTCATAAGTTTTATTAATTTTTATGACACAAAAATATTTTTATTTTTATTTTTATCATTAAAAAAGTATTTTAAAATATTTAAAGGATTATTTTTAATTGATTAATGGAAATTAATTTATTAAAAATGCTTTTAGGTATTTAAAAATCACCAAAAAAATTCATAAAATGTTCTAAGACATTTAGAAACATTGTCCAACCTTCAAACCAAATTTCTTTTTTGATCTTGATGCATTTTGAGAAATTTTCATTGAATTAAAATCATTTTGTGCATTATTTTGATCCTAAGTTCAAAAAATCATTTCTGCCTATCTATGAAGAGTTGGACTTTGATTCTTTTTGCATTGCATTGTGTTTAGCATGTAGTTTTTGAGGTAAAATGGCCATGATTTGATCTTGCATTTTTCAATTGTTTGGCATTTCTTTTGTTTAGGAACCCTAAAAACCCTAATAATCTGTAAAAATCATAACTTGAGATTGGTTAAGAGTTGAGATCTCCCCTTTGGGCATTGGTTTAGTATAGGTTTAGGGTTTCTTTGGGTGGAATTTTCCATTTTTTATCTTAGGGTTTGCTTCTGTTTTTGGTTTTTGTTTGTTGTTTGATCCATAAACCCTAATTTGGGCTTCCATTTGCATCCTTCTTGCATTCTCTTGCATAACATGACTTGCCATGACATTTCAAGCATCCATTTGATTCATTTGACATCTTAAGACATATAGAAAGCATGTTTGATCATTGCATCTTGCATTTGCCATGTTGTTTGCCATGTATGTTTCATAACTTTTCATGTAAGTTCATGCTCCTTAACTTGCATCATTTGCATCCATGATCTTGTATGAACATCTCCATGCCTTGCCTCATGTTTGTAGCATCTCATAGCATCATTATCATCATCAACATGCTTCTGGTTTTGTTTATCATCATGTCATATTATCTCATTTGGCTTTGCATTGCATTTCTTTTCTAACATTTCAGGTGGTAAGTAATGTTGAGAAGTGAATTTGCCTTCACTTCTCATGACTTTTCTTTTCATCTCTCTTGCATCCATTGCTGCATTTTTATATGTGTTAGAGTTTGAGCTTGCTCATTCTTCTTCTTCCCACTTTCTTTCTTCAAGTGACTTGACTTCTTGAATGAAGCAAGTTGCTTTGCTTCTCTTGATCCTTTCATCTGCTTCCTGGTGGTTCCATTGATCTTCTTTTGCAAACCTCACAAACCTTAGGGACAACCAAGCATGACAATGATTAGGGTTTTGATTAGTCCCCCTTCTTAGTTTTACCTTTGTGTCTCTTTTGAGTCATCTCTTCTCATCTCATAATCAGGGACTAAACCCTAAAGGCTTTAAGGCTTTGTGATTAAGCTTATGCCTGCATCCTTCTCTTAGGATGGAGTGTATAACTTTAATCCTAAGTGTTAAACCCTTAATGTGTTTAACTCTCTTAATCAATTCATTTAATAATCATCAAGACATCACACTTGTAACTTGGGCCTTGCATTAGGGTTCTAATTCTTCCTTAATTGGTTAAGAAGGACTAACCCTAGTGTTAATGGACAAGTCCCCCTCAAGTTGTCTTACAAATCATAAAATCCACTTCATCATCATATCATTAAATAAAATCCACTTAATCAAAGGCTTGTTTTGTCATGAGTTTAATCCCTAATCATGGATTAAGTTGAGGAGCTTTCCTCAGCTTAAACATTCTCATCTATTATCCTTCTATTAGGATGGTGTAATGAGTCTGTTTAATCCTTGATTATGGCTTAACCTCATTACTTAACACTAAACAAAAACAACAAAAACATCTAAATAATCAACAAGTAGGTTAATGATCTTAATCCTACTCCATGGTGATTAAGTGTGAGAAGCTGACTTCACACTTAAGGTATTCTCATTACCCCTAATCAGAGGGAGGATGTGATGAGTTTACTAACCCATTGGTTTAGGCTTAAGCTCATTAACTTATGATAAACTTTCAAAAAGCAATAAAAGACTGAAAATACAAAAACAAACAATAATCGTCTCCTCCGGGATTCTTTTCTCATCTCATTCACTCATAAACGCGAACTTGCTTCTTCCGTCTAATGCAAGACAGTTTGCACCTGAGCCAGACAGGTCATACACTTGAGCATAGACAAGTAAGCAGTTCACAAGTCAATTCATCTATCAGTCTCTTTGGGTCGAACTACGGTGTTCTGACTTCCTCATTGCACGAGAGGATACGTAGGCATAACTTAACAGTTATCGAACAAAAGTCTCTGTACATTCCCCCTCTTTCTAGCTTTATTCTTTAAGCCTCATGATCTTGAGAATTCCATTCACTTCTTACACTGACACTTCATTTATACACTTCACTCTCTTTTACACTGACACCTGTACATCTCTTCCAGCTATTTCATACACAGATTGCACTGACACTACCCCTTTAAAACACAAATCTTTTAAGCGTGGATCCTGTCGAGTACGGCGGACAATATGGGTGCTAATACCTTCCCAGGTTGTAACCAACCCCCTTTCTCAGTCTCTCTGGTTCGCGACCGTCTTATCCATCTCTTTCTAGGTCTATGCAGCATTGCCTTTCCTCCGGGATAAAAATGCCTAGCTGGCGACTCTTTTCTTCTCCAGTGAGTTCACTGCATTGTGTTCTCATTGTCCCTCTCGCCGACCGTTCGCGTCTGTACCCTATTTGACCTGGCCTCATTTAGTGGGAGCGACAGCTTGGCGACTCTGCTGGGGACCCTTATACTGCAACCAGGGCTTCTGGTTCTTTTTGTGGGTTCCTCCTAGCGCTTGATTGATTTGTGTTTACTAGGGTATTATGTGCTTATTTGTGTTTGTATATTTATTTTTGTTTATTGATTTATGTACAGTTGTTTACTGCTTTCTTTATTGCTTTTGTATATACCATACTGTCATGCTGCTGGCTGGATCTGGTCTTTTGTTTTGGTGGGTGGGTGTTTCATTGAGAGTTAAGATCCTATACCTGGGATCTGAGTGACACCTAGGCTAGAGTGAATCATATTCTTTCCCATTCCATTTCGGTCTGGTGCGGGAATATGAAACACGGTTCAGATGTGGGTTTCTTCTTGAGAACTCTGTGTTGCAGATTTCCTGCAATACTAGGGCTATCTGGGAAGCCTGCTAAGTCTGGATGACCTTTTAGTATTGACCTTCAGAAACTGAGGTGAATTAGAGGAGGAACTTTTATGGTTATTGTAAACACTGTGCCTTCGGGTTAGAAGTGTTTACACTTCTCATAACTGATCCAAGTCTGAGGATCCTTGTTTTAGAACACCACCTGTGAGAGGGTTGGGCTGTTTACAGGTTTGCAGGTACCTTGACCTCAGAACACCCTGTTACTTTGTTTGTTTAAGAATACTCCATGTTGGAACAAGTTCTTGTGATTCTAAACCCTGGACATGTGGCTCTTTATTTGAGTCCCCCACCTTGGTTACTGGACTTATAGACCTCCATCTGGATTTCTTGAACATACATGGACTTATATCAGAGCATTTGATCAGATCCAGCTCAGTCACAAACCCTTGCACATCATTTGCATACATGCTCATTGCATCATACTGACATTTGCTTATTTGTGTTTCAGGGTATCCATCTTCATTTGGTTTTGGTTTTGACCCCATCTTCAGTATTGACCTATCTTCATCAGCACCTGCTTCAGCTATCAGCTATCTACTTCAGTCTCCTGCACCAGCCAGTCAGTGGCCCACCCTTCAGTATCATCATCAGCACTTGTTTCTACTCAGTCTCAGCCTCATGGCTCCAAAGAAAAGCAACATCACCTACCACTTCTTCCAGCCAGAGTTATCAGACATCAGGAGGATTCAAACCCTGATCACTCCAGACCACATACCATTGTTCAGGGAACACCATGGAAATATACTTGATATGGTTATGGATCTGGACCCTTCACAGAGAAGCCTGATCCACACCTGCCTTCAGTTTTATGATCCCCCACTGAGATGTTTCACTTTCCAGGACTTTCAGTTGGGCCCTCTATTGGAAGAATACTCATCATTAGTTGGTATACCTATCAGGAGAGAAATCCCTTTCAACCCTGAGATGGTTTTCCCAAGTAATGAGGGGGTAGCAAAGGCATTGCATCTGGAACCAGCCTTGATTGGGCAACATATGACTTCTAAGGCTGGAATCCCAGGCCTGCATCTGGATTTCTTAATCTCTCAAGCTACCCTGAAAGCTTCCCTGGGAGAGTGGAGAGCTGTCTGTGCTTTATTGGCCCTGAGTATATATGGGATTGTATTGTTTGCAGATGAGCCCCGATTCATTAGTAAGAATGCAATCCATCTGTTCATTCTAAGGAACCCAGTGCCAACTTTATTGGGGGATCTCTACTACTCAGTGCATCAGAGGAATGAAAAGCAGAGGGGAAGGTTAGTGAGGTGTTGTGCTCCATTGTTCCACACTTGGCTTCTCAAGCATTTACCCAGGACAGATGCCTTTCTAAATCCTCATCAGCAGAGCAACTGGGCTAAGAGACTCACTGTTCTAACTTCAGCTGACATCAGATGGTGCACTCAGAGCACCAAGGGCAGGGATATCATCACCTGCTGTGGGCATTTTCCCAATGTGCCCCTAATAGGAGTTAAAGGAAGTATCAATTACAACCCTCTGCTGTTTAAACGACAACTGGGCTATGCACTGGTCCACACTCCTAGGGCACAGGACTTGGTTGAGACTCTCTATTGTGAGAACAAGATTAATTTGGCTATTGCTAGGCAGGCTGCCTGGGCCTGGGATAATGTTCAAACCAAGGGAGTGACTATTCTGGGGAAGTGCAACAATGTGGCATCAGCACAATATTATGAATGGTCCCGTGCCAGGGCCCAATTCTCTGGGATGCCCTTTACTATAGAAGATATGCCTGAGTCATCTTCAGCACCACCCCCTGCCACTATCAGTTTGGAAGAGTTTGAGAGCCTGAAGGAAAGGAATGAGAAGCTAGCCCAGGCCTTGCAGAAGACCCTCCGGGAGAGGAGTGAGGGTATGAGGGAAATTGAGAGGTTGGAGAAGTTGAGAGTAGAGCATCTGACTAAGATTGAGAAGTCTGGAGATTATATCAAAAAGTCTAAGGCTGGAGAACAAATTCTGAAGAATGCTTGCAAGGAAGCCCAGTTCCAGAGAGCAAGGACAGACTTGTATTTGAAGGAAAGTCAAGCTCGGTGGGTCAGGATCACCGAGGCTCGTACTCTAGAAGACAAGAGAGTTCAAGACAAGATGGAGCAACTGGAAGCTAGTGCAAAAGAACAGCAAGAAGCCCTGGCAGCAGCCCAGAGGGAGATATCAGAGCTGAAGATCAAAGCAGGGGTGAAGAGGTCCAAAGAACAAACTCAGCACAAGAAGCTAACAGCAGCTGTTACAACCCGGAATCTCCTCATCAGGAATCTCACGGAGCGTCCGGCTGATCCTGTGACCGAAGCACTTCTCAAGGAAGTTCGTGAGGATGAGTTTGGTCTTGGTGTTTGACCATTTGTTTGTTGTTACTTCCTTTCCATGTACTTCTATTTTCTTGTAATGTATTGTGACCCCTTAGAGGGCTTGTGTTGTAAAATGAACAAGTTGTATTATTTCACCTTCTGTAACATATTTGTGTTAGTTTGCTTCATCTGAGTTTTCTTCAAGCAACAACAACAGCATCATCAGGGGTCTGGAAGGGTCAAAACTGAAGGCCAAACCGGATACCTTGAGAACAAATAAGCATAATTGCATTGCATGCTAACCCTTTGTTTGTTTTGTAGGTTTTTGCTTTATTGTTGCTAACTCTGTTGTGATGTTCAGGAACTATTGCTAGGCGCCGGGTATTTCCCCTCAACCGTCCGCACCGTTATCCAACCCGAAACAACCTTCCGGGAATCCAAATGGATCAGATGCAGCAGGACCTTACTGAGGTCAGAAATCAAATGGCAAACGAAAGGCTAGAAATGAGGAATCAAATGACGCAGTTCATGGAAGTGATGAACAACATGGCTCAGAGCCAGGAAAGATTGAGGGCCATGGTGGAAAGGCAGAATCAAGAAGATCCGCATATAGGGACTGCCGGCACCAGCAACAATGAAAGGGTCCAACCCCATGTTAACCCCCCTGTCTTTGGGCCACACCTCCATCCTGAGGTCAATATTCCTGCAAATGTTCAAGGGACTGCCACCGCAGCTAGGGTACTTCAAGAAGATCCTTAGGAGGACCAATTCACAGTAATGGGTGCTGGGGAGGAAGCTTATGATAGGAGATTGGATGAGATAGCTGAGAAATTGAGGTCCTTAGAATCTCAAAACTCTTTGGGCTTTGATGTCATGGACATGGGCTTGGTAGACGGGGTCAGGATCCCCCATAAGTTCAAGCCTCCTTGTTTTGAAAAATACAACGGGACTTCATGCCCCCGGACTCATTTACAGTCATTTCTGGGAAGGCTGAAGGCCTATACAATGGATGAGAAGCTATGGATGTTCTATTTCGAAGACAGCTTAACTGGAGCGTCAAGAGATTAGTACTCTCACTTGACAAGGGCAACTATTAGATGCTGGAAGGACCTGGCAGAGGCCTTCATCAGACAGTATCAGTATAACTTAGACATGGCACCCAACAGGACCCTCCTAATGGGAATGTCACAGTCGTCAAGGGAAAGTTTCCGAGAATATGCCCAGAGATAGAGGCAACTGGCTGCTGCTGTTCAGCCCCCTATGTCTGAAAGGGAAATGGCAGATATGTTCATGAACACCCTTCAGGGGACTTACATTGACAGGCTGGCTGCTTTCTCTTCCACTAGCTTTGCAGATGTTGTCATAGCTGGGGAGAGAATTGAAAGCCTATTGAAGATGGGTAAGATATCTGACAATGGTGCAAGCTCGTCCAGTAGTACAAGAAAGCCTTTTGCAGGCCCGAGAAGAACTGGCGAGACCAATGCCATCCACACCAACAGGGGCAGGCCCCAATATGTTCACAGATCAGTGGCAGCAGTCACCATCCCTGCTCCAGCTCATCCACAACCAGTCTATCAACCTCCTCAGCAAAACTATCAACAACAACCTCAGTACCATCAGTAAAATCAGTATCCTCCAAGAAATTACAACAACAGCAACACCAATAACAACAGTCAACAAAGGCCATTTCAACAGAGGCCTTCTCAAGCTAACAGGGTGATCGATCCGATCCCTATGCCGTATGCTACCTTGCTGCCACAACTCCTGAAACTCAACCTAGTTGAGCTAAGGACGCTGGCACCTCCAGATCCCAACAGCCTACCCAGGAACTATGACTCCAATGCTAGGTGTGCTTTTCATTCAAATGCACCTGGCCACAGTACAGAAAAGTGCAGAGCTCTGCACATGAAGGTACAAGACCTGGTCGACTCAAAGGCTCTGAATTTCGCACCACCACCCAATGTCAACAAAAACCCAATGCCAAACCACGGTGGTCCTAGAATTAACGCTATTGAAGAAGACAAACCGTCTTATTTAATAACCAGCGTGGGTCAGATCCGGACACCGTTGGTAGAAATCAAGGCTCAACTCCTGGAATGTCAAATGTTCCCGGGGTGTGAGTTGGGTTGTGCTTACTGCAATATCTCTGTAAATGGGTGCGATAATTTGAGGAATGGCATAGATGGCCTTATTCAGAGTGGCCAGCTTCAGATCACCACATCATTTCCAACAAATCCAGCAATCTCATCAGCAACGGTTTCAGAACCTCCTACAACTGCAGCAACTATTGTTCCTAACAATTCTTCGGTTTCATCAACGAGTACTTCATCTGTCGTTTCAACTGATCAGATATCAATGAATGTTCCTTCTACAACTCCAGCACCACTCCATTATGAAGCTCCTACAACAATAACATCCATTCTTCCACCATTGTCTCCTACAACGCCAGCAACAAATCATGAAGATGTCTCAACTGTTACCATATTCTACGATCCTGAAAACAACTCCGCCTACAACTCAGAAGGTGCTGCTCCCACTAGAGCACCAGTTACGATTTATTATGATCCGCAGACCATCACAGTTCCTTCAACAGTTGCAGTCAGTCCAGTCACTATCACGGTGCCTGGACCAATACCTTATGAAAGCAGTAATGCCATCCCCTGGCATTACGGCTCTGACTTGTACTGTGAAGGACAAAGAATCACTTTTGAATCATCAACCCCTGCACTACAAATTGACAATGTGGGAGGAGGCGGAGGCTTCACCCGAAGCGGACGTCTTTTCGCTCCACAAATTCAGAGACCCACAGCCGAAGCAGAAGCTGCTGCCAAGGCAAAAGGGAAGAGCCCTGTGTAGGAAGATCAAGCTGTTAAGGAAGCTTTGAAGACACCCTTCGATCAAAAGGTTGATGAGTTCATGCGAATCATCAAAAAGAGTGATTATAAAATAGTGGATCAGCTTCATCAGACGCCTTCCAAGATCTCAATCCTATCATTGCTCATGTGCTCCGAGGCCCATCGGAATGCACTACTCAAAGTCTTGCACGCAGCTTACGTGCCTGAAGAGATCACTGTCAATCAGCTGGAAGCTGTAGTTGGAAATGTCAATGCTAGTCACGGACTAGGGTTCACCAATACTGATTTGACAACGGAAGGCCGTAACCATAACAAAGCCTTGCACATAACCATGGAATGTAAAGGTGCTGTCCTTTCCCATGTGCTGGTAGACACGGGGTCATCCCTCAATGTCTTACCTAAGAAGGCCTTGGTGAAGCTAGAATATGACGGGTTGGCGTTGAGACCCAGCAACCTGGTGGTGAGAGCCTTTGATGGTTCAAAGAGATCGGTTCTGGGAGAGATTGAATTACCCGTAACGATTGGCCCGCAGACTTTCACAACTATCTTCTACGTGATGGATATACAGCCCGCCTACAGCTGTTTATTGGGTAGGCCATGGATTCACGCTGCTGGCGCCGTGACCTCTACCCTTCACCAGAAGTTAAAATATGAGTGGGAGGGTCAAATCGTTACAATCTGTGGAGAAGAGGACATTTTTGTCAGCCACCTGGCAACCTATAAGTACATTGAAATGGATGGGGAGATCCATGAAACAATGAGTCAAGGTTTTGAGGCCTTGAATGTCAATGAAGCATCTGCTGTATCTGGAATCTCCATGTCATCTTATCAACAAGCCCGGAAGGTTGTTGAAGAAGGAACTGCCCAAGGCTGGGGCAAGGTTGTATCTGTGGAAGAGAAGAAAGACAAGTTTGGGTTGGGTTACAGACCAACTCAACATCAAGCGGAGGCTGCTGAGGAGCTAGGTTTTGTCAGTGGGGGGATGCTCACCCCCGATGCTATCAACAATTTGGAAGACGAGCTGGAAGAGGAGCGCAATCTGGAGAATTGGATTCGTCCAAAGATCCCGGGGAGCAGTGTCTCGAACTGGTCTTCCCAGGAAATTATAAGAGTTACTCATGCAGAGTAATTATTATTTCCTGTATTTTTTATAGCATGCATCAAAGTCTTGCATCTTGCCCAAGATGACAAGACTCATTTTGTAATCGGGCCATCTGTACTTTTTGTGCAAACAAGATCAATTAATGAAATATCAGACATCTTTTTGCAAACAAGTCTTTTTCTTTTCCGTTCACTGTTTTCCTATTTTTCTTTTTTGTACAAAAATAAATAAATGGCAGTGTTTTCAAAATGACAACTTTTATTTCACTTTTCTAAAGCAAGATTAAAATCAATCACTAAAATGAACAAACTGAACCCTTGCAGAGAGTGCCTTCCAGACAGCACCGACAACAGCACGGCTATGACTTCGTATGACTTTGACAATCCAATCAATCAAGCTGATGAAGGGGTTGAAGAAGAGTATGAGCTTCCTGAAGAGCTAGCCAGGTTGTTAAGACAAGAGGAAAAGGTTATTACTCCTCACCAGGAGGAGGTTGAAGTGATCAATCTTGGTACAGATGAAGACGTGAAAGAAGTTAAAATCGGGGCCTGCCTGCAAGACTCAGTGAAGAGACAACTGATTGATCTGCTTCAAGAATATGTGGACGTGTTTGCTTGGTCTTACCAAGACATGCCAGGGTTGGATACCGACATTGTTGTGCACAAGCTGCCTTTGAGAGAAGAGTGCCCACCGGTCAAACAGAAACTGCGCCGTACTCGTCCAGACATGGCTATGAAAATCAAGGAAGAGGTGCAAAAGCAATGGGACGCCGGGTTCCTTGCCGTGACTAGCTATCCGCCGTGGGTTGCTAATATTGTACCTGTGCCTAAGAAAGACGGCAAAGTAAGAATGTGTGTTGACTACCGGGATCTGAACAGAGCTAGCCCGAAAGATGATTTCCCATTACCTCACATTGACGTATTGGTTGATAATACGGCTCAGTTCTCGGTATTCTCCTTCATGGATGGATTTTTAGGATACAATCAGATTAAAATGTCACCTGAAGACATGGAAAAGACAACCTTCATCACACCCTGGGGCACGTTCTGCTACAAGGTAATGCCATTTGGGCTCAAGAACGCCGGTGCAACATATCAACGGGCTATGGTAACATTATTCCACGATATGATTCATAAAGAGATAGAATGTTATGTGGATGACATGATTGCCAAGTCCCTTACTGAGGAAGACCACCTGGTGAATCTGCTAAAACTGTTCAAGCGTCTGAGGAAGTACCAACTGAAGTTGAACCCCAACAAATGCACATTCGGGGTGCGATCCGGTAAGCTGCTAGGATTCATTGTAAGCGAGAAAGGGATTGAAGTCGACCCTGATAAAGTCAAAGCTATTCAAGAGATGCCCGCACCGAAAACTGAAAAGGAAGTTCGAGGGTTCTTAGGTCGATTGAACTACATCTCAAGGTTCATATCTCACCTTACAGCAACCTGTGAACCCTTGTTCAAGCTATTGAGAAAAGAACAAACGGTCAGGTGGAATGAAGATTGCCAGAAGGCATTTGACAAGATCAAGGAGTACTTACAAGAACCACCAATCCTTATGCCTCCAGTTGAAGGAAGACCTCTAATCATGTACTTGACAGTATTAGAAGAGTCGATGGGGTGTGTGCTGGGCCAGCATGACGAGTCTGGTCGAAAAGAGTATGCAATTTACTACCTAAGCAAAAAGTTTACCGACTGTGAACAACGTTATTCACTGCTCGAGAAAACTTGCTGTGCTTTAGCGTGGGCTGCTCGCCGACTAAGGCAGTATATGTTGACCCACACTACCTTACTGATCTCAAAAATGGACCCGGTTAAGTACATTTTCGAGAAGCCAGCCCTTACCGGACGGGTTGCAAGATGGCAAATGATTCTCACGGAATATGACATCCAGTACACCTCTCAGAAAGCCATCAAGGGCAGTGTACTATCTGAATATCTTGCTGAGCAACCCATTGATGATTACCAGCCTATGAGATTTGACTTCCCTGATGAAGACATCATGTTCATAAAATCTAAAGATCATGAAGAGCCTATTCACACTGAGGGGCCTGACCCGGGAGAAGAATGGACTATGATGTTTGACGGGGCTGTTAACATGAATGGTCGTGGTGTTGGTGCAGTACTCATTACACCTAAAGGAGTTCACATGCCTTTCTCGGCAAAACTCACTTTCAACTGCACTAACAACGAAGCTGAATACGAAGCTTGCATTATGGGTCTTGAGGAAGCCATTGACTTCAGGATCAAGACATTGACCGTATTCGGAGATTCAACTTTGGTAATCAATCAGACCAACGGAAAATGGTACACCCACCAGGATCATCTAATACCTTACAGGGATTATACAAGGAGGTTACTGACTTTCTTCACAACAGTCAAGCTCGAGTATATCCCTCGGGACGAGAATCAGTTTGCAGATGCTCTTGCTACCATTTCATCCATGATCAAAGTTCAAGCTGCTAACTTTGTACCTCAGATTTCAGTATCCAGACTTGATAGACCAGCATATGTGTTTGCAGCAGAAGTTGTCAAGGACGATAAGCCTTGGTTTCATGACATTAAATGCTTCTTGGAGGATCAAACATACCCACCTGGGGCATCTTCCAATGATAAGAAGACTTTGAGAAGGCTTGCTGGTGGTTTCTTTCTGAACACTGATGGGTCTTTATACAAAAGGAACTTTGATATGGTACTCCTCAGATGTGTTGACAAGACGGAAGCAGGTTTGTTGATGCATGAAGTGCACGAAGGATCGTTTGGTACCCATGCCGGAGGGCATGCCATGGCTAAAAAGTTGTTAAGATCAGGTTATTACTGGATCACAATGGATGCAGACTGTTGTGCTTATGCCAGAAAATGCCATAAATGCCAGATCTATGCAGATAAGGTGCATGTGCCTCCCAATCCTCTGAACATCATGTCTTCACCATGGCCCTTTGCCATGTGGGGCATTGATATGATTGGCAAGATTGAGCCAACCGCTTCAAATGGCCACAGATTCATCCTGGTCGCCATTGATTATTTCACTAAGTGGGTCGAAGCCGCCTCATATGCAAATGTTACAAGACAAGTGGTAGCCAGATTTCTGAAGAGAGATATCATCTGTCGATATGGAGTTCCCGAGCGAATCATTACTGATAATGGTTCCAACTTAAACAACAAAATGATGGCTGAATTATGCCGGGACTTCAAGATCCAACATCACAATTCTTCTCCTTACAGGCCGAAGATGAATGGCGCTGTTGAGGCAGCAAATAAGAATATCAAGAAGATTGTGCAGAAGATGGTAATCACTTACAAAGATTGGCATGAAATGCTGCCGTTTGCCTTGCATGGGTACCGCACGTCAATCAGAACATCCACTGGGGCAACACCGTATCAGCTTGTGTATGGTATGGAAGCAGTCCTACCTGTTGAAGTTGAATTACCCTCCCTACGGGTATTAATGGATGTTAAACTGAGTGAAGCAGAATGGGTTCGGGCCCGATACGAACAACTGAGTCTGATCGAAGAGAAAAGATTGGCTGCAATCTGTCATGGACAGCTATATCAGAAGAGAATGAAGAGAGCCTTCGATCAGAAAGTCAGGCACCGAGAGTACCAAGTAGGAGATCTTGTGCTGAAAAGAATCCTCCCTCCTCATACAGACCACAGGGGCAAATGGACTCCAAATTATGAAGGACCATTCGTGGTAAAGAAAGTTTTCTCTGGTGGAGCACTGATGCTCAGCACCATGGATGGTGAAGATTTCCCGTCCCCTGTGAATTCAGATGCAGTTAAAAAATACTTCGCATAGAAATGACCCGCTGGACGTAAAAACAGAATGTAAGTCCAGGCAAAAATAGGGCATCCCGGCGAGTCAAAAACAGAATAAAAGACTCGGGCAAAAGTAAGGGAAATAAACAAAAATGTACACCCGCTGAGTTGAAAAGCCGCATTAGACAGCTCAGGCAAAATTGGGTATCCCGATGGATTGAAAACCCGAAAGGGCGATCCATGCAAAATAAGGGAATAAGCGAACAACTGCATTCTGAATTCGTCTGTATTATCTACAACTTGGTAAGCTCTAAAGGATCAAGCTTCAATCAGAATCAGCCTTCTTCAGAAAGCAGGACGAGAAGAACGTCATTGTCATACGAGTCATAGCAGAAGAGGAAGCTCCTTAAAGCGTCATCAACGCTGCCAACATTTTTGTTTCTCAATTTGTAACAATCTCCTCATTTCAGGAGATATGTTTCTTTGACTGTATCTCGCCAATTCAGGGCATATTGAATTAATAAAATCAGATTTTCAGTCATGTCTCGTTTTGTACATTTTCATTTTTGCAAAAATGTCTGATATCTTAAAAGAACATTGATTGCATAAGAATACAGATGTTTATCTTCAAATAAAAACATGCTTGCAGGAAATTTTGCTTACTCTCAGAAGTGTCTAAGCTCCTATGACGAAATCCAGTAAGGGATACCTCGGGATTATCTTGTACGTTTCTCTATCTTTTTCAGGATTGTAGGTATCCAGAGCGCAACTTGGGGCGTATAAGCTTCATCCCGGCAAACTGGCAAATCAACACTCAATTTTAGCACCCAAAGTGCTCTCTCCCCAGCTGAGTTGCCTCCCGTGACTTCCCCAGTTGAGTTGCCAGGCATCGCAGAAGGCACCTATATCCCCGGCTGAGTCAAGAATCTACTTCAGCAGAATCCCTAGGGAGATCTCAATGATTTCTCTTTCTCCCCAGCCGAGTTGTCATCCTCAGTCGGGTACAAAAGTCAAAGAGCTATCTCCCCACAGAGTCTCAGCCTCTATCCAGAAGAGCAATGCATGGAGATCACAACAGAGTGAAGAAGGCTTCTGCAGACCCCAGCTGGGTCTCCCATTTAGGTCTATCAATGACCCACATCCTCAGGCAGATATCATCTCATCAGATCTACCAGTGATCTTATCCCCAGCTGGGATGTCCGCTTCATACAGATCAATCAAAGATCTTCGCAGCAACGGGATCCGAATCCCGGTTTTGGTATCTTTGCACAATCATAGAATTTGCATCATATTCACCCACAAAGCGTAGCATTCCGTTTTAACACGGAGCAATACGGCAAAAAATCAAATGCATAGCATAATCATGAGCCATGTTATGAATCAACACCTGTGAATGATTACAGTTCATCAACATACAGAAGAAAAATCCCCACCAGTGTTCCCAGCAAAAGCAGTTGCCTCACAAATCACAAACACCAGTATATACTCCTTTTGACACCCGTCCGTGTTATATCCCAGCAGAAAGCCAAAGACATCCTCTTTGTACTCACATATACTTATATACACTTTCTTGGCACCCGTCCGTGTCGTATCCCCAACGCAGTCACCTACACTTTGTATATCAAATATTTGTTCATATTACACTCTTCTCCTTTTGACACTCGTCCGTGTCGCTCTCCCCAGCAGTTAACTACTCATACTACTCAGATACTCGTCCGTATCTTGTATATACCTTTTATATCCCCTCAGAT
This sequence comes from Lathyrus aphaca, assembly GCA_963966055.1. NCBI lineage: Eukaryota > Viridiplantae > Streptophyta > Magnoliopsida > Fabales > Fabaceae > Lathyrus > Lathyrus aphaca. The sequence continues at coordinate 599,485,450 of OZ014519.1, forward strand.
TCGACACTAGTCCTTGTTCTTTGTTAACCCGTTGGTACTCGTCCGTACCATCATCTCAGAACATGAGTCAAGCGTTTGTTTCTACATGATACTCGTCCGTATCATAACCTTAAGGATGCTCGTCCGCATCTTTAATCCATACACCGCGTCAAACACTTGTATCTTCTTGAATATAGATACTCGTCTGTATCTACTATCCCCAGAAGAGTTCTTTCAGATTCAACACTCGTCCGTGTTCTCTGTTAACCAGTTGATACTCGTCCGTATCATCATCTTTGAACATGTGTCAATTTGTTTCTACCCGATACTCGTCCGTATCGCAGTCTTAAGGATGCTCGTCCGCATCTTTAATCTATACACAATACCCAAACGCTCATACCCTTTGTTTCTTGGATGTGAACACTCGTCCGTGTTTACCATTCCCCAGTAGATCGCCAACAAGGCAATTTCTTTTATCTAACACTCGTCCTGTGTTACGATAAACCCCGAGAGCAGCCGTACCCTGCTGAGTGGTCGTCCTCCACTTCGTGATGGTCGTCCTCCATCATGCTCGTCCGATGGCCGTCCCCATCGTTGATTTTAGCAGCCGTCCCCTGCTAGGTGGTCGTCCTCCACCTCGTGATGATTTTCCTTCATCATTTTTATCCAATGGCCGTCCCCATTGTTGATTTTGGTTATCTGACATTCGTCCTATGTCATGACAAACCTTGAGAGCAGCCGTCCCCTGCTAGGTGGTCGTCCTCCACCTCTTGATGGTCGTCCTCCATCATGCTCGTCCGATGGCCGTCCCCATCGTTGACCTTTTATCCGATGGTCGTCCCCATCGTTGATATTTTCGGCAGCCGTCCCCTGCCAGGTGGTCGTCCTCCACCTTTGATGGCCGTCCCCATCATATTTCTTTTATTCCCCAACAGAGCAGCCGTCCCCTGCTAGGTGATCGTCCTTCACCTTTGATGGCCGTACCCCATCATCTGTTTATTTCATTTATTCTTTAACCCGATGGCCGTCCCCGTCGTGGTCCCTTTTCTTTTAGCCTGATGGCCGTCCCCATCGTTGGTTACTTTGCTTTATGAACTTGATGGCCGTCCCCGTCATGTTTCATTAATCCCCAGAGATTTTTACAGTTTTATCGTGATGGCCGCCCCCATCATAGTTTCTTATTGTTCCCAGCTAGTCGGCCGTCCCCGTCTTGGCTTTACCTTTTATCCCCAGCATGTCGGCCGTCCCCGTCATTGCTCTCTACCCAGCAGTCGCCCTCTGCTCGACGGTCGTCCTCCGTCGCCCACACTTTACAATATACTTTATTTTCCTTTTACAATCTATATCCCTTTTCTTCTTCGTTCTGTGAGTGCAAATTTTGGACTGTCTTTGGTATTCAACCACAAGTTATCTTGTTTGCCTGTTAAGCCGTTGCTTACATCCTGCACAGCTAACTCATGCTTGAATAGGGGCAGCTGTAAACACCCCAAATTTGCCCTCACCCATTCACACCATGGCTTGTGATCATTTCATATGCATAAACACAATCATATCATCTCATATCTCATTTTTGATTCACTGCATAGTTTCTGAGTCATCTGCATCTAGGGTTTGTGACCTGAGCAATCCAGGAGCTTCTTGAGCCACTCCAAAAGCCACCAATCACTTCAAAGGGATCCATATGTGTTCTTGTATCATATTCCATCCTTTCAAAGTCAAGATTTCAAAAGAATCACAAGAACTGAGGTTTGTGTGGAAGCAGAGCCAGGATAGACTGCACAGTTGACTGAAAATTAGGGTTTTGGTTTCAGAGGCCATAACCCCAAATTTTTTGATCATTCTTGTTTCCATTGGTCTCTATATGGTATAGGGAGTGTTCATATCAATTTTCATGAAGAAATTCCATGGGGAAGTCATCTGATCAAGAGTTGACTTTCTGGACAAGTCAGGGCAAAATCAGGGCATCTGAGGCCCCCAATGACCCAACCAATGGGTGATCTTCATCATTTTGAGTGTATATGATCTTTATTTGATCATGGAAGAAGGTTGAAGTTCACAAAAATCAAGAATTTGGAGTTTTTGCAAATGTTGACTTTTTGGGCATAGTTGACTTTTCAAGAATGCTTCATTTTAGGTCATTTTTCAAGCCTTGATTCTTGATCCAAAAATGCTTCAAATGGAAAAACTTTGGTCATGAAAGTTGTAGATTACATCTTTCCCTTTTCAAAAAGTACAAGAACATGATCAAATTCTTCTTGGATCAAAAGTTATGGTGTGACAAAGTTGGCAAAAATCATTGATTTTCAAGATGTGCACCAAATGAGAATTTTGCAAAATCATGAACCAATGCCATTTGTAACTTCTAATTCACTTCAAACCATGACATAAACATTCTATGTGTCCTAAAAATCAGAATGGAACCAAGATCACATGTTTATGGTTTGTGTAACAAGGCATTTTTCACAAAGTTTCAAAAAGTAACAACTTGCAAAAACACTCATCACACTTCACCAACTTGATGCATTGGATGCTGAACCTCCCTAGCTTCACTCACATACCATGCTGCGCCAGCCCATGCTCATGTACCAAGCTATAACTTAGCCCATGCCTCTCTTACAAAGAAGTTGACATTTTGCAAAAGGTGACTTACCTATCACAGCAGGCCATGTCACATCATCTGGCCAATTAGAATTGTTTATACTTTCCATTTGCAAGCTGAACATAACACCAGGCCAGGCTGAAACACTCTCAAGCATCACATACACCAAAACACACCATTGTGCAAAACTCTTCGAAATTCTCTGCCCAGCCATCAAACATCCAAACCATTTTCACCAATCATCTCACCATGTTCCACTGAGCCTAAACCAACAAAGAACCAGGCTTGAAACAAACCACAACTCCATTTCACCATTTTCACTCCATAAAGCAAAAGCTTTCGAATCTGCTTCTACAAGCCATAAACACTCAAACAAATTCCACACATCAACTCACCCTGCTTCACTGACCAGAAACCACCCACTACTTTGGCTTGAAACCCTCCATAACTCAAATACGATTTTCACACTCCCTTGGTCAGAGCTGCTGCAAACTCACTCAGGAGGCTGTTTAAACTCCATCCAACTATCCAAAGCTTCAAAGGGGGATCATTGGGACCTGTTTGAGCCAAAGAGCTAGCCAGAAAGTGCCAGAGATCAGAGCTCCAGTTCAGGTGAGCTTCATGAACATTTTTCCCAGGAGTTTGTTTTTAAGTTCTTAATTGGTTCTCCATGTTTCACTGGTCATGATGATGTGTTTAGTTTCGAAAATCATTGAGTTTTGAGCATGTATGGTGTCTCTGAAATTTTTTGACCTAAACCCCTTTTGCTTCGATTCAGCTTTGTTGTGTAAAATAAATTTGTTTTGGCTGTGGATTCTTGTTCTATGATGCGTGGGGATGATTTCTGGGCAAGAAAATTGGGTTTTAGTGAGCTAGGGTGAGAGTTGGCATTTTTCAGGGAGGATGCTGGCCGGAGAAGACGACCGGAAGTCTTCTCCGGCCGCCTGAAAGTAATTAGTCTTTTAATTAGGGTTAGGGCAAAATTCAAATATGGACCCTTGGATCTGGCTTCCCGCGCGCGTGTGTGTGGTCCAGATCATGTCATTAATTCATAACCAGGTTTAATTAGTTTAATTAATTGAATTTAAGAAGTTTGAATATGGGCCTTTGATCTGCGCGCGCAGTCAACCCATTCACTGCCAGGCTCAATCTCAACCCTCCATTGTGCATACTTCAGATTAAATTCATTTTAATTCATTTTCTTTTCATTGTATTTGCATAATTATTTTAAAATAGTAAAAAATGTGTAAAAATTATGAAACTTTTTCTCATAAGTTTTATTAATTTTTATGACACAAAAATATTTTTATTTTTATTTTTATCATTAAAAAAGTATTTTAAAATATTTAAAGGATTATTTTTAATTGATTAATGGAAATTAATTTATTAAAAATGCTTTTAGGTATTTAAAAATCACCAAAAAAATTCATGAAATGTTCTAAGACATTTAGAAACATTGTCCAACCTTCAAACCAAATTTCTTTTTTGATCTTGATGCATTTTGAGAATTTTTCATTGAATTAAAATCATTTTTGTGCATTATTTTGATCCTAAGTTCAAAAAATCATTTCTGCCTATCTATGAAGAGTTGGACTTTGATTCTTTTTGCATTGCATTGTGTTTAGCATGTAGTTTTTGAGGTAAAATGGCCATGATTTGATCTTGCATTTTTCAATTGTTTGGCATTTCTTTTGTTTAGGAACCCTAAAAACCCTAATAATCTGTAAAAATCATAACTTGAGATTGGTTAAGAGTTGAGATCTCCCCTTTGGGCATTGGTTTAGTATAGGTTTAGGGTTTCTTTGGGTGGCATTTTCCATTTTTTATCTTAGGGTTTGCTTCTGTTTTTGGTTTTTGTTTGTTGTTTGATCCATAAACCCTAATTTGGGCTTCCATTTGCATCCTTCTTGCATTCTCTTGCATAACATGACTTGCCATGACATTTCAAGCATCCATTTGATTCATTTGACATCTTAAGACATATAGAAAGCATGTTTGATCATTGCATCTTGCATTTGCCATGTTGTTTGCCATGTATGTTTCATAACTTTTCATGTAAGTTCATGCTCCTTAACTTGCATCATTTGCATCCATGATCTTGTATGAACATCTCCATGCCTTGCCTCATGTTTGTAGCATCTCATAGCATCATTATCATCATCAACATGCTTCTGGTTTTGTTTATCATCATGTCATCTTATCTCATTTGGCTTTGCATTGCATTTCTTTTCTAACATTTCAGGTGGTAAGTAATGTTGAGAAGTGAATTTGCCTTCACTTCTCATGACTTTTCTTTTCATCTCTCTTGCATCCATTGCTGCATTTTTATATGTGTTAGAGTTTGAGCTTGCTCATTCTTCTTCTTCCCACTTTCTTTCTTCAAGTGACTTGACTTCTTGAATGAAGCAAGTTGCTTTGCTTCTCTTGATCCTTTCATCTGCTTCCTGGTGGTTCCATTGATCTTCTTTTGCAAACCTCACAAACCTTAGGGACAACCAAGCATGACAATGATTAGGGTTTTGATTAGTCCCCCTTCTTAGTTTTACCTTTGTGTCTCTTTTGAGTCATCTCTTCTCATCTCATAATCAGGGACTAAACCCTAAAGGCTTTAAGGCTTTGTGATTAAGCTTATGCCTGCATCCTTCTCTTAGGATGGAGTGTATAACTTTAATCCTAAGTGTTTAACCCTTAATGTGTTTAACTCTCTTAATCAATTCATTTAATAATCATCAAGACATCACACTTGTAACTTGGGCCTTGCATTAGGGTTCTAATTCTTCCTTAATTGGTTAAGAAGGACTAACCCTAGTGTTAATGGACAAGTCCCCCTCAAGTTGTCTTACAAATCATAAAATCCACTTCATCATCATATCATTAAATAAAATCCACTTAATCAAAGGCTTGTTTTGTCATGAGTTTAATCCCTAATCATGGATTAAGTTGAGGAGCTTTCCTCAGCTTAAACATTCTCATCTATTATCCTTCTATTAGGATGGTGTAATGAGTCTGTTTAATCCTTGATTATGGCTTAACCTCATTACTTAACACTAAACAAAAACAACAAAAACATCTAAATAATCAACAAGTAGGTTAATGATCTTAATCCTACTCCATGGTGATTAAGTGTGAGAAGCTGACTTCACACTTAAGGTATTCTCATTACCCCTAATCAGAGGGAGGATGTGATGAGTTTACTAACCCATTGGTTTAGGCTTAAGCTCATTAACTTATGATAAACTTTCAAAAAGCAATAAAAGACTGAAAATACAAAAACAAACAATAATCGTCTCCTCCGGGATTCTTTTCTCATCTCATTCACTCATAAACGCGAACTTGCTTCTTCCGTCTAATGCAAGACAGTTTGCACCTGAGCCAGACAGGTCATACACTTGAGCATAGACAAGTAAGCAGTTCACAAGTCAATTCATCTATCAGTCTCTTTGGGTCGAACTACGGTGTTCTGACTTCCTCATTGCACGAGAGGATACGTAGGCATAACTTAACAGTTATCGAACAAAAGTCTCTGTACATTCCCCCTCTTTCTAGCTTTATTCTTTAAGCCTCATGATCTTGAGCATTCCATTCACTTCTTACACTGACACTTCATTTATACACTTCACTCTCTTTTACACTGACACCTGTACATCTCTTCCAGCTATTTCATACACAGATTGCACTGACACTACCCCTTTAAAACACAAATCTTTTAAGCGTGGATCCTGTCGAGTACGGCGGACAATCTGGGTGCTAATACCTTCCCAGGTTGTAACCAACCCCCTTTCTCAGTCTCTCTGGTTCGCGACCGTCTTATCCATCTCTTTCTAGGTCTATGCAGCATTGCCTTTCCTCCGGGATAAAAATGCCTAGCTGGCGACTCTTTTCTTCTCCAGTGAGTTCACTGCTGTGTGTTCTCATTGTCCCTCTCGCCGACCGTTCGCGTCTGTACCCTATTTGACCTGGCCTCATTTAGTGGGAGCGACAAGAGCCGCTGCACATTCACTTTGAATGTTTATTTTGTTTTATTCTTAGTGTCAGTTGGTCGCATCGAGCCGCTGCGCATTCACTTTGAATATTATGTTTATCATTTCCAGTGACAGTTGGTCGCATAGAGCCGTTGCGCATTCACTTTGAATGTTTATTTTGTTGATGATTCATAGTGTCAGTTGGTCGCATCGAGCCGCTGCGCATTCACTTTGAATTTTGTGTCGTTATCATTTCCCGTGACAGTTTGTCGCATCGAGCCGCTGCGCATTCACCTTGAATAAGCCTTTTGTTATTCTTAGTGTTAGTTGGTCGCATCGAGCCGCTGCGCATTCACTTTGAATATTATGTTTTTCATTTCCAATGACAGTTGGTCGCATTGAGCCGCTGCACATCCACTTTGAGTGTTTATTTTGTTGTATTCTTAGTGTCAGTTGGTCGCATCGAGCCGCTGCGCATTCACTTTGAATATGTTGCCTTTTTACTTCTCAAAGTCAATTTGGTCGCATAGAGCCATTGGTCAACCACTTCGATTTATTTCCTTGTCTTATTTGTATTCTTGGTGTCAGTTGGTCGCATTGAGCCACTGTGCAGTCACTTTGAATTTTATTTTGTTTTGTCTGTGTTTGTCGATCCAACGATTTGGATTTCCCTTTTGTTCCTGTCTTTTGTTATTTTTAGTGTCAACAGTTACACTTGAACCTGTTGATTTATCACTTTGAATACTTCCCGGTTTCGTTTCTGTATCCCCAGTGTTTGTCATCCCCAGTGAGTCTTGGCTCGTGGTCGTCGACATTCTCATTCTGGTCATTCATACCATAATCATCGTTCCATTGCATAAGAGTTGCAGAGTTAGATAGTTTTGTAGTCCAGCATAACATTGCATTTAGGGGCAAAATTTCCGGTTATTTCTGTATTTAAATACCTTTCACCATGATCGCCTGAGTGTCCTTCGTCATTCACGCCATCTGGTAAAGTTATTTAAATAGGGGCAACTGTCACACCCCAAATTTTACCCCTAATCGCTCATATCATAATCATACATTTTTCGCATTTAGCAGGGATTTTTCCCGATTTATTTTTCTGTTGCTTTCTTCTCATTTTCTAGCTTCCATTTTTAATTTAATTTCTCTTTTCTTATTTATGACTTTTTATTTCATTTTCGTATTTTTAATTTTAATTTCTATTTTCGTTCTATTTGTAAGTTCCTATTTTAAAATTTTATCTCAATTTCTATTTCTAATTTTTAGTTCAACGCTCAATTTTTTTTCTAAACTTATTTGTTATTTCTTTTCATTATCAAGTCCTCATTCCTAAATTAATTTTTATTTCATTTTAAATTTTATTTTTGACTTTATTTTCTATTCTTCATTTTTTTTTAATTTTATTTCATTTCCAAGTTGTAATTTCTAAGTTTAATGTTTCTAATTCACGTATTTATTTTCTAAAATTCCAAACTTATTTCTCAAATTCTAAAGTTAATTTTTAGTTTCAATTATTTAAGTTTCTAAGTTATTTCAATTTTAAGTTTAATTCCTTTTTTATTCACTTCTAATTCAAATTTTAATTTTTAACCATTTATTCCATTTTAATTCATATCCACATTTTTATTTTCTAAATTCCAATTTATTTCTCAAGTTCTAAATTAATTTTAATTCCAAGTTTATTTATTTAAGTTTATGAGTTATTTTCAATTTTAAGTTTATTTCTTTTTAATTCATTTCTAATTTAAGTTTTTTATTTAGATTCTAATTTAGAGTTCTCTTTTCAAGTTTCAATTTCAAATTATAATCAAATGTAAATAATCAATTTTATTCCAAGTATATTATTTTGTTACAATTACATATAAAAAAAGAAAGAAAGAAAGTGTACAAAATTCAGCACAAAATACAAAAAAGGTGCAGCCACAAAGCCACCCAAACTGCACAATTCAGGACCACAAGACAAGCAAATCAGCATGCAGCCACCAACCATTTCCTGCTCCACTTCTCCACCCACTGCTGCAAAATTCAGCATGTGTCTCCTCCCTCAAGGCACTCTTCACCTACAAGTTTCATGGTACAAAAACATTATCAGAACAGCTCCAAAGCAACACAAAAAACAACCATATAAGCCACTGTTACATTAGAAGCAACACAAAAAAAATTCAGCACTATAAACACTTACAAACAGTCTCAACTAAACCATAAACAGCTCTCATTCATACAAAAAAACTCAGCACTCAAAACCAAAAAATTCAGCACTATAAACACTTACAAACAGTCTTAACTCAAAGTTCAGCTACCAAAACAACATCAGTTCAGCATCCAACAACACTACAAATTCAGCTCTACAAACACCACCCAAACAGCTACAAAAACTACAAAAAAATCCAGCCACATCCATATAAAACAGTTCAAAAAAACAACAACCACTGTGATATTCAAAGCAAACATACTCAAATCAGCTCCATAACATAAAAAATCCAGCCAAACAACTCACAAAAACACCCCAAAATTCAGCCTTCAAAACATCACAAAACAGCCTCAAAGCTCCCAAATTTCAGCAACAACAAAAGGAAAAAACAAGCAAGTTCAGAGGGAAAGAAGGCTACCACTTGTGGATTCTTCACCCCGATAACGTTCGGGTCGGTAATATCTTTTTCTTCCTCTCCTTCACCTCTTTTAGCATTTGTCCATATTTAGTTTTCTTCTCATCTTTATTTTTCAATCTCAAACCTGCACACACAAAAAGCAAAGCTTAATATAAAAAAAACTTCAAAAAAAAAACTATAACTCAAAAATTCACAGCAAAAAAAATAAACCCTTTCACTACTCAACATCTCATCCAAACCACCAGCCGCTGTCATTCACCTACACAAACCGAATCACATATAAAAAATCAGAAAAATCAAAGCTTGCACAAACTCAGAACCTATAACCTTTTTTTTCTTTCACCAAACTTTCCTCAACAACACAAACCACTTTCACATTTTTCCGCATAAACCAGAACTTTCAATAAACTGCTTTGAACCCCCTTACCGGCCAACAACAAATGCCACCATTTCCAAACCTTCACAGACCTCAACACTGCATTCACCTTCAAACAATATAACAGACAACCAAAAACCACCCTTTTGGAACCCATCATCAACCTTTTGGACCAGCACCAACATAACTAAGAAAGAGAGTATTCACCCAAACACTGCCTTCAATAGCAACCTTCACAAAACTCAGAATCGCCAAAACCACCATCATCCAACACCTAAACCCCCTACACAACCTTGAAAACCTGTGAACAAAAAGACAACCATTTCAAAGCAAGTCATCACTACCGAAAACCTGAAAAACGAAAAATCAACATCAGCAGCAAAGACAAACCAATCCGAAAACTCACCTTCTCCATCCACCACCAATCTTCTTCACAGACCACCGCCACCACCACTTCGTCACCACCTTCGCAGACAACAACAAACCGTCGAAAATCACCATCGAACAGAAACTGTAAAAAAAAACTTGCATTTTTGTTTAGAAGAAACCCCCCTTTAAGCTGAACCTGCAAAACAACAACAACAAATCAAACACTCCGAAACCAAACCGCGACCCACCCTCAAAACCTCATAAGAACCACGAAGACCACACCTTTCGCAAAACCGCCGTGACATCCCAACCATCCTCTTCACCGTAACATCTTAAACCACCCCTGAATCGTCCCAAACCGTAACCCCAACCACCATCAGAACACCAACGTCCACCCTCTTTCAAAACCAAAACAGAAACTGAGAAGAAGATGAGAAAATCGTGAGCAAAAAACTAAACCTGAAACGAGAACTTCCACCTCCTCAAAACCCTCACCCACCGTAACCCGTCCTCTCCGCCATCCGTAAACCCAGCCAACCCGCAACCATACAAATCCGCCACCAAACCTTCACCGTGACTGAGAGTGAGTCGCGAGATTGAGAGAGCAGAAGCCGAGAGGGAGAGACGCGATTGATGCCGAAGAGAGACTGAGAGCGAATCCGTGAGTGATTGAGAGGCGATTTTGAGAGAGATCGATTGAGAGGCGAGTGAGAGAGAGAGAGCCGCCGTGAGCTTCGCAGGTTGAGGATGGGGTTTGTGCCCTTCTGTTCTCTTTGAAACGTGTTTCCTTTGGGAGAGAGGATCTGATATTAACTTTTTTTTATGTCATTAATTTGTTTAATATGTTAGTATGTTTTATTTTTTTTTATTTTTTATTTAATGTATTTGCTCTTAGAAGTCCATACGAATTTTTCCAACACATCTATGATTTCAACTGCATCCCTCTTTGTTTTTTCATATTTCTCTTTTTATTTTATTATTCTTTTATTATTTCCTTGAAGTGGACCTTAGTTTTTTTATTATCATGAGTTTTCTTTAAAATATAATTATATCAAGTTTATTTTTTTGAGGCACTTTTAAAAATGTAGCTATTGCTATAAGTTTATAAAATTCATTTTTTTTGTTCATTTATTTCCCCTTTATCTATTTTTGGGGCCAATGATATTATTAAAGGGTTTATCGATACTCGATATTTGTAATCGACGTTATCTAAACCTATATGAGGCCAAACTTTTCCATTTCCTTGTTATTTATTGATTTCTCGATTTATTTAACTATTTAGGGCCGATGATATGACAAAGGTCACGATAAATCATTTCCGATTAATCGTGACCCATATGAGGCCATGCATTTTTTTTATTTTATTTCTATTTCATGCATTTATTTATATTTATTCTATCTAATTCATTTTATTTATTCTATTTATCTTATTTATCTAATTTATTTATTTCTATTTTATAACTTACTTCATTTTATTTATTTTATTATTTATTTCTCGCGTCTTTACACCATATTAACTTAATTTCAAAAATAATAAATTCCTTGGTCCAACGCCAAGTGAACTTCACTTCACTACACTCACACACGTAAGTCGGTCGTTTACGATCGCCGTCTGCACATTCCTTACACTGCACAACTTTCCAACTTAATCAAATTGAAGCACTACGCTTGTTTTCCACCTCAGCATTCTCGATCCATATATCGAGCCATAGCCAGTTACCAAGCCCTTTATCCTCGCATTTCCATTTACTTCATTCGATTTATTTTTGCAAGTAGCAACCTTTGCCTAGTCTTAGGAGCTTGCACCCTCATTTATTTTTGTTTATGCTTTTCAATCCAAAAGGGAAAGAACTCCTGCAGTTGACTCAGTGTCATAGGAAGTTTAGCCATCCCTAGTTCCTTTTCAACCTTAACCATTAGGACTTTTTATTTTACAACTTTTTGTGACTTTGCTAAAGTCACGTGAGTGTTTGCCATAACACTTACCTTCCCCCGCGAACCTTGAGCGTAACCAAGTGTTCGTTAATCCTTAGGAGAACTACGAGTGCTCTGATTCTACACCCGATACGTAGGCATCGATGCGATGTTGTGAGAGCACCATTAGAAATAAAACCTTAGGTTCCCATAATTTTTAACAAGCAATAAATAACAATAACACAAATATTAACAAGAGGTTCCCGTAGGATACTGCGGATGCTTAGGATGCTAACACCTTCCCTAGGTATAATCAACCCCCGAACCTAGTTTCTCCTCATTTAGGGTTTTTACGATCTTTTTCCCTTTTCCCTTTGGATTAAATTAAAGTCGGTGGTGAACATAAAAGTTTTGCGATTCAAGCTCACTTAATAGCTTGGTATCCGATTCTCACCGCAACACCTGCTCTCGCTAGCCCATAAGTGTTTAGAAAATAATTTTTGAAAACTTAATAAGCCTAATTCATTTTAAAGCGCTCTCGCTGTATTTAATTCAAATGCCTAACTTTAGCTATCCGGTTAAAATCTCACACTCTCGTGGTCTCGACCTAACCTATTACACTTTTCTTACTCTCGTAACAAAAAGATTAATTTTAATTATAAAAAGTCACAGCCAGAATATAAGTTCTTAATTATTTTAGCTTAGATTCGATTTTACCGGGTTGGTTTATTTTATTACATACCGCCTAATTAATTTAGCTACTCATTTTTGTTGTACCAGACTGATGTAGAAACAGATAAATATAAATTAAAACATGCATTATAAAATAATAGAAATAATATCTTAACATATATAAATAAATAACTTAATATAAATGCGAAAATATAAAAAAACCTGAATGATTAAAATCTTAAAACTCCTTCTTCCACAGACTGGTAAGCTCGGAGTGCGGAACCAGAATCGAAAATAAATCTAAACAAATTCTGAAGGCTTAAAAAGAAATTAATAATAACAATTTCCTAATGTTGGAAATTGTTATTGAGTTTGGTTTGGATATAGAAGCAGAAAATTAAACAAGAACAATTGCTAGAAAAATAAAATAAGGGTGCAACAAAAATACGGCAGAGCTTCCGCGAAAATCTTAAAATAAAACTCGCTGTCTCTAAATTCGTAACTAAGGTATTTATAGAAATAATTTTGGGCTTGGGCAGTTGAAATCCATCAGCGTGGGTATCGTTCCGTTGAAGAGAGAATCCAGGGAAAAATGCATACTGGGTGTGAGAAATAATAGGAATCACTTTTTGACTCACGTTGCACGTCTTCATGACCAATTCAATTTAATTAAACCTATTTTCCTTTGTCACGACGTGACAAAGGTGTCACGGCCACTTTTTCCATTTAAAGCGTGTCACGGTCGTGACACATAAGTGACGGTCGTGAGTGTTCCAAGTAGGGCGTCACGGTCGTGATGATGTGGTAACGACCGTGAGTGTTGCAAAATATGCAGACTTTGGCAGAATTCCTTTCTTCTTCTTCTTTTCATGCTTGTTTTTGTTCATTTGATCTTTGGCTCATGGTTTAGCTCTATAAATGTTATACCTGCAATATGACATAAAAAACTCGAAGAATCGGGAGTTAATAGGATAAATGTGCGATAAAACGGACTTGAAACGTAGTAATAAAGTGATACGATTTCTCGTCATCAAACTTCCCCAAACTTAAACCTTTGCTTGTCCTCAAGCAAATAGTCGGTTGAAAAATGATCGGACAATTTTCATCGGACGCATACACATAACAAACCATACGAGAAATAATTTAGCTAGATAAACCTGTACTAGAATAGAACACTAACGATACACTAATGGCACAAGCAACAAGCTAAGTCGTCGACTTCCCGTTAAACGAAACATTCGGTAATTGCGTTATGATTCTACCTAGAGTCTTTCGATCTTATTTCACCCGGTTTCATTCTAGCGCAATCACATTAAGCCCTTTGCCTTAGCACGCACGTAGTGGAGTAGCCGGTTAGTGACTTTTATCCTTTATAAGCACGGGGTCTGGTACACGAATGTGGCAACCCTATATATATATATATATATATATATATATATATATATATATATATATATATTATCCAAATTGGAGGTTGTGGGGGATCGAGCCGTAGCACGCCCTACCAAGTTCAGAACCAGGTTCCTCTGAACCAACCCGCAAATGGACTCCTTCTCATATTTCTCGTCTCTTATATGCGACCATGTACTTTGGTGCAATTTCTTTTTATTGGCATCGAGATATGAAGGATCATTTATAGATTAGGCATCAAACACTTATGTTCATCGGCTCCCCACATGGTTTGTGTTCTGACGGTGCTGACTGCTAGTATAAACTACTAGGGGTTACTTTAGAACTAAAACTTAAGGTGTAGTCGTAACAATTATCGGAACGGAATTCTTAAATAGGAAGTCTAAGGTGTCAAGACTGTATTGATCTTGTTAGATCTTTCTCAGCTTCCTAACTACGGTTTCATAGGTAAGTCGGGTAATGCGAAGATAAAGCAAAAATTTTCGGTATGGCTAAATAAACGGGGAAAATTCGAAACTGAAGAAATAGCACAAATATTACTTTGTTTAATTGAAAATACGAAAAGGGAAATACAATGAAATGGAAAATGCGGAAAGGGAAAGGTATCTCTCCCACACTATATCAGACATTGTCCTCAATGTTGTGATATAATAGCGGGGAAATTACAATACAAAAACAGAAATGCAAAAACAAAAACATAAACTAAGGCTGCTGACGACCACATCCTCGGCTTCTGGTGCGGGAGCGTCTGGAGGGAGTGGCTTCCTGATCAGAACCGGTGGTGGTGAGAGCAGTGATGTCTATACGCAAAGCTTCCAGCTTGCTAAAAATCTCTCCTAGCTTTTCATCTGTCGTCCTCTGGTTATTGGCAACAGTTGAAAGGAGTGCGTCGTATTTCTCTTTTTGCCTTCGCTCGAGTGCGACATTCATCTGATTCTGCTGATGAATGGCACGGAGGACGTCTTCAAGTGTGATGTTTGGTAAAGGTGGCTGCCTGGTGGAGGACTCTGGAATGTCCTGAACTGGTGCAGCATCGTCCATGGCATCCTGCATCTCGTCCACAGGTGCATCGGGTTGCTCGTCAAAAATCGGAACATGGCCTGCAGCATCCGGTAAAGCAAATAGCCAATTGGCTCGGTTCGATGGATCGATGCGGTCACTGCAAGGCAAGGTGTTGTGATGATAAATGGTGCCTTGCATCACAGGGTTGAACCTGCCATCCTCTCTCTGCGATATCAAATGGGCGGACTTGCAATAGCTCTTTGTAAGCAACTCTGCTGCTCTATGTGGCAAATGAGTAATTTGGTCACCAAGCTCCAGCTGTATGGCAAGGGTGGTGACGATCCCGCCAATGTAGAAGGGGGTTGCGCCTCTATGCGCAACAGACTGGATATGGGCTAAAAGGAACGGGGAAGCATTGATGCGTTCCTCATTCAAGGCACAGTGCAAGAACAATAGCTCTTTGGAGTTCAGCTTGTGGTTGCTCTCTCTTGCGAAAATATTGTTGCAGATGATGCGATGGAAATACCGAATTGTCAGATTATGGATGTGGGTGGCATTCAGACTCTGGTAGGCAGTAGCACGGCTATTCGTGATGTTGTGCCATAACGTGAAAGCAGCTTCGTTGAAGTTGTCGGGTACTCGGAGGTGAGCACCATCGCCGTGATGGAAGCCTAACAGTTCAGCGATCCTTGTCTGAGTTAATTGGAACTCTCTTCCGAGCATTCTGAACTTTGCAATGCCGGTGAGTTGACTTGTTGAACCGGATGGTGTGATATACTGAAATGAACTCAGAAATTCCAAGGTGAGGTCTTCGAATGTCGGTTGTGGTTGACTGCACAAGTCCCACAAACCAACATGCTCAAGCAGTAGCTTCACGTCGTCTAGCAATCCTAACTCCCTCAAGCAGTCAAGGTCGACATACCGAGTGGGTTGGATGCCACGGTTTTGAAACCTGATAAACTTCTGTCTTTGTGCTTCTCCTTGGTCACCATCTCTAAACTGGATATTCTCCATTGCATGTAAGTAAGGTAAATGAGAGATAAGAGTTTTTGAGGTTTTGTGAGAAAATGAAGAAATGTGAAGAATTTGTTCGGATTATAATGAAATGAGTGAATGTGAGAAGTTTGGAATAAATGGAGAGGTTGAACGGGTAAATGAAATTGATTGAGAGTAATGGGTGGTTACGGGAGAATGAGGAGATAATGGGAGGTTTCTATTTTGTGAGAATGAGAATGGGGTTCTGCGAAGGTGAACGGTTCTGTTTCTTCAGAATTCGTAAAATAGGGTTGTCACGGTCGTGAGGGAGGTCTTACGGTCGTGACGCGCTAAATAGCCCGTTACGATCGTGAGTGATGAGTGACGACCGTGATGACTACAAAACTTGTAATTTTTCACAGAATGCATTATCTCACTTCAGTTTAAT
The DNA here is from genome assembly GCA_963966055.1 of Lathyrus aphaca. Lineage (NCBI taxonomy): Eukaryota > Viridiplantae > Streptophyta > Magnoliopsida > Fabales > Fabaceae > Lathyrus > Lathyrus aphaca. Next base: position 599,501,768 of record OZ014519.1, read on the forward strand.
GCAATTTCTTATCACTTTCATTTATTTCCAACATAAACATAATACATAATAGTGGATCAACATATAAGCATTAAATTTCATCACACGAGAATTCATAAAATATCAAGCAATTCAATTATATCAGCAAATAATGAAAAGCATGGAAATTGATTAAATTGGAAAGTTGCAAAAATAGAAGTACTTTGCTTTTGACATAATAGAAGGAAAATTACATTAATAAAAGTAAGCTACGAAATGTTTGCAAAATATTAAAACTAACTAGAAACAAAAGCGAAAAGTAAAATAAATTAAATCACTACAGCATTATCAAAGTTGCTTCTTCAAATCTTCAAGTGCGGAGTTTAAATGATAGAATTGTTCACATGTTATGTCAGTTAAACCTATAACGTCCAATCGCATGCTTTTAACCTCATCCTTAACAACATTACTATCGGCTTGGTAAACTTCAAGAGTATTCATAATTTTCTTTAAGTTGTCAGCATATCCTACTTGATTTACTTCAGGGGTTTCAATAACTTCATCAGTGTGGTCGATGTCATGGAAACCAGGAGGCATCTCAGGGTCACTTTCTACATCAGTCATTATGTCATCCCTAATTTTGTAAGATTGTGGTGTTTCGGGTGTAGATGGATAGTCAGGAGGGGTAAGCTCATAAAGCCAATTATCTTTATTGTGAACACTGACTTTAGCATGGTTTGGTAATGTGAACAGGGTTACTACTTCATTTCTGATTAGGTACTCGTAAGGTGGTTGTCCTAAGTTTCTTATAATTTGGCGATTAAAGCAGAAGTTCAGATTCATAGGACGGATGGTACCTAAACGGTTGCACTTGTGTAATTGGTATCTATGTCCGAGGGCATCAGCAATCATGGTGACCAGGCCTCCTACCAATATTGGTAGATCAGGTTCCTCTTGGATTCGGGTAAAGGTTTGCATCATGAAAGGTACACCATTAACTGGTTGTCCATTGGTCAAACAGGACATTATGAATATCTCATCTTTAGATACTCCAGTGAGGTTCTCTTCCTTTCCAAAGAAGGTGTGGGCAAGGATCTTATGGAAATAGCGGATAGCAGGGTTATGTATTTCATCATTGTTCATGTTATCCGACTCAGGATGGTAATTTCCGGTTAAGGTTCCCCAAAATAAGTCTAGCTCAATATCCATTAATTCTACCTGGGTGGTAGTAAAAGCAAAGGGTCCACTAGGGAATCCTAATAAGTCAGCTAGTTCCTTATGGTTAAAGTCATATTCGATCCCAAATAGTCGGAAACTAATAAATCCTTTCCTTAATCCAAAACCGCGCTCGGGTAAGTAAACTAAGGAGCTTAAAAACTCAAGGGTGAGCTCGCGGTTGTAACACGGTGGGAGAACTGACTTTAGTTATGTTGCGGTTAGCAAGAGTCGCCACCGACTTTTATTTTATCCAAAGGAAAGGCATAAAAGAACAGGAAAGACCTTTTAAAAGATTTTTGGGTCCGGGGGGTAGGTTATGTAAAGGGAAGGTGTTAGCACCCTTTACATCCATGGTTATCCATAGGCTCTTAGTTACTTAGCTCACTTTAAAATGTTTTTGAAATGTGAAGTGTGTGAATAAAAATTTTCTTAAGTATTTTATAATGATCCATGTACGGGTGCGTATAAAACCTTTGTTTTGAAAATTTGTTTGAAATGTGAAGTGTTTGAAATGTTTTGAAGAGTGAGCAAGTATCTAAGAGGAACCTACCCTAAGTGTAAGTCTTTTCTGTTCTTGAATCCTTTAAATGGTAAGACTATCCCTATTATTAAGGAATAGGTAGTCATTACCTTGGATGTGAGGGACAAGTGAAGGGACATCTGTTATTTAGGCAACTGTGGGGTGTATAAGCAATTCGAAGGGACTTATCATCTTTATTCAAAAGGGACAAGATCATTACGAAGGCAACATTCGAAGGGACTTGATCTTTTTATCTGTTTAGGGACTAGATGGTGTGAAATGAGGGACTTTGCTTTATACACCCTACTTGATCTTTTTGTTTAGGCAACATGAGAGGTATCCTTAAGGAAGTGAGATGGCGATCAAAGATCGACTTACGTGTGTGAGTGTACAGTTTTAAATATTTATCTTTTAAATTAGTGATTTAAATTAATTTTACAATACAAACATGTTTCACTCCCTATTTTACTAACCATGGCATTTACAATAAATATTAAACATTATTACTAAAATATTACATAAAGGAACAATTACATAATAATAATAATTAAAGCAAATTAAATAAATAAGCAAAAATAAATAATAATAATATAATTGGGTTAGTAAAAATAATAATAATAAATCACAATATATAAGTGGAGTTAGTAATAATAAAATAAATATCATATGAAAATAAATAGCATTAATAATAAAATAAATAAGAATATTAGCATAATAATTAAACGTTCAATTTTTTATATAAACAATTATTTTTTAAGATTAAGAAGAAAATATAAACAATTATATACTAATTATTATAAAATTTTTAAATTATATACATGTTATAAAAATTAAGTTAATTATAAATATATTATGAAAATAAATTATATTTAGCAAATTTTTAATTATTTTTAATTATTTACATTAAATAATAATTATAAACAAATTATAAAATATATACATATTATAAAATAAGGTTAATTATAATTAAATAATCATATTATTATATTTACAAAATTAAATTATCAAGTTTTAATTAATTGTCTAAAATTAAATCAAATAAAAAAAATGGGCATAATTAACATTTACATGAAATAATTAGGGTTTAAAGTACTATTAGGGTTTTATAAAAAATTAATTAGGTTTTTTACAAAATATTTTAGGGTTTTAGAAAATTAAGGTTTTATATGTTTTTAGAAAAAATAAATTAGAATTAATTAATAACTATACAAAATTTTACAATATTAATAATTTACAAAAATAAATAATTTTCCTTATAAGATTATAATTAAAAAAGATGAGTTCTAAAATAATATAAACATCCTATTTATTTTATTATTTGAATTTGTTTAAATAGAAATTAATTAAATAACAAAAATCAAAGAAAAGAATGAAAAAAACCAAAACCTGTCTGGGCTGGGATTTGAACCCAGTCCCTAAGCTTTCAACCTTCAGGACCAACATTCCAACCATTGGGCCATGCGCGCGCATGTGATAGAGAGTAGGCACCATCAGGTTTTGTTGTTTATCCTGAAAAATCATGAAAAACAAGCAAAACAAATAACACAAAAGGCCTGGGGGGGATTCGAACCCAGGACCTTCTCATAACACGCAGACGCACTTACCATCCAGCCGGGAGGGCGCAACTGATAGTATGTTCATCACAATAAATAATATATTAAGTTTGCTAATTACATGGAAAAATAAGAAAAAGGTTGATGCATCCAGGATTCGAACCAAGGACCTACAAGCATAACATGCGCATACTTCACCACTGGGCCAACGCTGCATCTGTGAAATAAAACCACAAACAATTCTAAAAATATTAAACTTAATTTTGAATCTTCCAGATGGCGCCAAGGTCTTCATCTTCCTCCTCTGGCCCTGCGTTTTTTGTTGCGATTTTACCTATGAGGTTTCCTGCGAATTTTTCAAAACAGAAACCTACGAAATTGGAATACCATCAAAACAGTGAAATTTCTCAAAATTAATTGGTGCATTATGATCCCCAGAGTTCACATGATTGTTCTACGTTCTTAGAATTCATTTATTTTAGGTTTATCATGGAACCCTAAAAGCTTGGCCGAAACCCTAACAATGGTGATTCCTTGTTCCTGCACCAAAAATGAAATCAAATATGCCAGAAACCATCCACATACAATAACAAACAAGAATCAATAATCAAAATCATGTTAGAATGCTTGTGTAAATGAAATCGAAAATTTCAATTTTATGATAAACATGGATTCGGTTTAGGTCATATGCAATGCTTTAGATGCTACAAATGGTTCCAATAGATTCAGTGATGTTCATTGAACATGTCTCAACCTTCAAATTGGCTTGAAAGAGCTTGAATTGTCAAATCCGAATTTAAATTTTGGTGACTTTTTTTGATGTATGAACTTACTCTTTGAGGCAGGGAATTCGTGTCCATTGCATTGTGTTATGTTGTATACTTATACTAGACTGAATTAGGTAAAAAAATAATGGATCATTGTGTGGATCTTTTGACTTTTTGAGATTGAAAAAGATTAGGTCTTAAATTTCAAATATTTGTGAATTCAACCTTTCTATTTCAAGCCAATCTTCATCAATTGTGAATCAATCCAATCCAAATCATCTTTATGACTTTCTAGAATAGAAATATATTTTAAATTTTCACATTTGATATTTTATTTAAATTTAAAATGATTTTTTAATATAAAAATCATAATAAATAAATTAAATAAAATATAATTATGAAAATATTAAATAAATTTCGTGCATGATGTCATGGAACACCTTGGGTCACAAAAAGTTTGGCCCATTTGGAGAAATTTGGTTTTAAGACCCTATTTTCTTCATAAACCACCCAAAATTTCCCAACTTTGCAAGGGCACACATCCTTCAATTTTAATGATATGAGGGTGTTCTTGGACATTTTGGAAAGCTTGAAGAGTCATATAACCAACCCCATTGGTTTCATGTCCATATCATTTACCATTCTCAAGTTATGCCCTTTTGAAGTTGTTGACTTTTTGTTGACTTTCAAAAGGACCTATAATGTCTTAGCTCATACCTTCCAAATGAAGCAGTTTTGGGCTTGGCTTGTGAGACACAAAGTTGTAGAGAATTCAATTTCCTTCAAAATGAGCTTTGGATGGGCAAAATGTGATGAAGCATGTGAAAGTTATGGCTGGTCAAAGTTCAGTTGACTTTTCCTGAGGAAACCCTAATTTAGAAACCCCTGATTCTTAATGATCTGAAATCTCCTTGATGAATCATGATCAACCCTTGATAAAATGATGAATTTTACTTCATATACTTGATGTTGACAAAAAATCATGAAGTTTGACTTTGGTTTGACCACAGTTGACCTCAGTTTGACTTTTGAACTGCTTTGACTGATTTTGACTTATCTGATCATTTGACTGAGCAAACCTTTGAGAAAAGTTCTGAAATTTGTCATGGGGATTCTTAGACACATATAAGATTTTATGAAGCTCACTTGAAGTCTTGGAAATCCATTTAGCCTGATTAAAGTCAAAACCCTAGTTTTGGATGCACTACTTAGGAGAATGCCTTGCCTGAGGGATTTGTCAAATCTTCTGACCCAAGATGAACTTTGTGAACCTTGTGAACCTCATAAGATGTCTTGTGAACCTTGTGAACCTCATGAAAGGTATTGTGAACCTTGTGAACCTCATAAAGTGTCTTGTAAACTTCATGAACCTCATGAAAGGTCTTGTGAACCTTGTGAACCTCATAAAGTGTCTTGTAAACTTCATGAACCTCATGAAAGGTCTTGTGAACCTTGTGAACCTCATAAAGTGTCTTGTAGACTTCATGAACCTCATGAAAGGTCTTGTGAACCTTGTGAACCTCTTAGCACACAAAGTCTTGTATTGTGAGGGCAAATTTTGGGGTGCAACAGCTGCCCCTGTTCAATTTTCTGAAACCTGAGGGGTTAGATTGGTATATTTGCCAGTCGTGACCTGGAAGGTTGAAGGGGATTGAACACAAAAGCCCAAAAATTTTCACTCACCGGTGCATGGAGTGATACTGCTGACTAGTTGTATATGCTTGAGTGGGCTTAAAGATGCCACTTAGAGAAGAGTTCTTCAAATATGAAGATATAATGATAGCTTTCAGAAGGATAAACAACGTCCTGAGGTAATGATATGCTTTCAGGAGGATAAACAACGTCCTGAGGTATAAACATAACCTTTGGGAGGATAAACAACGGCCCAAAAGAAATGGTAGCTTTCAGGAGGATAAACAACGTCCTGAGGTAATGATATGCTTTCAGGAGGATAAACAACGTCCTGAGGTATAACTTTTGGGAAGATAAACAACGGCCCAAAGTCATGATATGCTCTCAGGAGGATAAACAACGTCCTGAGGAAATGATAGCTTTCATGAGGATAAACAACGTCCTGAGGAAATGATAGCTTTCAGGAGGATAAACAACGTCCTGAGGAAATGATAGCTTTCAGGAGGATAAACAACGTCCTGAGGTATAAATTTTGGGAAGATAATCAACGACCCAATAGTCACAAGTTGTTGATGAATTTTGTCTGCTGGAGAATTAATCTGAAAAACAAGATTATAACATTCTGCACAATAACATTAGTTTATGCATTATGTATGCATGTATAATATGATGCACTTAAGTAATGTATTATGTATTTATGTATATGTATGATATGATGTAAATGATGTATGTATGTAACATGCAGCCTGAAGCGTCTGGGTATCTTCGTATAATAACTGCTGGCCAGGGAAAATAAATCCCGATTCGTTGCTGAAGAATATGAGGAACTCGTTCCCGTCTTGTTTGATAGTATAATATACATAACCTCCCGTCTTCGTTTGATAGTATGGTATACATAACCTCCCGTCTTCGTTCGATAGTAAGGTATACATAACCTCCCGTCTTCGTTCGATAGTAAGGTATACATAACCTCCCGTCTTCGTTCGTCGTATTTCTATTGGAAAAATAAATTCCCGACTATCCGTATGAGGCTAAAAGAGATGGATATAAATTCCAGAGGAGATATGACTCGAAGTACTTATGAAGATGGATTTGCCCTACTGGGGACTTGTAACTGTCTTGTGGGGATGAACCGGCGAACCTTCGTTGAAATCCTTCCCTCGTTCGTCCTTAGTAAATACTATTACTGCATTTTCATGCATTTCTGGTAAACATCAATCATATTAAGCATACATGCATTTTTGGTAAACATTAATCATACTCAAAAGCATACATACATTCAAATACAACCAATGGACGTTTCGCTTATGTAAATAGGGTAAAAGTAAATCTGGATTCAAAAATGGAATTTTATTTATATCACAAAGTGACTTATATATAGGTAAGTTTGTACAAGAAGACAAATATCCTAGTAAGAGGAATTTGTCGTAAAAAATGTTTACAAAACAAAGAAAATCAGCTATGTGGGAAATAATCCTATTGAGTTTCAATTCTACTATTGCCATTATCTTCAAGCATCTCATCTTCTGCTGTTGAAACAGAGACGATTGGATTGAGCTTTATGTGTTCAAACTTGAGTAAGTAGTACAACTGGTTGTAGTTTCATGGGTGATCCAAACGAGACATAGTCATACGCTTTAATCCCTAACTTTTGCCTGGATTGCCTTTTCAGGTTTTCAATCCACCGGGATACCCTTTTTTGCCCAAGCCGCCTTTTCAGGTTTTCGACTTGCCGGGTGTAGATTTTTTTTTTATATATCCCTAATTTTTGCCCGAACCCTTTTGGTTCGCCGGGATGCCCTTATTTTTGCCTAGGCCAGTCAACCTAGCGGGTCTCTTTTTATGCGTAGTATTTTTTGACTATGTCTGCGTTTACAGGCTGTGGGAAGTCTTCGCCATCCATAGTAGTAAGCATCATGGCACCTCCTGAGAATACTGTTTTGACCACAAATGGTCCTTCATATGTAGGAGTCCACTTGCCCCTAGGATCACCCTGTGGTAATATGATACGCTTGATTACCAAGTCACCAGCCTGATATACCTTTGGCTTAACCTTCTTGTTAAAAGCTTTGATCATTCGTTTCTGGTACATCTGGCCATGACAAACTGCTGCTAGCCTCTTCTCATCAATCAAATTTATCTGGTCAAGTCGAGTCTGAATCCACTCATCTTCATCCAAGCCTGTATCCTTCATGATTCTTAAGGAGGGAATCTGAACTTCAATGGGCAGAACTGCTTCCATACCATAGACTAAGGAGAATGGGGTTGCCCCCGTTGAAGTACGTATTGTAGTACGATAACCATGAAGAGAAAATGGTAACATCTCATGCCAATCTTTATAAGTGACAGTCATCTTTTGTATAATCTTCTTAATATTCTTATTAGCAGCTTCTACTGCCCCATTCATCTTCGGACGATACGGAGAAGAGTTGTGATGCTTAATCTTGAACTGCGTGCAGAGATTAGTAATCATAATGTTGTTCAGATTAGAGCCATTGTCAGTAATAATCCTTTCAGGGATGCCATACCTACATATAAGATTATTTTTGATGAATCGAGCCACCACATTCTTAGTAACAGATGCAAATGAAGCTGCTTCCACCCATTTCGTGAAGTAATCAATAGCAACCAGGATGAAACGATGCCCATTAGAAGCAGTAGGCTTGATCTCACCAATCATATCAATGCCCCACATGGCAAAAGGCCAAGGAGCAGTTAACACATTCAAAGGTGATAGAGGTATATGTACTTTATCAGCATAGATTTGACACTTGTGACATGTTCTGGAGTGTTGATAGCAATCAGCTTCCATGGTAGACCAATAATAACCCGCTCTCAATATCTTCTTTGCCATGGTATGACCACTAGAATGAGTGCCAAAGATCCCATCATGCATATCTTCCATAATCTTTGTTGCTTCTTTCTTATCCACACAACGAAGCATAGTTGAATCATGATTACGCTTGTACAAAATCCCATTACTCAAAAAAAACTTAGCAGAAAACCTCCTCAGAAACTTTCTATCTTTGACAGATGCCCCTTCAGGGAACTCCTGAGCTTCAAGATATCTTTTCACCTCATAGAACCAAGGCTTTTCTTCTGCTTCTTCAGTGTCAATCTCATTGCAGTATGCAGGCTTCTCAAATCTATCAATAGTAATCTTGGGAGCTTCATCATCCCAACTGATCTCAAACATAGATTCCATGGTGGCTAATGCATCTGCCAACTAATTTTCTCTTCGTGAAATATGTCCAAAGGTAATCTCCTTGAAATATGGGATCAAAGACAACACATGCTCTCTGTAAGGAATGAGGTTATCATGCTTGGTATCCCAATCTCCTTTAATCTGACTTACTACCAGGGCTGAATCTCCATATACATCAAGGAACTGAATCTTCATATCAATAGCAGCTTTAATACCCAGGATACATGCCTCATACTCAGCCATGTTATTGGTACAATAGAAACACAATCTTGCAGTAATCGGGGTATGACAACCTTCAGGGGAACTAATCACAACACCAACACCATTACCCAGTGCATTAGAAGCTCCATCAAAAACCATAGTCCATCGGGATCCTTGTTCAGGTCCGTCATATTGTCCAGGTTCTTTGGTAATAATCATAATGTCTTCGTCAGGGAACTCAAAACCCATTGACTGATAATCATCCACTGCTTGATGAGCCAAATGATCAGCTACAACACTCCCTTTAATGGCCTTCTGAGTAGTATACTGTATGTCATATTCTGTCAAGATCATTTTCCATCTTGCAATTCTTCCGGAGAGAGCAGGTTTCTCAAATATGTACTTGATTGGATCCATCTTCGAAATCAATAAGGTAGTATGAGTTAACATATACTGTCTTAGTCGGCGAGCAGCCCATGCCAAAGCGCAGCAAGTTTTCTCGAGCAGTGAGTATCTTGTTTCACAGTCGGTAAACTTTTTGCTAAGGTAATATATTGCCTGCTCTTTTCGACCAGACTCGTCATGTTGCCCCAAGACACACCCCATTGAATTGTCTAACACTGTTAAGTACATAATCAAGGGTCTTCCATCAACTGGTGGCATCAGAATTGGAGGTTCTAGCAGATATTTCTTGATTTCATCAAATGCTGTCTGGCACTCATCATTCCATTCCATTACCTGATCTTTCTTCAACAATTTGAAGATTGGCTCACAGGTAGCTGTTAATTGGGAAATAAATCTTGCAATGTGATTCAATCGTCCCAAGAAACCTCTAACTTCCTTCTCAGTACGGGGAGCTGGCATCTCTCGTATAGCTTTCACTTTTGCAGGATCCACTTCAATACTTTTTCCACTGACTATGAAACCCAAGAGTTTACCAAATCTAACTCCAAAAGTACACTTGTTTGGGTTCAATCTCAACTTGTATTTCTTCAATCTCTCATACAACTTATGCAGATGATCAAGATGTTGTTCTTCATTCTGGGACCTGGCTATCATATCATCCACATATACCTCTATCTCATGATGTATCATATCATGAAACAAAGCCACCATAGCACGCTGATATGTTGCCCCTGCATTCTTTAAACCAAATGGCATCACCTTATAGCAAAAAGTGCCCCACTGTGTAACAAATGTTGTCTTCTCCATATCTTCAGGTGCCATCTTGATCTGATTGTAACCAGAAAAACCATCCATAAAAGAGAATACCTTATGATGGGCAGTGTTGTCTACCAGAACATCAATATGAGGAAGTGGAAAGTCATCTTTGGGGCTGGCCTTGTTCAAATCTCTGTAGTCTACACACATACGTACCTTACCATCTTTCTTAGGTACTGGTACCACATTTGCAACCCACTGAGGATAAGAAGTCACAGCTAAGAACCCTGCATCAAACTGTTTCATTACCTCTGCTTTGATTTTTTCTGACATTTCAGGACGCATGCGACGAACCTTCTGCTTCTTTGGACGACAATCTTCTTTCACTGGTAAACGGTGAACCACAATGTCTGTATCCAACCCTGGCATATCTTCGTAGGACCAAGCAAAGATCTCCACATAGTCACGTAGCATCTGAATCAATCTGCTCTTGACACTATCTTCTAATTCAGCCCCTATCTTGACTTCTTTCCTGTTTTCATCGGTTCTCAAATTTACAACTTCGATTGGCTCTTCATGTGGCTGTATGGCTTTCTCTTCTTGTTGTAACAACCTAGCAAGCTCTACAGGTACTTCACAATCGTCCTCATTTCCGTCTTCAGCTTTATAGATCGGATTCTCGAAATTATAATTGGCAATAGTAGAACTGTTATCAACAGGATCCAAAGTGGATGAGGATCTGCATTTTAGTGATGTGAGTGTATGTAAGAACACATAGCTGATAAAACAAAAATAAAATAAAAGAAAGACAAGGAACACAATATTTACGAAAACAAAACGTCCACTGAATTTTATTGAATGAAGTATGAAAATGAAATGACATCCCATGATAAGCACACCATTGTGCCCCGGGTAAGGCACAAGGCCTAAGAGTTCAATTGTTCAAGAAATTACAAACTTAAAAAGCAACAACACAGTAATAGTATTTACTCCTGACTAAAGGAGATAGGAATAACATCTTCAGCCTTCCAGTTATTGAGCCCAGCATCCACAGTAGGAAAAATCCAAGCATCCAAGTTATAATCTTCATCATAGTCACCCACAACATTGATCTGGTCTTTCATAATCCCCTGATTGGTGATACGAACAGCACGAGCACGACGAACAGCCTTCTGGGACTCTGCAGTGAAACCCAAACCAAATTTGTCAGACTTGTACGGAATATCAGGAAGCTGACCCCAAATAGTACAACCACCTTCATCCACCACAGCTCTAGCATCTTTAAGGGAGGCCATTGTAGGAGGTACTCTAGTGACCACAGGAACTTTCTTGACAACAGGAGGAGCTTCATAATCATTAACAATCCAAGGAACCACTTCAAATGTCTGACACGGAGTTTCAACGTATTCACCTTCCACTTCAAGATACTTGAAGGTGTTCACATGGCTAATCATATACCCTTCCTCTCCGTAGACAGTAACAACCTTCCCTTCTACTGGATATCTCAGCTTCTGATGTAAGGTAGAGGTTACAGCACCTGCCCCATGGATCCAGGGACGCCCAAGCAAACAAGAATACGATGGACGAATATCCATTACATAAAAGGTAACATTGAAAACCTGAGAACCAACTTTGATTGGGAGATCAATTTCTCCATGCACCACTCTTCTCGAGCCATCAAAAGCCTTCACCACTATATTACTGGGCAACACATTTAGAGACTTCTTTGGGAAACACATTCAGAGAGGAACCATTGTCTATCAATACATGTGACAGGGTAGTGCCCCTGCATTCAATTGAGATATGTAGAGCCCTGTTATGATCCCTCTTGGTAGGAGTCAAATCAGCATCAGAGAAACCTAACCCATTATCATAGGTCAAGTGTGCAACACAATTTTCAAACTGGTCAACAGAAATTTCATTTGGTATATGAGCAGTCTTCAGAAACTTAATCAAGGCCTTGGCATGAGCCTCAGAACATAACAACAAGGACAGCATAGAGATCTTGGAGGGAGTATGCCCCAATTGATCAACAATGTCATAATCACTCTTGCGAATGATCTTCAATACTTCTTCCATCTGCTTAGAGAGATCATCAGCAGCTGGCTCATCAGTTGGTATAAGTTCAATAACAGGACCTTTGCCCCGAGCATCAGTGGTGGAGGTAGCAGCTGGAGTAGCTGTACTCTTGGAAGTAATTGGAGGAGAGAAAACTCTTCCGCTTCGTGTGATCTTACTAGATCCAACAATATTATCAACATCAACAGGCATATCAGCTAAGGGTTCCTGCTTAACACCATGGATATAAACATCAGACCCATAATGCCAAGGCACAACTTTATCAGAAGTATACGGAATAGGACCAGGAGTGGTAATGACCATAGGAGCCACTCTAGCTTCAGCAATAATCTTCACAGGGCCTTCAGCAGTAATCTTAATTGGACCCTTATGAGTGATTTTAACAGGTCCCTTGGAAGTAATCCTTACCGGCACTTTATCAACCATATCCACCTCTTCAATCTTCTTACCTTTAGTTATATGATCCACCATACTCTCCACAGAAGGTGGTGTCCTCTCGAATACGATGGTGTAATTATTCATGAGGCGTTGAATTCCGTCCTTCAACCTCCAGCAACTATCCGGCCTATAGGCACAATAGACACAATCTTCACGACAACCTGGAAAGAACCCAGCTTGTACTAACTTCTTCTTAATAACAGACAATGGTGTAGTCAAATCTGCAACTCAGGAAATATGTGAATCTTCATCAATGGCATTGACAGTCTTCTCATGATTTGGCATGGGAGCAGTAATCACGTTTGGAGTACCCGGAGGGTCAAACTCAATTTCTCCAGCCTCAATCATATCTTGAATTTTGTTCTTCAATACCCAGCAACTATTCGTATCATGTCCCTGACAATTCGAATGATATGCACATCGTGCATTAGGATTATACCTGGGTGAGGTAACATTAGGATTCTGAGGAGCATCTTTCAGAGTGATAAGTTCAGCCATCAACAAGTGTTGCAAGGCTTGGGCCATTGACATATTGATCTTAGTGAACTGCCTTCTAGCCCTCTGTTGATTTCCCTGTGGCTGCTCTGGTGTTGTAGGAGTTGGGTTGGAGATATGGACTGCACTCACAGACTGATGCCTCCTATTACGATCAGGTTGACCATAAACAACATTTGACTCTTTCTTCCCACTGGGAGGCTTCTTTGCAGCACCTGATGAAGAAGCACCCACTTGAATCTTGTCACTCCTTATACCACTTTCTACACGTTCTCCTGTCATTATCAACTCAGTGAAGCCAGATGATGAGCTTCCAATGAGATGACTGTAAAAAGGACCATTCAACGTACACATAAATATATCAACCAACTCCCTGTCAGTTAAAGGGGGTTGTACTCTTCCAGCCAAGTCTCTCCACTTCTGAGCATATTCCTTGAAACTTTCTTTAGCACCCATGGGCATGCTTTGCAGCTGCATGCGAGTGGGGGCTAGATCAGCATTGTATTGATATTGCTTATAAAAAGCTTCAGCAGGATCATTCCAATCACGGATGTTGACACTCTCCAACCGATAGTACCATTCCAATTGAGCTCCAGATAAGCTCTCTTGGAAGAAATGGATCCACAACTTCTTATCAGCAGTATGGGGTTAGATTCTCTGAACATAAGACCTCAGATGCAGCTTGGGACAAGAGACACCATCATAAACAACAAAAGTAGGAACCTTGAAACCAATGGGTATGACTACCCCAGATATCAGACTCAGGTCTTCAAAATCCAGCCCAGAAGACTTTTGCAATTCCATAGCATCCATTCTATCCACCAGCATCTTGAACTTATCCTCATTAGGCTCATGATAGTAGTTAGCTTCAGAATCAGAGTCCCCCATTGTGTTGTGGAGACTGCCTCCCTCTTTCTCAGACTCTTCAGACTCATAATCTTCAACTGGTTCTTTAGTCTTGACAGGACCTCTGAACCTTCTTCCCATATTAATCAGGCCACCTGACCTTCTAGTCTTCTTAGTCTTCTTGGCCTGCAGTGTCTTCAATTCATCCTGCCCCTTGGACAAGTTCAGGATCAGCTCTTGGAACTGTGCATTTTGTGCCTGGAGATCCTTAACTGTTTGTTCAAGAGCCATTGCTGAAATAAACAGCGAGAAGATAAGAAACCTGTGCACAATAAACCTGTGATGCAGTGATATGATATGTGAATGTATATGCAATGTTTCCAAGGACCGCAGGATTTAAATTTGCTTAAACAAACAAGAAGGTAAACTTTTATTAGTAATAAATTTGTTTTGCCTCTTGGGCTTACAGAAAATGAAATGAAATAAATACAAGAGATGGGGTTTTAAGTCTCCCATGGACGTTTCCTCTTTGTGTTGAGGTATGAGTTGAGATTCCGTTCCTCGTGAAGTTGCTTTGTTAGTTCCAAGATTCTTTCTTGGCTTGCTTTGTAATGAGCCTCGAAGGTATCCCTTTGCTCCTTCAACTGGATCCAGGATCTCTGTAAGTCTTCCATGTCAGTAGGCATGTCTGGGTGAAGGATGGTATAAGAGGTATCTCCTTCAGCAACAGGTTCCATGGTAACTGGCAGGATGGCAGGATATGGCATCATGAGAGTCTGAGCACGAGATCGCACCCATCTGAGGTAAGCTTCCATAGGAATAGTGTACTTAGGCTCCAGAGTCTTGCTGTCAACCTTGTTCACTTTTCCCCATGCTCGTATGAATCTCTGACGGTAACCTTGAAGATCGTTGTCATAGTCAAACACAATACCTTGAATCAACATGTCATAAGGACCATCACTCCGAGCGTAACCAAACTGTCGTAAAGCTAGAGAGGGGTTGTAGGTAATGCCTCCTCTTATGCCTAGAAGTGGCACATTAGGAAACTCCCCACAACGGTCAATGATAGTGACATTCTCCATAGATCTGGAGCACCAATGGATATCTGAATGAGAGAGTGACATGATCCTTTTGGACCACCTGAACCCTTGTTCATTCTTTATCACTGAGCGAGTGTAAACACCCCAAATTTGCCCTCACCCATTTCATACCATGGCTTGTGATCATTTCATAGGCATAAACTCAATCATACCATCTCATATCACATTTTTGATCCACTGCATTGGTTCTAGGTCATCTGCATCTAGGGTTTGTGATCTGAGCAATCCAGGAGCCTCTTGAGCCATTCCAAAGGTCAACAATCACTTCAAAGAGGTCTATGTGTGTTCAAGTATCATATTATATCCTCTCAAAGTCAATAATACCAAAGGATCACAAGAACTGGGATTGGTGTGGAAGCAGAGCCAAGTTTGACTACACAAATGACCTAAAATTAGGGTTTTGGTTTCAGAGGCCATAACTCCAAATTTTTTGGTCATTCTTGTTTCTATTGGTCTCTATATGGTATAGGGAGTATGCATATCAATTTTAATGAAGAAATTCCATGGGGAAGTCATCTGATCAAGAGTTGACTTTTCAAGCAAGTCAGTGCAAAATCAGGGCATCTGAGGCCCCCAATGACCCAACCAGAGGGTGTTCTTCATCATTTTGATTGTATATGATCTTTATTTGATCATAGAAGAAGTTGGAAGTTCACAAAATTCAAGAATTTCAAGTTTTTGCAAAGTTGACTTTTTGGGGCAAGTTTGACTTTTAAGGAATTTATCATTTTAGGCAACTTTTCAATCCTTACTTTTTGATCCAAAGATGCTTCAAATGGAAAAACTTTGGTCATGAAAGTTGTAGAATAGATCTTTCCCTTTTCAAAAAGTACAAGAACATGACCTAATTCATTTTGGATCAAAAGTTATGGCTTATCAAAGTTGGCAAAAATCACTAAATTTCAAATTATGCACCAAATGGAAAACTTGCAAAATCTTGTACCAAGGCAATTTGTGACTTCTAATTGATGTCAAACCTTTACACATGATCACACAACATCTAAAAATCAGAATGCACCCAAGGAATCACATGTTTCATGGCTTATGGATCAAGTTTCTCTCATAAGAACCAAAGGCAAGCCAAGTTGCAAAAGTCATGATAACATCTCATCCACTTGCTTCCTAGGTTGCTGAACCATCCTAGCCCCTTCCTCACATCATGCTGTGCAGCACACCTTCCATGTACTTGGCTAGAACATGACCCATGCTTCTCTTACACAAAAGTTGACATTTTGCAAAAGCACCCATACCAATCACAAAAGCACATGTCATGTCATCTGACCAATAGCATTTGTTTATACAAAGAAAATGCAAGCCAAAGCACATAACAAGCAAGCCTGAAACCAGCCATAGCACAGCTCTCTCATTTTCACTCCATTGAGCAAAAGCATTCGAAACATTCTCCTCAAGCCACAAACACACAAACAAACTTCATAGATCAACTCAACTCATCTCCCTGGTCACAAAGCATCCATCATCCTTGCCTTAAACTGCCAGAATCACAAACACGATTCCTTCACTGCACTGAACAGAACTTGTTCAAACTTCCAAACTAGCCAACACAAACTCCTTCTAAGCATCAATATGTCATCAGGGGCCTAAAAGGAGTGGATTGCACGAAGGAAAGAGGTCAGAAAGTGCCAGACTGAAAAGCTTCAAACTCAGGTAGCTTCATGAACTTTTTTTCCAGAAATGATTTTTTAAGTTCCTAAGTTGTTCTTCATGATTCACTGATCATTCTGATGTTCTTGGTTTTGAAAATGGGTGAGAAATGAGAGTTTAATCTTGTTCTGAAACTCTTGCCCTAAAAAATGTTTTGTTTCGATTCAGTGGATTGAGGAAGAATAAATGAGTTTTGAGTTGGGGTTTTGATTCAGGGGGATGTGGGAATGATTTCTGTTCTTTTAGTTTTCATTTTAGTGAAGATTTGAAGGTTTTAGAAATTTTCAGGTGGGGTTCCCACCGGAGAAGACGACCGGAGGTCTTCTCCGGCCACCTGAAAATGATTAGGGCTAATCCCTGTGTTTAATGAAGTTTGAATTTGGTCCCTTGGATGTGTTGAATCGCGCGCGTTTGGACGCCCAGGATCACTCCATTTTGCCCTAATCCTAGTTGACTTTTTTAATCTGGATTAATTAATTCATAAACAAAAATTAACTCAGTTTGAATGTGGACCTTAGGATTGCGCGCGCAGTCAACAGCCCTCTCCCCAGTTTCAATCTGATCCGTCCAATGCGTTTACTTTTCATTTTCTTTAATTTTTAATTCATTTATTTTGTATTTCTTTCTCCATTTATTTTAAAATAGCAAAACAATTTTAAAAATTCTGAATTTTTTTGTACAAACTTCTATTTAATTTCAGAAACCAAAAATATTTTTATTTTTATTTTTTGCATTCAAAAATATTTTTAAATATTTAAAAGTTTATTTTTAATTAATTAATGAGAATTAATTAATTAAAAATACTTTTAGGTATTTAAAAATCACCAAAAAATTCATGAAACATTTAAAAACATTTAGAAACATTGTCCAACCCTCAAACCAAATTTCTTTTTTGATCTTGATGCATTTTGAGAATTTTCCATGGAATTAATTCATTTTCAAAGCATTATTTTGATCCAAACTTCCAAAAATCATTTCTGCCTAACCATTGAGAGTTGGACTTTGATTATTTTTGCATTGCATTTTGTTTAGCATTTTGTTTGTGAGATTAAATGGTCATGATTTGATCTTTCATTTTCCATTTGTTTGACATTTTTCTTGTTGAGGACCCCTAAAACCCTAGAAAACTTAGAAAAATTATAACTTGAATTAGGTTAAGAGTTGGAACTTCCCCTTTGGGCAGTGGGTTAGTATAGGTTTAGGGATCCTTTAAGTGCATTTTCAATTTTTTATATTGATGTTTGCTTCTGATTTTGGTTTGTGTTTGATGCTTTGATCATAAACCCTAATTTGGGCTTCCATATGCATCCATCTTGCTCTTGCTTGCATAACATGACTTGCCATAGCATTTTTTGCATCCATTTGATTCATTAGACATCTTAAGACATATTGAAAGCATGTTTGATCATTGCATCATGCATTTGCCATGTTGTATGCCATTTGCACTTCATAACTTTTCATGTATGTTCATGCTTCTTAACTTGTTTCATTTGCATCCATAAGTTTGAATGATCATCCTCATGTCTTGATTCATGTTTGCAGCATCTCATAGCATCATTATCATCTCATAGATGCTTTTGGTTTTGATTTACATCATGCCATTTCATTTCATTTTGCATTGCATTGCATTTCTTTTCTAACTTTTCAGGTGGTAAGTTGCTTTGAGAAGTGAATTTGCCTTCACTTCTCACATTTCCTTTTCATCTCTTTCATGCATCATTGCTGCATTTTATTATGTGTTTGAGATTGAGCTTGCTCATTCTTCTTCTTCTCACTTTCTTTCTTCAAGTGACTTGTCTTCTTAAATGAAGCAAGTTACTTTGCTTCTTTTGCTCCTTTCATCTGCTTCCTGGTGGTTCCTCTGAAGATTTATCTTGTTAACCTCACAAACCTTAGGAACAACCAAGCATGACAATAATTAGGGTTTTGATTAGTCCCCCCACTTAGTCTTTTACCTTTGTGTCTCATTGAGTCTTCTCTTCTCATCTCATAATCAGGGACTAAACCCTAAAGGCTTTAAGGCTTTGTGATTAAGCTTATGCCTGCATCCTTCTATTAGGATGGAGTGTATAACTTTGATCCTAAGTGTTAAACCCTTAATGTGTTTAACTCCTTTAATCAATTCACATAATGATCATCAAGACTTCACACTTGTAACTTGGGCCTTGCATTAGGGTTCTAATTCTTCCTTAATTGGTTAAGAAGGACTAACCCTAGTGTTAATGGACAAGTCCCCCTCAAGTTGTCTTACAAACCATAAAAAATCACTTCATCATCATATCATTAAATAAAATCCACTTGATAAAGGCTTGTTTTGTCGTGAGTTTAATCCCTAATCATGGATTAAGTTGAGGAGCTTTCCTCAGCTTAAACATTCTCATCTATTATCCTTCTATTAGGATGGTGTAATGAGTCTGTTTAATCCCTGATTATGGCTTAATCTCATTACTCAACACTAAACAAAAACACCAAAAACATCTAAATAATCACAAGTAGGTTAATGATCTTAATCCTACATCAAAGGTGATTAAGTGTGAGAAGCTGACTTCACACTTAAGGTATTCTCATTACCCCTGATCAGAGGGAAGATGTGATGAGTTTACTAAATCCATTGGTTTAGACTTAAGCTCATTAACTTATGACAAATTCAAAAAAGCAATAAAAGATTGAAAATACCAAAAACAAACAATAATCGTCTCCTCCGGGATTCTTTTCTCATCATCTTCACTCACAAACGAGAACTTGCTTCTCCCGCCTAATGCAAGACAGTTTGCACCTGAGCCAGACAGGTCATACACTTGAGCATAGGCAAGCAAGCAGTTCACAAGTTAATTCATCTTTCAGTCTCTTTGGGTCGAACTACGGTGTTCTGACTTCCTCATTGCACGAGAGGATACATAGGCATAACTTAACAGTTATCGAACAAAAGTCTCTGTATATTCCCCCTCTTTCTAGCCTCATTCTTTTAGCCTCATTATCATGAGCATTTCACTCCTGTCCTTACACTGACACTATACATTTTTTACACTTCACACTGCTTTTACACTGACACCTGTACATCCTTTTCCAGCCCTTTTACACACAAATTGCACTGACACTACCCCTTTAAAACACAAATCTTTTAAGCGTGGATCCCGTCGAGTACGACGGACAATCTGGGTGCTAATACCTTCCCAGGTTGTAACCAACCCCCTTTCTCAGTCTCTCTGGTTCGCAACCGTCTTATCCATCTTTTTCTAGGTCTATGCAGCATTGCCTTTCCTCCGGGATAAAAATTCCTAGCTGGCGACTCTATTCATCTCCAGTGAGTTCACTGTTGTGTGTTCTCATTGTTCTCTTTCGCCGACCGTTCGCGTCTGTACCTTTATTTGGGCCATTCCCATTTATCGGGAGCGACAGCGAGGAAGGTGAGAAATAAACCACCTAGATAGCAAAGGTATGCAACACATCAGAGTTCCTCTTGCCCTTGTAGTACGAGTATGAAGAGAATGCAGGATGTCTCCAAGTAAGGTAGGCACTGGATTGTGACTCAGGAATATGTTGATGGCATGAACGTCTATGAACTGATCAGGATTGGGAAACAACACTAAGCCATAAATCAGCAAGGCTAAGATCTCCTCAAAAGCATCATAACTCATAGCCTTCAAGAATACTTGAGCTTTATCCATTAATACCTTAGCAAGAATACCTTTAACTCCACTTCTCGTTTCTAGAACAATGTCAGACTTCTTCAGATGTAGAGCTGCAGCAATAACCTCAGGTTTAGGCTCTTTTTCTAAGCCTGTGAATGGTTTCTGATCAAGAACAGGTATACCCAGAAGTTTAGAGAACTCTTCCATTGTAGGAACCAGCTGATAGTCGGGGAATGTGAAGCAATGCTGTTTAGGATCAAAGAACTGAAACAGGACACTCATCATGTCTTCATTGAACCCTGAGGTGACTAGATCCAATAGGTGACCATGTCTCTTGATGAACTGGGAGTGTTTAGACACTTGAGAAACCAACTCTTTAAGCTTAGCAGGTATCCCTACAAAGTTGATCCTGATAGTGTTTCTACGAGCAGAAGCCATGACCTGCAACAAAGAACAAAGATAAATCCTTTGGTCCTTGAAATGGTTAGTGAAAATGCTATGCTTATGATGCATGATGATGTCATGATGTTATGCTCAATCACAAACATGTGGCACACACAAACAAGTCACACAATTGCCCTAGGTTTAAAGGCTTGCATGAGGTTTAAAGGTAAGTACCCTCCCCTGAAGTTTAGATGGTTCATCCTATCCTATAAAGTAACCAGGTTCTAAGGGATCTCAATATCATTGATCCTTCACAAGGGTGGTTGTTCAGTAGGCAACTTACTTGCCAACCAAAACCCTCCAAGCTTAGGATCTCAATGAGTGTAGTATCGAGTATCAACCAACTTCAGTCTTCACCAAAGCCGGCTATCTCACTACTTTCTAAAGGCCAAGATGGGATAACTAGGGTTCTAAAAGTTAGTTAGTGCATTGACAACATATGGCAGCCTCATATTATCCTCAACTTGACTTAAGGAACATAAGCACCAACCAAGAAGTCACACTAACTATGGCCACCAGATCAACCATATCGGTATACGCCGTACAGTTTCCTTGGTCTATTGCCATTTACCTAAGGTACACTAGATCCGGGTTAGGACCTTTCACACATAAGAGCCCAACAAGTAAGTATAAAGCAAACAAGGCAAACAAAGTTAAAGTGATCTAATTCCTAAGGGTACCCCTCTTTTATTAAATCCCCAGCAGAGTCGCCAGTTCTGTAACACGGTGGGAGAAGTGACTTTAGTTATGTTGCGGTTAGCAAGAGTCGCCACCGACTTTTATTTTATCCAAAGGAAAGGCATAAAAGAACAGGAAAGACCTTTTAAAAGATTTTTGGATCCGGGGGGTAGGTTATGTAAAGGGAAGGTGTTAGCACCCTTTACATCCATGGTTATCCATGGGCTCTAAGTTACTTAGCTCACTTTAAAATGTTTTTGAAATGTGAAGTGTGTGAATAAAAATTTTCTTAAGTAATTTATAATGATCCATGTACGGGTGCGTATAAAACCTTTGTTTTGAAAATTTGTTTGAAATGTGAAGTGTTTGAAATGTTTTGAAGAGTGAGCAAGTATCTAAGAGGAACCTACCCTAAGTGTAAGTCTTTTCTGTTCTTGAATCCTTTAAATGGTAAAACTATCCCTATTATTAAGGAATAGGTAGTCATTACCTTGGATGTGAGGGACAAGTGAAGGGACATCTGTTATTTAGGCAACTGTGGGGTGTATAAGCAATTCGAAGGGACTTATCATCTTTATTCGAAAGGGACAAGATCATTACGAAGGCAACATTCGAAGGGACTTGATCTTTTTATCTGCTTAGGGACTAGATGATGTGAAATGAGGGACTTTGCTTTATACACCCTACTTGACCTTTTTGTTTAGGCAACATGAGAGGTATCCTTAAGGAAGTGAGATGGCGATCAAAGATCGACTTACGTGTGTGAGTGTACAATTTTAAATATTTATCTTTTAAATTAGTGATCTAAATTAATTTTACAATACAAACATGTTTCACTCCCTATTTTACTAACCATGGCATTTACAATAAATATTAAACATTATTACTAAAATATTACATAAAGGAACAATTACATAATAATAATAATTAAAGCAAATTAAATAAATAAGCAAAAATAAATAATAATAATATAATTGGGTTAGTAAAAATAATAATAATAAATCACAATATATAAGTGGGGTTAGTAATAATAAAATAAATATCATATGAAAATAAATAGCATTAATAATAAAATAAATAAGAATATTAGCATAATAATTAAAAGTTCAATTTTTTATATAAACAATTATTTTTTAAGATTAAGAAGAAAATATAAACAATTATATACTAATTATTATAAAATTTTTAAATTATATACATGTTATAAAAATTAAGTTAATTATAAACATATTATGAAAATAAATTATATTTAGCAAATTTGTAATTATTTTTAATTATTTACATTAAATAATAATTATAAACAAATTATAAAATATATACATATTATAAAAATAAGGTTAATTATAATTAAATAATCATATTATTATATTTACAAAATTAAATTATCAAGTTTTAATTAATTGTCTAAAATTAAATCAAATAAATAAAAAAAATGGGCATAATTAACATTTACATGAAATAATTAGGGTTTAAAGTACTATTAGGGTTTTATAAAAAATTAATTAGGTTTTTTACAAAATATTTTAGGGTTTTAGAAAATTAGGGTTTTATATGTTTTTAGAAAAAATAAATTAGAATTAATTAATAACTATACAAAATTTTACAATATTAATAATTTAAAAAAATAAATAATTTTCCTTATAAGATTATAATTAAAAAATATGAGTTCTAAAATAATATAAACATCCTATTTACTTTATTATTTGAATTTGTTTAAATAGAAATTAATTAAATAACAAAAATCAAAGAAAAGAATGAAAAAAACCAAAACCTGCCTGGGCTGGGATTTGAACCCAGTCCCTAAGCTTTCAACCTTCAGGACCAGCATTCCAACCACTGGGCCATGCACGCGCATGTGATAGAGAGTAGGCACCATCAGGTTTTGTTGTTTATCCTGAAAAATCATGAAAAACAAGCAAAACAAATAACACAAAAGGCCTGGGGGGGATTCGAACCCAGGACCTTCTCATAACACGCAGACGCACTTACCATCCAGCCGGGAGGGTGCAACTGATAGTATGTTCATCACAATAAATAATATATTAAGTTTGCTAATTACATGGAAAAATAAGAAAAAGGTTGATGCATCCAGGATTCGAACCAAGGACCTACAAGCATAACATGCGCATACTTCACCACTGGGCCAACGCTGCATCTGTGAAATAAAACCACAAACAATTCTAAAAATATTAAACTTAATTTTGAATCTTCCAGATGGCGCCAAGGTCTTCGTCTTCCTCCTCTGGCCCTGCGTTTTTTGTTGCGATTTTACCTATGAGGTTTCCTGCGAATTTTTCAAAACAGAAACCTACGAAATTGGAATACCATCAAAACAGTGAAATTTCTCAAAATTAATTGGTGCATTATGATCCCCAAAGTTCACATGATTGTTCTACGTTCTTAGAATTCATTTATTTTAGGTTTATCATGGAACCCTAAAAGCTTGGCCAAAACCCTAACAATGGTGATTCCTTGTTCCTGCACCAAAAATGAAATCAAATATGCCAGAAACCATCCACATACAATCACAAACAAGAATCAATAATCAAAATCATGTTAGAATGCTTGTGTAAATGAAATCGAAAATTTTAATTTTATGATAAACATGGATTCGGTTTAGGTCATATGCAATGCTTTAGATGCTACAAATGGTTCCAATAGATTCAGTGATGTTCATTGAACATGTCTCAACCTTCAAATTGGCTTGAAAGAGCTTGAATTGTCAAATCCGAATTTGAATTTTGGTGACTTTTTTTGATGTATGAACTTACTCTTTGAGGCAGGGAATTCGTGTCCATTGCATTGTGTTATGTTGTATACTTATACTAGACTGAATTAGGTCAAAAATAATGGATCATTGTGTGGATCTTTTGACTTTTTGAGATTGAAAAAGATTAGGTCTTAAATTTCAAATATTTGTGAATTCAACCTTTCTATTTCAAGCCAATCTTCATCAATTGTGAATCAATCCAATCCAAATCATCTTTATGACTTTCTAGAATAGAAATATATTTTAAATTTTCACATTTGATATTTTATTTAAATTTAAAATGATTTTTTAATATAAAAATCATAATAAATAAATTAAATAAAATATAATTATGAAAATATTAAATAAATTTCGTGCATGATGTCATGGAACACCTTGGGTCAAAAAAAGTTTGGCCCATTTGGAGAAATTTGGTTTTAAGACCCTATTTTCTTCATAAACCACCCAAAATTTCCCAACTTTGCAAGGGCACACATCCTTCAATTTTAATGATATGAGGGTGTTCTTGGACATTTTGGAAAGCTTGAAGAGTCATATAACCAACCCCATTGGTTTCATGTCCATATCATTTACCATTCTCAAGTTATGCCCTTTTGAAGTTGTTGACTTTTTGTTGACTTTCAAAAGAACCTATAAT
The DNA here is from genome assembly GCA_963966055.1 of Lathyrus aphaca. Lineage (NCBI taxonomy): Eukaryota > Viridiplantae > Streptophyta > Magnoliopsida > Fabales > Fabaceae > Lathyrus > Lathyrus aphaca. The sequence goes on from OZ014519.1 coordinate 599,526,764, forward strand.
GTCTTAGCTCATACCTTCCAAATGAAGCATTTTTGGGCTTGGCTTGTGAGACACAAAGTTGTAGAGAATTAAATTTCCTTCAAAATGAGCTTTGGATGGGCAAAATGTGATGAAGAATGTGAAAGTTATGGCTGGTCAAAGTTCAGTTGACTTTTCCTGAGGAAACCCTAATTTAGAAACCCCTGATTCTTAATGATCTGAAATCTCCTTGATGAATCATGATCAACCCTTGATCAAATGATGAATTTTAATTCATATACTTGATGTTGACAAAAAATCATGAAGTTTGACTTTGGTTTGACCACAGTTGACCTCAGTTTGACTTTTGAACTACTTTGACTGATTTTGACTTATCTGATCATTTGACTGAGCAAACCTTTGAGAAAAGTTCTGAAATTTGTCATGGGGATTCTTAGACACATATAAGATGTTATGAAGCTAACTTGAAGTCTTAGAAATCCATTTAGCCTGATTAAAGTCAAAACCCTAGTTTTGGATGCACTGCTTAGGAGAATGCCTTGCCTGAGGGATTTGTCAAATCTTCTGACCCAAGATGAACTTTGTGAACCTTGTGAACCTCATAAGATGTCTTGTGAACCTTGTGAACCTCATGAAAGGTCTTGTGAACCTTGTGAACCTCATAAAATGTCTTGTAAACTTCATGAACCTCATGAAAGGTCTTGTGAACCTTGTGAACCTCATAAAGTGTCTTGTAAACTTCATGAACCTCATGAAAGGTCTTGTGAACCTTGTGAACCTCATAAAGTGTCTTGTAGACTTCATGAACCTCATAAAATGTCTTGTGAACCTTGTGAACCTCTTAGCACACAAAGTCTTGTATTGTGAGGGCAAATTTTGGGGTGCAACAGCGGTAAGTTACAAACTTTTGTTTTATGAGAGTATTTTCCCATCCAAGTTGGTTAAGCAGGTATAGGATGCTATCATGTATACCTAAAGTTTCCATATCATGGTACAAAGTCAAATCCATTGGTCTGTTTCCATAATGTTTCTTGGTTGGTTAGCCATAGTTAGTGTAAATGTGGAGGAAACAAATCAGGGGGAAAAGGAAAGTGGAAAAGACTTTAGAAAATCTGTAAAAGTGATTTAGAAAATAAAATTTAAAATAAAGAAAATAAGAAAATAAATGCATAAATGAAATCAATAATGATATAAATGAAATAAAACAATAAAATGATAAAGTGATAAAATGATAAAATGATAAAAATGATAAAAATGGGTTGCCTCCCACTAAGCGCTGTTTTTATCGTCATAAGTCTGACGTAATGCTTAGGGGTAGATTAATCAGGGAAATTAGTGGACAACTCTAAAAGCTTTAGACTATTCGCATAATCTCTATTTTCAACGTTATGGTAATGTTTTAATCGTTGTCCGTTTACTGTGAACGATTCACTATTCCTACCCTTAATTTCTATTGCTCCGCTCGGGAACACTCTAGTTATTTCAAAGGGTTCTAACTTTTCAGGTGGTAAGTTGCTTTGAGAAGTGAATTTGCCTTCACTTCTCACATTTCCTTTTCATCTCTTTCATGCATCATTGCTGCATTTTATTATGTGTTTGAGATTGAGCTTGCTCATTCTTCTTCTTCTCACTTTCTTTCTTCAAGTGACTTGTCTTCTTAAATGAAGCAAGTTACTTTGCTTCTTTTGCTCCTTTCATCTGCTTCCTGGTGGTTCCTCTGAAGATTTCTCTTGTTAACCTCACAAACCTTAGGAACAACCAAGCATGACAATAATTAGGGTTTTGATTAGTCCCCCCACTTAGTCTTTTACCTTTGTGTCTCATTGAGTCTTCTCTTCTCATCTCATAATCAGGGACTAAACCCTAAAGGCTTTAAGGCTTTGTGATTAAGCTTATGCCTGCATCCTTCTATTAGGATGGAGTGTATAACTTTGATCCTAAGTGTTAAACCCTTAATGTGTTTAACTCCTTTAATCAATTCACATAATGATCATCAAGACTTCACACTTGTAACTTGGGCCTTGCATTAGGGTTCTAATTCTTCCTTAATTGGTTAAGAAGGACTAACCCTAGTGTTAATGGACAAGTCCCCCTCAAGTTGTCTTACAAACCATAAAAAATCACTTCATCATCATATCATTAAATAAAATCCACTTGATAAAGGCTTGTTTTGTCGTGAGTTTAATCCTTAATCATGGATTAAGTTGAGGAGCTTTCCTTAGCTTAAACATTCTCATCTATTATCCTTCTATTAGGATGGTGTAATGAGTCTGTTTAATCCCTGATTATGGCTTAATCTCATTACTCAACACTAAACAAAAACACCAAAAACATCTAAATAATCACAAGTAGGTTAATGATCTTAATCCTACATCAAAGGTGATTAAGTGTGAGAAGCTGACTTCACACTTAAGGTATTCTCATTACCCCTGATCAGAGGGAAGATGTGATGAGTTTACTAAATCCATTGGTTTAGACTTAAGCTCATTAACTTATGACAAATTCAAAAAAGCAATAAAAGATTGAAAATACCAAAAACAAACAATAATCGTCTCCTCCGGGATTCTTTTCTCATCATCTTCACTCACAAACGAGAACTTGCTTCTCCCGCCTAATGCAAGACAGTTTGCACCTGAGCCAGACAGGTCATACACTTGAGCATAGGCAAGCAAGCAGTTCACAAGTTAATTCATCTTTCAGTCTCTTTGGGTCGAACTACGGTGTTCTGACTTCCTCATTGCACGAGAGGATACGTAGGCATAACTTAATAGTTATCGAACAAAAGTCTCTGTATATTCCCCCTCTTTCTAGCCTCATTCTTTTAGCCTCATTATCATGAGCATTTCACTCCTGTCCTTACACTGACACTATACATTTTTTACACTTCACACTGCTTTTACACTGACACCTGTACATCCTTTTCCAGCCCTTTTACACACAAATTGCACTGACACTACCCCTTTAAAACACAAATCTTTTAAGCGTGGATCCCGTCGAGTACGACGGACAATCTGGGTGCTAATACCTTCCCAGGTTGTAACCAACCCCCTTTCTCAGTCTCTCTGGTTCGCAACCGTCTTATCCATCTTTTTCTAGGTCTATGCAGCATTGCCTTTCCTCCGGGATAAAAATGCCTAGCTGGCGACTCTATTCATCTCCAGTGAGTTCACTGCTGTGTGTTCTCATTGTTCTCTTTCGCCGACCGTTCGTGTCTGTACCTTTATTTGGGCCATTCCCATTTATCGGGAGCGACAGCTTGGCGACTCTGCTGGGGAACCTTATACTGCAACCAGGGCTTCTGGTTCTTTTTGTGGGTTCCTCCTAGCGCTTGATTGATTTGTGTTTACTGGGGTGTTATGTGCTATTTGTGTTTATTTGTATTTATCTTTATTGCTTTATGTACAGTTGTTTTACTGCTTTCTTTATAGCTTTATATATATCATACTGTCATACTGTGCTGGCTGGATCTGTTTGTTGCTTTGGTGGGTGGGTGTTCTATTGAGAGTTGAGGTCCTATACCTGGGACCTGAGTGACACCTAGGCTAGAGTGGTTCATATTCTTTCCCATTCCATCTCGGTCTGGTGCGGGAATATGAAACACGGTTCAGATATGGGTCTCTTCTTGAGAACTCTGTGTTGCAGATTTCCTGCAATGCTAGGGCTATCTGGGAAGCCTGCTAAGTCTGGATGACCTTTACTATGACCTTCAGAAACTGAGGTGAATTAGAGGAGGATCTTTTATGGTTATTGTAAACACTGTACCTCTGGGTTAGAAGTGTTTACACTTCTCATAACTGATCCAAGTCTGAGGATCCTTGTTTTAGAACACTACCTGTGAGGGGGTTGGGCCGTTTACAGGTTTGCAGGTACCCTTGACCTCAGCATACCCTGTTGTAGATGTCTTGAATTGGCAGAATTTTTGACCAACAAGAGTTATTGAATTCAGTTCAGAATGTCCTATTAAATGTTGGGACATTATCAAACAGAGTATATGAACTTATTTCAGGATGTCTTACCAGATGTTGGGACATTGTGTAAATGACTTAAGTTCAGTTTTTCAGGATGTCCCAACAGATGTTGAGACATCTCAAACCTGCTTCCAGAATTAATTATTGACTAACTAATCAGAGATATTTAAGGAGAGTTATCTGGAATTAATTAATGATGGATTAAAAACAGAACAAGGCGCATCTGTAGGAAGTTTTATATTGAAGATTCAGATTAAAACAGAAGACCTAAGTCACCTAGAATCTAGGAAGTAACAAACCCTAAATTCAAGGTGGAAGCTGCATGTGCATTAGGGCTGGATCATCCTACAGAAAGCCCAAATTACAGATACCTATTTAAGCAACAGAAACTCATAGAATTGAGTACGAATTTCAGAAGATCAAATAGGGTGTCTAGTGTTTTTAATAGCAGGTGTTTTTAATTGTACCACTTTATGAGCTTTTAAGCAAAAAGTGCATTTGTGACTTGATTGAAACTGTGAAGTAAGATCAAGCTGTATTGTTTGAAGAATGTCTTCAATTTCATTAAACTTGTAAACTTGATCACTGTGTGATTGAGGGGGAGTGAGTAGGGTACTCTTATCTAAGGTGTGTCTTAGGTAGAAATTGCATTGGGTAGTTATTAAGTGATAGATTAAACAAGGTGGTTTAAGTCTAGAATTAATATTACTTATAGTGGATTTCCTCCTGGCTTGGTAGCCTCCAGATGTAGGTGTGGTTATACACTGAACTGGGTTAACAAACTTCTGTGTTGTTTACTTTTCTTGCTATTTAAGCTTTGATTAAATTTGTCAAGTGTCCTATCAAGTGTTGGGACATCTCTTAGGACATCTCATACCTGATCACAGAATTTCAATTGGCATCAGAGCAGGCACCCTGCCTGTTTATACTGGGTGAGATCTAGGGAATACAAATTCTGTAACATGGACAGAGATATAGGGTCAGTAAATAGACCACCTATTCTGGATGGATCTAATTATGACTACTGGAAGCCAAGAATGATTGCATTCTTAAGATCACTTGACAACAGGGCATGGAGAGCAGTCAACATTGGATGGGATTATCCTGTCCAAGATACCAAAGATGGATCAAAAGTGCTGAAACCTGAAGAAGAATGGAGTAAGGAAGAAGAAGATTCAGCACTAGGCAACTCAAAGGCCTTAAATGCTTTATTCAATGGTATTGATAGGAACATTTTCAGACTTGTACATCATTGTGAGCTAGCCAAAGATGTGTGGGATACTCTCAAAACAACTCATGAAGGAACATCAAAAGTAAAGATGTCAAGACTTCAACTTCTCACCACAAAATTTGAAAACTTGAGAATGAAGGAAGATGAGACAGTTCATGAATTCTACATGAACATTTTAGAAGTAGCTAATACTTCTGGAGCTTTGGGAGAAAAAATGACTGATGAAAAGCTTGTAAGAAAAATCCTCAGATCTTTGCCAAAAAGATTTGACATGAAAGTCACAGCAATAGAAGAAGCTCAAGACATATGCTCTATGAAAGTTGAAGAACTCATTGGTTCCCTTCAAACTTTTGAGATGGGAATGAATGACACAAATTCTAAAAAGAACAAAAGCATAGCCTTGGTTTCAAATACTGATGAAGAAGAAGATGATGAATCAACAAATGATAAAAGCTTATCAGACAACCTTGTTATGCTTGGAAGACAATTCAAACAGATTCTCAGAGGAATGGAAGGAAAATCCAAACCCAGTGGAAGAAACACAAACTCTTCTGAGAACAAGAGACCTTATGATGCTAACAGAAGGTCAAATTATGCTGAAAAGACCAGTCAAGAAAAAGGAGTCAAATGCCATGGATGTGAAGGATATGGACACATCAGGAATGAATGTCCTACCTACTTAAAAAGGCAAAAGAAAGGACTCTCTGTGACCTGGTCTGATGAAGACTCAGGAGGTGATTCAGAAGAGGAATCAGCTAAGCATATCACTGCTTTAGCTGGATTATGTGACTCTGAAAGTGAATCCAGTGATGGAGAACTTACTTATGAAGAACTTGAGCAAGCATTCAAAGATCTATACAAAAGAAGCTCTGAAATATGCAGTGAAGTCATAAAGTTAAAAAAGCAGAATGAGGCATTAGAAGATGACAAAGCAAATGATCAGGAGATCATTGACACCTTAAAAAGTGAAGTAAGTCTTCTAAACTCCAAGCTGGAACATATGTCCAAATTTGTTAGAATGTTGAACAACAGCTCAAATACACTGGATGTGATTCTCAACAACAATAAGCACTCAGGGGATAAAAGTGGAATGGGATTTAACAGAGTAAATAAAGATGAAGCTAGCTCTAGCAAAACAACTTCAAAATCCATACAGTCTAACAAGATGTCCCAACAGATGCTTCAACATCAGGAAAAGAACACAAAGTCAAACATAATGTTCCAACAGATGTCTCAACATTCTGAAAAGAACAAAATGAAGAAGAAGTATCAAAGATGGAGATGCCATCACTGTGGAAGATTTGGACATATCAAACCTCATTGTTATAAGTTGCATGGATATCCAAATCAGATGTATCAGCAACCTTCCAAGAAGAAAATAGAAGTTATCAAGAAAGTGTTGCATAAACATCAAAGAAATCAGCAACCTCCTAAGCAGAAGACAGAAAACATCAAGAAGGTATGGAAACCAAAAGCTAGCACTGAAGCTGATCAAAGCTACAAGAACAAGATCAACAATCAAGCTTGGAGATCAGCTGATAAACAACACACAGGGCAGAGGCATCAAAAGAAATCTCAACTCATCTGGTCAAAGAAAAATACTGCATACATAGCACATACATCACTGAGAGTATCAGCTAAAGAAGACTGGTACTTTGACAGTGGATGTTCAAGACACATGACTGGATTGAAGAATTTGCTAGTAAACTTAAAATCACATTCATCCAGGTATGTGACCTTTGGAGATGGAGCTAAAGGAGAAATCAAGGGAGTTGGAACCTTGGATTGTCAAGATGTTCCAAGACTAGATGATGTGCTGCTAGTTAAAGGTTTAACTGCTAATCTGATCAGCATAAGTCAATTATGTGATCAAGGGTACAGTGTAAACTTTACCAAAACTGAATGCATAGTGACTAACAAAGAACAAGAGGTTGTCATGAAAGGAGCCAGATCTAAAGACAATTGTTACATGTGGGAATCCCAAAATATCAGTCTCACTTCAACTTGCTCTTTAGCTAAAGAAGAAGAAGTGAAACTATGGCACCAAAGACTAGGTCATCTTCATTTCAGAGGCATAAAGAAGATAATATCCATGGATGCTGTAAGAGGTATTCCTAAACTGAAGATTGATGATGGCAAAATATGTGGTGAATGTCAAATAGGCAAGCAAACCAAGATGTCCCATCCAAAGCTCCAACATCTGACAACTTCCAAAGTTTTGGAACTTTTACATATGGATCTGATGGGACCTATGCAGGTTGAAAGTCTTGGTGGTAAGAGGTATGCCTATGTTGTGGTTGATGACTTTTCAAGATATACATGGATAAATTTCATCAAAGAAAAGTCTGATGTTTTTGATGTATTCAAAGAGTTATGTCAAAGATTGCAAAGGGAAAAATCCAGCTATGTGATCAGAATAAGAAGTGATCATGGAAAAGAATTTGAGAACCAAAAATTCTTAGATTTCTGTTCTTCAGAAGGAATCAATCATGAATATTCTTCACCAATCACTCCTCAACAGAATGGGATTGTTGAAAGGAAGAATAGAACTATTAAAGAATCAGCAAGAGCTATGATCCATGCTAAAAAGTTACCTCTGTACTTCTGGGCTGAAGCTATGAACACTGCCTGCTACATTCATAACAGAGTTACCTTAAGGAAAGGAACTTTGTCCACAATATATGAAGTCTGGAAGGGCAGAAAACCCACAGTTAAGTATTTCCATGTATTTGGAAGTAACTGTTATATTCTAGCAGATAGGGAGCAAAGAAGAAAAATGGATCCTAAAAGTGATGAAGGGATTTTCCTTGGATACTCCATAAACAGCAGAGCATATAGAGTATTTAATTCTAGAACCAAGGTTATCATGGAGTCCATAAATGTGATAATTGATGATGCTCCTACAGATGTCCCAGAAGATGTTGGAACATCTGCTGATATCAAGATTGAAGCTGAAGAAAAGAATGATCATTATAACTTCACTCAAACTGATACAAGAACAGAAGAATCAAGCAAACCTCCCTCCATCAGAATACAGAAGGATCATCCCAAAGATCTGATAATTGGTGATCCCAACAGAGGTGTGAGCACTAGATCAAGAGAAGTAATTTCAGGTTCTTGCTTTGTTTCCAAAATAGAACCTAAAAACATCAAGGAAGCTCTTACTGATGAATACTGGATTTGTGCTATGCAAGAGGAATTAGGTCAATTCACAAGGAATGAAGTGTGGATTCTTGTTCCTAGACCTGATGACATAAATGTGATTGGTACAAAATGGGTGTATAAGAACAAGTCAAATGAACAAGGAGTTGTTACAAAAAACAAAGCTAGACTTGTAGCTCAAGGATACACTCAAATTGAAGGAGTAGACTTTGATGAAACCTTTGCACCAGTAGCAAGGCTTGAATCAATTAGACTACTTTTGGGAATTGCTTGTATCTTGAAGTTCAAGCTATTTCAAATGGATGTGAAAAGTGCCTTTTAAATGGCTATCTTAATGAAGAAGTATATGTAGAACAGCCTAAAGGATTTGTTGATCCAAGCTGTCCAAATCATGTATACAAACTAAAGAAGGCACTTTATGGTTTGAAGCAAGCTCCAAGGGCATGGTATGAAAGACTGACCACATTTCTTATCAAGCAAGGATACAGAAAAGGTGGAATTGACAAAACCCTGTTTGTTAAAGATGAAGAAGGGAATGTCATGATTGCTCAAATATATGTTGATGATATTGTCTTTGGTGGGATGTCTGAAAGGATGGTCAAACATTTTGTCAAGCAGATGGAATCTGAATTTGAAATGAGCCTAGTAGGAGAGTTAACCTACTTTCTTGGTCTGCAAATAAAGCAAATGGAAGACTCAATGTTCATCTCCCAAAGCAAGTATACCAAGAACATAGTCAAGAAATTTGGAATGGAAAATGCTACTCATAAGAGAACCCCTGCCCCCACACATTTAAAGCTTACTAAAGATGAAAAGGGTGAGAATGTAGATCAAAGCTTATACAGAAGCATGATTGGAAGCTTGTTATACTTGACTGCTAGCAGACCTGACATAGCATTTGCAGTAGGTGTATGTGCAAGATATCAAGCTGATCCAAAAGTCAGTCATCTCAATCAAGTCAAGAGATTTCTTAAATATGTTAATGGTACTTGTGACTATGGCATAATGTACTTTCATGGATGTAAACCAATTCTTACTGGCTTCTGTGATGCTGATTGGGCTGGAAGTGCTGATGACAGAAAAAGCACCTCAAGAGGATGCTTCTTTCTAGGAAACAATTTGATTTCTTGGTTCAGTAAGAAACAAAATTGTGTATCCTTATCTACAGCTGAAGCTGAATACATAGCAGCTGGAAGCAGTTGTTCTCAGTTGGTTTGGATGAAGCAAATGCTCACTGAGTACAATGTCCCACAGGATGTCATGACATTGTACTGTGACAACTTAAGTGCAATAAACATATCAAAGAATCCTATCCAACATAGCAGGACCAAGCATATTGATATCAGACATCATTTCATCAGAGATCTTGTAGAAGAAAAAGTGATTTCATTGGAACATGTAGCTACAAATCTGCAGTTAGCTGATATCTTTACCAAAGCATTGGATGCTACACAATTTGAGAACTTAAGGGGCAAACTTGGAATCTGTTTATGTGATATTTAGCAGTTAATGAGATGTTCCAACATGTCATCTAACATTGTATGGCATAAGTTCCAGATGGCAAAACCAGTCTGGACAAGATCCTTGGGAATTCCATCTCTAATCATTTGCACTGTAACGGCTACTTATTTAGTAACTGTTTATAATCAGCTATCAAGATTCTCATCATACTATCACAAGCGAATCACATTAAATAGCTATTCTCCAGAAATCATAAACCCTAAAGCTTTTCATCCATCTTCCTCAACAATGTCTCAAAACCCTAACACAACTGAAGAAGTTCTCAACCAAGAAGACGTAGTTCATGCCACTCCCATTTCTGTGGTACCAATGAAATCAACTCCATTGGACGAGCTCAGAGGAAGTGCTTCTCACACTAAAAAGCCAAGAACTCCAAAGAGAGCTAAAGATCAAGTCTGCAGCAAAGCCAAAGGAGGCATTCCTTCTCCTGCTAACATGCCCCCAAAATCCTCAAAATATGTGGATGATTCCATCAAGGAGATTGTCAACCAAATCCTTTTTGAACAGAGAGTGGTGAGTGGGATCTCTGTTCCTCTGAACACAATGCCTGCACCTCAAGAAGAACAAGCTCAAGATGCAGAGGTCACTCCTGCAGAACAAGATGTCCCAATAGATGTTGGAACATCTGAAGATGAGAAAAAGAACTTATCTGGTGATGATTTGGAACAAACTGAGGACCAGAATAAAGCCTCAAATGAAAATGATGAAGAAGTCTCTGAGGAACAGGCTAAAGCCTCAAATGAAGATCAAATCCCTGCTGATCAACCAGCTGAAGAGGAGACTGCTCAATCTCCTCCAGTGGTCAACCTGGAGCAGGACTCTGATACAGAGATCATAGCCTCTGTTAGACCTAGCATAGCCAAAAGGCTCAGGTCCAGGAAAGGAAAGATGCAAGCTGAAGCAGCAATTCCTGAGAAGAAGAAAGCCTCCCCAAAGAAAGGCAAAGCTAAAGCTACTTTTGGGCCAACAAAACCATGGAGTAAAGTCCAAACCCAGAAGAGAAAAGTTGTCACACCATCAGACTCAGATGTTGAATCAGATGTCCCAACATCTCCTCCCAAAAAGAAACCAGCACCATCTAGGGCTTCATCTGTTGTTCCAGAAGCCCCCTTGGACAACATATCTTTCCATCATGTCTCTAGTGTCAACAGATGGAAGTATGTGTACCAAAGAAGGATTTCCCTAGAAAGAGAACTGAGCAGCAATGCACTTGAGTGCACTGAATTGATTGACCTCATCTCTGCTGCAGGACTATTCAGAACAGTCTCAGATCTCTCTCCCTGCTATGAACTTCTTGTCAAGGAGTTCATTGTTAATCTTCAGGAGGATTGTTCAAATGGTAAGTCCTCTGAGTTTCAAAAAGTTTTTGTTAGAGGTAAATGTGTAGAGTTTTCTCCTCAAATCATAAATCAGTACCTAGGAAGAGAAACAGATGGACCAAATGAGCTAGGTAAGACAGATAATCAAGTCTGTAAGGTGATCACTGCAAACCAGGTCAAGGCATGGCCTGTGAAGGGAAAGCTCTCAGTGAGCATGCTTACCAGAAAGTATGCCATGCTGAACAGGATTGGTACAGCTAACTGGGTGCCTACCAACCACACTTCTTCAATCTCCACTGGTCTAGCCAGGTTTATATATGCTGTGGGAACTCAAACCAAGATGGACTATGGAGCTTTCATTTTTGATCAAACCATGAAGCATGCCTGCTCTTCTGCAACAAAGCTGCCAATAGCTTTTCCATCATTGTTGTGTGGTATTGTGCTCAATCAATACCCTGGAATTCTCACTGACAAGGATACAGCCTGCAAAAGAGAAAGCCCCTTGGATTTTCACTACAAGTTATTCCTCAGTCATCATGCTGCAGATGTTGAAGCACCTTCTGGGACATCTGCAGGTCCATCAACTATTAAGACTCCAATCTCCAAGAAGGCTCTAATTGCTGAGCTCAAAAGCACATGCAAAGAACTTGAAGCAAGGAAGCTGAAACTTGAAGAAATCATCCAAAGGCTGGAGAGTGGAGAAGATCAGAAAGCAGGTACTGATGAAGAAAGTGAAGTTGATGAAGAAACAGAAGTTGAGGAAGAAACTGAGAGTGATGAATCTGAGTGATCAATGTATGTGAGGCAAATGTAATGACAACAATGTATTTCTGGAATAGTGTCTTTGGCCCTAAATTTTGTGTCTACCAAGGGGGAGAACAACAACAAATTGTAATTGCTGTTTAAGTATGAATGAAAAAATTCTGTTTGTTTGCTTCTGAACTGAATAAGTTTTTTTGTTGCAACAAGATTGGATACATATATATTTGAGGGGGAGTAATCTCAAATAAGAATCAACAGAAAAGTAATGCTATACTCTGATAAAAAGAACTTCTGTTGCACTCTGAAAACCAGAAAAGATGTTAGCCAAAAATTAGCCAAAGGGGGAGTTTGTAGATGTCTTGAATTGGCAGAATTTTTGACCAACAAGAGTTATTGAATTCAGTTCAGAATGTCCTATTAAATGTTGGGACATTATCAAACAGAGTATATGAACTTATTTCAGGATGTCTTACCAGATGTTGGGACATTGTGTAAATGACTTAAGTTCAGTTTTTCAGGATGTCCCAACAGATGTTGAGACATCTCAAACCTGCTTCCAGAATTAATTATTGACTAACTAATCAGAGATATTTAAGGAGAGTTATCTGGAATTAATTAATGATGGATTAAAAACAGAACAAGGCGCATCTGTAGGAAGTTTTATATTGAAGATTCAGATTAAAACAGAAGACCTAAGTCACCTAGAATCTAGGAAGTAACAAACCCTAAATTCAAGGTGGAAGCTGCATGTGCATTAGGGCTGGATCATCCTACAGAAAGCCCAAATTACAGATACCTATTTAAGCAACAGAAACTCATAGAATTGAGTACGAATTTCAGAAGATCAAATAGGGTGTCTAGTGTTTTTAATAGCAGGTGTTTTTAATTGTACCACTTTATGAGCTTTTAAGCAAAAAGTGCATTTGTGACTTGATTGAAACTGTGAAGTAAGATCAAGTTGTATTGTTTGAAGAATGTTTTCAATTTCATTAAACTTGTAAACTTGATCACTGTGTGATTGAGGGGGAGTGAGTAGGGTACTCTTATCTAAGGTGTGTCTTAGGTAGAAATTGCATTGGGTAGTTATTAAGTGATAGATTAAACAGGGTGGTTTAAGTCTAGAATTAATATTACTTATAGTGGATTTCCTCCTGGCTTGGTAGCCTCCAGATGTAGGTGTGGTTATACACTGAACTGGGTTAACAAACTTCTGTGTTGTTTACTTTTCTTGCTATTTAAGCTTTGATTAAATTTGTCAAGTGTCCTATCAAGTGTTGGGACATCTCTTAGGACATCTCATACCTGATCACAGAATTTCACCTGTTACTTTGTTTTGATTAAGAGTACTCCATCTTGGAACAGTTCTTGTGATTCTAAACCCTGGACATGTGACTCTTTATTTGAGTCCCCCACCTTGGTTACTGGACTTATAGACCTACATCTGGATTTCTTGAACATACTTGGACTTATATCAGAGCACTTGATCAGATCCAGCTCAGTCACAAACCCTTGCATATCATTTGCATACATCATCATTGCATCATTTTGACATTTGCTTATTTGTTTTTCAGGGTATCCATCCTTTATTTTTGGCTTGGTTTTGACCCCATCATCAGCATAGACCTATTTTCATCAGCATCTACTTCAGCTGTCAGCTACCTGCTTCAGTCACTAGCACCAGCCAGTCAGTGGCCCATTTTCAGTGTTATTCTCAGCATCTGTCTCAGCTCTTCTTCAGCAACATGGCACCTAAGAAAAGTAACATCTCCTATCATTTCTTTCAGCCTGAACTAGCTGACATCAGGAAGATTCAGACCCTGATTACTCCAGACCATATACCACTATTCAGAGAACACTATGGGGGAATACTTGATGTGGTTATGGATTTGGACCCTTCCCAGAGGAGCTTGATTCATACTTGCCTGCAGTTCTATGATCCCCCTCTGAGGTGTTTTACTTTTCAGGATTTTCAGTTGGGCCCTTTATTAGAGGAGTATTCATCATTGGTTGGTATACCTATCAGGGGTGGAGTCCCTTTCAACCCTGAGATGGCTTTCCCAAGTAATGAAGAAGTAGCAAGGACATTGCATCTGGAACCAATACTGATTGGGCAAAATATGACCACTAAGGCTGGAATCTCTGGCCTGCATCTGGATTTCTTGATATCTCAGGCTACCCTGAAGGCTTCTTTAGGAGAGTGGAAAGCAGTCTGTGATTTATTGGCCCTGAGCATATATGGGATTATTTTATTTGCAGATGAGCCTAAGTTTGTAAGCAAGAATGCAATCCATCTTTTCATCCTGAGGAACCCAGTGCCCACCTTACTAGGAGATTTCTACTACTCAGTTCACCAGAGGAGTGAAAAGCAGAGGGGAAGATTAGTGAGATGCTGTGCTCCTTTGTTCCATACTTGGCTTCTCAAGCATTTTCCCAAGACAGATGCATTCTTGAATCCTCATCAGCAAAGAAACTGGGCTAGGAGACTCACTGCTTTGACCTTAGCTGATATCAGATGGTGCACTCAAGGCACAAAAGGCAGAGACATCATCACCAGTTGTGGGCAGTTTCCCAATGTACCCCTGATAGGAGTTAAGGGTTGCATTAACTACAACCCTCTGCTATTCAAAAGACAGCTGGGCTATGCATTGGTCCACACTCCTAAGGCACAAGACTTGGCTGAGACTCTTTACTGTGAGAACAAACCTAATCTGGCTATTGTCAGGCAGGCAGCCTGGGCCTGGGACAATGTTCAGACTAAAGGAGTAACCATTCCGGGGAAGTGCAACAATGTGGCATCAGCACAGTACTATGAGTGGTCCCATGCCAGGGCTCAATTTTCTGGGATGCCCTTCACCATGGAGGAAATGCTTGGACCATCCTCAGCACCACCTCCTGTCACTGTCAGTTTAGAGGAGTTTGAGAATTTGAAAGAAAGGAATAAGAAGTTGACTCAGGCCCTACAGAAGACCCTCTGGGAAAGGAGTGATGGTAGGTTGGATATTGAGAGGTTAGAGAAGCTGAAAGTGGAGCATCTGGCTAGAATTGAGAAGTCAGAGGATTATATCAAGAAGTCTAGGGCCGGGGAACAGATCTTGAAGAATGCCTGCAAGGAAGCCCAGTTCCATAAAGCCAGGACTGATTTGTATCTGAAAGAGAGTCAAGCTAGGTGGGTCAGGATCACCGAAGCTCGTACTCTGGAAGATAAGAGGACTCAGGACAAGATTGAGCAGTTGGAAGCTAGTGCAAAAGAGCAAAAGGAAGCCCTGGCAGCAGCCCAGAGATCTCAGAGTTGAAGATTAGAGCTGGAGTGAAGAGGTCAAAGGACCAGAGTCAGCACAAGAAGCTAACTGCAGCTGTTACTACCAGGAATCTCCTTATCAGGAATCTTACAGAGCGTCCAGCTGATCCTGTGACTGAGGCACTTCTCAAGGAAGTTCAGGAGGATGAGTTTGGTCTTGGTGTCTGACTTTTGCTTGTTGCTGCTTTCATTTCATGTACTTTTATTTTCTTATGTTGTATTTTGACCCCTCAGAGGGCTTGTATTTGTAAACAAACTATGTATCAGTTACTTTTTGTAATATATGTATCAGTTTGTTCCATCTGGGTTTCTTTCAAAGCAACATCAACAACATCTTCAAGGGTCTGGAAGGGTCGAAACCAAGTGCCAAGCCGGATACCTTGGAAACAAATAAGCATACTGCATTGCATGCTAACCTTTGTCTGTTTTGTAGGTTTGTTTCGTTTGTTGCTAACTCTGTTGTGATTTCAGGAACTATTGCTCGCCGACGGGTGTTCCCACTCAACCGTCCACACAGATATCCCACCCGCAACAATCTTCCGGGCATACGGATGGACCAGGTACAACAGGACCTTACAGAGGTCAGGAACCAAATGGCCAATGAAAGATTGGAAATGAGGGCTCAGATGACACAATTTATGGAGGTGATGAACAACATGGCTCAGAGCCAAGAGAGATTAAGAGCAATGGTAGAGAGGCAGAATCAAGAAGATCCCCATCTAGGGACTGTTGGGACAAGCAATAATGAGAGGGTCCAACCTCATGTCAACCCCCCTGTATTTGGACCCCACCTTCATCCAGAGATCAACATCCCTGCTAATGTTCAAGGGACTACCACTGCAGGCAGAGTGCTGCAAGAAGACCCCCAGGAGGATCAGTTCACAGTGATGGGAGCTGGGGAGGAAGCCTATGACAGAAGGCTGGATGAAATTGCTGAAAAATTAAGATCCTTGGAGTCCCAAAACTCTTTGGGTTTTGATGTTATGGACATGGGCTTAGTGGACGGGGTCAGGATTCCCCATAAGTTTAAGCCTCCTTGTTTTGAAAAGTACAACGGGACTTCCTGCCCGCGGACCCACTTACAGTCCTTTCTGGGGAGGTTGAAGGCATACACCATGGACGAGAAGCTATGGATGTTTTATTTTGAGGATAGCTTAACGGGAGCTTCAAGGGAATGGTACTCCCATCTGACTAGAGCAACCATCAGGTGTTGGAAGGATTTTGCAGAGGCCTTCATTAGACAATACCAGTATAATTTGGATATGGCACCCAACAGGACCCTCCTGATGGGGATGTCACAATCATCTAGAGAAAGCTTCCGGGAGTACGCCCAAAGATGGAGACAGCTGGCTGCTGCTGTCCAGCCACCTATGTCAGAGAGGGAGATGGCAGATATGTTTATGAACACCCTCCAAGGAACATACATTGACAGGCTGGCTGCTTTCTCTTCTACCAGCTTTGCAGATGTCGTTATAGCTGGAGAAAGAATCGAGAGCCTGTTAAAAATGGGCAAAATTTCTGACAACGGTGCCAGCTCATCCAGCAACACAAGGAAACCATTTGCAGGCCCAAGAAGAACTGGCGAGACCAATGCTATCCATACCAACAGGGGCAGACCCCAATATATTCATAGGTATGTGGCAGCAGTCACCATTCCCGCTCCAATTCATCCACAACCAGTTTATCAACCACAACAACAAAATTATCAGCAACAAAATCAGTATCCTCCTCAGAGAAACTACAACAACACCAACAACAACAATCAGCAAAGACCGTTCCAACAGAGACCTTCTCAGGCCAATAGGGTGATCGATCCGATCCCTATGCCATATGCCACATTACTGCCACAACTCCTGAAACTCAACCTGGTTGAGCTAAGGACGTTGGCACCTCCAGATCCCACCAGTCTACCCAGAAACTACGACTCCAACGCCAGATGTGCTTTTCATTCAAATGCACCTGGCCATAGTACAGAGAAGTGCAGAGCTTTGCACATGAAGGTACAAGACTTGGTATACTCTAAGGCTCTGAACTTTGCACCACCACCAAATGTTAACAAGAACCCTATGCCAAACCACGGAGGTCCCAGAATCAATGTTATTGAAGAAGACAAGCCGTCTTACTTGATAACCAGTGTGGGTCAGATTCGGACACCGTTGGTAGAGATTAAAGCTCAACTCCTTGAATGTCAAATATTCCCGGGATGTGAGCTAGGGTGTGCTTATTGCAACATTTCAGTGAATGGTTGTGACAAATTGAGAGATGGCATAGATGGTCTCATCCAGAGTGGCCTGCTTCAAATCACAACATCAATACCTACCAATCCAGCAACTACAGTTCCCAAGTCTTCTACAACTACAACAACCATTGTTCCGAACAACTCTTCAATCTCATCAACAAATGCATCATCTGTCACTTCAGCTGACCAGATATCAACAAACATCCCTTCTACAACTTCAGCACCACTTCATTCAGAGTCTCCTACAACAACAACACCCATCCTTCCAACAATGTCTCCTACAACTTCAGCAGCAAATGTCTCAACAGTTACGATTTATTATGATCCCGAAAATGATTCTGCCTACAACTCACAAAGCGCCACTCCTATCAGAGCACCAGTCACAATATACTATGATCCGCAAACTATCATAGTCCCTTCCGCAGCTGTCATCAGTCCAGTCACTATCACAGTGCCTGGGCCAGTACCTTATGAAAGCAGTAATGCCATCCCTTGGCATTACGGCTCTGATCTATACTGCGAAGGACAGAAAATCACTCTTGAATCATCAACTTCTTCACCACAAATAGACAATGTGGGAGGAGGCGGAGGCTTCACTCGAAGCGGACGTCTCTTTGCCCCGCAAATTCAAAGACCCACTGCCGAAGCAGAAGCTGCTGCCAAGGCAAAAGGGAAGAGCTTGGTGCAGGAAGAGCAGATTGTTAAAGAAGCTTTGAAAACACCTTTTGATCAAGAAGTTGATGAATTCATGAGAATCATCAAGAAAAGTGATTACAAAATAGTGGACCAGCTTCACCAGACGCCTTCCAAGATCTCTATTCTATCATTGCTTATGTGCTCCGAGGCTCATCGGAACGCACTACTAAAAGTCTTGCACGCAGCTTATGTGCCAGAAGAGATCACCGTCAATCAATTGGAAGCTGTGGTTGGAAATGTTAATGCTAGTCATGGACTAGGGTTCACCAACACTGATTTGACTACGGAAGGCCGCAATCAAAACAAGGCTTTGCACATTACCATGGAATGCAAAGGTGCAGTTCTTTCCCATGTGCTGGTAGACACAGGATCATCCCTCAATGTCTTACCTAAAAAAGCCCTTGTGAAGCTAGAGTATGACGGATTGGCATTACGCCCCAGTAACTTAGTAGTGAGGGCCTTTGACGGTTCTAAGAGATCAGTTCTGGGAGAAATTGAGTTGCCTATAACGATTGGACCACAAACTTTCAAAACGACCTTCTACGTGATGGATATACATCCTGCCTACAGTTGTTTATTGGGTAGGCCATGGATTCACGCCGCTGGCGCCATGACCTCAACCCTTCACCAGAAGTTAAAATTCGAGTGGGAGGGCCAAGTCGTTACTATCTGTGGAGAGGAGGATATTTTTGTTAGCCACCTGGCTACTTACAAATATATTGAGATGGATGGAGAGATCCACGAAACTATGAATCAAGGGTTTGAGGCCTTGAACATAAATGAAACATCTGCTGTACCTGGAACCTCAATGACATCATACCAACAAGCCCGGAAGGTTGTTGAAGAAGGAACTGCCCAAGGCTGGGGCAAATTGTTACCTGTGGAGAAGAAAGAAGATAGATTTGGGTTGGGTTACAAACCAACTCAACAAGATCAAGCAGAGGCTGCTAAGGAGACCAACTTTGTTAGTGGGGGGATGCTCACCCCCGATGCTGTCAACAATTTGGAAGACGAGAATGAAAGCGATCGCAACCTAGAGGGTTGGATTCGTCCAAAGGTCCCGGGGAGCAGTATCTCAAACTGGTCTTCCCAGGAAATTATAAGAGTTACTCCTGCAGAGTAATTATTATTTCCTGTATATTTTTAGCATGCATCAAGTCTTGCATCTTGCCCAAGATGACAAGACTCATTTTGTAATCGGGCCATCTGTAATTTTTGTGCAATAAGATTAATCAATGAAATATCAGACATCTTTTGCAAATGAGTCTTTTTCTTTTCCGATCACTGTTTTTCCATTTTTCTTTTTGTACAAAAAATAAATGGCAGTGTTTTCAAAATGACAACTTTATTTCACTTTTCTAAACAAGATTAAAATCAAATCACTAAAATGAACAAACTGAACCCTTGCAGAGAGTGCCTTCCAGACTGCACCGACAACGGCACGGATATGACTTCGTATGACTTTGACAATCCAATCAATCAAGCTGATGAAGGGGTTGAAGAAGATTACGAGCTTCCTGAAGAGCTAGCCAGATTGTTGAGACAAGAGGAAAAGGTTATCACCCCTCATCAGGAGGAGGTAGAGACGATCAATCTTGGTACAGATGAAGACGTGAGAGAAGTTAAAATCGGGGCCTGCTTACAAGACTCAGTGAAGAGACAACTGGTTGACCTGCTTCAAGAGTATGTGGATGTGTTTGCTTGGTCTTATCAAGATATGTCAGGTTTGGACACCGACATTGTTGTGCACAAGCTGCCTTTAAGAGAGGAATGCCCACCGGTTAAACAGAAACTGCGCCGTACTCACCCAGACATGGCAATGAAAATCAAAGAAGAGGTACAGAAGCAATGGGACGCCGGGTTCCTTGCTGTAACTAGCTACCCACCGTGGGTTGCTAATATTGTGCCTGTGCCTAAGAAAGATGGCAAAGTAAGGATGTGTGTTGACTACCGGGATCTGAACAGAGCTAGCCCGAAGGATGATTTCCCATTACCTCACATTGATGTATTGGTGGATAATACGGCTCAGTTCTCGGTATTCTCCTTCATGGACGGATTTTCAGGATACAATCAGATAAAGATGTCACCTGAAGACATGGAGAAGACAACCTTCATCACACCCTGGGGCACGTTCTGTTACAAGGTGATGCCATTTGGACTGAAGAATGCTGGTGCAACATATCAACGGGCTATGGTGACATTATTCCACGATATGATCCATAAAGAGATAGAGTGTTATGTGGATGACATGATTGCCAAGTCCCTTACTGAAGAAGATCACCTGGTAAATCTGCTAAAGCTATTCAAGCGTCTGAGGAAGTACCAACTGAAGTTGAACCCCAACAAGTGCACATTCGGGGTGCGATCGGGTAAGCTGCTGGGATTTATTGTGAGTGAGAAAGGGATTGAAGTTGACCCCGATAAAGTCAAAGCTATTCAGGAAATGCCTGCACCAAAATCTGAAAAGAGGTTCGAGGGTTCTTAGGACGATTGAACTACATTTCACGGTTCATATCTCACCTTACAGCAACCTGTGAGCCCTTGTTCAAATTATTGAGAAAAGAACAAACGGTCAGGTGGAATGAAGACTGCCAGAAGGCTTTTGACAAGATCAAGGAGTACTTACAAGAGCCTCCAATCCTTATGCCTCCAGTTGAAGGAAGACCCCTGATCATGTACTTGACAGTATTAGAGGAGTCAATGGGGTGTGTGTTGGGCCAGCATGACGAGTCTGGTCGAAAAGAGTATGCAATATACTACCTGAGCAAAAAGTTTACCGACTGTGAACAACGTTATTCACTGCTCGAGAAAACTTGTTGTGCTTTAGCGTGGGCTGCTCGCCGACTGAGACAGTATATGTTGACCCACACTACTTTGTTGATCTCAAAAATGGACCCAGTCAAATACATATTTGAGAAGCCAGCACTCACCGGACGGGTTGCAAGATGGCAAATGATTCTCACAGAATATGACATTCAGTACACATCTCAAAAAGCCATCAAGGGCAGTGTATTGTCGGATTATCTTGCTGAGCAACCTATTGATGATTACCAGCCTATGAGATTTGACTTCCCTGATGAAGACATCATGTTCATTAAAGCAAAAGATCATGAAGAGCCTATTCACACTGAAGGGCCTGACCCAGAAGAAGAATGGACTATGATGTTTGACGGGGCTGTTAATATGAATGGTCGTGGTGTTGGTGCAGTACTCATTACACCTAAAGGAGTTCACATGCCTTTCTCGGAAAAACTCACTTTCAACTGCACTAACAACGAGGCTGAATACGAAGCTTGCATTATGGGTCTTGAGGAAGCCATTGACCTCAGGATCAAGACATTGACCGTGTTCGGAGATTCAGCTTTGGTAATCAATCAGACCAACGGCAAATGGTATACACACCAAGATCATCTGATACCTTACAGGGATTATACAAGGAGGTTATTGACTTTCTTTACAACAGTCAAACTTGAGTATATCCCTCGGGACGAGAATCAGTTCGCAGATGCTCTGGCTACCATTTCATCTATGATCAAAGTTCAAGCTGCTAACTTTGTACCTCAAATCTCAGTGTCCAGACTTGACAGACCAGCATATGTGTTCGCAGCAGATGTTGTCAAAAATGATAAGCCTTGGTTCCACGACATTAAGTGCTTCTTGGAGGATCAAACATACCCACCTGGGGCATCTTCCAATGATAAGAAGACTTTGAGAAGGCTTGCTGGTAGTTTCTTCTTGAACACTGATGGTTCCCTGTACAAGAGAAACTTTGATATGGTACTCCTCAGATGCGTCGACAGGACAGAAGCAGATTTGTTAATGCATGAAGTGCACGAAGGATCCTTTGGTACCCATGCGGGAGGGCATGCCATGGCTAAAAAGTTGCTAAGATCAGGCTATTACTGGATTACAATGGATGCTGATTGTTGTGCCTACGCCAGAAGATGCCATAAATGCCAGATTTATGCAGATAAGGTGCATGTGCCTCCCAATCCTTTGAATGTGATGTCTTCACCTTGGCCCTTTGCTATGTGGGGCATTGACATGATTGGCAAGATTGAGCCGATTGCTTCGAATGGCCACAGATTCATCCTGGTTGCCATTGACTATTTCACCAAGTGGGTCGAAGCAGCCTCCTATGCCAATGTTACAAGACAAGTGGTAGCCAGATTTCTGAAGAGAGATATCATCTGTCGATACGGATTTCCCGAGCGAATCATTACTGATAATGGTTCCAACTTGAATAATAAGATGATGGCAGAATTGTGCCGGGACTTCAAGATCCAACATCACAATTCTTCTCCTTACAGGCCAAAGATGAATGGCGCTGTTGAGGCAGCAAATAAGAATATCAAGAAGATTGTGCAGAAGATGGTAGTCACCTATAAAGATTGGCATGAAATGCTACCGTTTGCCTTGCATGGGTACCGCACGTCAATCAGAACATCCACTGGGGCAACACCGTATCAACTCGCGTATGGTATGAAAGCAGTCCTACCAGTTGAGGTTGAATTACCCTCTCTACGGGTACTGATGGATGTTAAGCTGAACGAGGCAGAATGGGTCCGGTCCCGATACGAACAACCGAGTCTGATTGAAGAGAAGATATTGGCTGCAATCTGTCATGGGCAGTTATATCAGAAAAGAATGAAGAAAGCCTTCGATCAGAAAGTCAGGCACCGAGAGTACCAAGTAGGAGATCTTGTGCTGAAAAGAATCCTCCCTCCTCATACAGACAACAGGGGCAAGTGGACTCCGAACTATGAAGGACCATTTGTAGTAAAGAAAGTTTTCTCTGGTGGAGCACTGATGCTCAGCACCATGGATGGTGAAGATTTCCCGTCCCCTGTGAATTCAGATGCAGTTAAAAAATACTTCGCATAAAAAAATGAACCGCTGGACATAAAAACAGAATGTAAGTCCAGGCAAAAATAGGGCATCCCGGCGAGTCAGAAACATAATAAAAGACTCGGGCAAAAATAAGGGAAATTAAATAAAAAAATGTGTACACCCGCTGAGTTGAAAAGCCGCATTGGACAACTCAGGCAAAAATGGGTATCCCGATGGATTGAAAACCCGAAAGGGCGATCCATGCAAAATAAGGGAATAAGCGAACAACTGCATTCTGAATTCGTCTGTATCTCTTACAACTTGGTAAGCTTCGAAAGAATCAAGCTTCAATCAGAATCAGCCTTCTTCAGAAAGCAAGATGAGAAGAACGTCAAAAGTCATACGAATCATAGCAAAAAGGAAGCTCCTCAAAGCGTCGTCAACATTGCCAGCCTTTTGTTTCTCAATTTGTAACAATCTCCTCATTTTTAGGAGATATGTTTCTTTGACTGTACCTTGCCAATTCAGGGCACACGAATTAATAAAATCAGATTTCCAGTCATGTTTCGTCTTGTACATTTTATTTGCAAAAATGTCTGATGTCTCTAAAAAACTGATTGCATAAATACAAATGCTTTTCTTCTAAAAATACGTGCTTGCAGGGAATATATTTACTTTCAGAAGTGTCTAAACTCCTATGACGGAATCCAGTAAGGGATACCTCGGGATTACTGGTGCGTTTCTATATCTTTGCAGGATTGCAGGTATCCGAACGCAACTTGGGGCATGTAAGCTTCATCCCAGCAAGCTGGCAAATCAGTACTCACTCAACCTTAGCACCCAAAGTGTCTTCTCCCCAGCTGAGTTGCCACTTGTTACCTCTCCCCATCAGAGTTGCCAGGCATCACCTCTCCAGCAGGGCAGTACCAGAAGACACCCATATCCCCGGCTGAGTCAAGAGCCCTCCTCAACAGAATCCCTAGGGAGATCTTTCAGTGATCTCTCTTTCTCCCCAGCCGAGTTGCCATTTCCTCCTCAGCCGAGTACAAAAGTCAGGGAATCATCTCCCCACAGAGTTTCAGCCTCTATCCAGAAGAGCAACACATGAAGAAATCACAACAGAGTGACGAAAGCTTCTACAAACCCCAGCTGGGTCTCTCATTTATAAGGATAGGTCTATCAATGACCCATATCCCCAAGCAGATACATCTCATCAGATCTACCAATGATCTCATCCCCAGCTGGGATGTCTATTTCAGGCAGATCGGCCAAAGATCTTCATGAGCCACGGGATCCGAGTCCCGGGTTGGTATCCTTGCATGATCATAGCATTTACATCATATTCACCGACAAAGCGTAGCATTCCGTCTAGTACGGAGCATTGCGGCAAAAATCAAACATATAGCATAATCATAAGCCATGTTCTGAATCAAACACTTGTGAATATTGATAATCCATCAACATACAGAAAACTCCCCCCTAAATCCCCCAGCGGAGATTCCCCAGCAAAAACAGTTGCCTCACATTCCCAAACACCAGTATATACTCTCTTTGGCACCCGTCCGTGTCAATACTCCCCAGTAAAGTCGCCTGAACGCTTTGTGCAAACAATACCACTCGTATTACGGATACTTTTTGACACCCGGCTGTGTCATATCCCCAGCAGAAAGCCAAAAAACTTCCTCTTTGCACTCACATATACTTATATAATTTCCTTGGCACCCGTCCGTGTCACTTTCCCCAGTACAGTAACATAAACACTTTGTATATCAGATACTTGTTTATACTATACTTTTCTCCTTTTGATACTCGTCCGTGTCATTCTCCCCAACAGTTAAATACTTATCTATACACCACTCATACTCATACAGATACTCGTCCGTATCTTGTATACACTACTCAAATCCCCACAGATTCGACACTCGTCCGTGTTCTTTGTTAACCAGTTAGTACTCGTCCGTACCATTATCTCAGAACATGCGTCAAGCGTTTGTTTCTACCTGATACTCGTCCGTATCATAGTCTTAAGGATGCTCGTCCGCATCTTTAATCCATACACTGTGTCCAACACTCATGTCTTTTAAAATATAGACACTCGTCTGTGTCTACCATTCCCCAGAGGAGTCCCTTCAAATTCAACACTCGTCCGTGTTCTCTGTTAACCGGTTGGTACTCATCCGTATCATCATCTCTGAACGCGTGTCAGTTTGTTTCTACCCGATACTCGTCCGTATCGTAGTCTTAGGGATTCTCGTTCGCATCTTTAATCTATACACAAACATCTAAACACTTATACCTTTTTGTTTCTTGGATGTAAACACTCGTCCGTGTTTACTATTCCCCAGTAAATCGCCAGCAAAGAAATTTCTTTTTATCTGACATTCGTCCTGTGTCATGATAAACCCTGAGAGCAGCCGTACCCTGCTAGGTGGTCGTCCTCCACCTCTTGATGGTCGTCCTCCATCATGCTCATCCGATGGCCGTCCCCATCGTTGATTTTCTATCCGACATTCGTCCTATGTCGTGATATTTAGCAGTCGTCCCCTGCTAGGTGGTCGTCCTCCACCTTTTGATGATCGTCCTTCATCATTTTATCCAATGGCCGTCCCCATTGTTGATTTTGGTTATCTGGCATTCGTCCTATGTCATGATAAACCTCGAGAGCAGCCATCCCCTGCTAGGTGGTCGTCCTCCACCTCTTGATGGTCGTCCTCCATCATGCTCGTCCGATGGCCGTCCCCATCGTTGACCTTTCATCCGACATTCATCCTATGTCGCGATATTTTCGGCAGCCGTACCCTGCCAGGTGGTCGTCCTCCACCTTAGAGTCGTCAGTTCTGTAACACGGTGGGAGAAGTGACTTTAGTTATGTTGCGGTTAGCAAGAGTCGCCACCGACTTTTATTTTATCCAAAGGAAAGGCATAAAAGAACAGGAAAGACCTTTTAAAAGATTTTTGGATCCGGGGGTAGGTTATGTAAAGGGAAGGTGTTAGCACCCTTTACATCCATGGTTATCCATGGGCTCTAAGTTACTTAGCTCACTTTAAAATGTTTTTGAAATGTGAAGTGTGTGAATAAAAATTTTCTTAAGTAATTTATAATGATCCATGTACGGGTGCGTATAAAACCTTTGTTTTGAAAATTTGTTTGAAATGTGAAGTGTTTGAAATGTTTTGAAGAGTGAGCAAGTATCTAAGAGGAACCTACCCTAAGTGTAAGTCTTTTCTGTTCTTGAATCCTTTAAATGGTAAAACTATCCCTATTATTAAGGAATAGGTAGTCATTACCTTGGATGTGAGGGACAAGTGAAGGGACATCTGTTATTTAGGCAACTGTGGGGTGTATAAGCAATTCGAAGGGACTTATCATCTTTATTCGAAAGGGACAAGATCATTACGAAGGCAACATTCGAAGGGACTTGATCTTTTTATCTGTTTAGGGACTAGATGATGTGAAATGAGGGACTTTGCTTTATACACCCTACTTGACCTTTTTGTTTAGGCAACATGAGAGGTATCCTTAAGGAAGTGAGATGGCGATCAAAGATCGACTTACGTGTGTGAGTGTACAATTTTAAATATTTATCTTTTAAATTAGTGATCTAAATTAATTTTACAATACAAACATGTTTCACTCCCTATTTTACTAACCATGGCATTTACAATAAATATTAAACATTATTACTAAAATTTTACATAAAGGAACAATTACATAATAATAATAATTAAAGCAAATTAAATAAATAAGCAAAAATAAATAATAATAATATAATTGGGTTAGTAAAAATAATAATAATAAATCACAATATATAAGTGGGGTTAGTAATAATAAAATAAATATCATATGAAAATAAATAGCATTAATAATAAAATAAATAAGAATATTAGCATAATAATTAAAAGTTCAATTTTTTATATAAACAATTATTTTTTAAGATTAAGAAGAAAATATAAACAATTATATACTAATTATTATAAAATTTTTAAATTATATACATGTTATAAAAATTAAGTTAATTATAAACATATTATGAAAATAAATTATATTTAGCAAATTTGTAATTATTTTTAATTATTTACATTAAATAATAATTATAAACAAATTATAAAATATATACATATTATAAAAATAAGGTTAATTATAATTAAATAATCATATTATTATATTTACAAAATTAAATTATCAAGTTTTAATTAATTGTCTAAAATTAAATCAAATAAATAAAAAAAAATGGGCATAATTAACATTTACATGAAATAATTAGGGTTTAAAGTACTATTAGGGTTTTATAAAAAATTAATTAGGTTTTTTACAAAATATTTTAGGGTTTTAGAAAATTAGGGTTTTATATGTTTTTAGAACAAATAAATTAGAATTAATTAATAACTATACAAAATTTTACAATATTAATAATTTACAAAAATAAATAATTTTCCTTATAAGATTATAATTAAAAAAGATGAGTTCTAAAATAATATAAACATCCTATTTATTTTATTATTTGAATTTGTTTAAATAGAAATTAATTAAATAACAAAAATCAAAGAAAAGAATGAAAAAAACCAAAACCTGCCTGGGCTGGGATTTGAACCCAGTCCCTAAGCTTTCAACCTTCAGGACCAGCATTCCAACCACTGGGCCATGCACGCGCATGTGATAGAGAGTAGGCACCATCAGGTTTTGTTGTTTATCCTGAAAAATCATGAAAAACAAGCAAAACAAATAACACAAAAGGCCTGGGGGGGATTCGAACCCAGGACCTTCTCACAACACGCAGACGCACTTACCATCCAGCCGGGAGGGCGCAACTGATAGTATGTTCATCACAATAAATAATATATTAAGTTTGCTAATTACATGGAAAAATAAGAAAAAGGTTGATGCATCCAGGATTCGAACCAAGGACCTACAAGCATAACATGCGCATACTTCACCACTGGGCCAACGCTGCATCTGTGAAATAAAACCACAAACAATTCTAAAAATATTAAACTTAATTTTGAATCTTCCAGATGGCGCCAAGTTCTTCGTCTTCCTCCTCTGGCCCTGCGTTTTTTGTTGCGATTTTACCTATGAGGTTTCCTGCGAATTTTTCAAAACAGAAACCTACGAAATTGGAATACCATCAAAACAGTGAAATTTCTCAAAATTAATTGGTGCATTATGATCCCCAAAGTTCACATGATTGTTCTACGTTCTTAGAATTCATTTTATTTTAGGTTTATCATGGAACCCTAAAAGCTTGGCCAAAACCCTAACAATGGTGATTCCTTGTTCCTGCACCAAAAATGAAATCAAATATGCCAGAAACCATCCACATACAATCACAAACAAGAATCAATAATCAAAATCATGTTAGAATGCTTGTGTAAATGAAATCGAAAATTTTAATTTTATGATAAACATGGATTCGGTTTAGGTCATATGCAATGCTTTAGATGCTATAAATGGTTCCAATAGATTCAGTGATGTTCATTGAACATGTCTCAACCTTCAAATTGGCTTGAAAGAGCTTGAATTGTCAAATCCGAATTTGAATTTTGGTGACTTTTTTTGATGTATGAACTTACTCTTTGAGGCAGGGAATTCGTGTCCATTGCATTGTGTTATGTTGTATACTTATACTAGACTGAATTAGGTCAAAAATAATGGATCATTGTGTGGATCTTTTGACTTTTTGAGATTGAAAAAGATTAGGTCTTAAATTTCAAATATTTGTGAATTCAACCTTTCTATTTCAAGCCAATCTTCATCAATTGTGAATCAATCCAATCCAAATCATCTTTATGACTTTCTAGAATAGAAATATATTTTAAATTTTCACATTTGATATTTTATTTAAATTTAAAATGATTTTTTAATATAAAAATCATAATAAATAAATTAAATAAAATATAATTATGAAAATATTAAATAAATTTCGTGCATGATGTCATGGAACACCTTGGGTCACAAAAAGTTTGGCCCATTTGGAGAAATTTGGTTTTAAGACCCTATTTTCTTCATAAACCACCCAAAATTTCCCAACTTTGCAAGGGCACACATCCTTCAATTTTAATGATATGAGGGTGTTCTTGGACATTTTGGAAATCTTGAAGAGTCATCTAACCAACCCCATTGGTTTCATGTCCATATCATTTACCATTCTCAAGTTATGCCCTTTTGAAGTTGTTGACTTTTTGTTGACTTTCAAAAGAACCTATAATGTCTTAGCTCATACCTTCCAAATGAAGCATTTTTGGGCTTGGCTTGTGAGACACAAAGTTGTAGAGAATTAAATTTCCTTCAAAATGAGCTTTGGATGGGCAAAATGTGATGAAGCATGTGAAAGTTATGGCTGGTCAAAGTTCAGTTGACTTTTCCTGAGGAAACCCTAATTTAGAAACCCCTGATTCTTATTGATCTGAAATCTCCTTGATGAATCATGATCAACCCTTGATCAAATGATGAATTTTAATTCATATACTTGATGTTGACAAAAAATCATGAAGTTTGACTTTGGTTTGACCACAGTTGACCTCAGTTTGACTTTTGAACTACTTTGATTGATTTTGACTTATCTGATCATTTGACTGAGCAAACCTTTGAGAAAAGTTCTGAAATTTGTCATGGGGATTATTAGACACATATAAGATGTTATGAAGCTCACTTGAAGTCTTGGAAATCCATTTAGCCTGATTAAAGTCAAAACCCTAGTTTTGGATGCACTGCTTAGGAGAATGCCTTGCCTGAGGGATTTGTCAAATCTTCTGACCCAAGATGAACTTTGTGAACCTTGTGAACCTCATAAGATGTCTTGTGAACCTTGTGAACCTCATGAAAGGTCTTGTGAACCTTGTGAACCTCATAAAATGTCTTGTAAACTTCATGAACCTCATGAAAGGTCTTGTGAACCTTGTGAACCTCATAAAGTGTCTTGTAAACTTCATGAACCTCATGAAAGGTCTTGTGAACCTTGTGAACCTCATAAAGTGTCTTGTAGACTTCATGAACCTCATGAAAGGTCTTGTGAACCTTGTGAACCTCTTAGCACACAAAGTCTTGTATTGTGAGGGCAAATTTTGGGGTGCAACAGCGGTAAGTTACAAACTTTTGTTTTATGAGAGTATTTTCCCATCCAAGTTGGTTAAACAGGTATAGGATGCTATCATGTATACCTAAAGTTTCCATATCATGGTACAAAGTCAAATCCATTGGTCTGTTTCCATAATGTTTCTTGGTTGGTTAGCCATAGTTAGTGTAAATGTGGAGGAAACAAATCAGGGGGAAAAGGAAAGTGGAAAAGACTTTAGAAAATCTGTAAAAGTGATTTAGAAAATAAAATTTAAAATAAAGAAAATAAGAAAATAAATGCATAAATGAAATCAATAATGATATAAATGAAATAAAACAATAAAATGATAAAGTGATAAAATGATAAAATGATAAAAATGGGTTGCCTCCCACTAAGCGCTGTTTTTATCGTCATAAGTCTGACGTAATGCTTAGGGGTAGATTAATCAGGGAAATTAGTGGACAACTCTAAAAGCTTTAGACTATTCGCATAATCTCTATTTTCAACGTTATGGTAATGTTTTAATCGTTGTCCGTTTACTGTGAACGGTTCACTATTCCTACCCTTAATTTCTATTGCTCCGCTCGGGAACACTCTAGTTATTTCAAAGGGTCCTGACCATCTAGATTTTAGTTTTCCAGGAAAGAGCCTAAGTCTTGAATTAAAGAGGAGTACAACGTCTCCCACACTAAATTCTTTCCTAGATAGGCGTTTATCGTGCCATCGCTTGGTTCTTTCTTTATATATCTTAGCATTCTCATAAGCATCTAACCTTAATTCTTCTAATTCGTTAATGTCGAGGATTCGCTTTTCTCCAGCGGCATTGTAGTTTATATTGAGTGTTTTAATCGCCCAATATGCTTTGTGTTCTAGTCCTACCGGGAGATGACAAGACTTTCCATACACTAATTTGAAAGGTGTAGTTCCTATGGGTGTCTTGTAGGCTGTCCTATAAGCCCATAAAGCTTCATTAAGTTTAGATGACCAATCTTTCCTAGATATGGAGACAATCTTTTCTAGGATTTGTTTAATTTCTCTGTTTGAGACTTCGACCTGTCCGTTTGTTTGTGGATGATATGGTGTTGCCACACGATGTCTGACTCCATACTTAGATAGTAATTTGTCAAATATTTTCGAAATGAAATGCGAGTCACCGTCACTTATGACAAGTCTAGGCACACCAAATCTTGGAAATATTATATTCTTGAAAAGCTTAATTACTACTCGTGTGTCATTTGTAGGAGAAGATATAGCCTCAATCCATTTTGAAACATATTCGACAGCTACGAGTATGTAATTATTACCGAAAGATGATGGGAAGGGGCCCATGAAATCTATTCCCCAGACGTCAAAGACTTCTACTTCTAATATTCCTCTTTGAGGCATTACATCTCTTCTTGAAATATTACCGGTGCGTTGACACCGATCGCAATTTATAACAGCGATGTGGACATCTTTCCATAAATTAGGCCAAAATAGGCCGGCTTGTAAGATTTTTGCACAAGTCTTGGAAGTGCTTGCATGTCCACCATAAGGAGATGAATGACAATGAGCAATGACATCTTCTATTTCTTCTTTGGGAATACATCGACGAAAGATTCCGTCGGGTCCTCTTTTAAACAATAATGGTTCGTCCCAATAG
Organism: Lathyrus aphaca; assembly: GCA_963966055.1. Classification (NCBI taxonomy): domain Eukaryota; kingdom Viridiplantae; phylum Streptophyta; class Magnoliopsida; order Fabales; family Fabaceae; genus Lathyrus; species Lathyrus aphaca. Next base: position 599,558,466 of record OZ014519.1, read on the forward strand.
TAATGCTTGAGATTGTGAAAGAATTTCTTTTTCTGCTGATAGGTTAAATCAGGTGGAAGTGCTCCTGCAACTAAGTAGTTGACAATGTCAGCGTACCATGGCAGTCCTACGGTTGTTTGGATTGTTTCCACGGGTTCTGGTTCATCTATGTCTAACTGAACTGGTTCGCTTCCTATTTGTGCTATCAGCTATTCATACGGAAAATCATCGTTAATCGACACTTGTTCGGGTTTAATACCTTCTATTCTAGATAAATGGTCCGCTACGACGTTTTCAGTACCTTTCTTATCTTTTATTTCGAGATCAAACTCTTGTAAGAGTAAAATCCATCTCAAGAGTCTTGGTTTAGCATCTTTCTTGGTTAATAGATATCTGATAGCAGCGTGGTCTGTGTAAACGATTATTTTCGCTCCCACTAGGTAGGAACGGAATTTGTCAAGCGCAAAGACAATTGCTAACAATTCTTTTTCAGTAGTGGCGTAGTTCATCTGAGCAGAATCTAAGGTTCTACTGGCATAGTAAATTGCGTGAAGTTTCTTGTCCTTCCTTTGTCCTAGAACTGCGCTTACATCATAGTCACTCGCATCGCACATGATTTCGAAAGGTAATCTCCAGTTAGGTGGTTGCATGATTGGTGCGGTGATGAGGGTTGTTTTTAGAGTTTCGAATGCTTTAAGACAATCTTTATTGAATATGAACTCAGCGTCTTTCATTAATAAACCGGTAAGAGGTTTAGTGATTTTCGAGAAATCTTTGATGAATCGTCGGTAGAAACCGGCGTGTCCTAAAAAGCTTCATATTTCTCGAACGGTCTTAGGGGGTTGAAGATCTTTTATGACTTCTATCTTAGCTTTATCAACTTCAATTCCCTTATCAGATATAACGTGTCCTAGTACGATTCCTTATCTGACCATAAAATGACATTTCTCCCAGTTAAGTACGAGGTTTACTTTTACACATCTTTCTAACACCATTTCTAAATTTGATAGACATCCTTCAAAACTTTGCTCGCATACAGAGAAGTCGTCCATGAACACTTCCATGATGTTGTCTATGAAATCTGTGAAGATTGACATCATACATCTTTGAAAGGTTGCAGGAGCGTTGCATAATCCAAAGGGCATTCGTCTATAAGCGAACGTTCCATAAGGGCATGTGAATGTAGTCTTTTCTTGATCATCTGGGTGGATAGGGATTTGGAAAAATCCTGAGTAACCATCAAGATAACAGAAATATGAGTGCTTGGCTAATCGTTCTAACATTTGATCTATAAAAGGTAGTGGGAAATGATCTTTTCGAGTGGCTTTGTTTAGTTTATGATAATCGATGCACACTCTATGTCCTGTCACTACTCTTTGTGATATCGATTCGCCTTTAGCGTTTTTCACAACAGTGATACCTCCTTTCTTTGGTACTACATGTACTGGACTAACCCATTTACTATCAGAGATTGGATATATTATTCCAGCGTCTAGTAGTTTCTTAACTTCTTCTTTTACTACAGTGCTAAGGATTGGGTTAATTCTTCTTTGAGATTCTCTGGAGGTTTTGCAATCTTCTTCTAGCAGAATACGATGCATATAGATTGAAGGGCATATTCCTTTGAGATTAGATATGTTATATCCTAATGCAGTTGGATATTTCTTTAAGACATCTAAAAGTTTCTTTGTTTCAATTGTTCCTAAATTGGAATTGATTATAACTGGTCTTGTACATTTAGTGTCTAGGAATTCGTATCTTAGGTTCTTAGGTAAAGTTTTTAACTCTAATGTAGGTTTATTCTTACTTGGCATGGGATTCGGTGTAAGTGCTAAACTTTCGCTTAGACTATCATCTTGATATGGTTTACGCCAATTGTCATCTTCGAAAATCGGAGGGATTTGAATTTTCATAATTTCAGAATAGGTAGTTTCTTTCATTTCCATTTCTCTTACACATTCGTCAATTACATCCAATAAATAGCATGTATCCTCTATAGCTGGTGATTGTAAGAATTGTGTTAAAATAAATTCAACTTTCTCTTCACCTACTTCAAAGGTTAGCTTTCCTTTCTTTACGTCTATAATAGCTCCGGCGGTAGCTAAGAATGGTCTTCCTAGTATGATAGGTGTAGTGGAGTCTTCAGAGATGTCCATGATTATAAAATCAGTAGGAATATAGAATTGTCCTATACGTAATGGGACATTTTCCAGTATGCCTACAGGATATTTAATAGAGCGGTCGGCTAGTTGAACAAACATTTTAGTTGGTCTTAGGTCTCCCATGTCTAGCCTTTTGCAAATTGTTAAGGGCATAACACTGATACTGGCTCCTAAATCTCATAGAGCTTTGTCAATGACGAATTTTCCTATTACACAGGGTATAGAGAAACTACCTGGATCTTTTAACTTAGGAGGCATATTATTTTGAATTATTGCGCTACACTCAGCAGTAAGTGTAACGGTTCCGTTATCCTCTATCTTTTTATTATTGGATAAGATTTCCTTTAGAAACTTAGCATACGAGGGCATTTGAGTGATAGCTTCTGTAAATGGAATAGTAATATTCAGCTATTTCAGAAGTTCAACAAATTTCTTAAACCGGCCCATCGTCTTAGAATTGGTTAATCTCTGAGGGTACAGAATTGGTGGTTTATAAGGTGGTGGAGGCACATAAGGCTTTTCTTTCTCCACTGCCTATAGATTATTATCTTCCTTTTCTTCTGGTTCATTCATCTTTCCAGTCGGTTTATCTGGGTTTTGGTACATGGCTGGATTGTCAAGTCTTGGATCGGTAGGTCAGTCAAGTTCCTTGCCACTTCTTAATATCACAGCATTGGCCTGTCCTTTTGGATTAGGTTGGGGTTGTCCAGGAAATACTCCAGCTAGTGCAGCGGTAGGTGCTTGTTGTTGAGATACTTGTGAAATCTGAGTTTCAAGCATTTTGTTATGTGTAGCTAACGCATCTACCTTGCTCACTAATTGCTTAATCTACTCACTAGTGTGTATGTTTTGGTTTAAGAAATCCTTGTTTGTTTGAGATTGGGTAGCTATGAAGTTCTCCATCATCAACTCAAGGTTTGATTTTCTAGGAAAATTAGGAGCAGTCTTTTGATATCCTGGTGGTGTAGCTGGTGCTTGACCTGGTGCGTATAAAGCATTGTTGTTCTTATAAGAGAAGTTCGGATGAATTTTCCAACCTGGGTTGTATGTGTTTGAGTATGGGTTTCCTTGAGCATAATTCACTTGATCTGTGGGAATTCCTGCTAATAGTTGACAATTAGGGACAACATGTCCTGGAACTCCACATAACTCACAGTTAGGTGTTACCGCAGCCACGGTGACTGTTGGTGTTATGGCCAAGTTGTCGATCTTTTGGTTAAGTTGGTCAAACTTTGCATTGACTTGGTCCATACTACTCACTTCGTACATACCTCCTTTTGTTGGTTTCTCTGTTGGGACTCTCTCGCTTCCCCATTGGTAATGGTTTTGAGCCATACTCTCAATAAGTGCATAAGCATAATTATATTCTTTGTCCATTAGTGCGCCGCCCGCGGCAGCGTCAATTGTCATTCTTGTATTGTACAAGAGTCCATTGTAGAAATTATGGATGACCATCCATTCTACTAATCCGTGATGTGGACAAAGTCTCAACATATCTTTGTAGCGTTCCCAAGCTTCGAAAAGTGACTCGTTTTCCTTTTGCTTAAATCCGTTGATTTGAGCTCTTAGCATAGCTGTCTTGCTAGGTGGGAAATATCTTGTCAAGAAGACTCTCTTTAGTTCCTCCCACGTAGTTACTGAATTCGAGGGTAGAGATTGAAGCCAGGCTCTCGCTCTGTCTCGAAGTGAAAAAGGAAAAAGACGTAATCTAATAGCTTCTTGGGTAACTCCATTAGCTTTTACAGTATCTGCGTACTGCACAAATATCGAAAGATGAAGGTTCGGATCCTCGGTAGGATTTCCGGCGAATTGATTTTTTTGCACGGCTGATATCAACGAAGGTTTCAATTCGAAATCGTTTCGGTTGATAGCCGGTGCAGCAATGCTGGAATGCGGCTCAGCTTGTGAAGGACTAGCGTAATATTTGAGTGGATGATTCGGTTCTTCAGCCATCTCTGCGTCCTTTGATGTTCCGACCGGTTTAGGTGGATCAATTTGAAGATCTGGAATGTTGTATTTTCGTTCGTAATCGAATATTCGTCTTCTTACGTGTAAGAAGCATTCTAATTCTGGGACTGGAGGTTGCAAGTCTTCGCCTTGAGAGCGAGTACTTGGCATACACTCGGGAAATTAGATTAGGAAAAGAATACGTTGTTACCTTAGTCTAGACAATGCTACTCTAATAGTGCACTAGTAACTAAATTAAAATCCCCGGCAACGGCGCCAAAAACATGATGGGCGCGAAGACGCGATATGTGTCTAGCAGTATCTGAACTGCAAGCGCACAGCCTATCGAAGTAATATAAAAGATTGTCGATCCCACAGGGACTTTATAATCACTTAGTGCTAGAGGGTCTACTAGTTTAGCTAAGGTGGATGTTTGTCACGATTTTGGTTTTAAGGATTAAAAACGGGAATTAAATTAAGTTTAATGAAATAATGAGAAGGCGGTCGGTATGTAATTATGTTAACCTATGCGGGTCAATCTAACCTAAGCTTATAAAGATGGTTCACTTAAATTATCCTGTAGAGATTATCAGTTTAAATACCCTCGACTCACACTCTCGTGGTCTTATCTCAGATCTTACTCCTAAAGCCCTATGCCTGCTCTCGCTAGCCCATAAGTGTTTAGAAAATAATTTTTGAAAACTTAATAAGCCTAATTCATTTTAAAGCGCTCTCGCTGTATTTAATTCAAATGCCTAACTTTAGCTATCCGGTTAAAATCTCACACTCTCGTGGTCTCGACCTAACCTATTACACTTTTCTTACTCTCGTAACAAAAAGATTAATTTTAATTATAAAAAGTCACAGCCAGAATATAAGTTCTTAATTATTTTAGCTTAGATTCGATTTTACCAGGTTGGTTTATTTTATTACATACCGCCTAATTAATTTAGCTACTCATTTTTGTTGTACCAGACAGATGCAGAAATAGATAAATATAAATTAAAACATGCATTATAAAATAATAGAAATAATATCTTAACATATATAAATAAATAACTTAATATAAATGCGAAAATATAAAAAAACCTGAATGATTAAAATCTTAAAACTCCTTCTTCCACAAACTGGTAAGCTCGGAGTGCGGAACCGGAATCGAAAATAAATCTAAACAAATTCTGAAGGCTTAAAAAGAAATTAATAATAACAATTTCCTAATGTTGGAAATTGTTATTGAGTTTGGTTTGGATATAGAAGCAGAAAATTAAACAAGAACAATTGCTAGAAAAATAAAATAAGGGTGCAACAAAAATACGGCAGAGCTTCCGCGAAAATCTTAAAATAAAACTCTCTGTCTCTAAATTCGTAACTAAGGTATTTATAGAAATAATTTTGGGCTTGGGCAGTTGAAATCCATCAGCGTGGGTATCATTCCGTTGAAGAGAGAATCCAGGGAAAAATGCATACTGGGTGTGAGAAATAATAGGAATCACTTTTTGACTCACGTTGCACGTCTTCATGATCAATTCAATTTAATTAAACCTATTTTCCTTTGTCACGTTCGTGACAAAGGTGTCACGGCCACTTTTTCCATTTAAAGCGTGTCACGGTCGTGACACATAAGTGACGGTCGTGAGTGTTCCAAGTAGGGCGTCACGGTCGTGATGATGTGGTAACGACCGTGAGTGTTGCAAAATATGCAGACTTTGGCAGAATTCTTTTCTTCTTCTTCTTTTCATGCTTGTTTTTGTTCATTTGATCTTTGGCTCATGGTTTAGCTCTAGAAATGTTATACCTGCAATATGACATAAAAAACTCGAAGAATCGGGAGTTAATAGGATAAATGTGCGATAAAACGGACTTGAAACGTAGTAATAAAGTGATACGATTTCTCGTCATCACCTACTATGGAGGTCCTACAAGTTGACTTGACTGTGGGAACAATCATAAGGCCCACTCTCTTTATGGTGGTAGAGAGTAAGGCCAACTATAACCTCCTACTGGGGAGGGAATGGATACATGGCATAGGAGCAGTTCCATCTTCAATGCACCAAAGGGTCACCATATGGAGGCTAGATGGTATTGTTGAAAATATTGAAGCTGATCAGGGGTACTTTAAGGTACCAGTAAATCATCTAGAAGGTGTAGAGTTCGACAAGAACTTAGCATATATTGGTCCATGTGCACCAGCAAAGTTCGAGTTCACACTTGATGATCACGCATTCTGCTTATTGCACCTCCATCCTGTCGAAGGTTTCCGCTGGGATAGAGAGGTAGTGGAAGAAGCAGGCAATATACCACCATATTTCCCAGATCCTGTGATTCACCCCACATGATGGGGAAGCAAAGTAAGTAACAATGACTGACTTTGACACAATAAAAAGAATTTCGGCCTATGTGACTGAAACGGGGATACATGCGGCCTTAGAGGCTGCAGGAAATGATATGGCCGTTGAGGCCATTACAAAATTTGTTGAAGAAAATCATGTGAAGGATTTCGACCAAGGGCCTTCAGATAAGGCTCAAGAAGGTTCAGACCAAAGGCTTGATGCAATCTATGATAATGATCATTTAGTGACGACTTTCTGAGTCTGACGGTTACTAACTGCAAGTGCACAATCTATCATGTAGTAATAAAAGATATTGATCCCACGGAGACTTGATAATTAACCTAGTGTTGTCGGGTGTTACTATGTTTAGCTAAGGCGAGTGATGTTTTAAGTTTTAAGGGAAAATGAAAAATTACTTAATTTAAATTAATGGTAATGATATCAGTACGTAATTGATTCGCCTTCGTGAATTCAATAGAGGTTCGACTTATTAAAGTTTGTTAATATACTCCTAATTTCAATTGAGTGCTCTCGCTGTGTCAATTCAAGTTGGAAATATTTTTTGGAAACCTAAAGGTTCTAATTAGCTTTAAAGCGCTCCGCTGTATTTAAAACAAAAGTCTGATTTCAGCTATCTGATTATGATCTCACACTCCTGTGGTCTTGATCCTAATCTCTTATACTCTCGTAACGAAAGTTAGTTAAAACAAGAAATCGAAACCGGAAAATAACTTAATTTAAAGCAATAGCCTAATTCTACTGAATTTATTCTGGTTAGACAACTACATATTGATTAACAGTTTAGCCAGGCATATTAAATAAGAACAAAGAAAGGTAGAAGGAGAAGTAATTCATAATATAAATAAATGAAATGATAAATAAACAATAAAGCATAAAAAATTAGAAACCGGGTTGCAATGTTCTTGATCAACCAAACTTCCGAAAACTTGAAAAATAAACAATAATTCAGTGGTTGGAAATAATTAAAATGGTGATAGTTTCCTAATGATGGAAACTATCACTAGGGGTCGGTAACGGAAAATAAAAAACGAATGCTGAAGAATAAACTTGTGAACTTCGAACAAAAGAAAACGACATAAAATTGGACTTGAACGAATCTTTCCTCTGCAAAATTGCAGTGGCTTCTATTTATAGTCGTGGCTTAGATCTATTGAGCAATTGTAGGCTTGGACTTTGATTGGGATTTGAACTGAGTTGCATAGACTGAGTTGATTAGGGTGGAGGAAAATTCTCTGGTTTGAACGAAAGATTCTCACAATGGCTCTCTCTGTTGAATTTTGTTTTGTATTTTAGGTTTTTGGAATTTTGACTTGAGACGAGCGTTTTAAAATTGTAACGAGCAACTTGCATGTTGAGACGGTCAACTTGGATGTGAGACGCCCATCTTGGACATGAGATGGTCGTTTCACCTATGATACGGGCGTCCCACGGGTTGATTATGCAGAATGGCTTTTTCTTGCTCTTTTCCTTTTGTTTTTCCCTCGTTTCTTGTCCAATAAGCTTCCTTTTACACTTTTGCCTCCAAAAGTCATGTTTGATCAAATATATACAAAACAAACACAATTCTCGCGTAATATTCTCCAAAATACATAAATTAACATGTTAAACAATCGGAAACCGCATTAAATAATCGATACAAATTCGAGTTATCAAATTCCCTCAGACTTGAATCTTTGCTTGTCCTCAAGCAAACAATCAAATATGTTTTCAATAAAATACCTTCATATGCAGACACAAAACACATCACCTATCCGTACATGGTTGTGTGGCTTTATGTTAAAATAATCAATATTAAATCGAACACCAAAAATACACTAATGACACTAAAAACGAATAGCGTTCTTAAACCCCAAACTAATCCAGGTCATACTATTATAACTCAACCTAATGCTCCTCTATCTGTTTCACCCAGTTTCATTCCGACACAACCACATTAAGCCCTTTACCTTTGCATGTGCATACTGGAATAACCTGTTAGTGAATTTGATCCTTCTTTTCATACGGGGTCTGGTACATAAGCGTGGTAACCCTTTATCACACCGAGTGTAAGTTGTGTGGGATCGAATAGTAATTCGACCTACCGAGTTCAGAACCAGATTCCTCTGAACCAACTGACATCAGTCTTTTTGCTTTTCTATTTGCGCGGCTTTATTGTTTTACCAATGGCTTGCATATTCTTAATATTTATTTTCTTCTTTTTGGCAATTTTTCGGTCAATCACTTATTTGCATTGGCTTTCCACCTAGCTTGTACTTCAGGCGGTGTTGACTGCTAATATAAACTACTCGGGGCTAATTTAGAACTAAAGCTTCAGATTTTGGTATAACATGTATCCAAATCGATATCACTTCTAAGGGTCTAAGTTGTCAAGATTGTATAAATTTTGTTAAGTCTTTTTTTTTCTTCAGTTTCTAACAAAGCCTATTAACCTATATACTTGAAGGGTGTGTTAAATGAAAACATTCTAAAGGAATAATTTTTTTTTGGTTATGCTAAAAATACTGGAGAGAATTGAAACTAAAATTCTTCGATTAATTTAATTTTTATTTGTACAATGAAAGGGAAATCTAATACCTTCTCCCACACTATCTCGAACATTGTCCTCAATGTTGCGAGATATAGGTACACTTCTAAAGAAAACAATAAAAACAATAAAAACTAAAAACTACTAAACTACTCCTGCGGTGGTGGTGATCTTTGGCTCTGCCTCGAAGGGCTCTCTGTCCATATATCACTACATAGTCCGGTATACCCTCAAGATGGATATAGTCATGCAGCGCCTAAACTTCTCGTGTCAGGCCACCCAAAGCTTCGGTGTTGGCAGCGATAAGTCCTCCTTGCTCTGTCTAAGCCAGATCCTTCCTCCCTATTATCTATGTCATCTCCTCGTAATGCTTCTGCTGCAGATCTTGGCTCCGAATGATGGCCACCATAATGTCATCCATAGACGCGGGTTGTTGATTCCATCGCCGATGTCTAGTGGAGGTGCTGGTAAAATCAGCAACTCTCGTATCAGCAGTTTCAGCTTCATCCATGGCCTGCTGTACCTCATTGATTTCGGAAGCTTGTTGCTTTTCTTGTGTAGTCGTACCTGGTGAAGGAGCGTTGAGGTCGAATTCCCAGTTGGCTCGAACCCTCACATCTGTCCTGGTATGACAAGGTAAGATGATGCTCCGGATGACCTTGTTCCTGACAACTAGGTTGTGCCTGCCATCCTTCATTTTCCTGATTAGGTGACTGGCTCTATAGTACTCCATATCAAGGTAAACGGCGGGTGCTATATACATCTGGTTTAGGTTTTCTTCTAGACCCAGCTTAAGTGCTATGTCGGTAATCATGCCGCCAAAACAAAATGGCGCTTTCCCTCTATTGAAGATGTACTCAATGTTGTGAAATATGAAGGCCACGGGGTTCACATGGATGTCGAAGAAGGTGCAGTAAATTAAGAACAACTCCCTCTGATTTACTTTATGATTATTGAACCTTTCGAAGATTATGAAGGATACCACCCTCTGAAAATAACTGATGGATGGGTTATGATATGAGTTGCATACAACTCATTCCACGCCTACTGCCTTTCTCCTGTTAATTCTTCCCACATATTAAAAGCGTTAATCTGCTAGTCTCCATCATTTGGAGTGGTTAAGTATACACCTTCGCCTTGCGAAAATCAGAACCACTCACTGAATTGCTCCTGAGTGACGGAAAATTCCATTTCGAAGAGGCGGAACGTGATATTCCCCACCAAAAATTTTGTTGCATCTCTGGGCGTGTGGTAATCATAGGAATTTAGAAATTCCAAGGCAAGTGTGGTGTAGGTGGCCCTGTTTCTTTTGCAAAGTGTCGTGATATTAGTCTTCTCGATCAAATACTTGACACTATCGAGGAGTCCCAAATGAGTCGGGAAGTCCTCGTCAATGTAACCAGTGACGTTGATGGTTCTCTCACAGAACTCTGTAAAACGCACCCTTTGGAGAACTCGGGCGGCACCTTCTCTTGAAATGAGATTTTTTGGGTGTTTGCTCTTCCATTATAGAAAGGTATTGGAGAATATTAGATGAAAAGCAAAGAAAATATAATTTGTTTGTGAAGCTTGGACTGATATCAAACAAAAATAATGCTGTAAATATAGAAACAAAGAGTGGATGAGTGGGGTGGTTGAGAAAATTCTACGAAAATGATGCTCTGAAATGGTTGTGTGAAAATGGGAGTTGGTAGTGGGGATTTTATAGGAGGTGGGGGCATGACCGTTGGGGAGAAAAAAGATAGTGGGGATGCAACGGTCGTGAGGACCGTTGCAAGACGAACGTTACAGGGTCTTGAAGGTGAGACACCCGTCTGGGTTCTGTGACGGTCGTCACAGACCTGAGACAGTTGTCTCAATTCTTGGCCAGTCGTCTCAACTGATAATTCTAAACAACTCCAAATTTTTGTGCTTCTACCCAGTCTGTTATACACGTAATGCATTTATACACTGATTTCATGTATCTGGTGTGTGTAATAGGTAACAGAATAAATAATGTAGCAGGTTAACTTCTTATATCAGTACTGGAAATTGTTTTAGCAGTAGGTAAACGATAATTCAATATTTGCATCAGACTAGCAGTGCATTATAATTTCATCAAACTGATATATTTAAACACCAATAACATATGAATTTTAATATTTGGTTAGAGCATTCTTAACACACTTGAGCAATAATAATTTAAGGCACACACAAATTAAGAACAAGACCAAAGTACTCTATTAAGGCTTAGAAAATTGCAAGAGTCATAATTCAAAATAAGCTGAAAATTAAAAATCGACTAGAAATCAAATTTAAGTAAATTAAAAATGCTGAAATTTTATAAAAAAATGAAAGAAAACTCTGAAGAGTGTTGATGTTGAAATTTAGACACGATTTTTGCGGATTGTGTTTATTGCATCTCTCAAATACTCAAATTGATTCATTGCCATGTCTCTTAAAGTGACGATATCTATACGCAGGTCGCGGATGCCATACTGCATGGTTTGCATCTCAGCTCGGAGACTTTGTAATGTAAGCTCAGGATTGTTTGTAGTAGGTGTAGATTTCTCAGTAGGTTTAAGTTTCTCTTTTTTGGGCTTCTCAACTTCTATCATATAATCCAAATCATAGTAATTTGAGGGGGTCTTTGGATCTATTTCAACTTCGGACCAAGCATCTCCCGGTTCATAAATTGGCTCATCTAGATCATAAAGCCAGTTGTGTTTACTATTGTAGATGTTTAGAATTGGCAGAATTTTTGACCAATAAGAATTGTTGAATTCAGTTCAGAATGTCCTATCAGATGTTGGGACATTATCAAACAGAGTATAAGAACTTAATTCAGGATGTCAAACCAGATGTTGGGACATTGTGTAAATGATTTAAGTTTAGTTTTTCAGGATGTCCCAACAGATGTTGTGACATCTCAAACCTGCTACCAGAATTAATTAATGACTAACTGATCTGAGATATTTAAGGAAAGTTATCTGGAATTAATTATGGATGGACAAAAACAGAATAAGGCGCATCTGTAGGGAGTATTGTTATGAGGCTTCAGCATAATCAGAAGAACTAAATCACCTAGAATCTAGGAAGTAACAAACCCTAATTCAAGGTGGAAGCTGCATGCGTTTTAGGACTGGATTAACCTACAGAAAGCCCAAAATACAAACACCTATTTAATCAACAGAAACTCACAGAATTGAGTACGAATTTCATAAGACAAAATAGGGTGTTGTGTGTTTTATAGCAGGTTGTTTTCATTGTACCACTTTATGAGCTTTTAAGCAAAAGTGTATTTGTGACTTGATTGAAACTGTGAAGTAAGATCAAGCTGTTTTGTTTGAAGGATGACTTCAATTTCATTAAACTTGTAAACAAGATCACTGTGTGATTGAGGGGGAGTGAGTTGGTACTCATATCTAAGTTGTGTCTTAGGTAGAAATTGCATTGGGTAGATATTAAGTGAAAGATTAAACTGGGTGGTTTAAGTCTAGAATTAATATTACTTATAGTGGACTTCCTCCTGGCTTGGTAGCCTCCAGATGTAAGTGTGGTTATACACTGAACTGGGTTAACAAACTACTGTGTTGTTTAATTTTCTTGCACATTAAGTTTTGGTTAAATCTGTCAAGTGTTGGAACATCTCATAGGACATCTCATACCTGATCACAGAATTTCAACTATACACACTCGTGCGCTCATGGTTAGGTAGCATTAAATGTGGCACAACTACACCATTGATCAGAAGCTTAAAATGGTCAGGACCTCGGTCATAAAGCATCTTCCTCTCAAAACAGAATGTGATAATCATGGGCCTAAACTCTCCAAGTGGTTTAATGTTAGCAAGGCAGGTTCTAAATTCCATCGCATCAAGAATCTTGGTAGCTAGTCCACCTATCATGATTTGACGGTGTTCACTCTAAATAATTTTGCAAGTTCGCAAACATGAAAGTCACCGCATTAACCTCTCAGGAGGTGAAAGCACAGAACATAATGAATAATTCCTCTCTCGAAACAGTGTTATTGCTCTCGGCTTTTTCGAACAATGAATATGCTAGGATCATATGGAAGTATCTAATAGCTGGGTTATGAATCTCAGTGGACAACATATGGTATAAATCATGATCAGGTCGTCCTGAGATACTACTCCAAAAACGGTCTAACTCACCATGTGCAAGCAAATCCTCTTGTGGCTCCGAGAAAAAGGAAGGGCCATCTGGAAACTCTAGAAGGTTAGCTATCTTATGAATGTTAAACTCACAGGGGTATCCAAAAATTCTAAACGTTATTTTTCCTCTGGTTAAGCCTTTTCCACAGTTTGGGTTATAAACTAATGAACTTAGGAATTCTAAGGTTAGTTCATAGTAAGTTATATGTTTCCTAAGTGCAAATCCTCCCAGCCTAGCTGGCTAAACAGGTAGTTAATCCTGGCACCTATGCCTAAAGCTTTCATGGTAGGTACATGAAAAAATTTGGCCAGGGACATAGGTCATAGGGCTAAAGCTTCATAACGGTGCCTCTGGATACTATCTCTAAATTCCACATTCATATTGGTAGAAAAACTTTAAAAATCCTGGAATCACACAATAAAACAAATCAACACAAAAATCAGTGAGTTTAAAGCATTTAAAAGTAAAAAAATAATGAAAATTTTAAACGAAAATTTTTAAAAATTAAATCGCGGGTTGCCTCCCACTAAGCGCTTCATTTAATGTCTAGGCTTGACATAACTTAAGGGAAACTAATCTTAGGTTTCTGATGGCAATTCTGTCAATTTCAAACCCATTGAAAATTCTTTGTCTTCTACGCAATTATAATGTGTAAGGCGTAGCCCAATTACTATAAATGATGCTCTAGACCTACCCTTAATTTCAATAGCGCCACTAGTTAAAACTTTAGTTATTTCGAAAGGACCGGACCATCTAGATCGTAATTTTCCCGGAAACAACCTAAGTCTAGAGTTGAATAAAAGAACAATGTCTCCCATACTGAATTCTTTCCTAGAGATTCGCTTGTCATGCCATTTCTTGGTTCTCTCCTTATATATGTGGGAATTCTCGTAAGCATCTAGTCTTAGTTCTTCCAATTCATGTAAGTCTAGAATACATTTCTCACATGCGTTAGTGTAGTTAAAGTTTAGGTTTTTAATTTCCCAATAGGCCTTATGCTCTAATTTTACTGGCAAGTGGCAAGATTTTCCGTAGACTAATTTGAACGGTGTGGTTCCGATGGATGTCTTAAAAGTTGTTATGTAGGCCCATAAAGCTTCAGATAATTTAATAGACCAATCTTTCCTTGATGTAGCTACAATTTTCTCCAGAATTTATTTTATTTCTCTATTTGAAACTTCTACTTGTCCACTAGTTTGCGGATGGTAAGGTGTAGCTACTCGGTGTCTTACTCCATATTTTAATAAGAGTTTATAAAATATTCTAGATATGAAATAAGAGCCTCCGTCACTTATGACGAGTCTTGGTACACCGAATCTTGGGAAGATAATGTTCTTGAAAAGCTTTATGACTACTCTAGTGTCGTTTGTTGGAGAAGTTATAGCTTATATCCATTTTGAAATATAATCAACAACTACGAGTATGAATTTATTTCCAAAAGAAGATGGAAATGGTCCCATAAAATCAATTCCCCAAACATCGAAAACTTCCACTTCAAGAATGCCTTTTTGGGGAATCTCACCGTGCCTCGAGATGTTACCAGTGCGTTGGCATTAGTCGTAATTTAGAATGGCGAGGTGAACATCTTTCCATAGAGTCGGCCAAAATAGGCCTGATTGAAGGATCTTCGCACAAGTCTTCAAAGTGCTTACATGTCCACCGTAAGGAGCGGAGTGGCAATCATAATTATGTTTCCCATTTCTTCATCTGGGACACATCGACGGTAAATACTATCGGGTCCTCGCTTGAAAAGTAACGGTTCATCCCAGTAATACTGTTTTAAATCATGGAAGAATTTCTTCTTTTGCTGATAGGTAAGATCTGGTGGAAGTACCCCGACAACAAAATAGTTGACTATGTCGGCGTACCCTGGCAAAACGGTTTGCGCACAAATTTATTCCACTGTTTCTTCTTGGATTTGTTCGTCTAAAGAATATATCTCATGTTCTAATTGGGCTATAAGAAATTCATCAGGGAAATCATCGTTAATTGGTATCGGGTCAGATTTTATTCCTTCCATACGTGATAAGTGGTCTGCTACTACGATGTCGGTCCCTTTCATATCCTTAATTTCTAAATCAAACTCTTGTAGCAATAAGAGCCACCTTAGTAACCTAGACTTTAAATCCTTTTTACTTAGAAGGTATTTGATGGTTGCGTGATTAGTATAGATGATGAATTTAGCTCCTACAAGGTAAGAACGAAATTTATCAAGTACGAACACTACGACTAAGAGTTCTTTTTCTGTTGTGGCGTAATTCATCTGAGCAGGATTTAAGGTTCTACTTGCGTAATATATAACTTGGAGTTTCTTATCTTTTCTTTGGCCTAAGACTGTGCCACTAGCAAAATCACTCGCATTGCACATAATCTCGAATGGTAGCCTCCAATCAGGTGGTTGCATGATGGGTGCAATGATAAGAGCTGTTTTTAGGGTTTCAAATGCTTTTAAACAACCTTTGTCAAAGATAAAATCAACATCTTTCATTAATAAACCTGTCAATGGCTTAGTGATTTTAGAGAAGTCCTTGATGAATCATCGGTAAAAACCAGCGTGTCCTAGGAAACTCCTTACATCTTTCACGGTTTTAGGAGGTTGAAGGTCTTTTATCACTTCTATCTTTGCTTTATGTACCTCGATGCCTCTTTTGGATATCACATGTCCTAAGACAATCCCTTGTCTGACCATAAAGTGGCACTTCTCCCAATTTAGCACAAGATTCACTTTTACGCATCTCTCGAGTACCATTTCTAAGTTAGATAGACATCCTTCAAAACTTAGGCCGCATAGGGAAAAATCATCCATAAACACTTCCATGATGTCATCTATGAAATCAACAAAGATTACCATCATTCATCTTTGAAATGTTGCTGGAGCGTTACATAAACTGAATGGCATACATCGGTAAGCAAATGTTCCGTAGGGGCATGTGAATGTTGTCTTTTCTTGGTCATCAGGGTGGATAGGAATTTGGAAAAATCCTGAGTAACCATCCAGGTAGCAAAACTAAGAATGTTTGGCTAGTCTTTCTAACATTTGATCGATGAAGGGCAAAGGAAAATGATCTTTCTGGGTAGCTTTGTTCAATTTTCGATAATCGCTACACATTCTACTCCCGGTTACTACTCTTTGTGTTATAGACTCGCCTTTGGAATTTTTAGTGACTGTAATGCCTCCCTTCTTTGGTACAATATGTACTGGGCTGACCCTTGACTGTCGGAAATTGGATATATAATTCTTGCATCTAACAACTTCTTTACTTTGTCCCTGACTACAGTACTTAGAATTGGATCAATCCTTCTCTAGGGCTCTTTAGAGGTCTTACAATCTTCCTTTAGCATAATGCGATGCATGCATATTAAAGGACTTATTCCTTTTAGATCAGATATATTATAGCCTAACACGGTTGGGTATTTTCTTAGAACGTCTAAGCGTTTTTTGATTTCGAGATGTCCTAAATCTACATTTACTATAATTGGTCTTCTAAGTTCTGAATTAAGGAATTCGTATCTAAGGTTATTAGGTAATGTCTTAAGTTCAATATCAGGGTTTTTCAGGCATGGCATTTGATCAGGTGTAAGAGTTAATCCTTCAATTTGGTTTTTGTCCTGATGAGGTTCTTTTGAGGTATCTTCTTGGAAGATCTCGGGAGATGGGATTTTCATTATATCGAAGTAGGTAATTTCTTCTTTTTCCATTTCTCGTCTACATTCGTCAATGACGTCAATGAAATAACATGTATCGTCTATGGCTGGAGCTTGGAGAAATTGGGTTAGAATAAATTCGACTTTCTCTT
Organism: Lathyrus aphaca; assembly: GCA_963966055.1. Lineage (NCBI taxonomy): Eukaryota > Viridiplantae > Streptophyta > Magnoliopsida > Fabales > Fabaceae > Lathyrus > Lathyrus aphaca. The sequence goes on from OZ014519.1 coordinate 599,575,380, forward strand.
CTCCTACTTCGAATGTCAGCATGCCTTTCTTTACATCAATTATAGCTCCTACAGTAACCAAGAACGGTCTTCCTAGTATAATATGGGTCGTATCATCTTCCTTGATGTCCATGATTATGAAATCATTTAGGATGTAGAACTGACATATTCGTACGAGAATGTTTTCTTGAATTCCTACTGGGAATTTAACTGAACGATCGACTAGTTGAACTGACATCTTTGTTGGTCTTAGTTGTCCCATATCCAGTTTCTTGCAAATGGATAGCGGCATAACACTTATACCTGCTCCTAAATCACATAGGACTTTGTCTATGACAAACTTTCCTATTACACAAGGAATAGAGAAACTTTCAGGGTCCTTCAGTTTATGAGGCATGTTATTTTGAATGATTGCGCTACACTCAGCAGTAAGTGTAACTGTTTCATTCTCCTCGATTTTATTTTTGTTAGATAAGATTTCTTTTAGGAATTTAGCGTATGAGGGCATCTGAGTAATAACTTATGTGAAAGGTATGGTAATGTTTAACTATTTCAGAAACTCTACGAATTTCTTGAACTGTCCCATTGTTTTAGAATTTGTTAACCGTTAGGGGTACGGAATCGGCGGTTTATATGGTGGCGGAGGTACATAAGGTTTTTCCTTTTCCTCAACCTCTTGTTCGTTGGTTTCCTTTTCTTATGGTTTATCATTTTTCTCAGTTGATTTCTCAGGTTATTGGTACATGGTTGGGTTTTCGGTTCTAGGATCGATAGGTCCGTCCAACTCTTTTCTATTCTTTAGTATGACTGCATTCGCATGCCCCTTAGGTTTTGGTTATGGTTGTCCAGGAAAAGTTCCAGCTAGGGCAGTAGTGGATGCTTGTTGTTGGGCTACTTGAGATATTTGGGTTTCTAACATCTTGTTATGAGTAGCTAAAACATCTACCTTTGTCACCAATTACTTTATTTGTTCACTAGTATGGATGTTTTGATTTAGGAAATCCTTGTTTGTTTGAGCCTGAGCAGCAGTGAAGTTTTCCATCATCAGTTCGAGGTTTGATTTCCTATGAACATTTAGATTGGGTGCAGCAAGGTGCTTGATTAGACGCATACAAGGTGTTATTATTCTTGTAAGAGAAATTTGGGTGATTTTTCCATCTTGGGTTGTAAGTATTAGAATAAGGGTTTCCTTGAGCATAGTTCACCTTATCTGTGGCTAGTCCTACAAGTAATTAACATTTGGGTGATGTGTGTCCTAGGATTCCACAAATCTCGTAATTTGGAGTTACGACAGCCACGGTGGTTGGTGGTGTTATGGTCAAGTTATCGATTTTCTGAACTATGGCATCCATATTGGCATTTACGTGATCGAAACTGCTCACTTCATACATTCCTCCTTTAGTCTAGTTCTTCTCTACATGTGTTCTTTCTCCTCCCCTTTAGAAATGGTTCTGAGCCATGTTTTCAATGAGGTTATAGGCTTCTTCATAATGTTTATCCATAAGAGTGCTGCCCGCGGCAGCGTCTATTGTCATCCTAGTGTTGTATAGAAGTCCATTATAGAAGGTTATGATAGTTATCCAATTTTCAAACCCATGGTGTGGACATAATATTAACAGGTCCTTGTACCTTTCCCACGCTTCGTAAAGTGATTCGGCATCTTTTTGTCAAAATGTGTTAATTTGAGCTCTCAACATAGTAGTCTTGCTTGGCGGCAAATAACGAGATAAGAAAACTTTCTTCAGTTCTGCCCATGTTGTGACAGAGTTGGCCGGTTATGATTGTAACCAAACCCAAGCTCTATCTCTTAAAGAGAATGGAAAGAGTCTTAGTCTAATTGCATCTTGGGTTACACCATTTGCTTTCACTGTATCTGCGCATTATACGAACTTCGTCAGATGTTCATTTGGATCATCCGTCGGGTTTCCAGAAAATTGGTTCTGCTGTATAGCTTGTAGCAGTGAAGGTTTGATTTCAAAATCGTTTCGGGTTATGGCTGGTGCGGCAATACTATTATGCGGTTCTTGTTGGTTTGGAGTCGCATAAGACTTGAGTGAACACGGTGCTCCATTTTCGGCCATGTTTGGTTCTTCAACTGGTTCTGATATAATAATTACAAGAATAAGGGTTTTGTTGGGTTTGGTTCGACATCTCGAACTTATGAAACGTTCTACTTCCTCGATCAGGGGTTCTATGTCTTCGCCTCGGGAGCGAGTATTGGGAATACAATCAACAAAGGATAGCTAAATTTGTTGCCTTAGTCTAGACAGCGCAACAACTTAATGCACTATTGACTAAATCTAAGTCCCCGGCAACGGCGCCAAAAACTTGGCGACGACTTTCTGAGTCTGACGGTTACTAACTGCAAGTGCACAGTCTATCACGTAGTAATAAAAGATATCTAACCCACAAAGACTCGATAATCAACCTAGTGTTGTCGGGTGTTACTATGTTTAGCTAAGGCCAGTGATGTTTTAAGTTTTAAGGAAAAATGAAGAATTACTTAATTTAAATTAATGGTAATGATATTGGTATGTAATTGATTCGCCTTCGCGAATTAAATAGACGGGCGTCCCACAGGTGGATTATGCATAATGGCTTTTTCTTGCTCTTTTCCTTCTGTTTTTCCCTCGTTTCTTGTCCAATAAGCTTCCTTTTACACTTTTGCCTCCAAAAGTCATGTTTGATCAAATATCTACAAAACAAACAATATTCTCGCGTAATATCGTCCAAAATACGTAAATTAACATGTTAAACAATCGGAAACCGCATTAATTAATTGATACAAATTCGAGTTATCAGACTGAAACGAGGATACAGGCGGCCTTAGAGGCTGCAGGAAATGATATGGACGTTGAGGCCATTACGAAATTTGTTGAAGAAAATCTTGTGAAGGATTTCGACCAAGGGCCTTCAGATAAGGCTCAAGAAGGTTCAGACCAAAGGCTTAATGTAATCTATGATAACGAGCCTTTGGGATTTGAAAAGGAACCTTTGTCAGAGAGCACTAAAATGTTGGCTCAGGATCCTCTAGAAGAGATTGACCTGGGTGAAGGGGAGTTGAAAAGGCTTACTTACATCAGTTCCAACTTTGACCCAGAACTCAAGGTCAAAGTGGTCCACTCGCTGAAGGAATTTAAAGATTATTTCGCTTAGGACTATAATGAAATGTCTGGTTTAAAAATAGAGCTTGTCAAACATAAGCTACCAATCAAGCCTGGGAAGAAGCCTGTCAAGCAAAATCCAAGACGGTTCGCCCCAGCAATCCTTACTAAAATTAAAGAGGAAATTGAGAGGTTGCTTTGATGCAAGTTCATTCGAACAACTAGGTACGTCGAATGGTTAGCGAATATCGTAGCAGTAATTAAAAAGAATGGCTCTTTAAGGGTGTGCATAGACTTCAGAGATCTAAATTCAGCAACCCCTAAAGATGAGTATTCAATGCCTATGGCAGAAATGCTAATTGATTCTATTGCATGATATGAGTATCTAAGTATGCTAGATGGCTACTCAGGATACAAATCAGATATTCATTGCTGAGGAAGATGTCCCTAAAACTGCTTTTCGATGCCCATGGGCCTTAGGAACCTATGAATGGGTAATAATGCCTTTTGGTTTGAAAAATGCAGGGGCAACTTACCAGAGAGCAATGAATTCAATTTTTCATGATTTCATAAATATGTTTATGCAAATTTATATTGATGACATAGTTGTAAAGTCTATCTCAGGACTTGACCACATTAGTCATCTTCGACGTTCTTTTGAAATAATGAGAAAACATGGTCTTAAAATGAATCCTCTTAAATGTACTTTTTGTGTGCAGGAAGGGGAATTTTTGGGATTTGTGGTCCACAAGAAAGGGATCAAAATCAATCAAAATAAGACTAAAGCTATCATGGAGGCTAAAGCGCCTTCGACGAAGAAGGAGCTGCAATCACTCTTAGGAAAAATCAACTTCCTAATGCGGTTCACATCAAACCTAAGTGGAAAGACGCCAACCTTCTCACCTTTGCTACGAATGGGAAAAGAAGGGTTTCAATGGGGGCAAGCTCAACAGAAGCCTTCAACAAGATCAAGGAATACTTGAGCCACCCTTCAATTCTTTCTCCACCTTATAGGAAGAAAAGTATGAGATTGTACATAGTTGCTTCAGATAGAACCTTGGGGATTATGTTAGCCCAAGAGGATGGTGATGGTGTCGAAAGAGCCATTTATTACCTTAGTAGAGTTTTAAATGATGCAGAAACTAGGTATAATATGATAGAGAAATTATGCCTATGTTTGTATTACTTTTGTATTAAATTGAAACAACATATAAAACCAGTTTATGTTTCTTCTCGTTTTGATGTTATTAAACATATGTTGTCCAAACCTATTTTTCATAGTCGAATTGGGAAATGGGCACTAGCATTAACTGAATATTCACTAACATATAAACCTTTAAAAGCTATTAAAGGACAGGTGTTTGCAGACTTTATAGTCGACCACTCTATAAATGAAAGTCCTCTGAATTATCTTGAGATTGAGCCCTGGAAGTTGTACTTCGACGGGTCTAGTCATAAAGATGGGACTGGTATAGGAGTGCTTGTTATTTCTCCTAAGAAAATTCCAAAAACACTCAAGTATAAAATTGAAGGCCATTGTTCTAACAATGAAGCTGAATACGAAGCTTTAATAGCTGAACTTGAGGTATTGTTGGAATTAGGGGCAACTCATGTCGAAGTAATGGGAGACTCTGAGTTGGTAATAAAATAAGTAACCAAAGAATACAAATGCATAAAAGAAAATTTGATTATATACTTTGTAAGAGTAAATAGGTTGCTGAAAAAATTCGAAGCAATCACCTTTCAACACATTTGTAGACTAGAAAATCAAGTTTCAAATGACTTGGCTCAAATTGCATCAGGGTACAAAATTTCAAAAGAGAAATTACAAAGTGCAATTGAGGTCAGAGGTAAAGTGGTGTCAGTAGGGTTAGCACCATCATATCTAGAAAAAACTAAGCTCGGGCATGTTGATGAAGAAAGTTTTGCAATATTGATGGTTGACAGCATAAGTGACAAGGATTGGAGGAAGCCCATAGTGGACTACTTAGAAAATCCAACAGCTTCGACAAAAAGGAAAATCAAATACCAAGCTTTAATTTATGTTCTATTGGGAAATGAGTTATTTAAAAAGATTCCTGAGGGAGTATTGCTCAAAGGCCTTAGTGAGGCTGAAGCATATTTAGCTCTTTCAACTGTTCATAGTGGGGCATGCGGAGCATACCAAGTAGGTCACAAATTGAAGTGGCTTTTATTTCGACATGGTGTGTAATGGCCCACTGTGTTAAAGGATTGCATTGAATTTGCTAGAGGATGTCAAGAATTTCAAGTACATGCTGGCATCCAACATGTGCATGCAAGTGAGTTGCACTGTATATTCAAACCTTGGCCCTTTAGAGGATGGGCTTTGGACCTGGTTGGAGAGATTGGACTAGCATCTTCAAAAAATCACAAATACATCTTGGTAGGAATTAACTATTTCTTTAAATGGGTCGAAGCTATTCCATTACCTAATGTTAATCAAGAAGATGTAATTGAGTTTATCCAAAAACATATCATTTATAGATATGACATTCCAGAAATAATTACTACAGACCAAGGGTCTGTGTTTACTGGTTGAAAGATGCAAGAATTTTCCACTGAGACAGGTTTCAAACTCTTGATATCTTCTCCTTACTATGCCCAGGCTAATGGCCAGGTCAAAGCGGTGAACAAGATAGTCATTGGTTTGATCAAGAAACGTGTGGGTAAAAATCCAAGAAATTGGCATAATACATTAGACCAAATCCTTTGGGCATGTCGAACCTCACCTAAAGAGGCAACCAATACTACCCCTTTTTGACTCACTTATGGACATGATGCAGTCTTGCCTCTTGAAATTTACCTTCAGTCCATAAGGATTCAAAGGCACCATGAGATTCCATCTGAAGTTTATTGGAATATGATGCTTGACGAGTTGCTGGATGTGGACGAAGAGAGACTTCATGCCCTAGAATTATTAGAAAGGCAGAAGAAAAGGATAGAAAAATCCTACAACAAGAAGGTTAAGGCAAAGACCTTCTCAGTTGGTGGTGTACAAAGTCATTTTGCCCATGGATCGAAAAAGTAGATGCCTAGGGAAATGGTCACCCAAATGGGAGGTTCCCTTCCAAGTTACTAAAATATTTAGTAACAATGCATATCAGGTACATGAGATTGAAGTTGATTTAAGAATCTTGAAAGTAAATAGGAAATATTTAAAAAGATATAGGTCAATGCTTCAAGAGATTCATATACGAACATAAAATTTTATTTAATAATTAAAAAGGCCATGGATGGCCTACAAGTACAGGGATTCAAAACATGGTTTAATAACTAGAAAAGAATAACTATACTATTCAGCTTCCTCCCAGGTAAGGGAGTTGAGGTAATTCATCCAATCTTCATCAGCTTCATCATCATCGGTTGGACGTTCACCCTTTGGAGGCTCCTTTTTGGGAGAATTTATTCTACCTTCCTTGGTCTTGGAGCGAGTGACCATTCCCACATGAGAAGAATGAGTTCCCTTCCTTTTGGCGTTTTTGCCTTGCTTGTGGGAGACAATACCATCCACCTTCTTCGCAGAATTATCCATGTTTGTTGTTTATGGAAAAGATGAATTCAAAATAGGGAGTTATTTATAGAGGAAGCCCAGGTGCGCTAATTGGCCAGTCAAGAGGCAGCCAAAAAGCACGTGAAGTCTTTTTTGAAAATAACACCCTAAATAAGCGTTATAGGTATAGTCGTTAAATGGTAACTTGTGCCACAATTATGCAAGGTATTAAAACTATAACATTACCACAATAACCAAAGTCAAAGCAATGTTATTTTTTTGACCCAAGTTAAAGTTGAATTCTTTGACTTAAAGGTTGTTTCGACGACCACTTGAAATTTTACTTATGCGGAAAGATAAAAGGGCAGGTCGAAGAGTAATAAAAAGCCTGAAGCATAAAGTAAAATGAGGCAGTGATGCCCAAAGATTGTCATTACATAAAAACCTCATTAAGTCCAAAATATTAATATAAAACATGAGGAAAATACAAAATCCTAAAATATTACAAGGTCACTGGGATCAGAAAAGGAGCTTTCCTTGTAGCTGAAGAAAATTATGCTTGCTAATTTGGAGGTGATTCTCACACAAAGCCTTGTCGAGTTTTTCTGGTATAAGCTACTTGTCAAGAACTTCAGTAGCATCAATAAGGTCAATGGTGTGCTTCAATTCAGCATCCAAATCAGCACTATCAAATTGACTCAGCTCAAGGTTATGCTGCTTAGCGTCAACAATTATTTTTGAAGTTCCTCAAGCTCTTTCTCCCAAACTACAATGGCTATGTTATTGGCAGCTATTTTTCTTCTCCCTCTTGGCCTTGAGATCTTCTAGCCTTTCGACTTTATTCTCAACTTCCATTGCTCGATCCCATGCATTGCCGCTCTTGACGCTAGTTGACTCACTGATTTTTTCAACCTTTGGAAGGAGTTTAAAATCATCAGACATTTGGTTCACCGGAGTAGTCAGTTCCATAAGAGCGTTGGAGATCTTGGGGTCTACTATCGAAAGATCTATTTGGTCCAGAGACTCCTTCAGAAAGATACGGGTGGTTGGATCAACATTCAAGGTTAGATGAATATCCCTTTTGAAGAATTTATATTTGATTTTTTTCAGAAGAGGACCAACAAAGTCATTTGGGGCTGAGGCCCCAGGAGCTGTCAAAGAGCTGCTTCCAGAAGATCCAAAACTCTTCCCAAGCTTCAGCTTGGCATACTCCCTGGGATTCGACCATTTCAGGGCCAACAGGCGGTCACCAGCTGCATCTACCTTTGGGGTTGAAAGCTGAGAGGAAGGAGGGAATTGAGGATTTTCCTCAGACAAGGATTGTTGAGTCTTTTCAGGCTCTTTTTCTTTATTAACCTCATCTTTGTTTTGTTGGTCATTTTCCTCGCTTTCAGCCTCTTCTTCCTCCCTTTCTTCCTCCTGCTCTGAACTATTCCCTTCAGCATCCTGAGCATCAGCTTAGGGCTCCCCATAGGCTCTAGTTCTTGATTTTTTGGATTTGAGGGGGTAGTTTCTTCAGTCTTCTCAACTTCTGCCTCTTCAACAAAAGCTGCATGTATAGCCCTAGCAGTCTGGCTTGTTTTGCCAAGATAGTCTTTGATCAAAATGTCATCACACTCACGATCAGAATCATCAGTGTGAGACTGTTGAGTAGCGGATTTAGCTTTGATCACAAGGAAAGGAACAATTGTTGTATGAGTGGGTTGGTTAATCTCACTTACAGAACTATAACCAGAGCCAAAATCAGAAGTTGGGTGATAAGTTGGCTCACCTTGGCTGTTTAAAAGAACTTTGGGCGAAGGAGTAGTAGTCAAAAGAGGTTGAGAAGTGCCTACTCTAGCCTGATAAAAGGAAAAAGGAGAGTTAGGTCGAAGCTGTAAAAAGGAGGTTAAAAGGGTAAGAGGCGAAGCTAAATACCTCATTCTCTTCACTACCTGGACTGGAGTTGGCACTCTTAGGAGGACCACTAGCAGGCTTCACCATAGGGGTGGGAAGTTCAAATTTGACACCACCTGTTGCAGGTGCCTTTTTCACAACTTTGGCCACCTTAGAGGAAGGTTGGCCAGCAGCACTAGGAGACTGTTCAGTCATCCTTTTTTTGTTGAGGGGCTGCTCCTCAGGAGATTCATCATCATTTGTTGGGGTGGCAGCACTCAAAGCCTTTTTCCCCCTTTTTTGGGGACGTCGAAGGCTTTTTGCTTGTCTGAAAAGGAGACCAAACATTAAGAGGAGAACATATGAGAAGTCGAAGGAATAAGGGTTATGAAATACCTTAGTGCATTCTTTGTTCTCAGTCTTTATTGCCACACCTTTGTTGGCAGTGTTTTTTCTGGCAAGTGCTGGAAATGACAAAGACAATTATTATGAGTTAATAATTAATTAATCAACAAGAGGTAATTAAAGACCTCAAACCTTCATATATGTCTAATTCGACATGAACGTCTTCGATCCCTATATGAAGGTGTCCTTTAAAACTGTCCAGTGTGTACTTAGTCGCAACCACTCTTTAGGCTTTCAGCTGAGACTGCTGTCGAAGGATTTTTAATGAATCCCCACAGACGAATCAGTATGGAAATGGAGGGGCAAGAGCCACTCCAAAATCAGCAATAGGCAGTCGAGGAAATTTTGGAGGAAAGAGTTGGAAAACCACCTCATAACGCTTCTCACGAGGAACATTTGAAGGGATTTTCAACTTATCCATCTTTTGCAAAAATTTCTCCTTCAAAGTGATAGCAGCCTCACGAACAGTTCGACTAAGATCATCTGGTCGATAGACAGTTTCAAAGTATTTTTGAAAAGCTTGTATCTCCTTAATGTGAGTGGACTTACTCTTCTTGACCTTCTCCTGCACGTTAACAAAAGCTAGGTCAAGCAAGGCAGAAAATCCAATGGCAGTGAGAAATTTGTCACTGTAGTATTGGCGTAATCAATCATTAAAGAGATGGGTGCGCTGGATTGTAGGTTGAAATGGACAGGGATAGGACTGCTTTTTGGGCATCCCATCTGGCGAAGATGTCATCAACGTCATATTCATCGAAGAGGTTGTTGGAAAAGATAACCTGGATTTTTTATCATAAAGACATTTGGGGAAGCTCTGGCCCAGCCCAAACTGCCTAGAAACCATGTTTGGTTGATAAGCAATAAGAATTGTGTCTGATTTCCCACCATTCAGCCTATACACAATGTATATGGGAATTAAAAAGGCTCCCAAACCGAAACAGAGTCCATGTGGAGCTTTTTTGAAGGGGAATTTGGGAAAGCCTTGGTAAACCATTTGGGGCCACATTTCCTTTCAGCGAAAGGAGCCATGAATGGTACAAAATCATCTTGATGTGCAAACATCATTATAAAGCTAGAGATGGCCCCTTTTAGGATTTCGCCTTCATCATTAGGAGTAAGCCTCGCTAGTTAGACACCTTCGGTGCTCTTGAGCCTAATCTCCACTGATTCCTCATCAACTTTCCGTTTTCTGGGAAGTACAGGTTCGAAAGTGGCATTTAGCCAGAGTTGAAGGAGCCAGAGAGGGCCAGTAAGACTCATGGAACTAGAGGTGGTTGATGGGTTCCTCAGTCGAGTTACTCCTTCACTAAGAGACTCATAGAGGCTGGCCAAAATGAGTTCACTCAAGCAAACCCCTATGTTGTTGTGGAGCTAGTTTTCCAGTGGCAGATATTTCTTCGCCACCTGTAAGGACTTGGTGCATAAGACATATCTGGATAACCAGAGAGTAAGGAAGGAAATGTGTTCCTTATTAGAAACTTCTTCATCATTGGGTTTAGAGTGATGCTTGATGAAGAGGGTATATGTTAGCCTCAACTCATTGAAACCAATAGTATCCTCAACGTCAATGGAAGGGTCATACGTTGGGTCGTCAGGTTGAAGCCCTGTAATAGCGGCTATGTCGAAGAGAGTGGGGGTAACCATCCCACAAGGAAGATGAAAAGTATAATGTGTGCAATCCCAGAAGTCCAATGAAGCTACCAGAAGGTTCAAGCAGTATGGGATATTAGTCTTTGACAGCATCAATAGATCATAGATCCCTATAGTTTTCCAGTGGTCATCCATGGTTTTTTCCAATCTAGCCAACCAAAGATCAAAATCATTGAATTGGCTTAAAGCCCTAACCAACCTAGTACCATCATAAAGGTATTTCAAGTTCAGTTGAGTGAGAGCAGTTGGGTTAGATGATGAGTCATCAACTTTAGGGAGATGTTTATGCCCTAAAGGTTGGGTTTTGCGGTAGCAAGGAAAAAACTCTTTCAGCTTCTCATCTATGTTCTTAACTGTAGCCAAAGGACTAGATAAAGCAAAAGGACAATCATTGGCAGTAAATGGGATTATTAGCGGAGATTGGTACAAACTCCTAGTTTCAGCATCTATGGGTTCCGGTGTAAACAAAGGATTTTTTAGCGTCTTTAGTTCACTGATGTTGTTGAAATGAGGTAAAGTTTGCTTGAAGGTGAAAGCTTTGGCTTTCTGAACTTTCTTATGGGAAGTTGTAGCCTTAGAAGACGCCATTGATGGAGATGAAAATGGAGTTTTTTAGGGTTCTTGGAAGAAAATAGGAACACTTTAGCAAGGAAGAGACAAAGTTCGCAAGAGTTTGGAAATGTTTCCTTGTTGTGCTAAGGGATGCATTTATAGGCGTAGGAGATGAGAAGTTGTGAAGTCCAACCACTTAATGCAGATTTGAAGTGGTGGAATACGTGGCACTTGGAATCTGACGTGTTGGAGTAGCAGTTAAGGTGAAAGACGTTTAGCGCATTGTTTCAAGGAAAAACTTATGATCAGAAAGCAACAAAAACGAATGATGGAACTTTTGGGATTTTGCCATTATGACATGTCGTCATGCGCGTGGGTGGAGAATCACAATAGTTCTTAGAATGTGGGTTAGGTGGTTCCAACCAAACTTTCGTCTGGCCAAAGCTGGCGGCGAAAATGATGAATATCAAAAAATGATATTTTCATCAAGATGGTCGAAAAGAACATTTTTGGGGGGTAATTTGTTATCCCTGAATTTCGACACTAGAAATTAATGAGATCATTTGGCTTAATAAAGATTTTTTCTCATTATGAGCTAAAAGTGAGGTGTTCGACCTTACTCATTAAAAGGATGAGAGTCGAAGGAACCTACTTAGAAATTTGGAACTTAGAGAAATTCTGAGTTAAAATAATTTTTAAGTGTTGGGATGGTTCGACCATGCTGAGATTCGATGAAAATGGCAGTTACATGAGTTGGACACGTTCAAGCTTGGAGGGAAGTTATGTAATTTTCAATTCAAGTACAGAGGCAAGTGGCACAAGATCAAGCTTCATCAACACGTTAGTAGGACAAATGTCATCATGTTAGGATAGTCTTAGGAGTAAACCGTCGAAAACAGTTACCTTGTAATGTACATAAATAGATTAGTCTAGTGTTAGAATAACTATGTGAAAATCATATTGTTGCACCCCAAAATTTGCCCTCTATTTTTTAACTCTAACCAATTTTTTTGTTTCACATTCATTTGCATCATCATCATAGCATAACATTTTTTTTTCTGTCTTAATATTAGCCGGAATAATTTCTCGGAATTTACAAACAGACTGGTCAAATTAACATTTTAACTATGCCTAAAATTAGTCGACGAAAAAATGTCAAGTTTAAGTTTGCAAATGTCGGTAACATTAATTTGCGGTTCACGTGGTTTAATTTGACATGCTAAAAATATTTTTACGACTATTTTTGGTCATATGTTGATCAGTCTGAGCAGTTTAAACGGTCATAATTTTTATTTCAAAATCCGACCAAACGCTGTATTTTTTCCGAGTCATTTATTTCACGCTGATTATTTTGACGTATTCATTTTATTTTTTCGAGCATTTTGGTGCCCGAATTTTATTTTTTTGAGTCTATTTATTTTTATATTGGGTCTAGAATAAATAAATAGGATTATTAGTTTTTTATTTTATTTTAACTAATTTAATTATTAAAACTTTATTTGTTTTTTAAATTAATATTTTATTGGGTCTAGAATAAATAAATAGGATTATTAGTTTTTTATTTTATTTTTTAACTAATTTAATTATTAAAATTTTATTTATTTTTTAAATTAATATTTTATTGGGTCTAGAATAAATAAATAGGTTAATTAGTTTTTATTTTAGTTTTAACTATTTTTATTAAACTTTATTTAATTATTTATATTAATATTTTATTGGATTCCAAAATAAATATTTAGGCCCATTTACATTAACCCTAATTGGTCTCTATATATACCTGACGTGTTATTGCTATTAAGAGGAGACCGGAGAAAGACAGAAAAGAGAGAAGAAAAACATTCCTGCAACAGCTTTACTTTTCAATTGCACTTTGATTGATACGTAATATATATATATATATATATATATATATATATATATATATATATATATATATATATATATATATATATATATATATATATATATATATATATATATATAAATTCCTATAACATTCATATGTTTTATATATACATATATATTTGTTAATATATATATATATATATATATATATATATATATATATATATATATATATATATATATATATATATATATTGTTGCTTTTGTTACACTTTGTTAATATCTTAACTAACGTTGCTTTTGTTAATATATATTTGTTGCTCTTATTTTGTTAATACATCACAGGTAACAAAGAACATAAAACGTTGTTTTATGTATACATATATAGAATTGGCTGCATATTCGTTATATATATATATATATATATATATATATATATATATATATATATATATATATATATATATATATATATATATATATATATAAAGTTTTTATTTATTTTGTTTTTACAGTTTTGTTTTAATATTGTTAATTCTAATTTTTTTATAATTATTTGATTATGTTCAGATCAGATCGTGTCGATACGCTGTTCGCACATTTTATGTGTATGAGGCGTGACACTTATGTTGATCCGATCCAATTGCGATGATCGCATTTTTTGCGTTAGCAACGTTGTTTTCGTTTTTTCCATTTTCTTTTATGTTATATATTTAGATCTGTACAGATAACTAACTACCTTGATTTTTTCTAAACCTTGACAATTCCGCCACAAACTCTAAATTTCAAACCTAAAACTTTAACCGTGTTATTTCCTTTAAACCATAAACATTTCCACAAACCTTAACAACCCTGTTATTATTTCTTATTTTTGCTCATGTCTATGTTATTCATACACTGTAATTGCTTCGCCCTTGTAATATTTTAAGTTTTAACTTGTAATATTTTCAGTTTTACTTTTCGCCATATAATTATGTAACTGCCTCAGCCATGTAATAGTGTAGGAATTTTTTAAATTTCTGCCATTTAAATTTCTGCCATTTATTTTCTGCCATTTTATTTTTCTGCCATTTAAATTCCTGCCATTGATCCTATATTAACTGCGTGGTTTAGTAACGTAGGGCGTGAAAACCTACTAAATTAATTATTTACTATTTTTCTATAACCTTTATATTTTTTTTAAATAAATAATAAATACTAACTATTTTAATAACTTTTTTTTAATTACTTACTTATAATAATAAATTCTTTTATACAATTGTAAATAAAATCTAATTGACTTTTTTTTATAATTAAATAATTATGATTCTAAAATATTGTATACAATTTATAAATAACCTACTAACTTAATAATTTAATAGTTTTCTATAATATTTAATTTGTAAATATTATTTTAATTTTAATAATTCTTTTACTTTATGTTTTGTATATTAATAATATTATTTTCTTAATTGTACTATAATAGTAATAATCATATAATGTAAATAATTAAAAGTCTTCTTAATAATCTTTAATTGTTTTTCTCTAAACTTAATTTCTTTTTTTATACTAATTCTAATAACTTCTAAAAAATCTAACCTGTCTAACTTAAACTTTTTCTTTTTAAATTAAATGTTTAATTGTTATTTCTTTAAATTATAATTACTTCATTATTATTATTATTATTATTATTATTATTATTATTGCTTATTTATTATTTTATTATATCTATTATTCTTGCTTTATAATTTATTTTTATCCTACTATTATGTATCTGCCAAAGTCTTGTAATAGCTTATAGATTTACTTTTCCGTCTTTATTTTCTTTGTAAATACTTTACTATATGGTTAGTAACCTTAGGGTGTGTATAACTTATATGTAATTAAATTGAACTTAGATAATTAATATAAGATAAATACCTGAATATAAACACTCACACACGTAAGTCGATCTTTGATCGTCATCTTGCACTTTCTAAGTTACCCCTCTCAGTTGCCTTAAACATGGCCAAGTCCCTCGAATATAGGGGTGTCTTAAGCAAAGTCCCTTCATAAAAATCATCAAGTCCCTACAGTTTAAAAGAGCAAGTCCCTTCGAGGTTGCCTACGGAATAATGATCTTGTCCCTTCGAATAAATGATGATAGTCCCTACGAATTGCTAAAGACACCCCTCAAAGTTGTTTTCTATGACCATACGATGACCCTACGCTTGTCCCTTAACACATCCAAGGTAATGACTACCTATTCCTTAATAATAGGGATAGTCTTACCATTGAAAGAACATTCAAGAACATTAAAGATTTAACATAGGGTAGGTTCCTCTTAAGTACTTGCTCACTTATTCAAAAATACTTCATTACACTTCACATTTTAAACAATTTTCAAAACAAAGTCTTTATATATATCCGTACAAGGATCATTATAAAGTACTTAAGAAATTTTTTAATCATACACTACATTTTCTCAAAACAGTTTAAAGTGAGCTAAGTAACTAAGAGCCCATGGATAACCATGGATATAAAGGGTGCTAACACCTTCCCTTTGTATAACCTACCCCCCGAACTCAAAATCTTTTTAAGGTCTTTCCTGTTCTTTTATGCCCTTTCCTTTTGGATAAAATAAAAGTCGGTGGCGACTCTTGCTATCCGCAACATTTAACTAAAGTCTGTTCTCCCACCGTGTCACACATATGTACTAGTAACTTTGTATACTCAAAGTATTCGCGTGTAGAGAAAAGAGTGCTGTGAGAATGTACGTGATTGAAACACCACCAATTTATCTTTAAATGTCAAATTATCTTCAAGTTATTTATCTTTGAAGCCATTTAAACTTTCAAGTCTTTTATGTTAAAGCATTTATCTTTCAAAGTCATTTACCTTTTCAATCACTTATACTGCATTTCCTTTACGATTCTCGCCTCTAATTTTCTGGCATTTTAACATTTTTGCCCTGCATTTATCTTTCATTTATATTTTCCGTCATTTAAGTTTCCTTGCCTTGCCTTTAATTTCCATTTACCTTCAAGTCTTGACTTTACTTTTCATTTAAGTCTTCAAGCCTTGCTCCTTTATTTTCTTTTACTTTGAAAGTTATTGCTTTTACTTCATTCCTTTTATTTTTAAACACCTTCTGAATCCTGTTGAAGGATTCAATACTTTTTTCCCAAAACATTACAAACCAAATCAACCTTTTTAGTACATGTCCTAGGATCAATCTGGTCGATCCTGCGAGGAACTGAGGGTATTTTGGTATCTTCAGAGGACCAACGGTTGTTTACCAATTTTGGGGGTAAACAGAAGGATGTCAAACCTAGACTATTAAGATGGATCTTATTACTATAAGAATTTGATTTAGAGACTAAAAATGAGAAAGGGACTGAAAACATAGTAGCAGACCACTTATCACGAATGAAAGGTATTAAACTAGACGAAATGCCTATCAATGACGATTTCCCTAATGAATGTCTATTAGCCCAAATAGAAAGTGAAATATCTTCCTTAAATCTAGACGAGCCAAAACAAGAAGAAATAGTGGAAAAGATCTATACACATGCAACCCTGTCATGGTATGCTGACATAGTCAACTACTTAGCCGTTGAAATACTTCCACCTTATCTAACATATCAACAATAGAAGAAATTCTTTTACAATCTAAATAGTATTACTGGGATGAACCTTTGCTTTTTAAGCAAGGAGCCGATGGTATCTTCCATTGATGTGTCCCTGAAGACGAAATAGAAAACATCATCTTTCAATGTTACTCTGCTCCATATGGTGGATATGCAAGTACTTCGAAGACTTGCACTAAGATCCTGCAATCTGGCCTCTTTTGACCCAATATTTGGAAAGATGTCCACGTCGCTATATTAAACTACGACTGGTGCCAACACACTGGCAACATATATAGACGCGATGAGATGCCCGAAAAAGGCATTTTGGAATTTGAAGTCTTTGATGTATGGGGGATTGATTTCATGGGACCGTTCCCATCTTCTCTTGGAAATAAGTATATACTCGTTGTTGTCGATTAAGTTTCAAAATGGATTGAGGTTATAGCCTCTCCGAAAAATGATACACTACTAGTTATAAAGCTTTTCAAAAATGTGATCTTCCCTAGATTCGGTGTGCCAAGACTTGTCATAAGTGACGAAGGCTCCCATTTCATATAAAAAATCTTCGAAAACTATTATTAAAGTATGGATAAGACACTGTGTAGCAACATCATACCATCCATAAACTAGTGGACAAGTCGAAATCTATAATAGAGAGATCAAACAAATTTTAGAAAATACCGTCGCTACATCTAGGAAGGATTGGTCAACCAAATTACACAAAGCTTTATGGGCTTACAGAACAGCTTTCAAAACACCCATCAGAACCACGCCTTTCAAATTAGTTTACAGAAAATCCTTCCACATGCCGGTAGAAATAGAGCATAAAGCCTATTGGACGATCAAAACCCTTAACTTCAATTATACCGACACAGGCGAAAAAACGTACCTTAGACTTGCATGAATTAGAATAACTAAGATTGGACGCTTATGAAAATGCTCGCATATACAAGTAAAGAACCAAAAGATGGCATGATAAGCACATATCTAGGAAAGAATTTAGTGTGGGAGACGTTGTACTCCTATTCAACTCGAGACATAGGTTATTCCCAGGAAAATTACGATCTAGATGGTCAAGTCCTTTCGAAGTGAAGTCTTGTTAAGTGGCATAGTTAAAATAAAAAGTAAATCTAGTGCACCATTTTTAGTAAATGGTCAACGTTTAAAACATTATCACTGCGTAGAAAATAGAGATTTTTCGACGGGTCTAAAACTGGCAAAAATGCCTACAGAAACCTTAAGTTGACCTTTCCTTTAAACTATGTCGAGTCCCGACCTAAAATGAAGCGCTACGTGGGAGTGATAACTCAAATTTGTATCGATTATTTAGTATAGTTTTCGATCATATAAGTTATTAATTTCTTTGTTTCGAACGATATTACGCGAGAATTGCGTTTATTTTACAGGTATTCAGTTACACTTGACTTGTGGAAGCAAATAAATAAAATGAGACAAAAACAAGACTTGTTGCACAAGAAATGAGGAAAAAGTGCAGAAGAAATTATGTTTCTGGTGACGACCATCCCATATCCCAGACGATCGTCCCAAGCCCAAGTTGATCGTCACAAGCTTATTTCCAGAAACCTAAATACGCATCAGTTCAGTCAAAACTTAAGATATTCATTGCGTGTTCTTCTCATTTAGTAGATAAATTTCCTCAACCCTACTCAATCTCAGTCCAATTCATGAAGTCAAGGCCCAAGAAATTTCATTCCGTGAAATTCTCAACAAACTCAAGTTGTAGAAGCTATAAATAGCAGCTTCAACCAATTGCAAAGGGAGCTTTGTTTTTACACCAAATTTCTGCCAAATTCTCGTTCGAAGTTCAGAGCTTATTTTATTTTCAGTATTGCTTTTACTTTTCCATTACCAAACCAAAGTGATAACCTCCATCATTAGGAAGTTATCACTATTTAATTCTTTCTAGCCACTGCATATTCGTTTTAGTTTAAGTTTCTGCAAGATCGGTTGATCAAGAATATTTCAACCAGGTTTCTATATTTTAATGTTTTACCATTTAATTATCATGCCATTTATTTTTATGCAATTCTTTTTCTACCTTTCTTCGCATTTATTTGATATGTATGGCTAAATCGTTAATCGGTATGTGATTGTCTAACCGAAATGAATTCAATAGAACTAGGCTAAGACTTTAAATTAAGTTACTTTTTGGTTTCAATTTCTTAATATAAATAAATTTTGTTACGAGAGTAAGAAAGTATAAAAGGTTAGGATTAAGACCACGGGAGTGTGAAATTGTAACCGGGTAGCTGAAATCGAGCATTGTTTTAAATACAACGGAAGCGTTTTAAAACCAATTAGAACCTCTAGATTTCTAAAAAGTATTTCTAACTTGAATTAACACAGCGAGAGCGCTCAATTGAACATAGGATTATAGTAACAGGTAAGACCACGAGAGTGTGAGTTAATGACTTTTAAACTGACAGTTTCTCCGGAATGATAACTTAACAAACCTTAATAAGTCGACATGTTGTAACCCAAAATTTTCCCTTACATATTCAATATAATGTGTCTCAATAGGTCTCCTAATGATCACAAGATTCTCAATTGCTCAAAGGAATTCCAAGTTTCATCAAACTAAGCTTCCTCCTAAGCAACAGATCTTAAACTAGGGTTTTGAGTTATCAAAGCAAATTGCACTTTCAAAGCCTCATGTGGACTTCATGGTATCCCACATACTTCAAAGGATCCTCATTTCAAGTTTCAAGGCTTTCCCTACAAGTTTGGTCAGTCAGATGCTTAGATGATCCAAAAATCAGTTAACTTGGTCAAAAAGTCAATTGTGGTCAACATACAGTCAAACTTCAAGATTTTTGGTCAACATCAAGATTATGAAGTAAGATTTATCATTTGATCAAGGGTTGATCATGATTCATCAAGGGAACCTGAGAATCACCAAGAATCAGGAGTTACTAAATTAGATTTTATGCAGGAAAAGTCAATTGTACTTTGACCAACCATAACTTTCACATGTGTAACATGGTGGGAGAACTAACTTTCTATAAATGTTGCGGATAGCAAGAGTCTCCACCGACTTTCATTTTATCCAAGTGGAAAGGACATAAAAGAACAGGAAAGACCTATTTTTAAAAGACTTGAGTTCGTGGGGTAGGTTATATAAAGGGAAGGTGTTAACACCCTTTATATCAATGGTTATCCATGGGCTCTTAGTTACTTAGCTCACTTAAATGTTTTTTGAAAAGTGTAGTGTGTGATTAGAAATTTTCTAAGTACTTTGTAATGATCCTCGTATAGATGTATACAAAGCCTTGTTTGAAAATATTTGAAAATATTGTGAGGTGTGGAAAGTATTTTTGAAGAGTGAACAAGTAACTATGAGGTACCTACCCTAGACCAAGTCATTCATGTTCTTATATGTCCTTTCAAGGGTAAGACTATCCCTATTATTAAGGAATAGGTAGTCATTACCTTAGATTTGTTAAGGGACGAGCGCAGGGTCATCGTATGGTCAATGAAGGTAACTTAAGGGGTGTCGTTAGCAATTCGTAGGGACTATCATCATTTAATCGAAGGGACAAGAACATTATTCCGTAGGCAACCTCGAAGGGACTTGATATTTTTTAAATCTGTAGGGACTTGATGATTTATATGTGAAAGGACTTTGCTTAAGACACCCTATATTCGAGGGGCTTGACCATTTAAAGAAGGCAACCAAGAGGGATACCCTAGGAAGTGCAGACGGCGATCTTAGATCGACTTACGTGTGTGAATGATTTATTTCAGATATTTATCTTATTTAATTAATTATCTAAGTCCATATTAGTTACAATTAGGTTATCACTCCCTATTTACTAACCACGCATTTAAATAATGATAATTAAAAGGACGGAAAAGTAAATCTAAACTATTACAAGGCTTTGGACAATTAATTAATAATCGAAAGAAATAAATTATAATATAAATAACAAGATAACCAGAATTAAAGCAATAATAATTAAAATAAAAGAAACTAAATAAATTAAAATTTAAAATTTAAAATTAGCTTAAAAAGAAAAGGTTAAGTTTAAGTTAAGAAAATTAGGTTAAAGTCTAAAGTTAGAGAAATTAGGGTTAGTTAACAAAATTAGGGTTTTTAGAATAAAAATTAGGTTGAAGATTTTAATTTAAAAAAATAGAGTGATACATAAGTTTATTAAGGAAAATATGGATTAATTATATACAAGATTATTATTAACAAAATAATTAGAATTTCTGATTAATACTATAAAAGGTTTTAACTTGGTTTTTATTTACAAAATACATAAATAATGGAAATTATATACAAATTAAAAAAATAAATATTTATGAATTAATTGATTTTTAAAAAAATAACTAATGAATTAATTAAATTTTGAAAACATAGAAAAGAAATTATTTGGTTTATTTAGAAAGATTATGATTTTATTAAATTAATTAAAACCTATTAACTAAGTTAATAATAATAATAATAATAATAATAATAATAATAATAATAATAATAATAATAATAATAATAATAATCATAATAATAATTAGTAACTAACTAAAATCATGAAAATAGAAAGAAAAAAAGCATACCTGAAGGAGCCTGGGGTCGAACCCAGGTTTCCCACTTCCCAACAACAACTCTCAGCCAACTGGGCTAGGCGTGCATGATTTCCATTAACCAGCCTTAATAAAATAAATATTAAGTTTCATGAATAACAAATGAATTAAAAAAAATTTGCTTGCACCAGGATTCGATCCCTTCACCTTGTGCATACCAAGCCTATTCTCTTGCCATCAAGCCACATGGGGCGTGTCTGCCAAAGTAACAACAAAATATGATAATATAGAAAGTTTGCTAAATGACTGGAAAAAATTGAAAAAAAGAGGGATCTCACCCAGAATCGAACTCAGGACCTAGCAATACATAAGCATGTTTCCAACCATAAGGCTAACGCGCACGTTATGAAATACATATGAAACATAAATAATAAAAAAACAAATGAATTTTTGAATTCTTGGATTCGCGCTAGTCTTCATCATCTTCTTCAATTTACCTGCGAATTTAGTTATGCCTTTTCCTGCAAATTTACATGCGAACCTGGTTTCATAGGATTTCCTAGCTTTGTACAAAGACCATCAAACCTGTAAAAATTCATTAAATTGAGGGCACCATTGCACTCCCCACAACAAGGCCAGTTTATTTACATGTTTAGAATTCATTTAAATTTGGATTTTTAGAAAGCCCCAAACTTAGAGCAAGAACCCTAACAATGGCGTTTGAAGAATAAGGACACGGTTCTTCAATCTAATGGTCCAGAAACGTTCCTTGCACTATCACAAACATCAAACAAGCATCAAATATAATTTAAAACATTCATATATACGAAATCAAAAAAGTCATATTCAAGAGCAAAGGATGATTCAGTAAGATGATTATATGACATTTTGGATGATGAGAATGCTTGGGATACGTTCAATGAACATCAAAGAGTTTATTGCAACCTTTGGAATGGCTTGAAACAACCTCAAAAGTCAAAACCGAATGTGACTTTTTTGATGAAATTTTGAGATTGCTTTATTGTTCTTGGCTGCAAAAATTCGTATCCTAGTGTTTTGGTTATGTTATGCACTTATAGTAGAACCAAATTAGGTCATAAAGTTGATGGACTATGTGGGCTTTTTGATAACTTGAGTGTGAAGAAAGATCAACCATAATTGTGATAAAAAAATCAAATCTTTTCATACTCTTAAGGCCTTACATGAAATTGGAGAGCATCCAATCAACTTAAATGATGTTTATGAGATTCTAGAAGAAGGATCAAATCAAATATTTGAATTTTTATATCTTATTTTGATTTAAAATGAATTTTAATGAATAAAATCCAAATAAATGATAAATAAATTATAAAAATCAGAAATAATTTTAATTGGGCCGTGCTTGATGTTATTGTTATGATTGGAAAAAATTGGATTTAAGACCTTATTTTCTTCATACACCCCTTGAAAATCTCCCAATTTTGACAAGGCATAAATCCATCAATTTTAAGGCTATGAAGGTGTTCTTGGACATTTTGGAAAGCTTAAAGAGTCCTCTAACAAACCTCTTTGGTCTCATCTCCATATATTTTACCATTTTAAAATTATGCTCTTTGGAAAAAGTTGACTTTTTGTTGACTTTTGAAATGACCTGTAATGTTTTAGCTCATACCTTCCAAATGAAGCATTTTTAGGCTTGGCTTGTGAGACACAAAGTTGTAGAGAATCCAATTTCCTTCAAAATGAGATTTGGATGGGAAATTTTTGATGAAGCATGTGAAAGTTATGGCTGGTCAAAGTTCAGTTGACGTTTCCTAGGAAACCCTAATTTAGAAACTTCCCGATTCTTTATGATCTGAGACTTCCTTGGTGAATCATGAAGTTTGACTTTAATTTGGCAAAAAATCTTGAAGTTTGACTTTAATTTGACCACAATTGACCTCAGTTTGACTTTTTAACCACTTTGACTGATTTTTGCATATCTGATCATCTGACTGATCAAACTTATTGGGAAAGCCTTGCAACTTGACATGGGGATTCTTGAATACATGTGGGATGTTATGAAGCTCACTTGAGGCCTTGGAAATCCATTTAGCTCAGATAAACTCAAAACCCTAGTTGTGGATCCATTGTTTAGGAGGATGCTTTGTCTGAGATAACTCTCAAACTTTCTGACCAATTGTGAACATTGTGAACCTCGAGAGAACTCTAGGGACATATTTCTTTGATTGTGGAAGGGAAATTTTTTGGGTACAACAACTGCCCCTGTTCAATTTTCTGAAATCTGAAGAGTTATATTGATATGTACGCCATTCGTGACTTGAATGTTGAAGAGGATTGAACACAAAAGCCCAAAAATTTGCACTCGCCGGTGCGTAGAATGATACTGTTGGTTGGTTGTATTGCTTGAATGGGCTTAAAGATGCCATTCGGAGAAAAATTCTTCAGATATATTTCTTTGATAGGAAAGCAATCCAAAAGATGAAGATCTAGCTTTTGGGTGGATAAACAACGGCCCAAGGTAATGATATGGCTTTTGAGAAGAGAATCAACGTCCCAAAATAGCCTTTGGGAAGATAAACAACGTCCCAAGATAAAGGGATATCCTTCGGGTAGATAAACGACGGCCCAAGGTAACAATATGGCTTTCGGGAAGATAGACGACGTCCCAAGATAATGAGATAACCTTTGGGTAGATAAACGACGGCCCAAGGTAACAATATGGCTTTTGAGAAGATAAACGACGTCTCAAGATAGCCTTCGGGAAGATAAACGACGTCCCAAGATAATGAGATAACCTTTGGGTAGATAAACGACGGCCCAAGGTAACAATATGGCTTTTGAGAAGATAAACGACGTCTCAAGATAGCCTTCGGGAAGATAAATGATGTCCCAAGATAATGAGATAACCTTTGGGTAGATAAACGACGACCCAAGGTAACAATGTAGCTTTTGAGAAGATAAACGACGTCTCAAGATAGCCTTCGGGAAGATAAACGATGTCCAAAGATAATGAGATAACCTTTGGGTAGATAAACGACGGCCCAAGGTAACAATATGGCTTTTGGGAAGATAAATGACGTCCCAAGATAATGAGATAACCTTTGGGTAGATAAACGACGGCCCAAGGTAACAATATGGCTTTTGAGAAGATAAACAACGTCTCAAGATAGCCTTCGGGTTGATAAACGATGTCCCAAGATAATGAGATAACCTTTGGGTAGATAACGACGGCCCAAGGTAAAAATATGGCTTTTAAGAAGTTAAACGACGTCTCAAGATAGCCTTCGGGAAGATAAACGACGTCCCAAGATAATGAGATAACCTTTGGGTAGATAAACGACGGCCCAAGGTAACAATATGGCTTTTGAGAAGATAAACGACATCTCAAGATAGCCTTCGGGAAGATAAACGACGTCCCAAGATAATGAGATAACCTTTGGGTAGATAAACGAAGGCCCAAGGTAACAATATGGCTTTTGAGAAGATAAACGACGTCTCAAGATAGCCTTCGGGAAGATAAACGACGTCACAAGATAATGATATAACCTTTGGGTAGATAAACGACGGCCCAAGGTAATAATATTGGTTTTGAGAAGATAAACGACGTCTCAAGATAGCCTTCGGAAAGATAAACAACGTCCCAAGATAATGAGATAACCTTTGGGTAGATAAACGACGACCCAAGGTAATAAGTTGTTGATGAAGTTTGTCTACTGGAGAATTAACCTGAAAAACAAGGTTAGTTCGGTGCAAATATCATGATATATATAACATTCTGCAAGATAATATTTTATGAGAATGCGTATGATATGATATGATATGATGTATGTACGAATGAATTATTTAGTTGAAGCGTATAAGTAGCTTCGTAGAACAACTGCTAGCTGGGGAAAATAAATCTCGATTTGTTGTTGAGGAGTATGAAGACTTCGTTCCTGTCTTGTCTTAGAATATCGTAATTTGAACTTTCTCGTTTTCGTTCGTCGTACTTCTTATTGAAGGATTTAGTTCCTGGATATCCTGACTGAGGATAAAAGAGATGGACATAGATCTGGGAGACTTATTCGGTCAAGCATCAATTCTTCGGAGGATATGAAACTGTTTGGAGACTTCGTAGAGTTGGAAGTACAAGATATTATTTGAAGTACACCGTAAGAACATTCGTAAAGATTACCATGTGGGGATGGACCGACGAAGATTCGTTGAATTCCTACCTCCGCTTGTTCTTAGTAAATGCTATTATTGTATTTTATGCATTTCTGGTAA
This sequence comes from Lathyrus aphaca, assembly GCA_963966055.1. NCBI lineage: Eukaryota > Viridiplantae > Streptophyta > Magnoliopsida > Fabales > Fabaceae > Lathyrus > Lathyrus aphaca. Next base: position 599,600,684 of record OZ014519.1, read on the forward strand.
ACATCAATCATATTCAAAGGCATATATACATTCAAACATAACCAACATGCATTTCTCGCTTTAGTAAAAGGGGAAAAGTAAACCTGAATTCGGAAAAACATTTTTTCCTTGAATAAAGAGAGAAAAGTAAACCTGAACTCGAAAACATAATCGTTTCAAATTTGAGAGTGTATAACCAATTGGATTTAGAGCTTATAAGGTTCTTAACATTCCTGAATAATTTCCCAGAAATTCTCATGGCTAGATCCGAAGACATGATACTGACACCATCTGATACTACTGGCATAGATAATTAGTTTCCACAATGGCTTCTGCTGAGAATCCAATATCAAGGTAATACAATGAGAGGAACGTGCCTTCAAATTATGATGAACCATATACGCTTCGGGTATTAGATTTTAAAAGAGAGCGTTGCCCCTTGGTTGAGGATGAATTATCCCATAATGGAAGTATCTGAAAGGAGTTACCTAAGAAGAATGCCCCATAAACATATGCCCCTGGCCTCGTGAACTCTGTGATGTTACCTTTGGTAATGAGGGGATTTGCCCTTGGCTACTTAAGCATATCTAAATTTTGACATGATTGCCCCAAATGAATTAGGCAGTATCATGGCATGCCCCCCTGATTGGGAGATAATGACTATGCCCCTTTGTATACATGGGCTTTGATCTAGGAAGCAACTTTGTCTATCGGAAGGGCTTTAGTTTATTGAACATTCATCCTGTAAGTTTCTTTGTTTGTCAAACACTCAGTTATATGCAAACAATGATATTTAAAAACGCAATGCTTATGTCTGTCTTGAAGTTTTTGGAAAAGAGTTATTTTAGTAAAACAATGTTTATGAAAAACGTGATATTAACTCGAGATTTATAGTAAGCCCTAAAGGAGTCAGGATACCTTTTTGTAACAATATGCTTTTCGAACTAACCATGCTTCAGTTAGAACTTTTAAAGGGTTATAACGTGGTCTAGTTCACGGTTTAAGAAACAAAGGATAAAAGACTCAAATTTATTTGTAGCCAACCCATTCTTCGTGATGTTCTCCAATCCTAGTTTCGGTTAACTTATGCATTGAGGCTCCAAAGGTGTACTGACATTTGAGATGATTTAGAAACCATAACTTTATTTGAAAAGTCATCTCTTTTTTTTTTGTTGAGGATTTATAGTGTCCTCTTTTTCTTCTGTCTTTGTTATCCCTTCTTTTTCTTGAACTGTTTATTTCAAGATTACAGTCAGCGGGATATCTCAATTTTTACTAAGTCTCCTTCATAGATTTTGACTTAGTGAGCTTTTCTTTTGCTAGATATTGACTTGCAGACTTTAGTGATTACAGGGAACCATCATTAGTTGTGTACAACAAGGACAAATGGCATAATTGAGTTAACCAAAATACTACCCTGCCCCAGGTTATAATTGAGGGTTTTAATTTGCGTGAGAATAAAACTCCTACTTCATAGGCTCAAAAGGGTTGACTAGGGATTAACTTCCTTATATCTCCACTGTTTAGGAATTGAAACAATGCATGTATATCGTCAGCATAGTCTTGTTCAAAAACATACTGCATAAGATTATGGTATTGTTTTCGCCATCCTAGCTTTATCAGGAGTTAAATATTACAAAATAGAAATATGAAGCATAGTTCAAAATATAGTGAATACAATGGATTAATTCAAGACAAACATATGCAATGCATTAATTAAAACAAAATTTTGACATAATAGTAAGTGTTTAAACAAACAAAAGAAATTACAAATGAAAATTCAGATGTTCTCAAAGCCTCTCCCTCTAAACTGGTTACTCTAGATGTCTGGGCGCTTTGATGTTTGATGGGCGATAGAAGAACTAAATCTGGCCTTCTGTTATAACCTCGAGGATTCCTTCGTCAATCAGGTCTTGAATCATATTCTTCAATGCTCAACAACTATTAGTATCGTGTCTGGGACAGTTGGAGTGATACATACACCTCGCCTTGGGATTATAGCGAGAAGAGGAAGTATTAGGATTTTGAGGAGGATTTTCCAAGGAAATTAGCTTCATCTCCAACAAGAATTGCAAAGTTTGCGACATTGGAGTGCTGAAATTGATAAACTGTCTTTTATATTCCTTGTGTCGAAGTGGATTAATCTTACAAGGTCTTTTTTCTTCAACTAAAGAACAATCAGTGGTAGTCTGTCTCTTTCCTTTTCTTATCCTTATCTTCTTTTCGACCAAGTCAACTTGTTTTATCGGAGGTTGACTGATGATTAGTTTCCCGACTCCATTACTTTGAAGTTTGTGGACAAAGGTTCTCAGCTCTTCTTTCCCCTGAGCTAAACTTTGGATAAGAGCCACCTGGCAATTCATCTGGATCCTCATTTCTGCCATCCCAGCTTGCAATTGTTCCAAATGACCAATCTTGTTATCTTTATGATTTTCAGAGAGAAGTGCTTTCAAATCTTCTTGCCCCTTGGACAAATTCAGGATCACTTCTTGGAACTGAGCATTCTGAGACTGGAGATCCTTGACAGTTTGTTCGAGAGCCATTTCTGCTGAAATAAACAGCAAGAAGATAAGATACTTGTTTATAAGAAACCTGTGATGTAATGATATGGTATGTTGATGCATATGCAATGTTTTCAAGGATCGCAGGATTTATATTTGTTTAAAGAAAACAAAAACAAAATTTTGTTAGTAAGTGTTTAATATAAATTTTCCCCTTGGGCTTACAATGAAAGGAAATAACAATAAAGTACAAAAATAAATATATGGGGTTTTTAGTCTCCCATGGACGCTTTCTCTTTATGTGGAGGCATTTGTTGAGGTTCCGCTCCTCGTGAAGTTGCCTTGTCATCTCCATAATTCTTTCTTGACCAGCTCTGAAATGAGTCTCAAAAGTATCCCTTTGCTCCTTCAACTGAATCCATGACTTCTGCAATTCTTCTAAATCAGTGGGCATGTCTGGATGAAGGATGGTATAAGGAACATCTCCTTCAACAACAGGCTCCATAGTGACTGGTAGAACAGCAGGATATGGCATCATAAGAGTCTGAGCACGAGATCACACCCATCTGAGATAAGTCTCCATAGGAATAGAATACTTTGGCTCCAAAGTCTTGCTATCAATCATATTCACCTTGTTCCAAGCTCGTATAAACCTTTGACCGTAACCCTAAAGATCGTTGTCGTAGTCAAACACAATACCTTGAATAAGCATGTCATGAGGACCATTACTTCGAGCATAACCAAACTGACGTAGAGCTAAAGAAGGGTTGTAGGTAATTCACTCTCTTATGCCAAGGAGTGGCACATTAGGGAACTCCCCACAACGGTCAATGATAGTAACATTCTCCATAGATCGAGAGCTACAATGAATGTCTGAATGAGAAAGTGACATGATCCTCTTAGACCACCTTAACCCTTGTTCATTCTTCATCACTGATCGAGGAAGGTGAGAAATAAACCACCTAGCCAATAAAGGTATGCAACACATCAAAGTTCCTCGCGCCTTCGTAGTACGAGTATGAAGAGAGTGCAAGATGTCTCCAAGTAATGTAGGCACTGGATTGCAAGTCAAAAATATGTTGATGGCGTTTACGTTTATGAACTGGTCTGGATTAGGGAACAACACTAAGCCATAGATCAATAGGGCTAATATCTCCTCAAAAGCATCATAGCTCATAGCCTTCAAGAACACTTGAGCTTTCTCCATCAATACCTTAGCAAGAATACCCTTAACTCCGCTTCTCGTTTCTAGGACAATGTCTGATTTCTTCAAATGTAGGGCCGCATCAATGACTTCAGGTTTAGGCTCTCTCTCCAAGCCTGTGAAAGGTCTCTGATCAAGGATAGGTATACCCAGTAGTTTGGAGAACTCCTCTATTGTAGGAAACAACTGATAGTCGGGGAATGTGAAGCAATATGTTTAGGATCAAAGAACTGGAATAAGACACTCATCATGTCTTCATTGAACCCTGAAGTAACTAGATCTAGTAGGTGACCATGCCTTTTGATGAATTGGGAGTTTTCAGAAACTTGAGAAACCAATTCTTTAAGCTTAGAAGGTATCCCTACAAAGTTGATCCGAATAGTATTCCTACGAGCAAAAGCCATGACCAGCAACAAAGAACAAAGATAAATACTTTGGTCCTTGAAATGGTTAGTGAAAATGCTATACTTATGATGTCATGATGTTATGCTCAATCACAAACATGTGGTACACACAAACAAGTCACATAATAGCCCTAGGTTTGAAGGCTTGCATGAGGTATAAAGGTAAGTACCATCCCCTGAAGTTTAGATGGTTCATACTGTCCTACAAAAGTAACCAGGTTCTAAGGGATCTCAATATCACTGATCCTTACCAAGGGTTGTTGTTCAGTAGGCAACTTACTTGCCAACCAAAACCCTCCAAGTTTAGGATCTCAATGAGCGTAGCATCGAGTATCAACCAACTTTAGTCTTCACCAAAGCCGGCTATCTCACTACTTTCTAAAGGCCAAGATGGGATAACTAGGGTTCTAAAAGTCAGTTAGTGTATTGAAAACATATGGCAGCCCCATATTATCCTTAACTTACTTAAGGAACATAAGCACCAACCAAGAAGTCACACTAATTATGGCCACCAGATCAACCATATCGGTATACGCCGTACAGTTTCCTTGGTCTATTGCCATTTACCTAGGGTACACTAGATCCGGGTTAGGATCTTTCACACATAAGCTCAACAAGTAATATAAATCAAACAAAGCAAACAATTAAGTGATCTAATTCCTAAGGGTACCCCTCTTTTACTTAGTAACTCCCCAGCAGAGTCGCCAGTTCTGTAACACGGTGGGAGAAATGACTTTCTATAAATGTTGCGGATAGCAAGAGTCGCCACCGACTTTTAAAAGAACATAAAAGAAGTGGAAAGGCCTATTTTTAAAAGACTTGAGTTCGGGGGGTAGGTTATATAAAGGGAAGGTGTTAGCACCCTTTATATCCATGGTTATCCATGGGCTCTTAGTTACTTAGCTCACTTAAATGTTTTTTGAAAAGTGTAGTGTGTGATTAGAAATTTTCTAAGTACTTTGTAATGATGCTTGTATGGATGTATACAAAGATTTGTTTGAAAATATTTGAAAATATTGTGAGGCATGGAAAGTATTTTTGAAGAGTGAGCAAGTAACTATGAGGTACCTACCCTAGACTAAGTCATTCATGTTCTTATATGTCCTTTCAAGGGTAAGACTATCCCTATTATTAAGGAATAGGTAGTCATTACCTTGGATTTGTTAAGGGACGAGCGTAGGGTCATCGTATGGTCAATGAAGGCAACTTAAGGGGTGTCTTTAGCAATTCGTAGGGACTATCATCATTTATTCGAAGGGACAAAATCATTATTCCGTAGGAAACCTCGAAGGGACTTGATCTTTTTAAATCTGTAGGGACTTGATGATTTATATGTGAAGGGACTTTGCTTAAGACACTCCTATATTCGAGGGGCTTGACCATTTAAAGAAGGCAACCAAGAGGGATACCCTAGGAAGTGTAGACGGCGATCTTAGATCGACTTACGTGTGTGAATGATTTATTTCAGATATTTATCTTATTTAATTAATTATCTAAGTCCATATTAGTTACAATTAGGTTATCACTCCCTATTTACTAACCACGCATTTAAATAATGATAATTAAAAGGACGAAAAAGTAAATCTAAACTATTACAAGGCTTTGGGCCATTACAAAATAATCGAAAGAAATAAATTATAATATAAATAACAAGATAAGCATAATTAAAGCAATAATAATTAAAATAAAAGAAACTAAATAAATTAAGATTTAAAATTTAAAATTAGCTTAAAAAAAGGTTAAGTTTAAGTTAAGAAAATTAGGTTAAAGTCTAAAGTTAGAGAAATTAGGGTTTTAAAAATTAGGTTGAAGATTTTAATTTAAAAAAATAGAGTGATACAAAAGTTTATTAAGGTAAATATGGATTAATTATATACAAGATTATTACTAACAAAATAATTAGAATTTCTTTAATTAATACTATAAAAGGTTTTAACTTGGTTTTTATTTACAAAATACATAAATAATGGAAATTATATACAAATTAAAAAAATAAATATTTATGAATTAATTGATTTTTTTAAAAAAAACTAATGAATTAATTAAATTTTGAAAACATAGAAAAGAAATTATTTGGTTTATTTAGAAAGCTTATGATTTTATTAAATTAATTAAAACATATTAACTAAGTTAATAATAATAATAATAATAATAATTAGTAACTAACTAAAACCATGAAAATAGAAAGAAAAAAAACATACCTGAAGGAGCCTGGGGTCGGACCCAGGTTTCCCACTTCCCAACAACAACTCTCAGCCAACTGGACTAGGCGTGCATGATGTCCATTAACCAGCCTTAATAAAATAAATATTAAGTTTCATGAATAACAAATGAATTAAAAAAAAATTTGCTTGCACCAGGATTCGATCTCTTCACCTTGTGCATACCAAGCCTATTCTCTTGCCATCAAGCCACATGGGGCGCGTCTGCCAAAGTAACAACAAAATATGATAATATAGAAAGTTTGTTAAATGACTGGAAAAAAATTGAAAAAAAGAGGGAACTCACCCAGAATCGAACTCAGGACCTAGCAATACATAAGTATGTCTCCAACCATTAGGCTAACGCGCGCGTTATGAAATACATATGAAACATAAATAATAAAAAAACAAATGAATTTTTGAATACTTGGATTCGCGCCAGTCTTCATCATATTCTTCAATTTACCTGCAAATTTAGCTATGCCTTTTCCTGCGAATTTACCTGCGAACCTGGTTTCGTAGGATTTCCTAGCTTTGTACAAAGACCATCAAACCTATAAAAATTCATCAAATTGAGGATACCATTGCACTCCCCACAACAAGGCCAGTTTATTTACATGTTTAGAATTCATTTAAATTTGTTTTTTTTAGAAAGCCCCAAACTTAGAGCAAGAACCCTAACAATGGCGTTTGGAGAATAAGGGCACGGTTCTTCAATCTAATGGTCCAGAAACGTTCCTTGCACTATCACAAACATCAAACAAGCATCAAATATAATTTAAAACAAAAATATATACGAAATAAAAAAAGGCATATTCAAGAACAAAGGATGATTTTGTTAGATGATTATATGACATTTTGGATGATGAGAATGCTTGGGATACGTTCAATGAACATCAAAGAGTTGTTTGCAACCTTTGGAATGGCTTGAAACGACCTCAAATGTCAAAACCGAATGTGAATTTTTTGATGAAATTTTGAGATTGCTTTAGTGTTCTTGGCTGCAAAAATTTGTATCCTAGTGTTTTGGTTATGTTATGCACTTATAGTAGAATCAAATTAGGTCATAAAGTTGATGGACTGTGTGGGCTTTTTGATAACTTGAGTGTGAAGAAAGATCAACCATAATTGTGATAAAAAATCAAATCTTTTCATACTCTTAAGGCTTTGCATGGAATTGGAGAGCATCCAATCAACTTAAATGATGTTTATGAGATTCTAGAAGAAGGATCAAATCAAATATTTGAATTTTTATATTTTATTTTGATTTAAAATGAATTTTAATGAATAAAATCCAAATAAATAATAAATAAATTATAAAAATCAGAAATAATTTGAATTGGGTCGTGCTTGATGTTATTGTTATGATTGGGTTGCAAAATGATAGGCTCATTTGAAAAAAAATAGTTTTGAGACCTTATTTTCTTCATACACCCCTTGAAAATCTCCCAATTTTGACAAGGCATATATCCCTCAATTTTAAGGCTATGAAGGTGTTCTTGGACATTTTGAAAATCTTAAAGAGTCCTATAACAAACCTCTTTTGTCTAATTTCCATATCTTTTACCATTTTAAAATTATGCTCTTTGGAAAAAGTTGACTTTTGAAATGACCTATAATGTTTTAGCTCATACCTTCCAAATGAAGCATTTTTAGGTTTGGCTTGTGAGACACAAAGTTGTATAGAATTCAATTTCATTCTAAATGAGATTTGGATGGGAAATTTTTGATGAAGCATGTGAAAGTTATGGCTGGTCAAAGTTCAGTTGACTTTTCCTAGGAAACCCTAATTTAGAAACTTCCTGATTCTTGATGATCTGAGACTTCCTTGATGAATCATGATCAACCCTTGATAAAATGATGAATTTTACTTCATAAAATTGATGTTGGCAAATAATCTTGAAGTTTGACTTTAATTTGACCACAGTTGACCTCAGTTTGACTTTTTAACCACTTTGACTGTTTTTTGCATATCTGATCATCTGACTGGTCAAACTTATTGGGAAAGCCTTGCAACTTGACATGGGGATTCTTGAATACATATGGGATGTTATGCAGCTCACTTGAGGCCTTGAAAGTCCATTTAGCTCAGATAAGCTCAAAACCCTAGTTGTGGATCCATTGTTTAGGAGGATGCTTTGTCTGAGATAACTCTCAAACTTTCTGACCAATTGTGAACTTTGTGAACCTCGAGAGAACTCTAGGGACATATTGCTTTGATTGTGGGAGGAAAAATGTTGGGGTACAACAACATGCTACATCAAAAATTTCCCATCAAAAGCTCATTTTTAAGGAAATTCAATTCCCTACAACTTTGTGTCTCACAAGCCAAGACCAAAAAGGCTTCATTTGAGAGATATGAGCCAAGACATTACAGGTCCTTTGAAAAGTTGACAAAAAGTCAACTTTTTCAAAAGCTCATAACTTAAAAATTGAAGATCAAATGGACATGGGACCAAAATGAGTAGTTATAGGACACTCTAATATTTCTAAAAAGTCCTAGAACACATACATGGGATAAAAATTGAGAGAGTTATGCATTATTTAAGTTGGGCAATTTTGAGGAGGCGTATGAAGCAAAAATGGCCAAAACTCAAGTTTCTTCTAAATGGACCCATATTTTTCCAATCCAAACTCAATTATAAGATCATGCACGACTCATAGATCATAATATCTAATTTTCAATATTTATCTTATATTATATTGGATTTATTTCATTTAAATTCAATTTTAATTAAGATAAATATTGAAAAATAAAATATTTGATCCTAGGTCTATTTTGAAATCAAATATTTGATGTTTATGATGATTGTAAGTGTCCAAATTCGTGCAATACCAAAAGAGTATGATTTCATCTAATTTTTTGACCAAATTGGAAACATCTTTTCTTCATCCTCAAGTAACCTCTCAATCCATCACAAAAGCCCAAAATCTGACCTAAATTACAACCCTCTATAAATACTTATCATCTCCACAAGTCAAGAGGAGGAATTTTTTTATCAAAGAGAGCATACAAAACCTCAAAAAACTCAAGAAGGTTTGAAGCCATTCTCAAGGAGGTTTGAAGGTCCAAGAACATTCCTTAGACTCTTCTGAAGGCGTACCAATCCTCACATTGCTCCAAAACCTCATAAAACGCCATAACCGAATTTGTTTTTTTTTGTTTTTTTCAATTTTTCGATTTCATATTTATACGCATGATACATCTAATCTCTTTGTATATTTGTGTTTTATATGTTGTGAGCAAGCTATTTGGGCGATCGAATTAAAGTTTAGGGCACCATGGAGAACTAAATTGTTGGTTAATCTGCTGTAAGCCGTTTCCGCCGATACTTTGAAGGCTGCAGTAGTGATAAGAATTTCAGTATGAAAGGTAAGTCAGGTAAGTGTTACTGTTTCGATTTACTCCGAATTTTTTCCAGAAGTTTAGAAAAACATTGTGTGCTCTTTATTTGATTTTATTAGATTTTTAGCATCGTTTTAATATTTTTTAGATTTTATTTTAATCGCTTTTCTTATTTTCCGTTATTTTAAAATCTGCAGTGATTTTATCTGACTATGTTTATTTTATTTTTTTATTCTTCTAATAGCATGATAAAGAAAAAATTCCTCCTCTCATCTCAAAGACTCAATATTCTTCTGATCTTTTCGTTTCGATTATTTTACGATTTCTAAATATAATGTAACTGCAAAAGCCTTGTAATAGTTTAGGTTTATTTTACGCACTTTACATTTTCTGTCATGATTTTTTATATTTATGTATCTCTCCAAAAGCCATGTAATAGTTTAAACTAGGGTTTTATTTTTCTGCACTATAAACTGTTAGATGTATGCTTAATAGGATGGTATGGTAAGACTAAAATTAACCGTTAGCTAACCCTAATTCATAAGATAAAATATTTGAAATCAATATTCACACACGTAAGTCGGTCGTTTTACGATTGCCATCTGCACCTCCTAGGGTTTCCTCTCTTGGTTTCCTTACAATAAACATGGTCAATTCCCTCGAACGTAGGGATGTCTTAGCACGGTTGCCTAATTAAAAATCATCAAGTCCCTTCGAATAAAAGAGCATAGTCCCTCGTTGTCCCTTCGAGTTTCCTACGAACAAATGATCTCGTCCCTCGGTGACCCTACGAAAAAATGATGATAGTCCCTTCGAATTACTAAGATACCCCTACAAGGTTGCCTTCTATAACCATATGATGAACCTACGCCCGTCCCTTTAAACATCCAAGGTAAAGACTACTTACTCACTAATAGTAAGGACAATCTTACTCCTAAAGGAAATAAATATCAAGAAAGACCTTAAGAACTTAGGGTAAGTAGTTCTTAAGTACTTGCTCACTTCTTTTCAAAAACACTATTTACACCCCCCCCCCTTTTTCAAACAATTTTCAAAACTAAACACTTTGTATATATCCATACGAGGATCATTGCAAAGTTAAACACTTATGAAAATATTTTCTAAACACACACTACACCATTTTTTCAAACAAAAGTAAAGTGAGCTAAGTAGTTAAGAGCCTATGGATAACCATGGATAAAAAGGGTGCTAACACCTTCCCTTTGTATAACCTACCCCCGAACTCAAATCTCTTTTAAAGGTCTTTCCTGTTCTTTTATTCCTTTTCTTATTTGGATAAAATAAAAGTCGGTGGAGACTCTTTCTATCCGCAACATAGTTTTTGGAAACAAAAACGCCCAAGTCAGTTCTCCCACCGTGTTACAGAACTGACGACTCTGATGGGGACTACTAACTAAAAGAGGGGTTACCTTATAGTTAAGACACTTTACTTGTTTGAATTGATTGCTTTATTTTTAAGGGTACTTGTTGTAGGGATACTGTGAGAAAGATCCTAACCCGAATCTAGTGTACCTTAGGTAAGTAGTAATAGACCAAGGAAATTGTACGGCGTATACCGATATGGTTGATCTGGTGGCTATAGTTAGTGTGACATCTTGGTTGGTTCTGATGTTCCTTAAGTAAGTTGAGGATAACATGAGGCTGCCATTTGTTGTCATTAACATTAACTACCCTTTAGAACCCTAATTGACCCATCTTGGCCATTAGAAAGTACTGAGATAACCGGCTTTTTTAAAGTCTAAAGTTGGTTGATACTCGATGCTACGCTCATTGAGATTCTAATCTTGGGGAGTTTTGGTTGGCAAGTCAGTTGCCATACTGAACAACAGCTCATGAATATAATCAGTGATATTGAGATCCCTTAGAACCCGATTACTTTTACTAGGACAGGATGAACCAACTAACTTCAGTGGGGAGGGTACTTACCTATGAACTTCATGCAAGCCTTTAAACATAAGGTCATTATGTGACTTGTTTGTGTGTGCCACTTGTTTGTTTTAAACATAACATCATAACATCATGACATCATAATATAGAATTCTCACTAACCATTTCAAGGACTAAAGGATTTATCTTTGTTCTTTGTTGCAGGTTATGGCTTCCGCTCGTAGGAACACTATCTGGATCAGCTTTGTAAGGATACCCTCCAAGCTTAAGGAATTGGTCTCTAAAGTTCCCGAAAGCTCTCAATTCATCAAAAAGCATGGTCATATACTTGATTTGGTTACTTCAGGGTTTAATGAAAACATGATGAGTGTTTTGTTCCAGTTCTTTGACCCTAAACATCACTGTTTCACATTTCCTGATTATCAGTTGGTACCCATAATGGAAGAGCTCTCCAGAATATTTGGTGTGCATATTCTTGATCAGAAACCATTCACAAGCTTAGAGAAGGAGCCTAAACCATAAGTTATTGCAGTAGCCTTACATGTGAAGAAGTCAGACTATGTACTGAAAACAAGGAACGGAGTTAAGGGTATTCTTGCTAAAGTATTGATAGAGAAAGCTCAGGTGTTCTTGGATTCTATGAGTTACGATGCTTTTGAGGAGATCTTGGCCTTGTTGATTTATGGTTTGGTGTTGTTCCCTAATCCGGACCAATTCATAGATATGTACACCATTAACATATTTCTAACTCACAATCCTGTGCCTACCTTGCTGGGAGATATCTTGCACTCTCTTCACACTCGTACTACGAAGGCGCGAGGAACTCTGATGTGTTGCATACCTATAATATCAAGGTGGTTTATTTCACACCTTCCTCGATCTGTGATAAAGAATGAACAAGGTTGGAGGTGGTCTAAAAGGATAATGTCACTCTCTCATTCAGACATTCATTGGTGTTCCCAATCTATGGAGAATATTACTATCATTGATCGTTGTGGGGTGTTCCCTAATGTGCCACTCCTTGGCATAAGAGGGGGCCTTACCTACAATCCTTCTTTAGCACTTTGTCAGTTTGGTTAAGCTCGGAGTAATGGTCCTCATGATATGATTATTCAAGGCATTGTGTTTGATTATGACAATGATCTTCAAGGTTACGGTCAGAGGTTTATACGAGCTTGGAGCATGGTAAACAAGATCAACAACAATAATTTGGAGCCAAAACACTTCATCCCTATGGAACCTTACCTCAGATGGGTGCGATCTTGTGCTTAAACTCTTATGATGCCATATCATGTTGTTCTACCAGTAACTGTTGAGCCAATTGTTGAAGGAGATGTTCCTTATACTATCATTCATCCTGATATGCCTACTGATCTGGAAGAGCTGCAGAAGTCTTGGATCCAACTGAAGGAGCAAAGGGATACCTTTAAGGCTCATTTCAAAGCTAGCCAAGAAAGAGTGTTGGAGTTAACAAAGCAACTTCATGAAGAGCGGAACCTCAATACATATCTCAACCCAAAGAGAAAGCGTCCATGGGAGACTTGAGTCTCAGATGTTCTTATTTTCTTTAGAACCTTTTGTGTTCTTTCATTATAAGCCCAATGGGAAATTATATTTTAAACTTACTAATAAAAGTTTTATTTTTGTTTTCCTTTAACAAATTTAAATCCTATGTGGTCCTTGAAAACATTGCATATGCATCTACATACCATACCATTGCATAACAGGTTTCCGTAGCAGGTTTCTTATCTTCTCGTTGTTTATTTCAATTGAGATGGCTCTCGAATGGTATGTCAAAGATCTTCAAGCTTAGAATGCCCAATTTCAAGAAGTGATCCTAAATTAGTCCAAGGGGCAAGAAGAGTTGAAAGCCCTCCTCAATAAGGACATGAAAAAGAAGAATCATGAAGACAACAAGGATGATCAGTTGGAACAATTGCAAGCCGAGATGGCAGAGATGAGAATCCAGATGAATGGTCAGGTGGATCGTATCCAAAACTTAGCCCATGGGAAAGAAGAGTTGAGAGTCTTCATCAATAAACTTCAAGGTAACAGATTTGGGAATCTAATCATTAGTCAACCTTCGATGAAACAAGCTGACTTGGTTGAAAGGAAAATGAGGATAAGAGAAGGAAAGAGACAGGCTACTAATGATAGTTCTGCAATTAAAGGAAGAAGGTCTTATAGGGTTAATTCGTCTCAACACAAGGAATATAAAAGACAGTTTAAATCAAAATCAACACGCCAATGTCGCACACTTTGCAATGCTTGTTGGAGATTAAGCTAATTACCTTGAAAGACCCTCCTATGAATCTCAATACTTCCTCTCCTGGCTATAATCCCAATGCAAGGTGTGCATATCACTCCAATTGTCCTGGACATGACACTAATAACTGTTGGGCATTGAGGAATAATATTCAAGACCTGGTTGACAAAGGATTCCTTGAGGTTACGCCAGAAGACCAGATTGAATTCTCCTATCGTCCATCAAACATCAAAGCTTCCAGACATCCGAAGTGACAAGTTTAGAGGAGGAGGCTTTAAGAACATTTGAATTTTCATTTGTAATTTCTTTTGTCGACTTAAACACTTACTATTATGTCAGACTTTTGTTTTCACGATAATGCATTGCATATGTTTGTCTTAAATTAATGCATTCGTTTCACTATATTTAAACTATGCTTCTTACTTCTCTTTTGTGATATTTAACTCTTGTTAAAGTTATAAGCCTTTAGAGGGAGGATGACAAAGACGATAGCATGATTTCATATAGTATGCTTTTGAACAGACTATGCTGACGATGTACATGCATTGTTTCAATTCCTAAACAGTGGAGATATAAAGAAGTTAATCCCTAGTCAACCCTTTTGAGCCTATGAAATAGGAGTTTTCATTCTCATGCAAATTAAAACCCTTAATCATAACCTGGGGCAGGGTAGTTCCTCGGTTAACTCAATTATGCCAATTGTCATTTTGTACACAACTAATGATGGTTCCCTGTAATCACTAAGTTCGACAGTCAATATCTAGCTCACTAAGTCAAAACCTATGAAGGAGACTTAGTAAAAATTGAGACATCCCGCTGACTGTAATCTTGAAATAAACAGTTCAGGCAAAAGGAATGGATAACAAAGACAAAAGAAAAAGAGGTCATTTCAAATACTCAACAAAAAAAAGATGACTGCCTTTTCAAATAAACTTCTGGTTTCTGAACCATCGCAAATGTCAGTGTTACAATTCCAAACTCCTTTGGAGCCTCAATGCATAAGTTAACTGAACATAGGACTGAAAAACATCACGAAGGATGGGTTGAGTACAAATAAAATTTGAGCCTTTATCATTTATTTCTTAAACCGTGAACCAGGCCATGTTGCAACCCTTTAAAAGTCCTAACTGAAGCATGGTTAATTCGAAAGCGTACTGCTACAAAAATGTATCCTGACTCCTTTAAGGCTTATTATAAATCTTGAGTTAATATCACAGTTTTTACAAACATTGTTTTTCTAAAATAATTCTTTTTCAAAACTTCAAGACGGGCATAAGTGTTGCATTTTGAATATCATTGTTTGCATATAACTAAGTGTTTGATAGCAGAGAAGCTTACATGATGAACATTCAATAAACCAAAGTCCTCCTGACAGACAAAGTTACTTCTTGGGCCTGACTCAGTTGGATCAAAGCCAATGTATACAAGGGCATGGTCACTATCTTCAACTCAAGAGGGAATGCCATTTGGGGCAGGTCTCCTCATCTGAATTTCCATAAGTAACATTACTGAGTTCACGATGCCAGGGGCATGTTATTATGGGGCATCTCGTTTATTTCTCTTGAGGCAACTCTTTTCAAATACTTCCATCCTGGAACAAATCATCCTCAGCTAGGGGCAACGCTCGCTTTTCAAATCTAATCAGATCAAATTTCAGTTGCAAGCTCCTTAACCATTACCCAAGGCGTACATGATCCACCGCAGTCTGAAATCACATTCCTCTCATTACATTGCCTTGATACCGGGTGTCAGCAAAATCCATTATGGAAATTAATTGTTTGTGCCAATAGTATCAGATGGTATCAGTATCATGGCTTCATATTCAGTCATGATAATTCCTAGAAAATTACTCGGGGAAGTCGAGAATATCAGAATTTCTGAATCCATTGGTTACTTTGAATGGATATATGCTTTCAAATATGATTGATGTTTACCAAAAATATATATACAATAATAGCATTTACTAAGGACTTTTGGATGGTAGGAATCCCCAACAAAGTTCATATCCAACAGATCTTCGCAAATTCATCCCCACAGTGTAATCTTCACGGATTTATTTCAGCGAAGTATTTCAAGTAGCCTCTTGTACTTCCAGTTATACAAAGTCCCAGACAGATTTCTCTCAAGCCTGATATCCTCAGAAGAATTGAGATTTGGTCGAATAAGTCTCTCAGGGGAATGTTCGTCTCTTTTATCCCCAGTCAGGGTATTTAGGAATTTAATCTTTCAATAAGAAGTGCACGAACGGAAAACGAAAGGTCCTAAGTACAATATTCTGAAACGAGATGGGAACGATGTCTTCATATTCCTCAACAACGAATCGGGATTTATTTTTCCTAACTAGCAATTGATATACACAACTACTAATGTGTTTCAACTATATAATTCATACATCATATCATGGAATACGCATCCGTAACGCATACGACATTCTCATTTACATTAAGAACATCATGTCATGCATGCATACATCAAATAATCTTGCATAAAACTAACCTTTACTTTTCAGGTTAGTTCATGGTCAGATAAACATTATCAACTCCTTGAGACAGTTCAGAGATGATCTAAATGAAGATCTAGTGTTGATACTTAGTTCATGATGCTTTTCTTTCCAGAGACAGTTCAGAGACGATCTAAACAAATATCTAGTACTGATACTTAGTGCATGATGTTTTTCTTTCCATGAGACAGTTCAAAGATGATCTAAACGAAGATCTAGTGTTGATACTTAGTGCAGGGTATTTTTCCAAAGGCAATTAAGATATAATCGAAACGAAGATTTAGTTCTGATGCTTAATTCAAGATATTGTCCTTGAGACATTTCAGAGACGATCTAAACGAAGATCTAGTGCTAATACTTAGTGCATGATTTTTTCTAGAAGCAATTCAGAGATAATCGAAACGAAGATTTAGTTATGATGCTTAATTCAAGATATTGTCCTAGAGACAGTTCAGAGACGATCTAAACAAAGATCTAGTGTTGATACCTAGCGCATGATATTTTTCCAAAGGCAATTCAAAGATAATCGAAACGAAGATTTAGTTCTAATGCTTAATTCAAGATATTTTCCTAGAGACAGTTCAGAGACGATCAAGACGAAGATCTAATGCTGATACTTAGTGCAGGGTATCTTTTCCCCCCAGAGATAGTTCAGAGACGATCTAAACAAAGATATAGTGTTGATACTTAGTTTGGGATATGTTACAAAAACAATTCAGAGATGGTCGAGACGAAGATCTAGTTCTGATACTTAGTTCAGTAACAACATTCAGATAAATTCAAACGTAGACATATTCTGATACTCCTATCAGCAGATACTTTGGATGGCATCTATAAGCCCATCTCCAGTTACTCCTAATGGCATCTTTAATTCCATTCAAGAAATACAACCAATAAACAATATTACTTTGCGCATCGGCGAGTGCAAATATTTGGGCTTAAGTGTTCAATCCTCTTCCACCTTCAGGTCACGAATGGCGTACATGTCAATCTAACTCCTCAGGTTTTAGAAAATTAAACAGGGGCAGCTAGTGTACCCCAAAATTTTCCCTCACATATTCAAGATAATGTGTCTCAAGAGGTCTCCTAATGATCACAAGATTCTCAATTGCTCAAAGGAATTCCAGGTTTCATCAAACTAAGCCTCCTCCCAAGCAACGAGTCTTAAACTAGGGTTTTGAGTTATCAAAGAAAATTGGACTTCCAAAGCTTCAAGTGGACTTCATGTTATCTCACATACTTCAAAGGATCCTCATGTCAAGTTTCAAGGCTTTCCCTATAAGTTTGGTCAGTCAAATGCTTAGATGATCCAAAAATCAGTTAACTTTGTCAAAAAGTCAATAGAGGTCAACATACAGTCAAACTTTAAGATTTTTGGTCAACATCAAGATTATGAAGTAAGATTCATCATTTGATCAAGGGTATATCATGATTCATCAAGGGAACCTCAGAATTATCAAGAATCAGGAGTTACTAAATTAGAGTTTTGTGCAGGAAAAAGTCAACTGTACTTTGACCAACCATAACTTTCACATGCTTCATCAAAAATTTCCCATCCAAAGCTCATTTTGAAGGAAATTCAATTCCCTACAACTTTGTTTCTCACAAGCCAAGGCCAAAAATGCTTCATTTGAGAAATATGAACCAAGACATTACAGGTCCTTCTAAAAGTCAACAAAAAGTCAACTTTTTCAAAAGCTCATAACTCAAACATGGAAGATCAAATGGACATGGGACCAAAAGGAGTAGTTAGAGGACACTCTAAGATTTCTAAAAAGTCCTAGAATACATACATGGGATAAAAATTGAGAGAGTTATGCATTGTTGATGTTTGGCAATTTTGAGGAGGTGTATGAAGCAAAAATGGCCAAAACTCAAGTTTCTTCCAAATGGGCCCGTATTTTTCCAATCCAAACTCAATTATAAGATCATGCACGACCCATAGATCATAATATCTGATTTTTTATATTTATTTTATATTATATTTGGATTTATTTCATTTAAATTCAATTTTAATTAAGATAAATATTGAAAAATCAAATATTTGATCCTATGTCTATTTTGAGATCAAATATTTGATGTTTATGATTATTGTAAGTGTCCAAATTCATGCAATACCAAAAGAGTATGATTTCATCTAATTTTTTTGACCAAATTGGAAACATATTTTCTTCATCCTCAAGTAACCTCTGAATCCATCACAAAAGCCCAAAATCTGACCTAAATTACACCCTCTATAAATACTTATCATCTCCACAAGTCAAGAGGAGGAAATGTTTTTATCAAAGAGAGCATTCAAAACTTCAAAAAACTCAAGAGTAAGTTGGATTCGGTTTTAGGGTTGCAGCCATTCTCAAGGAGGTTTGAAGGTCCAAGAACATTCCTTAGACTCTTCTGAAGGCGTACCAATCATCCCATTGCTCCAAAACCTCATAAAACTCCATAACCGAATTTGCTTTTTTTTTGTTTTTTTCAATTTTTCGATTTCATATTTATATGCATGATACATCTAATCTCTTTGTATATTTGTGTTTTGTATGATGTGAGCAAGCTATCAGGGCGATCGAATTGAAGTTTAGGGCACCATGGAGAACTAAACTGTTGGTTAATCTGCTGTAATCCGTTTTCATCGATACTTTGAAGGTTGCAGTAGTGATAAGAATTTCAGTCTGACAGGTAAGTCAGGTAAGTGCTACTATATCGATTTACTCCGAATTTTTTCCAGAAGTTCAAAAAAAATTGAAGAATAATACTCTTTTAGAATAAAATTCTAAAAGATTTTGACCCTCAAAATCGCAAATTCCTCTTTTTTCTATTTTATTTGATTTATTTTCTATTTCCATATTCTCAAAAAAATCTGAAAAAAATTGTGCGCTCTTTATTTGATTTTTTTTATTTTTAGCATCCTTTTAATATTTTTTAGATTTTATTTTAATCGCTTTTCTTAAAATCTGCAATGATTTCATTTGACTTTGTTTATTTTTTTTTTATTCTTTTAATTGCATGATAAAGAAAAATATCCTCACCCTAATTTTTGCCCTAAGTTTTCTTCGCATTTTCATATACATCTTGCATACAAACAAGATCGCACTGGTTGCATGGTTCTTCTCGGGTTTGGTTTATGCCTCGCAGGGGATCATCGTTGTCTTTAATTACTTTATTTGTTTATGTTTACTAACCATTAATCAAAATCCAAAAATATTTTTTTTCCTTTTGCTAACATATTTTCAGGAAGAGGAACCATTGAAAATGCCAAAAATAGCAATCCTGCAGCTCGAGCGAAATTTTGAAGACAAAAGTTGAAGTTGATCTGCAAATAATTCAAATTTTTATCTGATCAAGGATTTCCCAAGTTAATTGATTCATTCAAAGGATTTCCAAGGTTCATGTGTTCATTTCTTCGACGCATAAAAAGAATCGGGCCAAAACAACCAAGCAAACATGTTTGAATAAAAAATTCAAATTTCAGCTTGGTCAACCGGTTAACCATATGCGTTAACCGGTTAACCATATGCGTTAACCGGTTAACCAGTGCGAAATTTGAATTTTTTATTCAAATTCAGCACCCTTAGATCATTGATTTAATTGGAATATTCTAGATCCATTGGTTTCTGATTTCTCTAAACCACTTTGATCATTTCCTACCATAAACCCTCATTAATCACCACTCTTTTCCATTTCCCACCAAATTTTCAATTACCAAACCTAAATTCAAATTACCAAAGCAAGCTCCATCCCACCAAATTTCCATACCTAAGGCCTTTAAATAGGACCACAATTTCATTCATTCCACGAGCTTTAGAGAGCCAAATTCACCTTGCAAAAATTTCTACAAGCTTTTGATAGCCACAAAACCTCTTGCAAATTACTCCCCCAACACCAAAATTCTCAAAAGCTCACTTTCTTTCTTTTGAAGTTATCAAGAATTCACATTGAATTCTTGATTAACTTGAGCTAAACCTTCATCCTTTCATTCTCTTGTTTATCAATTGCAGTAGATCTAGCTTGGCTTGGTTCAATTTGAAGAGGTGACTTTGGTAATTCCTCTCCTTCCATAAACCCATACTCACCATCAACCATTCAAGATGTAAATCTTTGGTTCCTTTGATTCTAGACACTTTAGATCTTTATTTGTTGTTTAATTGCAGGGATTCCACTGTATTTTGGTTTTAAAATTCGTGCAAATTCAGATCATGATCATTAAATGTTTTGAAAGAGTTTTGAAAATGGATCAATGCTGAATTTCTGCATATTTTCTGCTGCTGCTTCAGCATTAATCGGTTAACCATATTCGTTAACCGGTTAACACAAGTCAGAATGGTGTTTTTGGCTTGTTTCAAGCCCCTTTTTGGTTCCTCTTTCTTCTTCTTCTTCTTCCTTTTTATTTTTACCTTGGGAAGCATTTTTGGGAGTGATTTCTCCTTAATTTCAATGAACTTTGGGTGTAGATTAGAGTAGTTAATGTTCATTAATTCAAAACTACCTTTAAGTGGATTATTCAATTCATTTCAGGTACTTTGCATTAGTGATACATTTTCATGCTTGAATCCACCAAGAAGAGTGATTGAACTTAAGGATGGAAGAATACCATAAGTGCGACTCAATTTTGTATTCACCTTTATTTTCGTGCGGTATTGCGTCCGGATAGCGATTTACATATTGTTTATCTCGCATGCATTAGCACTAACATTATGCACCTTAATTGGTGGTGGCCGGACTCATTTGTAGGGTAATTACTTCGTAAATTACTCGGCGATTGCTTAACATAGACCTAAATGTGTCCCGACTTCGGAATAAAAATCTAATTAGGTACTTGCACTTTCGTGGACCGGATCTCTAGTTGATCGCGTAATCCCAAAGTGGTTAATCATATTGCATTAATAATCGAGACTTATGAATGTTTGATGCGTAGGTGCTTTGGGTCTCCCAATCGCCTTTCAAATTTCATTGAATTCGGTTCGACTTGCCTTGATTAATCACTATAGAGTAAGATGCTAAGCGGATCCGGTTGCCTTTCGATTTTGATTACTCTTTTGGTTGTGGTTGATTAAGTTCACCATATCATTATTATGTAAATATTATTATACTACTAATACTACTAATATTTTAGATTCTTGTACTTTTATTTCTTTTGTTACTAACATTTAATTTTTTGCACTTTTATTGCCTTTATTCTATTTTGGTTTATTCATCCATATCATGTTTATTATTTGTTCTTATTATTTTAATTGTTGATTTTCCTTTTGTCCATTTGGACACAAAAAAAATTAATAAAGTATTAAACCTCTAAAAAATTTGTGACTTTAATTTGAGTACTTTTGGTTACTATCCTTGGCATTGGAATGAAGATTTTGGACTTAGATTTTAGGATCACTTCCTTTGCATTGATCTTCATGAAGATGGAAGTTGGCCTTTATTTGGCCATTTGCTAGTTTATAAGGATGGAACTCTTTTGCTCATAATTTGGAGTGTCATCAAGTTTGGTTAGATCTTTCTTCCCTTATCTCCTTATTATTTTTTAGGATAGTCCCTTCATCTCCTCCCATTCTTCAATTTTCAAAACCTTCTCCCTTTTTCAAAGGATTCCTTCTTTTTAAATCATCACCTCTTTAATAACCAAAAACCTTGACTTTTGGCAAGTGGCTTTTACTTTTTTTTTCTTTTCTTTTAAAATCAATGAATCTAATCATGTTGACCTTAATTCAAAATAAAAAGAATCAAACTCATTCAAGTTGTTTTGTGCCTTTGTGCACTTTTGTTTATTTTCTTTTAAAGAGTGCCGATTATGAGTCATTATTCTTTAGTCGGGTGCAAGCCTCTCAATCTCTATGGTTGTAGTTTGATGTAATTGAGTCTCTTGTCATTTGTGGGGGTTTAGTGGCATACTCGTTGATTTTATCCGAGTTGGCACCCTCTCCATAATGATGCATGAGTCCATGCCTTCATTCTCATGGTAGTTTGTTTGGCCATCCACTTGAAGATGACAAATTCTCTTCACTAATAAAATGAATCCTAACCCACCCTTTTCCCTATTTGTACCACGAACTACGGGGTTTTGATCCGATTCCAATGTTGTATGCGGATTTGCTTCCATCTCTGATTGCGAAGAATATTGTGCAAACACGTTCTCCACCTCCAGTTCCAGAGACTATCCCATGGTGGTACAAGCCAAAGGCTCACTGTGCTTTTCATCAAGGTACCCCGGGGCACGATGTTGAGAACTGTTATTCGTTGAAGTTTGAAGTGCAGAAATAAATAAGGAGCAATGTTCTGTCCTTCAATGATGTTAATCCAAATGTGAAGACAAATCCGCTTCCGAAGCATGGTAATACATTTGTGAATATGGTGGATGGTTGTCCTGGTTTATTCAAGATTTATGAGGTCCTCCATATTCGAAGGTCTTTGGTTGAGATGCATGCTTTCTTAAGTGAATATCATGATATTGATCACGATTATGCTGGTTGTTGCATTTACTCGATGAACCCTCGTGGTTGTGTGATTGTTAAGAGAGACATTCAAAAGATGATGGACGATAATTTGATTGAAGTGACAGCAAAAAGAGATGAGTATGAAAATGAAGTGAACGTTATTGTGCCTCAATTCAATATTCTTGAGAAGGTTGTTCCTGAGAAGGTGGTTATTTCTTTTGATAGCCGCAAATATGTTGTTACTCCCTTGGTGATCAATTTGCCTTGTCCAATGCCATATGAGTCTGATAAAGCTGTTCCATATCGATATAATGCTATGATGATAGAAAATGGTAAGGAAGTTCCTATTCCTTCTCCAAGGTTTGTGGTTAGCATTGTTGATGTGACAAAGGTTACTCGAAGTGGTAGAGTTTATGCTTCAGATCCTCCAAAGAGAGTTGAAGATACAAGTGCGAATAAGCAGATTATGGATGTTGTTGCCCGATCAGGCCAATTCGGTGATAATGAAGATTAGGTGTTGAAACTGATAAAGAAGAGTGAGTACAACGTTACTGAGCAGTTGTTGCATACTCCGTCAAAGATATCAGTCTTATCACTCTTTATGTGCTCTGAAGCTCATAGGCAGTCTTTGCAGAAGATTCTTGATCAAGCTTATGTTGACCACGATGTGACTGTTGATCAGTTTGATAGTATTGTGGCTAACATCACATCGTGCAACAATCTGAGTTTTTGTGATGATGATTTTCCTGAAGAAGGAAGGAATCATAACTTGGCTTTGCATATTTCAGTGAATTGTCAGGAAAATGCTATGTCTAAAGTGTTGGTTGATACTGAGTCTTCTCTGAACGTGATTCCGAAGTCGACTTTGTCAAGGCTTGCGTACCAAGGCGCTCCCATGAGGCATAATGGGATTATTGTGAAAGCTTTTGACGGATCGAAGAAGAAAGTGATTGGTGAAGTTGATCTTCCTATTCTGATTGGACCGTTTATATACCAAATTAATTTTCAAGTAATGGATATATGTCCCGCTGATAGTTATCTCCTTGGAAGACCCTGGATTCATGAGGCAGGAGTTGTGACATCTACTCTCCATCAGAAGCTGAAGTTTGTGAAATATGGGAAATTAGTGACTATTGGCGGTGAAAAGGCGATGCTTGTGAGAAATTTGTCATCTTTCTCCTATATTGATGCTGAAGAGGAGGTGGGAACTTCATTCCAGGCTCTTTCTGTTGATGATAATGCTGCTAAGAAGAATGTCATGCCTATGTCTTCTCTCAAGGATGCTCTGCGCGTATTCGAAACTGGTCGATCTGACGGTTGGGGACGAATTATTGATGTTGTTGACAACCAAAGAAGGATTCAGTATTGGTTTTACACCTGGTGTGGTTCTCCATGACCCGAAGACTATTCAGGAAAGATTCCAAAGTGTTGGGTTTATCAACGATCATTCCGCTGCTGCCATCATTGAAGATGATGAAGATGAAGAAATGCTTGACTTTATTACGCACGGGAAGATTTGCAAGAACTGGATTGCTGTTGATGTTCCTTCTATTGTTCATGCTTCAAAGTAATTTGTTTTATTTTCTTTCAAAAATCCTTTCACTCTGCCCAAGGTGAAAGTGATGTTTGTCGGGCTTTGTTTCAAATTTTATCATCATCAATAAAATGTTATTTTGTTATTTCCATATGTGTTTTTTCCTTTTTACTTTATTCTGAAAAATGGTAACATAAAAAAACCCAAAATAAAAATAACCATTGTTTATCTGCATAATGTTTGCACTTTTGTTCATAATCTAAAATAAAAATAAAATCATTGTGCAGATTGCTTGATAAACCCATTGAAAACAATGATCTTATGCCCACTCCCAACTTTGAATTCCATGTGTTCGAAGCTGAGGAAGAGGATGTTGAAGAGATTCCTGATGAGATTTCTCGGTAGCTTGAGCACGAGGAGAAGGTTATTCAGCCTCATGGAGAGTCTATAGAGATAGTCAACTTGGGTTCTGAAGATGATAAGAAAGAAGTCAAAGTTGGAGCATTGCTTGGTCCTGATGTTAAGAAGAGGATTGTAGAGCTTCTTAGAGAATATGTTGATGTGTTTGTTTGGTCTTATCAAGACATGCCAGGTCTTGATACTGATATTATGAAGCATAGATTGCCGCTGAAGCCCGAATGTCCAACTGTGAAGCAAAAGTTGAGAAGAACTCATCCTGATATGGCAGTAAAGATCAAAGAGGAGGTTCAAAAGCAGATTGATGCAGGTTTTCTTGTGACATCTAATTATCCTCAATGGGTGGCCAATATTGTGCTTGTTCCAAAGAAAGACAAAAAAGTCCGAATGTGTGTTGATTACAGAGATTTGAATAAAGCCAATCCAAAAGATGATTTTCCATTGCCACACATTGATGTGTTGGTAGATAATACGGCTAGGTTTGATGTATTCTCTTTTATGGACGGATTTTCCTGTTATAATCAAATAAAGATGGCACCCGAGGACATGAAAAAGACCACATTTATTACACCATGGGGAACATTCTGCTACAGAGTGATGCCCTTTGGATTGAAGAATGTTGGTGCGACATACCAAAGAGCTATGACCACACTTTTCCATGATATGATGCATAAAGAAATTGAGGTATATATTGATGATATGATCGCTAAGTCGAGGACTAAAGAGGATCATGTTGAACATTTGTTGAAGTTGTTTCAAAGGTTAAGGAAGTTTAAACTTCGTTTGAACCCGAACAAGTGCACATTTGGTGTACGTTCTGGAAAGTTGTTAGGTTTCATTGTTAGCTAAAGAGGCATTGAAGTTGATCCTGATAAGGTGAAAGTTATTCAGGAAATACTTGCTCCAAGAACTGAAAAAGAAAGTAAGAGGATTCTTGGGCCGTTTGAATTATATTTCGAGATTTATCTCTCACATGACTGCCACATGTGCTCCGATTTTCAAGTTGCTTCGAAAAGACAAAGGTTGTGTCTGGACAAATGATTGTCAGAAGGCGTTTGAAAGTATCAAAGAATATCTGCTTGAACCTCCTATTTTGTCTCCTCCGGTGGAAGAAAGACCGTTGATCATGTACTTGACTGTGTTGGAAGATTCCATGGGTTGTATGCTTGGTCAGCAAGATGAATCTGGAAGAAAAGAATATGCAATTTACTACTTGAGTAAGAAATTCACTGATTGTGAGTCTCGGTACTCCATGCTTGAAAAAAATTGTTGTGCCCTAGCTTGGGCTGCAAAGCGTCTTCGCCAGTATATGCTGAATCATGCAACTTGGTTGATCTCTAAAACGGATCCGATCAAGTATATATTTGGAAAGCCTGCTTTGACTGGGAGGATTGCTCGTTGGAAATGTTATTGTCAGAATATGATATCCAGTACCGAGCTCAAAAAGCTATAAAAGGTAGTATCTTGGCTGACCATTTGGCACATCAACCGATTGATGATTACCAGCCAATCAAGTTTGATTTTCCAGATGAGGATGTGATGTATTTGAGAATGAAAGATTGTGATGAACCTTTGATTGAGGAAGGGCAGGAGCCTGGATCTTGATGGGGTTTAGTTTTTGATGGTGCTGTGAATGCACGCGGAAGAAGAATTGGGGCAATGATCATTACTCCACATGGTTCAAATATTCCTTTTGCTGTCAGGTTGACGTTTCCTTGTACCAATAATGAAGCTGAGTATGAAGCCTGTATTATGGGTCTTGAGGAAGCTATTGATCTAAGGATTAAGTATCTTGATGTGTATGGAGATTCTGCCTTGGTAATCAATCAGATAAAAGGTAAGTGGGTAACTCATCAACCCCACTTGATCCCTTATAGAGATTATGCCAGGAGGATATCAACTTTCTTCACTAAAGTTGAGTTTCATTATGTGCCTCGTGATGAAAATTAAATGGCAGATGCTTTGGCAACTGTAGCTTCTATGATAAAGGTGCACCTGTGGAATGATGTTCCCATGATCAGAGTGATGCGACTTGAAAGACCGACTCATGTGTTTGCAGTTGAAGAGGTCCATGATGATAAGCCTTGGTATCATGATATTAAATGTTTTCTCCAAAGTCAGGAATACCCATTTGGGGCATCCGATAAAGACAAGAGGACTTTGAGGCGATTGGCAGACAATTTCCTCCTGAATGGAAATGTGCTTTATAAGAGGAATTTTGACATGGTCTTGCTCAGATGTGTGGATAGACACGAAGCATACATGTTAATGAAAGAAATTCATGAAGGATCTTTTGGTACTCATGCTAATGGTCATGCAATGGCTAAAAAGATGTTGATAGCAGGTTACTATTGGCTGACAATGGAATCTGATTGTTGCAAATATGTGAAAAAGTGCCATAAGTGCCAAGTGTATGCTGATAAGATTCATGTGCCACCAATTCATCTCAATGTGATTTCTTCCCCGTGGCCTTTCTCTATGTGGGGAATTGACATGATTGGTACGATTGAACCCAAGGCTTCGAATGGACATCGTTTTATTCTTGTGGCAATCGACTACTTCACCAAGTGGGTGGAAGCGACATTATATGCTAATGTAACCAAGCAAGTTGTGGTTCGGTTTATCAAGAATAACATTATCTGCAGATATGGTGTTCCAAATAGAATCATTACTGATAATGGTTCAAATTTGAATAATAAGATGATGAAAGAGGTTTGTGAAGAATTCAAGATTCAACACCATAATTCTTCTTCTTATAGACCGAAGATGAATGGGGTTGTTGAAGCTGCGAATAAGAACATTAAGAATATCATTCAAAAGATGGTTGTGACATACAAGGACTGGAATGAGATGCTCCCTTTTGCTTTGCATGGGTATCATACATCTGTCTGCACTTCAACAGGGGCAACCCCTTTCTCACTTGTTTATGGTACATAAGCAGTGCTCCCCGTCGAGGTTGAGATCCCATCAATGAGAGTTCTGATGGAAGCCAAGTTGACTGAGGCTGAATGGTGTCATAGTAGATTTGATCAGTTGAATTTGATTAATGAAAAGAGAATAACAGCTTTGTGTCATGGTCGGTTATACCAGCAAAGAATGAAGAAAGCTTTTGACAAGAAGGTCAATCCTCGTGTATTCATAGAAGGTGACCTTGTGCTAAAAAAGATCCAGTCTTTCATTACAGATTCTCGGGGAAAGTGGACTCCGAACTATGATGGCCCATATGTTGTCAAGAAAGCCTTCTCTGGCGGTTCATTAATTCTTGCAACTATGGATGGTGAGGAGATCACTCGTCCTGTGAATGCGGATGCAGTCAAGAAATACTTTGCCTAAAAAATAAAAGAACAGCTCGCTAAGTTGAAAATCCGAAAGGGCGACTTAGGCAAAAATGAACGTCTCGGTGGATTGAAAACCCGAAAGGGCAGTCCAGGCAAAAATTAGAGATAAAAACAGAAATAATTATCCCGGTAGATTGAAAGCCTGAAAAGGCAATCTAGGCAAAAGTTAGGGATCATGGCAAGTAACTGCATCGACAGATTGGATCACTTGTAATGACCGAGGATTTCAGATTCTATCCTTCAGAAGAACTTCCCATCAAAGATTCTTATTCACTCATCCTTGATTGAAGTTTCGGGCACAGTGGAATTCAAAGTTGATAGGGAGAATAGTGATCATTGTATTTCAATGTAGCCCTTTTCCATGTATTTACCATTTTTCAAACTTGTAATGATCTATGGAGTCCCGCCATTTGCTGACTACCATTCTATCAATAAATTTGAGCTTTTATCCAATTGTTTGAAACTATTTATATTGTTTCTGTTTACAAAATTTCAATTTATTGTTGATGATGATTTTTGAAACAAATTTAATAAATTTAATCGTTGAAGATTATAAAAACATTTTCTCTTGGTTTGTGAATAATGAAAGAATATCAATAGTGATTCCAGGGATGGTAAAGTTCGGATGTGTGTAACTTGTCTCTCCCAAAGCAGGGTTTGATCCGTTTGTGTCCTTAAGGAATTTTTTATTGGTCCTGGCATGTCAATGTTAATGATGTTTTGTTCCCCAGCAACCTGCATGAGCAAGGATTGTAAATACTCTTAATTTTGTTCCTTTCCCCCAGAATAGTTGTTGGAAGATATATCCTAGAAAATCCCCAACTGAGTTTTGATCTCTTCCTCAGTAGTTTACCCTTGAATGGAAAATTTTTGGAAGCCCCGGCCGATTCTTTGCTCCTCATCATAAGTTGGTTGCATCCCTCAATAGAAGTATGGGTATATCAATCAGTTTAGAGGTTTTCTTTCACCTGTTGGTGATTATTGATTTAAAATCCCTCGTAATTGTGATTTGCTATGATGTTAACCTCTGGTATCCCCCCGTGGGTCGAAAAGTCCAAACGTTCAGTGATGAAAGATCTTCATAGATCCCCAGTAAGTCTGCGTGTGATGGTTTCCAGCAGATCTCTAGTTTTGATCTTTGGCAAGTTTTGCACTCTTTCCCTAAGCAGAGCAGGAGTGGCGTAACTCATTCCCCAAGCAGAGTGAGAGTGGTATAATTATTTCCACGAATGGAGCAGAAATAGTATGATGGTTGTTCATGTAGGAATTTTTTTAAGAACATTTATGTCCCCAACATGGATCGTGGAAGTTCTCCCACCCTCGGCAGATCATTACCTTTCCTCAATATGATGGTATTCCTATGCAGAGTTGGTGATTGATGTTTGATACTCCAGTAGGCTATGCTTTATTTGCATCACTGGTAGGTCTTTACTTCGTCTCCTCATACAGATTTATGAAGATATTCGTCCCCATCAGAGTTTAACAGGGAAATTTCCCTTTTCCCCCAGAGTATGGAAGATTTTGAGTTGTTGAGATATCTCTGAGATGTTATCCTCTCAGAATGGAATTTTCTGATGTTATCCTTTTATGGATTCTGAAAGAATGCTTTGTGGATTGGATCCCTAGCAGTTTTTTTCCCCAGTCTGAGTTATGCCTTATAGTAGGATTTTATTCCTTTGATGGCTTTTGATGTTCCCCTGCAGGATTTCGAATCGAATCTCCTGCATGGTCCCCGACCTTATTGCCCTAGTTAGCCGAGTATCTGGTTGTTGTGGTGTTTACATCACCCGTTGCTTATCTTTATGTCTGTTTTGTCAGCATATTCATACGTATGAGCATAGCATTTTTTGCTTGCATTCTTGCATTTATCTTTGTTCCCCGCTCTTTGGTGTGTTTTTTCCCCACAGAGTGTGTGTGTGGTTTTCCTCTCAAGTTTAGAGTGTCAACCCTTAAGCAGAAAATGTTTATCCTTTCTATTTCCCCACTGAGTTTGCTTCTCATGGATGATTTTGATTATGTTTCCTCCCCAGTTTATTATCTGGATGGAACTTCCCCAGTTGAGATATTTCCTCCTTGGGACTAGTCTTGTTTGACCGTTTCTCTCCAATTTGTTCTTGGATTAAATTTTGGTCCCCTTTGTGAGTAATGTTTGCTTTGGAATTAAGCTATCATTGTTTGATAGTGGGCAATATTTTCTCCAGCTTGAGTATATTACTTTGGAATTAAGCTATCAATTTTTTGATAGTGGGTAATATTACCAAATTAATCAAGCTCTTTTGCTTGTACTCCTACCCAGTAAATCCGGTAATTGAGAGTTATTCTTTTTACCCAGTAAAGAGGTAATAAAATTTGCTCCCCTTTGATTGTGATCCTACCCAGTAAATCAGGTAGTTGAGGTTTTTCTACCCAGTAAAAGGTAGTGGAGGTTATCCCTCTTTGTTTTGCTCCTATCCAGTAAATCGATAGTTGAGTCCATTATTCCCGTATCTTCTACCCAGTAAACCGGTAGTTGATTATTCTGTTCCAACTCGGTATTCCTCCATTTTTGGACTCGAATACTTTGATTGTTTATTGTTCCCTGGAAGAATGTTTACTCTTTCCCGTTGACCCCTGTTACCTTGATCATATCATATTTTCTTTTCCCCCATGTGGAGTCGGTTATCCAGTGATTTATTTTCCTGGTAACTCTTTTGGTGTCTTTTGTTTTTCCCGACGGGATATTTCTTTTGTGTCCCCAAGTTTTTGCTTTCCTCTGGTGGTCGTATGTTCCCCACAGAGATCTTGGGTTTGCATATCATCTCATATTCATATCATATCATGTTCTCTTAGGACAAAAATTTGGGTTTTCTGTATTTAAGTCTCTCCCATCTTGCAGAGACGAAGATGTCAATCTTCATATCTTCAGATTGAAGAAACTTAAATAGGGGCAGCTGTTGCACCCTAATTTTTGCCCTAATTTTTCTTCGCATTTTTATATACATCTTGCATACAAACAAGATCGCACTGGTTGCACGGTTCTTCTCGGGTTAGGTTTATGCCTTGCAGGGGATCACCGTTGTCTTTAATTACTTTATTTGTTTATATTTACTAACCATTAATCAAAATCCAAAAATATTTTGTTTCCTTTTGCTAACATTTTTTCAGGAAGAGAAACCATTGAAAAAGCCAAAAATAGCAATTCTGCAGCTCGAGCGAAATTTCGCAGTCAAAAGTTGAAGTTGATCCGCAAATAATTCAAATTTTTATCTGATCAAGGATTTCCCAAGTTAATTGATTCATTCAAAGGATTTCCAAGGTTCATGTGTTCATTTCTTCGACGCATAAAAAGAATCGGGCCTAAACAACCAAGCAATCATGTTTGAATAAAAAATTCAAATTTCAGCTAGGTTAACCGGTTAACCATATGCGTTAACCGGTTAACCAATGCGGAATTTGAATTTTTTATTCAAATTCAGCACCCTTAGATCATTGATTTAATTGGAATATTCTAGATCCATTGGTTTCTGATATCTCTACATCACTTTGATCATTTCCTACCATAAACCCTCATTAATCACCACTCTTTTCCATTTTCCACCAAATTTTTAATTACCAAACCTAAATTCAAATTACCAAAGAAAGCTCCATCCCACCAAATTTCCATACCTAAGGCCTTTAAATAGGACCATAATTTCATTCATTCCACAAGCTTTAGAGAGACAAATTCACCTTGCAAAAGTTTCTACAAGCTTTTGATAGCCACAAAACCTCTTGCAAATTACTCCCCCAACACCAAAATTCTCAAAAGCTCACTTTCTTTCTTTTGAAGTTATCAAGAATTCACATTGAATTCTTGATTAACTTGAGCTAAACCTTCATCCTTTCATTCTCTTGTTCATCAATTGCAGTAGATCTAGCTTGGCTTGGTTCAATTTGAAGAGGTGACTTTGGTAATTCCTCTCCTTCCACAAACCCATACTCACCATCAACCATTCAAGATGTAGATCTTTGGTTCCTTTGATTCTAAATCCTTTGGATCTTTATTTGTTGTTTGATTGCAGGGATTCCACTGTATTTTGGTTTTAAAATTCGTGCAAATTCAGATCATGATCATTAAATGTTTTGAAAGAATTTTGAAAATGGATCAATGCTGAATTTCTGCATATTTTCTGCTGTTGCTTCAGTGTTAACCGGTTAACCATATGCGTTAACCGATTAACAAAAGTCAGAATGGTGTTTTTGGCTTGTTTCAAGCCCCTTTTTGGTTCCTTTTTCTTCTTTTTCTTCTCCCTTTTTATTTTTACCTTGGGAAGCATTTTTGGGAGTGATTTCTCCTTAATTTCAATGAACTTTGGGTGTAGATTAGAGTAGTTAATGTTCATTAATTCAAAACTACCTTTAAGTGGATTATTCAATTCATTTAAGGTACTTTGCATTACTAATACATTTTCATGCTTGAATCCACCAAGAAGAGTGATTGAACTTAAGGATGGAAGATTACCATAAGTGCGACTCAATTTGGTATTCACCTTTATTTTTGTGCGGTATTGCGTCCAGATAGCAATTTATATATTGTTAATCTCGCATGCATTAGCACTAACATTATGCACCTTAATTGGTGGTTGCCGACCTCATTTGTAGGGTAATTACTTCGTAAATTACTCGGCGATTGCTTAACATAGACCTAAATGTGTCCCGACTTCGGAATAAAAATCTAATTGGGTACTTGCACTTTCGTGGACCGGATCTCTTGTTGATCGCGTAATCCCAAAGTGGTTAATCATATTGCATTAAGAATCGAGACTTATGAATGTTTGATGCATAGGTGCTTTGGGTCTCCCAATCTCCTTTCAAATTTCATTGAATTCAGTTCGACTTGCCTTGATTAATCTCTATAGTGTAAGATGCTAAGTGGATTCGGTTGCCTTTCGATTTCGGTTACTCTTTTGGTTGTGGTTGATTAAGTTCAGCATACCATTATTATGTTAATATTATTATACTACTAATACTACTAATATTTTAGATTCTTGTACTTTTATTTCTTTTGTTACTAACATTTAATTTTTTGCACTTTTATTGCCTTTATTATATTTTGCTTTATTCATCCATATCATGTTAATTATTTTTTCTTATTATTTTAATTGTTGATTTTCCTTTTGTCCATTTGGACACAAAAAAAATTAATAAAGGATTAAACCCCTAAAAAACTTGTGACTTTAATTTGAGGACTTTTGATTACTATCCTTGGCATTGGAATGGAGATTTTGGACTTAGATTTTAGGATCACTTCCTTTGCATTGATCTTCATGAAGATGGAAGTTGGCCTTTATTTGGCCATTTGCTAGTTTATAAGGATGGAACTCTTTTGCTCATAATTTGGAATGTCATCAAGTTTGGTTAGATCTTTCTTCCCTTATCTCCTTATTTTCTTTTTTTAGGATAATCCCTTCATCTCCTCCCATTCTTCAATTTTCAAAACCTTCTCCCTTTTTCAAAGGATTCCTTCTTTTTAAATCATCACCTCTTTAATAACCAAAAACCTTGACTTTTGTCAAGTGGCTTTTACTTTTTTTTCTTTTCTTTTAAAATCAATGAATCTAATCATGTTGACCTTAATTCAAAAAAATAAAAAGAATCAAACTCATTCAAGTTGTTTTGTACCTTTGTGCACTTTTGTTTATTTTCTTTTAAAGAGTGCCGATTATGAGTCATTATTCTTTAGTCGGGTGCAAGCCTCTCAATCTCCATGGTTGTAGTTTGATGTAATTGAGTCTCTTGTCATTTGTGGGGGTTTAGTGGCATACTCGTTGATTTTATCCGAGTTGGCGCCCTCCCCATAATGATGTATGAGTCTATGCCTTCATTCTCATGGTAGTTTGTTTGGCCATCCACTTGAAGATGACAAATTCTCTTCACTTAATAAAATGAATCCTAACCCACCCTTTTCACTATTTGTACCACGAACTACGGGGTTTTGATCTTGCATTGCACTTTGTGGGTACGTAGGCATGAGGTGGTAAACATCTCCAAACACAAAAATATAAAAAAATAATTCTTTTCTCATCCCTCCACTCACATTTCACAAACCATTTTCAACCAAAAGCAGTAAATTTTTCAAAGGGCTCCCGTGGAGTACCACGGACATTTTGGGTGCGTAAAACCTTTCCAATGTGTAACCTATCCCCTTACTTGTTTCTCTGTTGTGTTTCTTTAGCTTTTTTTTGCGTTTAGATTCATTAGGATTTATTCGCTCTTTTTTCCTTTTCCTCTTGGAATAAAATAAAAGCGCGGTGGCGACTCTATTTACTTTGAGTTAAGTTAACCAATAGCTTACACTCATGTTTTTACCGCTACATCCTCCTCTCATCTCAAAGACTCAATATTCTTCCAATCTTTTCGTTTCGATTATTTTACGATTTCTAAATATAATGTAACTGCTAAAGCCTTGTAATAGTTTAGGTTTATTTTACGCACTTTACTTTTTCTGTCACGATTTTTTATTTTTATGTATCTCTCCAAAAGCCATGTAATAGTTTAAATTAGGGTTTTATTTTTCTGCACTATAAACTATT
Organism: Lathyrus aphaca; assembly: GCA_963966055.1. NCBI lineage: Eukaryota > Viridiplantae > Streptophyta > Magnoliopsida > Fabales > Fabaceae > Lathyrus > Lathyrus aphaca. Next base: position 599,635,261 of record OZ014519.1, read on the forward strand.
AGATGTATGCTTAATAGGATTGTATGGCAAGACTAAAATCATCTGTTAGCTAATCCTAATTCACAAGATAAAATATCTGAAATCAATATTCACACATGTAAGTCTATCGTTTAACAATTGCCATCTACACCTCCTAGGGTTTCCTCTCTTGGTTGCCTTACAATAAACATGGTCAAGTCCCTCGAACGTAGGGGTGTCTTAGCATGGTTTCCTAATTAAAAATCATCAAGTCCCTTCGAATAAAAGATCATAGTCCCTCGTTTTCCCTTCGAGTTTCCTACGAATAAATGATCTCGTCCCTCGATGACCCTATGAAAAAATGATGATAGTCCCTTCGAATTACTAAGATACCCCTACAAGGTTTCCTTCTATGACCATACGATGACCCTACGCCCGTCCCTTTAAACAGCCTAGGTAAATACTACTTACTCACTAATAGTAAGGACAATCTTACTCCTAAAGGAAATAAATAACAAGAAAGACCTTACGAACTTAGGGTAAGTAGTTCTTAAGTACTTGCTCACTTCTTTTCATAAACACTCTTTACACCCCACTGTTTCAAACAAATTTCAGAACTAAACACTTTGTATATATCCATACAAGGATCATTGCAAAGTTAAAGACTTATGAAAATATTTTCTAAACACACACTACACCATTTTTTCAAACAAAAGTAAAGTGAGCTAAGTAGTTAAGAGCCCATGGATAACCATGGATACAAAGGGTGCTAACACCTTCTCTTTGTATAACCTACCCCCCGAACTTAAATATTTTTTAAAGGTCTTTCTTGTTCTTTTATTCCTTCTTTTATTTGAATAAAATAAAAGTCGGTGGTGACTTTTGCTATCCGCAACATAGTTTTTGGAAACAAAAACGCCCAAGTCAGTTCTCCCACCGTGTTACACGACCCTTTATTGAATTTGCAAAGGCGAACCAATTACGTACCGATATCCTTATCATTAATTTAACTTAACTTAAAATTATTATTTTCTCGCCCTTTAAAACTAAAGTATCACTCGCCTTAGCTAAACATAGTAACACCTGATAGCGCTAGGTTGATTATCGAGTTTCTGTGGGATCGATATCTTTTATTACTACGCGATAGATTGTGCAATTGCAATTAATAACTGTTAGAATCAGAAAGTCGCGATCAGGGAGGCAACCCGCGAAATTGTTTTCGTTTTTATTTTAATCATTTTTTTTAATTGAGTTTTCATTTTTGTTTCTTTTTCAAATTTTATTTTCAAATGCAGTAAATTCACTAAATTCTGTGTTGATTGTTTTACTATGTGCTTATAGGATTTTAAAGTTTTTCTACCTTCCTCCTTGTTCTCTGATTTCATTCTTCCTACTATCGTTAGAGATGAATAACGAAGATAACATGATTGTGGAATTCAGAGACGGTGCCCAGCGGCACCATTACGAAGTTTTATCCCAAAGACCTATGGCTTTAACCGAATTCGCCCATGGACCTACCATGACCGCTTTAGGCATATGTGCTAGCATTGACTACATGTTTAACCAAATGGGTTGGGAAGGTTTCGCTACTAAAAAGCATAATACTTATCACAAACTAACTCTAGAATTCCTGAGCTCACTTGCTTATTCCTCCAAATGCGGAAAAGGATTTAATAGAGGTAGGATTGCCTTCAGACTGTTTGGATATCCTTGTGAATTTAACATCCGAGAGATAGAAAAACTGTTGGATTTCCCCGATGGTACCACGGTTTTCTCTATGGCACATGAAGATTTATTTTTGGAGGACGAAGTTAATCGTTTTTTGATTAGTATCTCAGGACGCCCTGATCATGACCTTTACCCTATGTTGTCCACGAATATTCATAACCCAGCCATTAGATATTTCCATATGATTCTGGCTTATACCCTTTTTGAAAAAGCTGAGAGTGACAACAATGTTTCTAGAGTTGAACTCTTTATAATGTTTTGTGTGTTTCAATCCCAACTTGTTAATGGTGTTACCTTAATGTTTGCCAACTTCTGTAAGATTTTGCGATCTGAGCATGAACCCATTCTAATAGGTGGCATGGTTACTAAAATAGCTGACACAATGGGATTTAGAACCTGCCTCTCTGAGATAAACCCTCTAGGAAAATATAAACCTATGAATATCACATTCTATTTTAATAGGGCAATGATCAGAGACTGTGGACCACATCATTTCTAACTCCTGATCAACAATGTAGTTGTGCCCCATTTTACTTTACTTGATCATGAACGCACAAGTGTGCACAACCGTCACAATTGGCTTTATGATTTGGATGAACCACTATATGAACCAGAGGACGCATGGTCCGAAATAGAAATAGACCCAAAAAAAACATCCACATTACTATGATTTCGATTATCCAGAACACCCGATTGAAGAAGACAAGACCATTCCTGCCACAAATACACAAGCCACCATAGAAATCTTTCATATTGAATTGACTATAATGTACAACGAGCTTCACATCTTGTGCCTCGATGTCACCACTCTACGAGATATGGTCGTCGAGCAATTTGACCACCTGAGCCGAGCCATAGAATCTATTCGACGTAAAAGTGGCTAATTCGAAAATTTCCAGAATTTACCCACATTTACTTGTTTTTATTATATTTTATTTCAGTTTTTCAACATTTTTTTTAAAATTCAGTTTGCCTCTGGTAACAAAGTGTGCCTCTGTTGAATTTGTTCTACTTTTATTTAGTTGCAGTATTTTTATTTTGTCAGTATTAATTATGTTCTTAATTTGCCTATATTATTATTTGATATTCTAAAAATAATACTACTAAGGAATGATTTTTCTTTGTTCTGTTATTGAAATGCATCAATATTCTGCAACTTCTAAAAAAAATCATATTATACTTTCATATAATATAAAATATGCTACATGTAATTTAATGAGGAACAAACTTATATTGCAAGGAAAGAAATCAAACAAATCTGACCGTTACGCCGTCCCTCCCCTTTGCGTGACACCGATCACAAGTACCCAGGGCGTGACGCCCTAGTAGTGTGTCGACTGTCTCAAATGCCACACAACCATTACAACATTGAAACAATCATCACAATGGTCATTTGTAACGTCTCTCTGCTACTTGTTGCAGAATGATTCCACCTCTATTTTCCTCTTCCCTTCCAACGTTCCACTACCCCCACTATTATTTATAACCACTTTACTCACTCATTTACTCACACTACTCATTTTACAACTTCCATTTTCACCCATCTCTTTATAAATTACAGCAAGGTTTCATTCTAAACCACAACCACTTCATTTCATCTCTAACTCACGAACCTTTAAACCTTTTGTGAAAAATGGCCAATCAAAGACCTGTACCCGACCTTTCTATGATCATTTTTCGTGATGGAGAAGTCGGTGATCTTCAAAGATAAAAGTATCTCTCAATCTTCCAACATTCCGTAAAACCAACAAGATACGTTGATGAAACATGTCTACAACATCTGGGATTGCTGGAAGGTGTCTAGTGGTTACTTCACAACTCGGGCTTAACAAAGCTTTGCACCAAGAGCAGTCCGACATATGAGGCATTGACGCTAGAAATCCTGAGTTTGTTTGCTTACAATACACCGATTGATAACTCCATGTATCTCAATAGTTACGCTACATTCTGGATGTCCGTCGACGAATATTTCGTGCCTCAAGACAATTTTAGCGAATGGATTGGATTTCACCATGGAAACAATGTTCATTATCGCCTCTTTGGTTGTGAAGATTGGTCGGGCCATGCATTTGAGATTTGGCAAACTCTGATAGGTGCTCTACCGACTGGCTAGGATGGTCTTTATGCAACCCACATTTACAACCTCGCTACCCGGTATTTTCAATGTGTGCTGAGCCACACTGTTTTTTTGGAAGGTACAATAACCACAAATTCAACCAGAGGGAGTTATTTCTTCTTCACTGTGCTTTCTACCATCAACCTATAAATCTGGTTTCTTTTATACTGTCAAACATCCAATCCGCTTGTGCTCGAAGGAAAACTCCTTTCTTCTTCGGAGGTATTGTTACCTCAATTGCACTCCATCTCTGATTAGGAGAATGACTCAATGACCTACCCTCCTTACCGACTCTTTTTCTCGAGATGGACTATTGTTGAAGTGCACATTTGGCCAAGCAACAAGAAGATGTAAGGTACAACCTGATGGTTAAGAACTGAGTAGTTAGAAGCATCATTTTGCCGTGCCATACCCGCACGAAACCTAGGAACACGACAAATTGGATTTCAATTTAGATGCTCCAGAACCCAATGTTGTTGCACCTGAAGCACCACCAAGCGATGAATTTGAGGAGATGGATCAGCCGCAACAGGAAGAAGGTGAACAACCTCCAACCACTTAGTATACTAGCACTTCCTCCCAACGTCGTCGAAGAAGCGACAGAGCACCCGCAATGAATGATGATATTCTTGTGGACATTATGCATAGAAACAAGTTAGAAGCTCAGCAGGATGCACAGTACTAGAAACAACACACAGAGATGATGACTCTCATGGGTCAAATCCGACAAGAGCAAACAAGCCTATGCGAGAGCATAATGGACGCCATAGAAGGGCTAAGTGCTTTGACTCTGCAAGTGCAGCACTTGCATGAGTATATCCATCATATCGGTATACCGGATCACGTGGCACAACATGGACATAGAAAACTTCGAGGCAGAGGACGAGGACCTCAATAGTTTCTTTAATTTTCTTGTATTTCCTTTTTTCAGTATCTACCTTATCTCGCAACATTGAGGACAATGTCTGATATAGTGTGGGAGAGAGGTAGTTTAGTATTTTTATTTCCCTTTTGTACTTTTCATTTCAGTAAACCAAGCTATTTATGGAAGTAATTTCAGTTATTATTTGATTCCCTCTATTTTTTAGCTATAACAAAAAAAAAATCTATTAGAATGCATTCACTTGACATACTCTACGAGTATATAGGTTGATAGGCTATGTTAAAAAGCTGAGAAAGACTTAACAAATTTGATACAATCTTGACACCTTAAACCCCTAAGATATGCGATATCAGTTTTATTTTAGATTGGCCCAACGGCTAGGTATGGCCCAATCCTTTCTGGCACATGAAACAGTCCAATAACCCAAAGTCCAAGGGACCTGTTATACCCCAAAATTTTCCCTCCCACAATCAAGACAATATCTCTCAAGACTTCTAAATGATCATAAGGTTCTCAAGATTCCCAATTGATCAAGAAGTGTGGAAGTTTCCCCAGACAATGCCTCCTCCTACACAAGGCATCCAAAACTAGGGTTTTGGGTTTCTTCAGGTTAAAATGACTTTCAAGGCCTCAAGTGAGCTTCATAACATCCCACATGTATTCAAGAATCCCCATGTCAAGTTTCAAGGCTTTCCCAATAAGTTTGACCAGTCAAATGATCAGATATGCAAAAATCAGTCAAAATAGTTAAAAAGTCAAACTGAGGTCAACTGTACTCAAATTAAAGTCAAACTTCAAGAATTTTTGCCAACATCAATATTATTAAGTAAAATTAATCATTTGATCAAGGGTTGATCATGGTTCATCAAGAAAGTTTCAGATCATCAAGAATCAGGAGTTTCTAAATTAGGGTTTTCTTAAAGAAAGTCAACTGAACTTTGACCAGCCATAACTTTCACATAATTCATCAAATAGTTCCCATCCAAAGCTCATTTTGAAGTAAATTGAATTCTCTACAACTTTGTGTCTCACAATCCAAGCCTAAAAATGCTTCTTTTGGAAGGTATGAGCTAAGACATTATAGGTCCTTTTGAAAGTCAACAAAAAGTCAACTTTTTCAAAAGCTCATAATTTGAAAATGGTAAAAGATATTGACATGGGGCCAAAAGGTTTGGTTAGAGGACTCTTTAAGCTTTCCAAAAAGTCCAAGAACACCTTCATAGTCTTAAAATTGAGGGAGTTATTCCTTGTCAAAATTGGGAAATTTTTAAGGGGTGCATTGAGCAAATAAGGTCTCAAATCCAAATTTTTCCAAATGGGCCTATCATTTTGCAACCCAATCTTCATGATAACATCAAGCACGACCCAATACCAAATATTTCTGATTTTTATAATTTACTTACTATTTATTTGGATTTTATTCATTAAAATTCAATTTAAATTAAAATAAAATATGAAAATCCAAATATTTGATTTGATTCTTCTTCTAGAAACTCTTAAAGACCATTTAAGTTGATTAGATGCCATCCAAATTCGTGCATAACAGAAATAATCAGGTTTGGTATGATTTTTGGACATTTATGAATAATTGGTTTCTTCAATCTCAAGTTATCCCAAAAGCCCACAAGTCCATCAAATTTTCTGACCTAATTCATTCACTATAAGTACATGAAGGTAACCAATGCATAGGGGACGAGTTTCTGCAGCCAAGAATACCAAGACAAGTTCCAAACTTTTCAAGAAAATTCCACATTCGGATTTTTGGTTAGAGGCCATATCAAATTGTTTTGAAGGTTCAAACATGTTCTTTGAACATCACTAATGCAATCCCAATCATTCATTGCATCCAAAACACCAAGAACCATGCAAACTGAACCATGTTTCTTTTGAATTCAATTTTTTTTCAATTCCATTGGTTTACATGTTTATAATGAATAATGATCATGTATTGATGTTTGTATGTTCCTATATATGGTTTCTGGACAATTTGTGAGAAGATTCGCGGCTTAATCGTGAAAACACCATTGTTAGGGTTTATGCTTGCCGTTTAGGGTTTCTTAATTAAACTAATATAAATGAATTCTAACAACATAAATGAATTGTATGTGATATGGGGATCACAATAACATGATCAATTTGATGAGATTTTACAGGTTTCATGGTGTTTGAAGAAACACAGGTTTTCCTATGAACCTTAATTCACAGGAAAATTCGCAGCAGTTTTTGCAGGTATTTTTGTAGGTAAGAGGAAGAAGACGAAGTCGTTTGGCGCGCAGGGAAATTCAAATGTCCAGTTTAATATTTTATTGTTTTGTTTCTATTTAATTTCAACAAGCACTTGTTAGCCCAGTGGCTAGAGCATACGCGCATGAGCATGAGGACATGTGTTCAATCCTGGGTGAGACCATTCTTTTTCTCATTTTTTTTCCAGATATTTAGCATGTTTAATATATAATCATATGTTGTTATCTTGTTATCAGACGCGCCCCATGTGACTTAGTGGCAAAGATGCTGGCTTGGTATACATGAGGTTGAGGGATCAAATCCAGGCTGAAGCAAATTTTTTTCATTTTATTTGTTTTTAACAAACTTAAAATATAATGAACTGAGACTGTTTATATATCACAAAGGGCATATAGCTCAATTGGTAAAGGGTTTGTGGTTGAGGGTTGGAGACCTGGGTTCAACCCCAGGCTCCCTCAGGTATATTTTCTTTTCTTTTTACTTTGTATAGTTTTAATTAAATTATTATTATTATAAATTAATTAGTTAATCTTTTTCTAAATTAAAATAAAAATCTAAAAAATATATATAATAAATAATATTTAGGTAAATACATCAGTTTTTTTTATCAATTTATAATTTGTTTTATCTTTTAATTTTGTATTTAATATACTTTGTAAATAAAATTTAATTAACAATTTTTATTGAATAATAGTTCTAAAATTTTGTATATAATTTATAAATAACCTATTAACTTAATAATTTAATATTTTATTTAATCTTTGTTTATTTTGTAAATATTAACTTAATACTTTTTTTTCATATAATTCTTTTTTGTATATTCATAATATTATTTTCTTAATTATAGTAGAATAAGTAATTATTTTATTTTTCTATTATTATTACTAAATTATTTAAGCTCTTATTTTCTTAATAAGCTTCTAAAAAATACTTTTCTAATTCATCTAACTTAGAGTAATTTCTTCTAAATTTCCTTAATTTATTTTGTTTAATCTTATTTATTATTATTGCTTTATTACATTTATTATTTTTTGCTTTATTTCTCTTGCTTTATTACATATTCTTACTTTATTATCGTAATTTATTTTCATCCGATTATTCTGTATCTGCCCATAATCTTTGTAATAATTTAGAATTTTCTTTTCGCTTCTTATTCTTTAATATAAATTGTGTGGTTAGTAAATAGGGTGTGAAAACCTACTTGTGATTAAATTGATTTAGATGATTAATTTTAAGAAGATAAAATATCTGAAAACAAACACTCACACACGTAAGTCGATCTATGATCGCCATCTGCACTTCCTATGGTATTCCTCTTGGTTGCCTTTGTCGCTCCCCTGAAAAGACACCAAGGTCCCAAGGTCCCAAGGTACAGACGCGGACGGTCGGCGAAAGAGAAAATGAGGTTGAATTGAATAGAGTCTCCAGCTAGGCATTTTTATCCCGAAGGAAAGGTAATGCTGCATAAACCTGGAAAGAGATGGATAAGACGGTTGCGAACCAGAGAAACTGAGAAAGGGGGTTGGTTACGACCAGGGAAGGTATTAGCACCCAGATCGTCCGTCGTACTCGACAGGATCCACGCTTACAAGATTGTGTTTAAAAGGGGTAGGTGTATGTGTTATCTGTGTGCAAAAGCTAGGGAAAGAAAGATACAGGTGTCAGTACAAAAAGGTGAATTGCTCAGGAACTGAGGCTTAGAAAAGAAAGCTGAAAGAGGGGGATGACAAAGAGACTTTTGTTCGATAACTGTTAAGTTATGCCTACGTATCCTCTCGTGCAATGAGGAAGTCAGAACACCGTAGTTCGACTCAAAGAGACTGAAAAATAAATTAACTGTGAACTGCCTACTTGTCTATGCTTAAGTGTATGCCTCGTCTGGCTCGAATGCTAACTGTCTTACATTAGACGGAAGAAGCAAGTTCTCATTTGTGAATGAGTGTGATGAGAAAAGAATCCCGAAGGAGACGATTATTGTTTGTTTTTGTGTTTTTAGTTTTTTATTGTTTTTGGTGTTTTGCATAAGTTAATGAGCTTAAGCCTAAATCAAGGGTTTGTAAACTCATTATATCCTCCCTGATTAGGGATAATGAGCCTACTTAAGTATGAGATAAGCATCTCAACTTAATTACCATGATGATGTAGGATTAAGATCATTAACCTACTTGTGATTATTTAGATGTTTTTGGTTTTTTGTTTAGTGTTAAGTAATGAGTTTAATCTATAATCACAGATTAGTGAACTCATTACACCATCCTAATAGAAGGATGATAGATGAGAGTACTTAAGCTGAGGAAGATACCTCAACTTAATCGATGGTTAGGGATTAAATTCATTATATAACAAGCCTTTATTAAAGTGGATTTTAATTAAGGGTGAGATTAAGAAGTGGATTTTATGGTTTGTAAGACAACTTGAGGGGGTACTTGTCCATTAAACATTAGGGTTAGTCCCTCTTAATCATAAGGAAGAGATAGAACCCTAATGTAAGGCCCAAGTTACAAGATAAAGTCTAAGTGATTATTAATATTTTTTGATTAATAGGTGTAAAAAAATTAAAGGTTTAACACTATGGATTAAATTTATACACTCCATCCTAAGATAAGGATGCAGGCATAACCCCAATTCCAAAGTCCTAAAGCTTTAAGAGTTTAGTCTCTGATTATTGAGATGAGAAGAGAGACTCAAGGAGACTCAAAGGTAAAAGACTAGGGGGGACTATGCACAAACCTAAAATTTATCATGCTTGGATATCCTATGGTTCGTGAGGCTTAAGAGAAAAAATCTTCAAGGCCACCAAGGAAGAAGCAGATGAAAAGAGAAAGAAGAAGAAGAATAAGTTACTTACTTCCTGAAGAAGATAAGTAACTTAAAAGAAAGAAATTAAGAAGGAGGGAGAATAAGTGAAGCAAGTTCACTTCAAAGACATGTAAGAATTCATATGAATGATGAGAAGGGGATGGGAGGTGAAGGCAAATCCACCTCCCAGATAACTTACCAAAAGCTCCTGAAATGTTAGTATGAATGCATAAGACATAAAGCAAAAGGAAATGAGATGAAATGAGATGCAAAGACCAAAGTAAGAAGTGAATATGCATTGTAAATGGCATATGAGAAGGTGAAAAGTCATACAAGATGCATATGAATGATCATACAAGGATGGGATGCAATGGAAGCATGTTTAGAAGCATGAAAACGCATGGATGTTCATGGAATGTAATGAATGCAAAGCATAGCAAATGAATGAAGAAATGCTCAAGAAATGTTCAAGCATGTCTTAAGATGTCTAAGATGTCATACAAATGCTTGAAATGTCATGGTAAGTTCATATGATGATGATATGCAAAGGAGAATGCAAATGAAGATGCAAAATTAGGGTTTTAAAACAACATGAGATGCATATGACCAAAAAAAAGCAATCAACATGATAAAAAATTGAAATTAAGCTCAAACAAACCCTAATCCCATACAAGATCACACCCCAAAGGAGGAAGTCAGAAGCTTAACCTAGTGAAAGTTATGAAATTTCTAAGTTTGCTAGGGTTTTTGGGTGTTTCTAAAGAGAAAATGCAAATCAAATTGAAAATGCAAGATAAAAACATGAGATAAATAACCTAGAAACTATATTCAATATTTGAAACAATGCAATAAGAATCAAGTTCAAACTCGTCATAGTTAGGCAGAAATGAATTTTTCAAGTTAGGGTTAGAAAAATGTGATTTTTAAGAACCCTAATTCAAAGAAAATTGTGAAAAGGTGATCAAACCTAAAAAGAAATTTGTATGGTGAGTTTGAAAATGTTTCTAAATGTATTGGAATGCTTCAAGAATTTTTTGGCGATTTTTAGAAACCTAAATGCATTTTTAATTAATTAAAATCCATTAATTAATTAAAAATAACATTTAAATATTTTAAAAATACTTTTTTAATGCAAAAAATAAAATAAAATTTGTTTTCAGGTTAAGAAAAATATTTGAAACAAAAATGCAAAGTTTGAGAATTTTTTGATGTTTTTTGCTATTTTAAATAAAAAGTTCAAAAGAAATAAAAAGAAAATGAATTAAAATGAATTTAATTGAAAGTCAACTGATCTGATGGTCCAGGTTTGAATGGGGGGAGACTGCGCGCGTAGATGGGTGGCTAGGATTCATTCTGGAAAATTATTTAATTAAACCTGGTTAATTTAATTAATTAAAGATTAGGGTTTAAGTGGATCAATCTGAACCATCCAAACACGCGGCAAGCAAGATCCTATGGCTATTATTCAAACTGGGGGGATTAGCCCTAATCACAAACCCTAAGCATTTTCAGGTGACCGGAGCAAGCTCCGGTCACTCTCCCAACCCAACTCCCTCAAAACTCCATAAAAACTCACCAAACTCTCCAGAAATGATCAATGAACAACAACAAACATGAATCCAGCAACAAACAACATTTATATTTCAAGAATAACATGAATCGAAGCAAAACAGAAAAAAACCCAAAACTTTCAGAAGTTAAATACATGCTTGATTCTTAACCATTTTGAAAATTAAACACATCACCGTGATCAGAGAGACATATAGAATCATTTAAGAACTTAAAATGGAAGTTCTGGAAAAATTGTTCTTGATGATACCTGAGATGAAGCTTTCTCAATCTGAGCTTTCTAGACCTCTCCTTGATGCTAATCCACCCCAATGAACTCCAAAAAGCTTCTGAAAGGCTTATAACAAGTTTAAATGGCTTGGTTTTAGTGTTTCAGTTCTGAATGTGTAGAAATTGTGTTTGTGTTTGGGCTTGTTTTAGGCCATGGCAAAGGGTGGGAAATGATCCTTGAGGTATGTGGAGTTGAATGGTGAAAGAAATTTTAAGTTTTTTTGGCTGAGGAGTGAGTTTCGAAGAGAGGAAGTGTTATGGAAATTTTTTGGATTTCTGAGTTCTTGAGGATTCAGGCTCCAAGCTTGTGTGAAATGGGCTCCTTGATGTCCACATAAGTCATGCTGATTGGCCAGAGAGTGGTTGTGGCATAGGCTGATTGGTATGGCTTGATTTGCAAAAAGTCAAAAGTTGTGGTACCATAAGTATGGGCTGAGTCAGAGCTGGCTTTTGGGGTGTCTTGGCCTCAGCTTGATTCATGGATGGCCCTAGGATCATGTTTATGCAGCTGGAACACTTGGATCAAGAGTTGTCATGGTTTTTGCAAAGTTTATGCATAATTGCCATTTTGAGATTTCTTGTGAATCAAGCCATGAAAACCATGCATTCTTGGGCCAATTCTGATGTTTTGAAGTTGCTTTGATATGTTATGGTACATAGAAGTTGATTAGAGGTCATGAAATGGCTTGGCAAGTGAAATTGCAAAAATCCCTCTTTGGCATGAATTTGAAAATTATAGGATTTTTGCTAACTTTGAAAGGCCATATCTTGAGTTCTAGGATGAATCAAGACATGTTCTTGTACTTTTTGAAAATGGGAAGACATAATCTACAACTTTCATGCCCAAGAATTTTTCATTTGAAGCATTTTTGGTCATGAAAGAATAGGTTGAATATCTTTCCCAAAATGGAAAGTTTCCATTACAAGTCATTTCCAAAAATAGCAAGTTTGCATTTGGCTTGAAATTCTTCAATCTTGTGAACTTCCAACCACTTCTAAGATCAAATAAAGATCATAGAGAATCAAAATGATGATGATGACCCTTTGGTGCCCTTGATAGAGGCCTCGGATGCCCTGATTTTGACATTACTTGCTCAAGAAGTTACCCAATGATCAGATGACTTCCACAATGAATTTCTTCATAAAATTTGGTACACATGATCCTTATAACATATTAAGACCATTAGAAACAAGAATGACCAAAAAATTATGGATTAAGGCCTATGAAACCAAAACCCTAATTTTAGGTCATCTGTGTAGGAAATCTTCAGTCTGCCTCTATGCCTTTGCCATGCTTTGTGATCCCTTGACTTTTATGAACTTTGGGGAGCATATTATGATCATGGAACACACATGGACCCTCTTGGTAAGCTTCAAAACCATTGGGAAGGCTCAGATCACTTCTTGGATTGCTCAGATTACAAACCCTAGATGTAGATGAAATGGACTATGTAGATGAAACAAATATGCAATATGAGATGGTATGCCTATGCTTATGCAAAAATGAAAGATCACAAGCCATGGTGTGAGAAAAAGTGAGGAAAAATTTAGGGTGTTTTTAGTTGCCCCTATTCAAGCATGAGTTAGATGTGCAGCATGTAAGCGCCTGGCTTAACAGACAAACAAGATAACTTGTGGTTGAATACCAAAGACAGTTCGAAATTTGCACTCACTGGGGAGAAGAAGGAAAGGGATATAAATTGTAACAGATAGTGTAGTATGAGTAACAAATGAAAGCGATGGAGGACGACCATCGAGCAGAGGACGACTGATGGGGACAAAAAACGGTAAGTAAAGCAATGACGGGACGACCATCATGCTAGGAAATAAAGAAACCGCGACGGGGACGGCCATCGGGTAAGGAAAATAAAATTCTCTGGGGATCAAAAGAATGAGGGAAACACTGACGGGGATGGCCATCAGGTTGATTGGTAAAGTAAACAACGACGGGGACGACTGTCGCTCCCGATAGATGGGACCAGGCCCAGATAAAGGTACAGACGCGAACTGTCGGCGAGAGGGACAATGAGAACACACAACCGTGAACTCACTGGAGATGAATAGAGTCGCCAGCTAGGCATTTTTATCCCGGAGGAAAGGCAATGCTGCATAGACCTAGAAAGAGATGGATAAGACGGTTGCGAACCAGAGAGACTGAGAAAGGGGGTTGGTTACAACCTGGGAAGGTATTAGCACCCAGATTGTCCGCCGTACTCGACGGGATCCACGCTTAAAAGATTTGTGTTTTAAAGGGGTAGTGTCAGTGCAATTTGTGTGTAAAATAGCTGGAAAAGGATGTACAGGTGTCAGTGTAAAAGAAGTGGGGTGTATAATGATGTGTCAGTGTGAGAATAAGAGTGAAATGCTCACGATTATGAGGCTAAAGAATGAAGCTGGAAGGAGGGGGAATATACAGAGACTTTTGTTCGATAACTGTTAAGTTATGCCTACGTATCCTCTCGTGCAATGAGGAAGTCAGAACACCGTAGTTCGACCCAAAGAGACTGAAAGATGAATTGACTTGTGAACTGCTTACTTGCCTATGCTCAAGTGTATGACCTGTCTGGCTCAGGTGCTAACTGTCTTGCATTAGACGGAAGAAGCGAGTTCTCGTTTGTGAGTGAAGATGATGAGAAAAGAATCCCGAAGGAGACGATTATTGTTTGTTTTTGAGTTTTCAGTCTTTTATTGCTTTTTAGAATTTGTCATAAGTTAATGAGCTTAAGCCTAAACCAATGGATTTAATAAACTCATCACATCTTCCCTCTGATTAGGGGTAATGAGAATACCTTAAGTGTGAAGTCATCTTCTCACACTTAATCACCTTTGATGTGGGATTAAGATCATTAACCTACTTGTGATTATTTAGATGTTTTTGGGGTTTTTGTTTAGTGTCGAGTAATGAGGTTAAGCCATAATCAAGGATTAAACAGACTCATTACACCATCCTAATAGAAGGATAATAGATGAGAGTGTTTAAGCTGAGGAAAACTCCTCAACTTAATCCATGATTAGGGATTAAACTCATGACAAAACAAGCCTTTGATTAAGTGGATTTTATTTAATGGTATGATGATGAAATGTTTTTTAGAGTTTGTAAGACAACTTGAGGGGGACTTGTCCATTAACACTAGGGTTAGTCCTTCTTAACCAATTAAGGAAGAATTAGAACCCTAATGCAAGGCCCAAGTTACAAGTGTGATGTCTTAATGATTATTATGTGAATTGATTAAAGGAGTTAAACATATTAAGGGTTTAACACTTAGGATTAAAGTTATACACTCCATCCTAATAGAAGGATGCAGGCATAAACTTAATCACAAAGCCTTAAAGCCTTTAGGGTTTAGTCCCTGATTGTGAGATGAGAAGAGAGGACTCAATGAGACACAAAGGTAAAAGCTAAATGGGGGGACTAATCAAAACCCTAATCATTGTCATGCTCGGTTGTTCCTAAGGTTTGTGAGGTTTACAAGAACAATCTTCAATGGAACCACCAGGAAGCAGATGAAAGGATCAAGAGAAGCAAAACAACTTGCTTCATTCAAGAAGTCAAGTCACTTGAAGAAAGAAAGTGGGAAGAAGAAGAATGAGCAAGCTCAAACTCAAACACATATAAAAATGCAGCATGGATGCTAGAGAGATGAAAAGAAAAGTTATGAGAAGTGAAGGCAAATTCACTTCTCAACATCACTTACCACCTGAAATGTTAGAAAAGAAATGCAATGCAATGCAAAATGGGATGAGATGACATGATGAGAAACAAAACCAGAAACATTTACATGATGCTAATGATGCTATGAGATGCTACAAACATGAGGCAGCACATGGAAATGATCATACAAGTTCATGAATGCAAATGGAGCAAGTTAGGAAGCATGGACATACATGAAAAGTTATGAAGTGCACATGGCATACAACATGGCAAATACATGATGCAATGACCAAACATGCTTTCAATATGTCTTATGATGTCAAATGAATCAAATGGATGCTTGAGATGTCATGGCAAGTCATGTTATGCAAGAGAATGCAAGATGGATGCATATGGAAGCCCAAATTAGGGTTTATGATCAATGCAACAAACAAAAACCAAAATCAGAAGCAAACCCTAAGATAAAAAATTGAAAATTCCACTCAAAGGACCCCTAATCCTATACTAACCCAATGTCCAAAGGAGAAGCCTCAACTCCCAACCAAGTTCAAGTTATGATTCTCCTAAGTTTTCTAGGGTTTTAGGGTTTCCAAACAAAAGAAATGCCAAACAAATTGAAAATGAAAGATCAAGTCATGGACATTTAAACTCAAAAACTACATGCTAAACACAATGCAATGCAAGAAGAATCAATGTCCAACTCTTCATGGATAGGCAGAAATGATTTTTAGAACTTTGGATCAAATTAATGCATAAAAATGATTTTAAATCAATGAAAAATTCTCAAAATGCATCAAGATCAAAAAATAAATTTGGTTTGAAGGTTGGACAATGTTTCTAAATGCCTTAGAACATTTCATGAATTTTTTGGTGATTTTTAAATACCTAAAAGTATTTTTAATAAATTAATTTTCATTAATCAATTAAAAATAAACTTTTAAATATTTTAAAATACTTTTTAAATTCTAAAAATAAAAATAAAAATATTTTTGTGTTTTAAAAATTAATGAAACTCTTGAGAAAAAGTTTCATAATTTTTAAAACAATTTTGCTATTTTAAATAAATTATGCAAATTAAAAGAAAAGAAATGAAATAAAAATTAAAATGAACTGAAGTCAACTGAGTGGAGGGCCAGGATTCATTCTGGGGAAGGCTGTGTTGACTGCGCGCGCGGATCAAGGGCTGGAATTCAAACTTCTTAATTCTGATTTAATTAAATAAATAATGGTGATTAGGGTTTAATGACCACATCTGGACCATTCACACGCGCGGCAAGTCAACGAAGTCCACTGATCCAACGTGCCAGATTCAAACGCCCATTAATTGCAAGATTAAACCCTAATGATTTTCAGGTGGCCGGAGAAGACCTCCGGTCGTCTTCTCCGGTGGGAATCCCACCTGAAAATCCCTAGAACTCTCAAAACGCAACTGAAATGAAATCTAAAAACATGGAAATGATTCCCACACTCCCCTGAATCAAAACCCTAAGCTAGAAACCATTTATTTTTCCCCAAACTCATGAATCGAAACCAAGAATATTTTAGGGCAAAACTTTCAGAAACAAATTAGACTCTCATCTCTCCACCATTTTCAAAACTAAAGATATCAGAGCAATCTGTGAAGCATGGAGAACAACTTTAGAACTTAAAAATCCATTTCTGGAAAAAAAGTTCTTGAGCTACCTGAGTTTCGAAGCTTTCACTCCAGCAACTTTCTGACCTCTCCCTTTGATGCAATCCACTTTACTTGATCCCCTGATGATCCTTGAATGCTTAGGAGGAGTTTATGTTGGCTGGTTAAGGAGTTTGAACAGCTTCTGCTCAAGCTCAGTTGAAAATGGTGATGGTGATTCAGGCTGTTTCAGGCCAATGTGAGTGGTTCTTTGTGATCAGGGTGATGTTTTGAGAAGGTTTGTGGAGTTTGTTCAAGTGTTTGTGGCCTGTGGAATGAGTTTCGAAAGCTTTGGCTTTGAGAGTGAAAAATGGAAGAGTGGTGTTCTTGCCTGGTTCAGGCCTAAGTCTTGTTGGTTTTGGCTCAGTGAAGCAAGGTGAGTTGATCTATGAAAATGGTTTTTGTGTTTGTGTGTTGTGTAGAGAGATTCGAAGAGAAATGCTTGAGGGAGTGTTTTTGTGAATGGTGAGTTCTTGTGTGTTTCAGCCCTGCTTCATGTATGAAATGGCTAGCATTTGCTTTGCATAAAAGACTCCTATTGGTCAGATGATATGACCTGGCCTGCTGTGATTGGGATGTTCACTTTTGCAAAAAGTCCACTTTGTTGTAAGGAGGGTATGGGCTAAGTTCTAGCTTGGTACAAGAGGCATGGGCTGCGCAGCAAGGTGTGTGTGGAAGGCTAGCATGGTTCAGCATCCAATGTAGCAAGTGGTAGGAGGTGTCATGATGGTTTTGCAACTTGATCAACTTTGGTTCACATGTAACTATCTTGCTACACAAGCCATGAAACATGAGAAACTTTGGTTCGAATCTGATTTTTAGGTCACATAGAATGTTTATGTAGTGGTTAGACATGAATTAGAGGTTGCAAATGCCTTGGTGCAAAGTTCTTGCAAGTTTCTCATTTGGTGCACATCTTGAAAATTAATGATTTTTGCCAACTTTGTCACACCATAACTTTTGATCCAAGAAGAATTAGATCATGTTCTTGTACTTTTTGAAAAGGGAAAAATGTATTCTACAACTTTCATGACCAAAGTTTTTCCATTTGAAGCATTTTTGGATCAAAAAGCAAGGCTTGAAAAATGGCATAAAATGACATATTCTTGAAAAGTCAACCATGCCCTAAAAAGTCAACTTTGCAAAAACTTGTAATTCTTGAATTTTGTGAACTTCAACCTTCTTCCATGATCAAATAAAGATCATATACACTCAAAATGATGAAGATCACCCCTTGGTTGGGTCATTGGGGGCCCCCAGATGCCCTGATTTTGCACTGACTTGTCTGAAAAGTCAACTCTTGATCAGATGACTTCCCCATGGAATTTCTTCATGAAAATTGATATGCATACTCCCTATACCATATAGAGACCAATGGAAACAAGAATGACCAAAAAATTTGGAGTTATGGCCTCTGAAACCAAAACCCTAATTTTAGGTCAACTGTGTAGTCAAACTTGGCTCTGCATCCACACCAATCCCAGTTCTTGTGATTCTTTTGCATTTTTGACTTTGAAAGGATGTAATGAGATATAAGAACACACATGGACCCCTTTGAAGTGATTGATGGCCTTTGGAGTGGCTCAGGAGGCTCTTGGATTGCTCAGATCACAAACCCTAGGTGCAGATGACTTTGAATCTATGCAGTGAATCAAAAATGAGATATAAGATGATATGATTGCGTTTATGCATATGAAATGATCACAAGCCATGGTGTGAATGGGTGAGGGCAAATTTGGGGTGTTTACAGCTGCCCCTATTCAAACATGAGTTAGCTGTGCAGGTTGTAAGCGACGGCTTAGCAGGCAAACAAGATAACTTGTGGTTGAATACCCAAGACAGTCCAAAATTTGCACTCACAGAATAAAGAAGAAAAGGGATATAGATTGTAAAAGGAAAATAAAGTATATTATAAAGTATAGGCGACGGAGGACGACCGTCGAGCAGAGGACGACTGCTGGGCAAATAGCAATGACGGGGACGGCCGACATGCTGGGAAAAGTGTGGGAAATAAAGCAATGACGGGGACGGCCGACATGCTGGGGATAAAAGGTAAAGCCAAGACGGGGACGACCGACTAGCTGGGAAGAATAAGAAATTATGATGGGGACGGCCATCAAGATAAAGTTGTAAGATTCTCTGGGGATTGAATGAAACATGACGGGAACGGCCATCAAGTTCATAAAGCAAAGTAACCAACGATGGGGACGGCCATCGGGCTAAAAAGAAAAAGGACCACGACGGGGACGACCATCGGGTTAAAGAATAAACGAAATAAACAGATGATGAGGTACGGTCATCAAAGGTGAAGGACGATCACCTAGCAGGGGACGGCTGCTCTGTTGGGGTTAAGATGAGGGACGGTCATCTAAGGTGGAGGACGACCACCTAGCAGGGGACGGCTGCTAAAGATCAACGATGGGGACGTCCATCGGATGAGCATGATGGAGGACGACCATCAAGAGGTGGAGGACGACCACCTAGCAGGGTACGGCTGCTCTCAGGGTTTATCATGACACAGGACGAGTGCCAGATAACCGAAATCAACAATGGGGACGGCCATTGGATGAAATGATGAAGGACGATCATCAAAAAGGTGGAGGACGACCACCTAGCAGGGGACGGCTGCTAAAAATCAACGATGGGGACGGCCATCGGATGAGCATGATGGAGGACGACCATCAAGAGGTGGAATACGACCACCTAGCAGGGTACGGCTGCTCTCAAGGTTTATCATAACACAGGACGAGTGTCAGATAAAAAGGAAGATTTGCTTTGTTGGCGATTTACTGGGGATGTAGTAAACACGGACGAGTGTTTACAACCAAGAAAAGAAGGTATAAGTGTTTAAATGCTGTGTATAGACTAAAGATGCGGACGAGCATCCTTAAGACTGCGATACGGATGAGTATCGGGTAGAAACGAACTGACACACGCTCAGAGATGATGATACGGACGAGTATCAACGGGTTAACAACGAACACAGACGAATGTTAAATCTGAGGGGACTCTTCTAAGGAATAGTAGACACGGACGAGTATCTATTATTCGAGAAGACATAAGTGTTGGACACGGTGTATGGATTAAAGATGCGGACGAGCATCCTTAAGACTATGATACGGACGAGTATCATGTAGAAACAAAACACTTGACGCATGTTCTGAGATGATGGTACGGACGAGTACCAACGAGTTAACAAAGAACAAGGACTAGTGCCGAGTCTGCGGGGATATGAATGGTATATACAAGATACGGACGAGTATCTCTATGAGTGCAACACGAGTAGTGAGCATGAGTATTGTATAGATGAGTGTTTATCTGCTGAGGAAGGTGACACGGACGAGTGTTAAGAGAGAAAAGTATAATAATATCAGCAAGTATATGGGTTGTAAAAGTGTAGGCGACTGCGCTGGGGATACGACACGGACGGGTGTCAAGAAAGTGTATATAGGTATATGTGAGTGCAAAGAGGATGTCTTTGGCTTTCTGCTGGGGTATGACACGGACGGGTGTCAGGACGGATCTGTAATACGGGTGATCTTGTTTGCAAAGAGTGTTCAGGCGACTTTACTGGGGAAAGATGGCACGGACGGGTGTCAAAATGAGTATATACTGGTGTTTGTGGATTGTGAGGCAGCTGCTTTTGCCGGGGACTCTGATGGGGATTTTTCTGTACGTTGATGAACTGTCAATATTCATAAGTGTTGGTTCAAGACATGGCTTATGATTATGCTATATGTTTGATTTTTTCCGTAATGCTCCGTATTAGACGGAATGCTACGCTTTGTGGGTGAATATGATGTGAATGCTATTGATTATGCAAAGATACCAATCCGGGATTCGGGTCCCGATGCTGCGAAGGTCTCTGGTCGATCTGCTTGAAATGGACATCCCAGCTGGGGATGAGATCATTGATTGATATGATATCTGCTTGGGGATTCAGGTCACTGACAGACCTATTCCAATAAATGAAAGACCCAGCTGGGGTTTGTAGAAGCTTTCTCCACTCTGTTGTGATTCCTTCGTGTGCTGCCCTTCTGGATAAAGGCTGCAACTCTGTGGGGAGAGCTCCTTGGCTTTTGTACTTCGGCTGAGGATGAAATGGCAACTCGGCTGGGAGTAGTAGCAAGTGGCAGCTCAGCTGGGGGAAGCCACGAGAGGCAACTCAGCTGGGGAGAGAGCACTTCGGGTGCTAAAATTGAGTGTTGATTTGCCAGTTTGCTGGGATGAAGCTTACATGCCCCAAGTTGCGCTCTGGATTCCTAAAATCCTGAAAAGACAGAGAAACACACAAGATAATCCCGAGGTATCCCTTACCGGATTCCGTCATAGGAGTCTGGATACTTCTGAGAGTAAGCATATTTCCTGTAAGCATGTGTTTTTACTTTTGAAGATAAACATATGTATTCTATGCAATCAGTTTTTCTTTTAGACATCAGACATTTTTTTTGCAAAATAAAAATGTACAAGACGAGACATGACTGAAAATCTGATTTTATTAATTCTTATGCCCTGAATTGGCGAGATACAGTCAAAGAAACAAATCCCCTGAAATGAAGGGATCGTTATAAATTGAGAAACAAAATGCTGGCAGTGTTGATGACGCTTTAAGGAGCTTCCTCTTCACTATGACTCGTATGACATTTGACGTTCTTCTCGTCTTGCTTTCTGAAGAAGGTTGATTCTCATTGAAGCTTGATCCTTTTGAAGCTTACCCAGTTGTAAGCAATACAGACGAATTCAGAATGCAGTTGTTCGCTTATTCCCTTATTTTGCATGGATCGCCCCTTCGGGTTTTCGATCCATCGGGATACCCATTTTTGCCTGAGCTGTCCAATGCGGCTTTTCAACTCAGCGGGTGTACATTTTTGTTTATTTTCCCTTATTTTTTCCCGAGTCTTTATTCTGTTTTTGACTCGCCGGGATGCCCTATTTTTGCCTGGACTTACATTCTGTTTTTATGTCCAGCGGGTCATTTTTATGCGAAGTATTCTTTGACTGCATCTGAATTCACAGGGGACGGGAAGTCTTCACCATCCATGGTGCTGAGCATCAGTGCTCCACCCGAGAAAACTTTCTTTACTACGAATGGTCCTTCATAGTTCGGAGTCCACTTGCCCCTGTGGTCTGTATGAGGAGGGAGGATTCTTTTCAACACAAGATCTCCCACTTGGTACTCTCGGTGCCTGACTTTCTGATCGAAGGCTCTCTTCATTCTTTTCTGATACAATTGCCCATGACAAATTGCAGCCAATCTTTTCTCTTCAATCAGACTCAGTTGTTCGTATCGGGATCGGACCCACTCTGCTTCACTCAGTTTAACATCCATTAGTACCCGTAGAGAGGGTAATTCAACTTCAACAGGTAGGACTGCTTCCATACCATACACAAGCTGATACGGTGTTGCCCCAGTGGATGTCCTGATTGACGTGCGGTACCCATGCAAGGCAAACGGTAGCATTTCATGCCAGTCTTTGTAGGTGACTACCATCTTCTGCACAATCTTCTTGATATTCTTATTTGCCGCCTCAACAGTGCCATTCATCTTTGGCCTGTAAGGAGAAGAATTGTGATGTTGGATCTTGAAGTCCCGGCACAGTTCTGCCATCATTTTGTTGTTTAGATTGGAACCATTATCAGTAATGATTCGCTCGGGCACTCCATATCGACAGATGATATCTCTCTTCAGAAATCTTGCTACCACTTGCCTTGTAACATTTGCATATGAGGCTGCTTCGACCCACTTGGTGAAATAGTCAATGGCGACCAGGATGAATCTGTGGCCATTCGAGGCAGTTGGCTCAATCTTGCCAATCATGTCGATGCCCCACATGGCAAAGGGCCAGGGTGAAGACATCACGTTCAAAGGGTTGGGAGGCACATGCACCTTATCTGCATAAATCTGGCATTTATGACATTTTCTGGCGTAGGCACAACAGTCTGCATCCATTGTGATCCAGTAATAGCCTGATCTTAACAACTTCTTAGCCATGGCATGCCCTCCAGCATGGGTACCAAAGGATCCTTCGTGCACTTCATGCATCAACAAATCCGCTTCTGTCCTGTCGACGCATATGAGGAGTACCATATCAAAGTTTCTCTTGTACAGGGAACCATCAGTGTTCAGAAAGAAACTACCAGCAAGCCTTCTCAAAGTCTTCTTATCATTGGAAGATGCCCCAAGTGGGTATGTTTGATCCTCCAAGAAGCATTTAATGTCATGGAACCAAGGCTTATTATCTTTAACAACATCTGTTGCGAACACATATGTTGGTCTGTCAAGTCTGGACACTGAGATCTGAGGTACAAAGTTGGCAGCCTGAACTTTGATCATGGACGAAATGGTAGCCAAAGCATCTGCAAACTGGTTCTCGTCCCGAGGGATATACTCAAGCTTGACTGTTGTAAAGAAAGTCAACAACCTCCTTGTATAATCCCTGTAAGGTATCAGATGATCCTGGTGGGTGTACCATTTTCCGTTGGTTTGATTGATTACCAAAGCTGAATCTCCGAATACGGTCAATGTCTTGATCCTGAGGTCAATGGCTTCCTCAAGACCCATAATGCAAGCTTCGTATTCAGCTTCGTTGTTAGTGCAGTTGAAAGTGAGCTTTGCCGAGAAAGGCATGTGGACTCCCTTAGGTGTAATGAGTACTGCACCAACACCACGACCATTCATGTTAACAGCCCCATCAAACATCATAGTCCATTCTTCTTCCGGGTCAGGCCCTTCAGTGTGAACAGGCTCTTCATGATCTTTTGCTTTTATGAACATGATGTCCTCATCAGGGAAGTCAAACCTCATAGGCTGGTAATCATCAATAGGTTGCTCGGCAAGATATTCAGACAATACACTGCCCTTGATGGCTTTCTGAGAAGTGTACTGGATGTCATATTCTGTGAGAATCATCTGCCATCTTGCAACCCGTCCGGTAAGTGCTGGCTTCTCAAATATGTACTTAACTGGGTCCATCTTCGAGATCAATAAGGTAGTGTGAGTCAACATATACTGTCTCAGTCGGCGAGCAGCCCACGCTAAAGCACAGCAAGTTTTCTCGAGCAGTGAATAACGTTGTTCACAGTCGGTAAACTTTTTGCTTAGGTAGTATATTGCATACTCTTTTCGACCAGACTCGTCATGCTGGCCCAGCACACACCCCATTGACTCTTCTAATACTGTCAAGTACATTATCAGAGGTCTTCCTTCAACTGGAGGCATAAGGATCGGAGGTTCTTGTAAGTACTCCTTGATCTTGTCAAAAGCCTTCTGGCAGTCTTCATTCCACCTGACCGTCTGTTCTTTTCTCAACAATTTGAACAAGGGTTCACAGGTTGCTGTAAGGTGGGATATGAACCTTGAGATGTAGTTCAATCGACCTAAGAAACCTCGAACTTCCTTCTCTGTCTTCGGTGCAGGCATCTCTTGGATGGCTTTGACTTTATCAGGGTCAACTTCAATCCCTTTCTCACTTACAATAAATCCCAGCAGCTTACCAGATCGCACCCCGAATGTGCATTTGTTGGGGTTCAACTTCAGTTGGTACTTCCTCAGACGATTGAATAACTTCAGTAGATTCACCAGGTGATCTTCCTCTGTAAGGGACTTGGCAATCATGTCATCCACATAACATTCTATTTCTTTATGGATCATATCGTGGAATAATGTCACCATAGCCCGTTGATATGTTGCGCCAGCATTCTTCAGTCCGAATGGCATCACTTTGTAACAGAACGTGCCCCAGGGTGTGATGAATGTTGTCTTCTCCATGTCTTCAGGTGACATCTTGATCTGATTGTATCCTGAAAATCCGTCCATGAAGGAGAATACCGAGAACTGAGCCGTGTTATCCACCAATACATCAATGTGAGGTAATGGGAAGTCATCTTTCGGGCTGGCTCTGTTCAGATCCCGGTAGTCAACACACATCCTTACTTTGCCGTCTTTCTTAGGCACAGGTACTATATTAGCAACCCACGGCGGATAGCTAGTCACAGCAAGGAACCCGGCGTCCCACTGCTTTTGTACCTCTTCTTTGATTTTCATTGCCATGTTCGGGCGAGTACGGCGCAACTTCTGTTTAACCGGCGGGCATTCCTCTCTCAAAGGCAGCTTGTGCACAACAATGTCGGTGTCCAACCCTGGCATATCTTGATAAGACCAAGCAAACACGTCCACATACTCTCGAAGCAGGTCAACCAGTTGTCTTTTCACTGAGTCTTGTAGGCAGGCCCCGATTTTAACTTCTTTCGCGTCTTCATCTGTACCAAGATTGATCACTTCAACCTCCTCCTGGTGAGGAGTAATAACCTTTTCCTCTTGTCTCAACAACCTGGCTAGCTCTTCAGGAAGCTCATACTCTTCTTCAACCCCTTCATCAGCTTGATTGATTGGATTGTCAAAGTCATACGAAGTCATAGCCGTGCTGTTGTCGGTGCTGTCTGGAAGGCACACTCTGCAAGGGTTCAGTTTGTTCATTTTAGTGATTTGATTTTAATCTTGTTTAGGAAAAGTGAAATAAAGTTGTCATTTTGAAAACACTACCATTTATTTTTTGTACAAAAAGAAAAATGGAAAAACAGTGAGCAGAAAAGAAAAAAGACTCGTTTGCAAAAAGATGTCTGATATTTCATTGATTAATCTTGTTGCACAAAAAGTACAGATGGCCCGATTACAAAATGAGTCTTGTCATCTTGGGCAAGATGCAAGACTTTGATGCATGCTATAAAAATACAGGAAATAATAATTACTCTGCATGAGTAACTCTTATAATTTCCTGGGAAGACCAGTTTGAGATACTGCTCCCCGGGATCTTTGGACGAATCCAGCTTTCCAGGTTGCGTTCCTCTTCCAGCTCGTCTTCCAGACAGTTGACAGCATCAGGGGTGAGCATCCCCCCACTAACAAAGTTGGGCTCTTTCGCAGCCTCTGCTTGATCTTGTTGAGTTGGTTTGTAACCCAACCCAAACCTATCCTCTTTCTTCTCCACCGATAACAGTTTGCCCCAGCCTTGGGCGTTTCCTCCCTCAACAACCTTTCGGGCTTGTTGGTATGATGATATTGAAGTACCAGGTACAGCGGATGTTTCATTGACATTCAAGGCTTCGAAACCTTGGCTCATTGTTTCATGGATCTCCCCATCCATCTCAATGTATTTATAGGTAGCCAGGTGGCTGACAAAAATATCCTCCTCTCCACAGATTGTAACGATTTGACCCTCCCACTCATATTTTAACTTCTGGTGAAGGGTAGAGGTCACGGCGCCAACGGCGTGAATCCATGGCCTACCCAATAGACATCTGTAGGCAGGCTGTATATCCATCACGTAGAAGGTCGTTTTGAAGGTCTGCGGGCCAATCGTTATGGGCAACTCGATTTCTCCCAGAACCGATCTCTTAGAACCATCAAAGGCTCTTACTACTAGGTTACTGGGACGCAATGCCAATCCTTCATACTCAAGCTTCACCAGAGCCATTTTCGGTAAGACATTAAGGGACGACCCTGTGTCTACCAGCACGTGGGAAAGGACTGCGCCTTTACATTCCATGGTGATGTGCAAGGCTTTGTTATGGTTGCGGCCTTCCGTTGTCAAGTCAGTATTGGTGAACCCTAGCCCATTGCTAGCAGTAACATTTCCAACCACGGTTTCCAACTGATTGACAGTGATCTCTTCAGGCACGTAAGCTGCGTGCAAGACTTTGAGTAGTGCATTCCGATGGGCTTCGGAGCACATAAGCAGTGATAGGATAGAGATCTTGGATGGCGTCTGGTGAAGCTGATCCACTATTTTGTAATCACTCTTTTTGATGATTCTCATAAACTCATCAACTTCTTGATCGAATGGTGTTTTCAAAGCTTCCTTAACAGCTTGATCTTCCTGCACCGGGCTCTTTCCTTTCGCCTTGGCAGCAGCTTCTGCTTCGGCAGTGGGTCTTTGAATTTGTGGAGCAAAGAGACGTCCGCTTCGAGTGAAGCCTCCGCCTCCTCCCACATTGTCTACTTGTGGTGCAGGGGTTGATGATTCAAAAGTGATTCTTTGTCCCTCGCAGTATATGTCAGAGCCGTAGTGCCAAGGGATGGCCCTACTACTTTCATAAGGTACTGGTCCAGGCACTGTGACAGTGACTGGACTGACGGCAGCTGCAGAAGGGATTGTGATAGTTTGCGGATCATAATAAATTGTAACTGGTGCTCTAATGGGAGCAGCACCTTCTGAATTGTAGACAGAGTTGTTTTCAGGATCATAAAATATTGTGACAGTTGAGACGTCTTCATGATTTGTTGCTGATGTTGTAGGAGATATTGTCGGAAGGATGAGCGTTGTTGTTGTAGGAGATTCAAATTGGAGTGGTGCTGAAGTTGTAGAAGAAAAATTTGTTGATAACTGATCAGTTGAGATGATAGATGAAGTACTTGTTGATGAAGCCGAAGAATTGTTAGGAACAATGGTTGTTGCAGTTGTAGGAGCTACAGGAATTGCTGCTGATGAGATTGCTGGATTTGTTGGAAATGATGTGGTAATCTGAAGCTGGCCGCTCTGAATGAGACCATCTATGCCATTCCTCAGGTTATCGCACCCATTTACTGAAATATTGTAGTAAGCACACCCTAACTCACACCCCGGAAACATGTGACATTCGAGGAGCTGAGCCTTAATTTCTACCAACGGCGTCCGAATCTGACCCGCACTGGTTATTAAATAAGACGGCTTGTCTTCTTCAATAGCGTTGATTCTGGGACCACCGTGGTGCGGCATAGGATTTTTGTTGACATTGGGTGGTGGTGCGAAATTCAGAGCTTTTGAGTCTACCAGGTCTTGTACCTTCATGTGCAGGGCTCTGCACTTTTCTGTACTGTGGCCAGGTGCATTTGAATGAAAAGCACATCTGGCGTTGGAGTCATAATTCCTGGGTAGACTGTTGGGATCTGGAGGTGCCAATGTCCTTAGCTCAACTAGGTTGAGTTTCAGGAGTTGTGGCAGCAATGTAGCATATGGCATAGGGATCGGATCGATCACCCTGTTGGCTTGAGATGGCCTCTGCTGGAATGGCCTTTGCTGGTTATTGTTGTTGGTGTTACTGTTGTTGTAATTTCTCGGAGGATACTGATTTTGTTGATGGTACTGAGGTTGTTGCTGATAGTTTTGCTGCGGAGGTTGATAGGCTGGTTGTGGATGAGCTGGAGCGGGAATGGTGACTGCTGCCACAGACCTGTGAACATATTGGGGCCTGCCCCTGTTGGTGTGGATGGCATTAGTCTCACCAGTCCTTCTTGGGCCTGCAAAAGGCTTTCTTGCATTACTGGATGAGCTTGCACCGTTGTCTGAGATCTTACCCATCTTCAATAGGCTTTCAATTCTCTCCCCGGCTATGACCACATCGGCAAAGCTGGTAGATGAGAAGGCAGCTAGCCTATCAATGTAAGTCCCCTGAAGGGTGTTCATGAACATATCAGCCATCTCCCTTTCTGACATAGGTGGCTGGACAGCAGCAGCAAGCTGTCTCCATCTTTGAGCATACTCTCGGAAGCTCTCTCTAGATGACTGTGACATTCCCATTAGGAGGGTCCTGTTGGGTGCCATATCCAGATTATACTGATACTGTCTGATGAAGGCCTCTGCCAGGTCCTTCCAGCATCTAATAGTTGCTCTTGTCAGATGGGAATACCATTCCCTTGAAGCTCCAGTCAAGCTATCCTCAAAATAGAACATCCACAGCTTCTCGTCCATGGTATAGGCTTTTAGCCTCCCGAAAAAAGATTGTAGATGGGTTCGGGGACAGGAAGTCCCATTATACTTCTCAAAGCATGGTGGCTTAAACTTGTGGGGAATCCTAACCCCGTCTACCAAGCCCATATCCATAACATCAAAACCCAAAGAGTTTTGAGACTCTAAGGATCTTAATTTCTCAGCTATCTCATCCAACCTTCTATCATAAGCTTCTTCCCCGGCTCCCATCACTGTAAACTAGTCTTCTTGGGGGTCTTCTTGCAGTACCCTGCCTGCAGTGGCAGTCCCCTGAACATTTGCAGGAATATTGACCTCTGGATGGAGATGGGGGCCAAATACAGGGGGGTTAACATGAGGTTGAACCCTTTCATTGTTTCTGGTGCCGGCAGTCCCTATATGTGGATCCTCTTGATTTCTCCCTTCCACCAGTGCTCTGAGCCTCTCCTGGCTTTGAGCCATGTTGTTCATTACTTCCATAAACTGTGTCATTTGGTTCCTCATTTCCAACCTTTCGTTGGTCATTTGGTTCCTGACCTCAGTAAGGTCCTGCTGCATCTGATCCATCTGTATGCCCGGAAGGTTGTTACGGGTTGGATAACGGTGCAGACGGTTGAGGGGAAATACTCGGCGTCGAGCAATAGTTCCTGAGCATCACAACAGAGTTAGCAATAACAAAACAAAAACCTACAAAACAAACAAAGGGTTAGCATGCAATGCAGTATGCTTATTTGTTTTCAAAGTATCCGGCTTGGCATTCAGTTTTGACCCTTCCAGACCCTTGAGGATGCTGTTGATGTTGCTTTTGAAGTGAAACTTGGATAGAACAAACTAACACATATATTACAAAAGGCAAATGGTACATAGTTTGTTTACAAATACAAGCCCTCTGAGGGGTCAAAATACATTACAAGAAATCAAAATACATTGAATGAAAACAACAACAAACAAATGGTCAAACACCAAGACCAAACTCATCCTCCCGAACTTCCTTGAGAAGTGCTTCGGTCACAGGATCAGCTGGGCGCTCCGTAAGATTCCTGATAAGGAGGTTCCGGGTAGTAACAGCTGTAGTTAGCTTCTTGTGTTGACTTTGGTCCTTTGACCTCTTCACTCCAGCTCTGATCTTCAGCTCTGATATCTCCCTCTGGGCTGCTGCCAGGGCTTCTTGCTGCTCCTTTGCACTAGCTTCCAGTTGCTCTATCTTGTCTTGAACTCTCTTGTCCTCCAGAGTACGAGCTTCGGTGATCCTGACCCACCTAGCCTGACTCTCCTTCAGATACAAGTCTGTCCTTGCTCTCTGGAACTGGGCTTCCTTGCAAGCATTCTTCAGAATTTGTTCTCCAGCCCTAGACTTCTTAATGTAATCTTCAGACCTTTCAATTCTAGCCAAGTGCTCTTTCTTCAACTTTTCCAACCTTTCAATATCCAATCTTCCATCCCTCCTCTCATAGAGGGTCTTCTGCAAAGCTTGAGTCAACTTCTCATTTCTTTCTCTCAACTTCTCAAACTCCTCTAAGCTGACAGTTGCTGGAGGTGGTGCTGTGGAAGGCCCAGGCATATCTTCAATAGTAAAGGGCATTCCAGAGAATTGAGCTCTGGCATGGGACCACTCATAATATTGTGCTGATGCCACATTGTTGCACTTCCCCAGAATGGTTACTCCCTTGGTTTGAATATTATCCCAGGCCCAAGCAGCCTGCCTAACAACAGCCAGATTAGGCTTGTTCTCGCAATAAAGAGTCTCAACCAAGTCCTGTGCCTTACGAGTGTGGACCAGTGCATAGCCCAGTTGCCTTTTGAATAGCAGAGGATTGTAATTAATACTACCCTTAACTCCTATTAGGGGCACATTGGGAAAATGCCCACAGCTCGTGATAATATCCCTGCCCTTGGTGCTTTGAGTGCACCACCTGATATCAGCTGAAGTTAGAGTAGTAAGTCTTCCAACCCAGTTTTTCTGCTGATGAGGGTTCAAAAATGCATCTGTCCTGGGTAGGTGCCTGAGAAGCCAAGTATGGAACAAAGGAGCACAGCATCTTACTAGTCTTCCCCTCTGCTTTTCATTCCTCTGATGCACTGAATAGTAGAGATCCCCCAATAAAGTTGGCATTGGGTTCTTCAGGATGAAAAGATGGATTGCATTCTTACTAATGAATCGAGGCTCATCTGCAAATAATACAATCCCATATATGCTCAGGGCCAACAAGGCACAGACTGCTTTCCACTCTCCTAAAGAAGCCTTCAGGGTAGCTTGAGAAATCAAGAAATCCAGATGCAGGCCAGGGATTCCAGCCTTAGAAGTCATATGCTGCCCAATCAGGACTGGTTCCAGATGCAATGCCTTTGCTACCTCTTCATTACCAGGAAAGACCATCTCAGGATTGAAAGGGACTCCACCTCTGACAGGTATACCCACTAATGAGGAGTACTCTTCCAATAAAGGGCCCAACTGAAAGTCCTGAAAAGTGAAACATCTTAGTGGGGGATCATAAAACTGAAGGCAAGTGTGGATCAGGCTTCTCTGTAAGGGGTCCAGATCCATAACCATATCAAGTATATCTCCATGGTGTTCCCTGAACAATGGTATATGGTCTGGAGTGATCAGGGTCTGAATCCTCCTGATGTCTGCTAACTCTGGCTGGAAGAAGTGGTATGTGATGTTGCTCTTTTTAGGTGCCATGATGTTGAGTCTGAGTAGAGACAAGTGCTGATGATAATACTGAAGAAATGGCCACTGATTGGCTGGTGCAGGTGATAGCTGAAGCAGATGTTGATGAAGATAGGTCAATACTGAAGATGGGGTCAAAACCAAAACCAAATGAAGATGGATACCCTGAAACACAAATAAGCAAATGTCAATATGATGCAATGATTATGTATGCAAATGATATGCAAGGGTTTGTGACTGAGCTGGATCTGATCAAATGCTCTGATATAAGTCCATGTGTGTAAGAAATCCAGATGGAGGTCTATAAGTCCAGTAACCAAGGTGGGGGACTCAAATAAAGAGCCACTTGTCCAGGGTTTTAGAATCACAAGAACTGTCCCAACATGGAGTATTCTTAATCAAATCAAAGTAACAGGGTATTCTGAGGTCAAGGTACCTGCAAACCTGTAAACAGCCCAACCCCCTCACAGGTGGTGTTCTAAAACAAGGATCCTCAGACTTGGATCAGTTATGAGAAGTGTAAACACTTCTAACCCGGAGGTACAGTGTTTACAATAACCATAACAGTTCCTCCTCTAATTCTCCTCAGTTTCTGAAGGTCAATACTAAAAAGGTCATCCAGACTTAGCAGGCTTCCCAGATAGCCCTAGTATTGCAGGAAATCTGCAACACAGAGTTCTCAAGAAGAAACCCATATCTGAACCGTGTTTCATATTCCCGCACCAGACCGAAATGGAATGGGAAAGAATATGATTCACTCTAGCCTAGGTGTCACTCAGGTCCCAGGTATAGGACCTTAACTCTCAATGAAAACACCCACCCACCAAAGCAAACAACAGATCCAGCCAGCAGCATAGTATGACAATATGACAATATGCAAAGCTATAAAGAAAACAGTAAAGCAACTGTACATAAAGCAGTAAAAATAAAACAAGTATACAAACACAAGTAAGCACATAACACCCCCAATAAACACAAATCAAACAAGCGCTAGGAGGAACCCACAAAAAGAACCAGAAGCCCTGGTTTCAATATAAGGGTCCCCAGCAGAGTCGCCAAGCTGTTGCTCCCGATAGATGGGACCAGGCCCAGATAAAGGTACAGACGCGAACTGTCGGCGAGAGGGACAATGAGAACACACAGCCGTGAACTCACTGGAGATGAATAGAGTCGCCAGCTAGGCATTTTTATCCCGGAGGAAAGGCAATGTTGCATAGACCTAGAAAGAGATGGATAAGACGGTTGCGAACCAGAGAGACTGAGAAAGGGGGTTGGTTACAACCTGGGAAGGTATTAGCACCCAGATTGTCCGCCGTACTCGACGGGATCCACGCTTAAAAGATTTGTGTTTTAAAGGGGTAGTGTCAGTGCAATTTGTGTGTAAAATAGCTGGAAAAGGATGTACAGGTGTCAGTGTAAAAGAAGTGGGGTGTATAATGATGTGTCAGTGTGAGAATAAGAGTGAAATGCTCACGATTATGAGGCTAAAGAATGAAGCTGGAAGGAGGGGGAATATACAGAGACTTTTGTTCGATAACTGTTAAGTTATGCCTACGTATCCTCTCGTGCAATGAGGAAGTCAGAACACCGTAGTTCGACCCAAAGAGACTGAAAGATGAATTGACTTGTGAACTGCTTACTTGCCTATGCTCAAGTGTATGACCTGTCTGGCTCAGGTGCTAACTGTCTTGCATTAGACGGAAGAAGCGAGTTCTCGTTTGTGAGTGAAGATGATGAGAAAAGAATCCCGAAGGAGACGATTATTGTTTGTTTTTGAGTTTTCAGTCTTTTATTGCTTTTGAGAATTTGTCATAAGTTAATGAGCTTAAGCCTAAACCAATGGATTTAATAAACTCATCACATCTTCCCTCTGATTAGGGGTAATGAGAATACCTTAAGTGTGAAGTTAGCTTCTCACACTTAATCACCTTTGATGTGGGATTAAGATCATTAACCTACTTGTGATTATTTAGATGTTTTTGGGGTTTTTGTTTAGTGTCGAGTATTGAGGTTAAGCCATAATTAAGGATTAAACAGACTCATTACACCATCCTAATAGAAGGATAATAGATGAGAGTGTTTAAGCTGAGGAAAACTCCTCAACTTAATCCATGATTAGGGATTAAACTCATGACAAAACAAGCCTTTGATTAAGTGGATTTTATTTAATGGTATGATGATGAAATGTTTTTTAGAGTTTGTAAGACAACTTGAGGGGGACTTGTCCATTAACACTAGGGTTAGTCCTTCTTAACCAATTAAGGAAGAATTAGAACCCTAATGCAAGGCCCAAGTTACAAGTGTGATGTCTTAATGATTATTATGTGAATTGATTAAAGGAGTTAAACATATTAAGGGTTTAACACTTAGGATTAAAGTTATACACTCCATCCTAATAGAAGGATGCAGGCATAAACTTAATCACAAAGCTTTAAAGCCTTTAGGGTTTAGTCCCTGATTGTGAGATGAGAAGAGAGGGTTCAATGAGACACAAAGGTAAAAGATAAATGGGGGGACTAATCAAAACCCTAATCATTGTCATGCTCGGTTGTTCCTAAGGTTTGTGAGGTTTACAAGAACAATCTTCAATGGAACCACCAGGAAGCAGATGAAAGGATCAAGAGAAGCAAAGCAACTTGCTTCATTCAAGAAGTCAAGTCACTTGAAGAAAGAAAGTGGGAAGAAGAAGAATGAGCAAGCTCAAACTCAAACACATATAAAAATGCAGCATGGATGCTAGAGAGATGAAAAGAAAAGTTATGAGAAGTGAAGGCAAATTCACTTCTCAACATCACTTACCACCTGAAATGTTAGAAAAGAAATGCAATGCAATGCAAAATGGGATGAGATGACATGATGAGAAACAAAACCAGAAACATTTACATGATGCTAATGATGCTATGAGATGCTACAAACATGAGGCAGCACATGGAAATGATCATACAAGTTCATGAATGCAAATGGAGCAAGTTAGGAAGCATGGACATACATGAAAAGTTATGAAGTGCACATGGCATACAACATGGCAAATACATGATGCAATGACCAAACATGCTTTCAATATGTCTTATGATGTCAAATGAATCAAATGGATGCTTGAGATGTCATTTCAAGTCATGTTATGCAAGAGAATGCAAGATGGATGCATATGGAAGCCCAAATTAGGGTTTATGATCAATGCAACAAACAAAAACCAAAATCAGAAGCAAACCCTAAGATAAAAAATTGAAAATTCCACTCAAAGGACCCCTAATCCTATACTAACCCAATGTCCAAAGGAGAAGCCTCAACTCCCAACCAAGTTCAAGTTATGATTCTCCTAAGTTTTCTAGGTTTTAGGGTTTCCAAACAAAAGAAATGCCAAACAAATTGAAAATGAAAGATCAAGTCATGGCCATTTAAACTCAAAAACTACATGCTAAACACAATGCAATTCAAGAAGAATCAATGTCCAACTCTTCATGGATAGGCAGAAATGATTTTTAGAACTTTGGATCAAATTAATGCATAAAAATGATTTTAAATCAATGAAAAATTCTCAAAATGCATCAAGATCAAAAAATAAATTTGGTTTGAAGGTTGGACAATGTTTCTAAATGCCTTAGAACATTTCATGAATTTTTTGGTGATTTTTAAATACCTAAAAGTATTTTTAATAAATTAATTTTCATTAATCAATTAAAAATAAACTTTTAAATATTTTAAAATACTTTTTAAATGCTAAAAATAAAAATAAAAATATTTTTGTGTTTTAAAAATTAATGAAACTCTTGAGAAAAAGTTTCTTAATTTTTAAAACAATTTTGCTATTTTAAATAAATTATGCAAATTAAAAGAAAAGAAATGAAATAAAAATTAAAATGAACTGAAGTCAACTGAGTGGAGGGCCAGGATTCATTCTGGGGAAGGCTGTGTTGACTGCGCGCGCGGATCAAGGGCTGGAATTCAAACTTCTTAATTCTGATTTAATTAAATAAATAATGGTGATTAGGGTTTAATGACCACATCTGGACCATTCACACGCGCGGCAAGTCAACGAAGTCCACTGATCCAACGTGCCAGATTCAAACGCCCATTAATTGCAAGATTAAACCCTAATGATTTTCAGGTGGCCGGAGAAGACCTCCGGTCGTCTTCTCCGGTGGGAACCCCACCTGAAAATCCCTAGAACTCTCAAAACGCAACTGAAATGAAATCTAAAAACATGGAAATGATTCCCACACTCCCCTGAATCAAAACCCTAAGCTAGAAACCATTTATTTTTCCCCAAACTCATGAATCGAAACCAAGAATATTTTAGGTCAAAACTTTCAGAAACAAATTAGACTCTCATCTCTCCACCATTTTCAAAACTAAAGATATCAGAGCAATCAGTGAAGCATGGAGAATAACTTTAGAACTTAAAAATCCATTTCTGGAAAAAAAGTTCTTGAGCTACCTGAGTTTCGAAGCTTTCACTCCAGCAACTTTCTGACCTCTCCCTTTGATGCAATCCACTTTACTTGATCCCCTGATGATCCTTGAATGCTTAGGAGGAGTTTATGTTGGCTGGTTAAGGAGTTTGAACAGCTTCTGCTCAAGCTCAGTTGAAAATGGTGATGGTGATTCAGGCTGTTTCAGGCCAATGTGAGTGGTTCTTTGTGACCAGGGTGATGTTTTGAGAAGGTTTGTGGAGTTTGTTCAAGTGTTTGTGGCCTGTGGAATGAGTTTCGAAAGCTTTGGCTTTGAGAGTGAAAAATGGAAGAGTGGTGTTCTTGCCTGGTTCAGGCCTAAGTCTTGCTGGTTTTGGCTCAGTGAAGCAAGGTGAGTTGATCTATGAAAATGGTTTTTGTGTTTGTGTGTTGTGTAGAGAGATTCGAAGAGAAATGCTTGAGGGAGTGTTTTTGTGAATGGTGAGTTCTTGTGTGTTTCAGCCCTGCTTCATGTATTAAATGGCTAGCATTTGCTTTGCATAAAAGACTCCTATTGGTCAGATGATGTGACCTGGCCTGCTGTGATTGGGATGTTCACTTTTGCAAAAAGTCCACTTTGTTGTAAGGAGGGTATGGGCTAAGTTCTATCTTGGTACAAGAGGCATGGGCTGCGCAGCAAGGTGTGCGTGGAAGGCTAGCATGGTTCAGCATCCAATGTAGCAAGTGGTAGGAGGTGTCATGATGGTTTTGCAACTTGATCAACTTTGGTTCACATGTAACTATCTTGCTACACAAGCCATGAAACATGAGAAACTTTGGTTCAAATCTGATTTTTAGGTCACATAGAATGTTTATGTAGTGGTTAGACATGAATTAGAGGTTGCAAATGCCTTGGTGCAAAGTTCTTGCAAGTTTCTCATTTGGTGCACATCTTGAAAATTAATGATTTTTGCCAACTTTGTCACACCATAACTTTTGATCCAAGAAGAATTAGATCATGTTCTTGTACTTTTTGAAAAGGGAAAAATGTATTCTACAACTTTCATGACCAAAGTTTTTCCATTTGAAGCATTTTTGGATCAAAAAGCAAGGCTTGAAAAATGGCATAAAATGACATATTCTTGAAAAGTCAACCATGCCCTAAAAAGTCAACTTTGCAAAAACTTGTAATTCTTGAATTTTGTGAACTTCAACCTTCTTCCATGATCAAATAAAGATCATATACACTCAAAATGATGAAGATCACCCCTTGGTTGGGTCATTGGGGCCCCCCAGATGCCCTGATTTTGCACTGACTTGTCTGAAAAGTCAACTCTTGATCAGATGACTTCCCCATGGAATTTCTTCATGAAAATTGATATGCATACTCCCTATACCATATAGAGACCAATGGAAACAATAATGACCAAAAAATTTGGAGTTATGGCCTCTGAAACCAAAACCCTAATTTTAGGTCAACTGTGCAGTCAAACTTGGCTCTGCATCCACACCAATCCCAGTTCTTGTGATTCTTTTGCATTTTTGACTTTGAAAGGATGTAATAAGATATAAGAACACACATGGACCCCTTTGAAGTGATTGATGGCCTTTGGAGTGGCTCAGGAGGCTCTTGGATTGCTCAGATCACAAACCCTAGGTGCAGATGACTTTGAATCTATACAGTGAATCAAAAATGAGATATGAGATGATATGATTGCGTTTATGCATATGAAATGATCACAAGCCATGGTGTGAATGGGTGAGGGAAAATTTGGGGTGTTTACAACGACCATCGGGTAAAAACTGATGAAGGACGATCATCAGGAAAAGGAAAAGGGACCACGATGGGGGACGACCATCGGGTTAAAGAATAAATGAAATATTTGATGAGGGACGGTCATCAAAGGTGAAGGATATTCACCAAGCAGGGGACGACTTGCTCTTTATCACGATATAGGACGAATGTAGGATAGAAAATATCGACGATGGGGACGGCCATCAGATAAGCATGATGAAGGACGATCATCAAGAGGTGAAGGACGATCACCTAGCAGGGTACGGCTGCTCTTGGGGATTATCGCGACATAGGACGAATGTCGGATAACAATATTAATGATGGGGACGGCCATCAGATAAATGACGAGGGACGGTCATCATAAGGTGAAGGACGATCACCTAGCAGGGGACGGCTGCTCCTTATCACGACATAGGACGAATGTCGGACGAAAAGTTCCAAAAATGGGGATTCCACTAGGGAAAGGATGAGGGACGGTCATCTAGAGGTTAAGGATGATCACTTGGCAGGGGACGCCTTCCGAAAATATCACGACATAGGAGGAATACCGGATAGGAAAAGGTTTTTTGTTGGCGACTTTACTGGGGAATGGTAAACACGGACGAGTGCTTACGCTTTAAAATAAACGGTATAAGTGTTTGACAGCGCGTATAGATTAAAGATGTGGACGAGCATCCTTAGAACCATGATATGAACGAGTATCGGTAGAAACAAACGTTGACACGTGTTTAAGAGCGATGATACGGACGAATATCAATCGGCTAAGCAAAGAACACGGACGAGTGTTGAATCTGCTGAGGGATGATATATACATGATACGAGCGAGTATTGAAGACTTTTGTATAAGTATGTACAAGTATGATCTTCTGATGAAGTATGTGCAAGACACAGGCGAGTGTCAAAAGATTGAGCAAGGGACACTGACGGGTGCTTTGACTTGCTGGGGATAGATGACACGGACGAGTGCCGAAAAGAATATGTACAAGTATAAACAAATATTTGTATTGAGAATGCAGAAGGTATTCTGGCGAACTTACTGGGGAAGGATGACACGGACGAGTGTCAAAAAGAGCATATATAAATATAAACAGGTATCTGCATTTGAGAGTGCAAAGGGGATGCTTTGGCTTTTATCTGCAGGGGATACGAGTTTTGTATTTTTGCTGATGAGGTGATATCGATATTTGTAGGTGGTTGGCTCGAACTTGGCTTATGATCATGAAAATGTTTGATTTTTGTCGTAATGCTCCGTATTAGACGGAATGCTACGCTTAGTTTGGGGAAAATGATGCGAATGTTATGATTTTGCAAATGAGGAAACCGATCCGAGATCCGGATCCTGCGGGGATAAAGATCTCTGGGCGATCTGTCTGGAGGGAGAACTCAGCTGGGGGAAGAGATCATTGGTTGATCTGTCCGGAGGGAGAACTCCGTTGGGGATGAGGAAGTTTCAGCAACTCCGCTAGGGAAGTATTTCAGGCATTGCTCTATTGGGGAGAGAATGGAAACTCTGTGGGGAAGCAATTCCACCGTCTCTGCTGAGGATGAGAGAATCCTGGCAACTCTGATGGGGAAGCAATTCTACCGACTTTGCTGAGGATGAGAGAATCCTAGAAACTCTGATGGGGAATAGAAAGTTCTTGGCCACTTTGATGGGGAAAAGCTGTCAGACATTTCTCAGGAGATCCTGCTTGGGGAGGAGATAACTTCTAGGAAGTAATACGTTGGGGATTGATGAATTTCCTCAAGGGATCCTTTGGAAGGATGAAACCTTTCAAGGAGATACTTCTTGTCAAGGCTTTCTACTGATGATGTGATTGCTGACTTGGCTGGGGATACTATGCTTGTTATGCCCCATGCTGTGAAAGATTGTCTGCCTTGAGTACCTGCAACCTGTTAAGACAAAGGAAACGCACAAGTGTCCTGAGGTATCCTCAACCGGATTCCGTCATAGGAGTTAGATTTATCTGAGAGCAACATATTTCCTGCAAGCATTTATTAAAAATGGCTCATATGTTTTTTTATGAAATTGTTGTATTATGAACTTTGGACATTTTGCAAACAAAACAAAAATGTACAAAACAAAGTGTGACTGAATATTCTGATTTTATTGATTTCTATGCGCCCTGAATAGGCAAGTACAGTCAAAGAAGTGAATCCCCTGAAAGGAGGAGATTGCTGTAAATGGAGAAAATAAAAGTGTTGGCAATGTTGAAGATGACACTCCAGTGAACTTCCTTTGCTATGACCCGTATGACCTTGACGTTCTTCTTATCTTGCTTTCTGAGGAAGGTTGATTCTGACCGATGCTTTATCCTTTCGAAGCCTGCCATGTTGTGAGTGATATAGACGAATTCAGAATGCAGTTGTTCGCTTATTCCCTAATTTTGCATGGATCGCCCTTTCGGGTTTTCAATCCACCGGGATACCCATTTTCGCCTGAGCTGTCCGATGTGGCTTTTCAACTCAGCGGGTGTACACACATTTTTTTTTATTTTTCCCTTATTTTTGCCCAAGTCTTTTATTTTGTTTTTGACTCGCCGGGATGCCCTATTTTTGCCTGGACTTACATTCTATTTTTATGTCCAGCGGGTCTTTTATGCGAAGTATTTTTTAACTGCATCTGAATTCATAGGAGACGGGAAGTCTTCACCATCCATGGTTGCGAGCATCAGTGCTCCACCCGAGAAGACTTTAGTTATCACATAGGGACCTTCGTAGTTTGGTGTCCACTTGCCCATGTGGTCTGTATGAGGAGGAAGGATCCTTTTTAGTACAAGCTCCCCCACTTGGTATTCCTGAGGTCTGACTTTCTGATCGAAGGCTTTCTTCATCCGCTTCTGATACAACTTCCCATGACAGATAGCTGCTAATATTTTCTCTTCAATCAGATCCAGTTGATTGTATCGAGACCGGATTCATTTTGCTTCATCCAGTTTAACATCCATCATTACCCGTAAGGAGGGTAGTTCAACTTCAACAGGTAGGACAACTTCCATACCGTACACAAGCTGATAAGGTGTTGGCCCAGTAGATGTTCTGATAGAGGTTTGGTACCCATGCAAGGCAAATGGTAGCATTTCGTGCCAGTCTGTATAGGTGACTACCATCTTTTGCACAATCTTCTTGATATTCTTGTTGGATGCCTCAACAACGCCATTCATCTTTGGCCTGTAAGGAGAAGAGTTGTGGTGTTGAATTTTGAAGTCCCGGAATAACTCAGCCATCATCTTGTTATTCAAATTGGAACCATTGTCAGTAATGATTCGCTCGGGAACTCCATATCGACAGATGATGTCTCTTTTCAGAAATCTAGCTACCACTTGCCTGATGACGTTTGCATACGAAGCTGCTTCAACCCATTTGGTTAAGTAATCAATGGCTACCAGGATGAATCTGTGACCATTTGAAGCAGTCGGTTCAATCTTTCCAATCATATCAATGCCCCACATGGCGAAGGTCCAAGGTGAAGACATTATATTCAAAGGATTCGGAGGCACATGCACTTTATCCGCGTAGATCTGGCATTTGTGGCATTTTCTGTCATAAGCACAACAATCTATATCCATTGTGATCCAATAGTAACCCGATCTTAATAACTTCTTTTCCATTGCATGTCCCCCGACATGGGTACCGAAAGAGCCTTCATGTACTTCGTGCATCAGTAGGTCTGCTTCCTTCTTGTCAACACATCTGAGCAGGACCATGTCGAAGTTTCGCTTGTACAAAGAACCATTAGTATTGAGAAAGAAACTGCCAGCTAGCCTTCTTAATGTCTTCTTATCATTAGACGATGCCCCAGGTGGGTATGTCTGGTCCTCCAAGAAGCTTTTGATGTCATGGAACCAAGGCTTGTTGTCAGTGGCAGTGTCCACAGAGAATACATATGACGGTTTGTCTAGTCTGGATACCAAAATCCGAGGCACATAATTGGCAGCTTGTACTTTGATCATGGATGAAATGGTAGCCAAAGCATCTACAAACTGATTCTCATCTCGAGGGATGTATTCAAGCTTAACTGTCGTGAAGAAGGTCAATAATCTCCTCGTATAGTCACGGTAGGGAATCAGATGCTCCTGATGAGTATACCACTTGTCGTTGGTATGGTTGATTACCAAGGCTGAATCTCCGAATACGTTCAAAGTTTTGATTCTGAGGTCAATGGCTTCCTCAAGACCCATGATACAAGCTTCGTATTTTGCTTCGTTGTTAGTGTAAGCAAAGGTGAGTTTTGCCGAGAAAGGCATGTGAACTCCCTTGGGTGTGATAAGTATTGCACCAACCCCACGACCGTTGCAATTAATTGCCCCATCAAACATCATAGTCCATGCTTCTTCTGGGTCAGGCCCTTCGGTGTGAATAGGCTCTTCAAAATCTTTTGCTTTCAAGAACATGATGTCTTCATCAGGGAAGTCAAATCTCATAGGATGGTAATCATCAATGGGTTACTCAGCTAGATAATCAGACAATACACTGCCTTTGATGGCCTTTTGTGAGTTGTACTGAATGTCATACTCTGTTAGAATCATTTGCCATCTTGCAACCCTTCCGGTAAGTGCTGGCTTCTCAAATATGTACTTGACTGTATCCATCTTTGAGATCAATAAGGTAGTATGAGTCAACATATACTGTCTTAGTCGGCGAGCAGCCCACGCTAAAGCACAACAAGTTTTCTCGAGCAGTGAATAACATTGTTCACAGTCGGTAAACTTTTTGCTAAGGTAGTATATTGCATACTCTTTTTGACCAGACTTGTCATGCTG
Source organism: Lathyrus aphaca (assembly GCA_963966055.1). NCBI lineage: Eukaryota > Viridiplantae > Streptophyta > Magnoliopsida > Fabales > Fabaceae > Lathyrus > Lathyrus aphaca. The sequence goes on from OZ014519.1 coordinate 599,677,495, forward strand.
GCCCAACACACACCCCATTGACTCTTCTAATACTGTCAGATACATGATTAGAGGTCTTCCTTCGATTGGAGGCATGAGAATTGGAGGTTCTTACATATATTCTTTGATCTTGTCAAAAGCTCTCTGACAATCATCGTTCCACCTGATTGTTTGTTCTTTTCTTAACAACTTGAACAAGGGTTCGCAGGTTGCGGTGAGATGAGATATGAACCTTGAGATGTAGTTCAATCTACCTAGGAACCCTCGAACTTCTTTCTCAGTCTTAGGTGCGGGAATTTCTTGAATAGCTTTGACTTTGTCGGGATCAACCTCAATTCCCTTTTCACTTACAATAAAACCCAGCAGTTTACCAGAACGTACCCCGAATGTGCACTTGTTGGGGTTCAACTTCAACTGATACTTCCTCAGACGCTTAAACAATTTCAGTAGATTCACCAAATGATCTTCCTCTGTAAGGGACTTGGAAATGATATCATCCATATAACACTCGATTTCTTTATGGATCATATAGTGGAATAATGTTACCATAGCCCGTTGATAAGTCGCACCGGCGTTCTTCAGACCAAACGGCATTACCTTGTAGCAGAATGTGCCCCAGGGAGTGATGAAAGTTGTCTTCTCCATGTATTCAGGTGACATCTTGATCTGATTGTATCCAGAAAATCCATCCATGAAAGAAAATATCGAGAACTGAGCTGTGTTGTCCACCAATACGTCAATGTGAGGTAATGGGAAATCATCTTTCGGGCTAGCTCTGTTCCGGTCCCGGTAATCCACACACATACGTACCTTGCCATCCTTCTTAGATACGGGTACAATATTAGCAACCCACGGCGGGTAACTAGTTACAGCAAGAAAACCGGCATCTCACTGCTTTTGTACCTCTTCTTTAATTTTCATGGCCATATCTGTGCGAGTACGACGTAGCTTCTATTTGACAGGGGGCAATCTTCTTTCAGTGGAAATCTGTGTATGTGTCGCTCCCAAAGATTTGCATCCACTGGTACAAGCGCGAACGGTCGGCGAAAGGAACAGTGAGAACACACAGCCGTGAACTCACTGGAGATGAAAAGAGTCGCCAGCTAGGCATTTTTATCCCGGAGGAAAGGTAATGCTGCATAGACCTAGAAAGATACGGATAAGACGGTTGCGAACCAGAGAGACTGAGAAAGGGGGTTGGTTACAACCTGGGAAGGTATTAGCACCCAGATTGTCCGCCGTACTCGACGGTATCCACGCTTAAAAGATTTGTGTTTAAAGGGGTAGTGTCAGTGCAATTTGTGTGCAAAAGAGCTGGAAAAGGATGTACAGGTGTCAGTGTAAAGGAAGTGAAGTGTAATATATACAGTGTCAGTGTAAGAACAGGAGTGAAATGCTCAAGATCATGAGGCTAAAGAATGAAGCTGAAAAGAGGGGGAATGTACAGAGACTTTTGTTCGATAACTGTTAAGTTATGCCTACGTATCCTCTCGTGCAATGAGGAAGTCAGAACACCGTAGTTCGACCCAAAGAGACTGAAAGGTGAATTGACTTGTGAACTGCTTGCTTGCCTATGCTCAAGTGTATGACCTGTCTGGCTCAAGTGCGAACTGTCTTGCATTAGACGGAAGAAGCGAGTTCTCGATTGTGAGTGAGTGAGATGAGAAAAGAATCCCGAAGGAGACGATTATTGTTTGTTTTTGAGTTTTCAGTCTTTTATTGCTTTTTGGAGTTTGTCATAAGATAATGAGCTTAAGCCTAAACCAGTGGGTTAGTAAACTCATCACATCTTCCCTCTGATTAGGGGTAATGAGAATACCTTAAGTGTGAAGTCAGATTCTCACACTTAATCACCTTTGGTGTAGGATTAAGATCATTAACCTACTTGTGATTATTTAGATGTTTTTGTTGTTTTTGTTTAGTGTTGAGTAATGAGGTTAAGCCATAATCATGGATTAAACAGACTCATTACACCATCCTAAAAGAAGGATGATAGATGAGAATGTTTAAGCTGAGGAAAACTCCTCAACTTAATCCATGATTAGGGATTAAACTCATGACAAAACAAGCCTTTGATTAAGTGGATTTTATTTAATGGTATGATGATGAAGTGAGTTTTATTGATTTGTAAGACAACTTGAGGGGGACTTGTCCATTAACACTAGGGTTAGTCCTTCTTAACCCATTAAGGAAGAATTAGAACCCTAATGCAAGGCCCAAGTTACAAGTGTGATGTCTTGATGATTATTAAGTGAATTGATTAAAGGAGTTAAACACATCAAGGGTTTAACACTTAGGATTAAAGTTATACACTCCATCCTAATAGAAGGATGCAGGCATAAGCTTAATCACAAAGCCTTAAAACCTTTAGGGTTTAGTCCTGGATTATGAGATGAGAAGAGAAGACTCAAAGAGAGACACAAAGGTAAAACTATGAGGGGACTAATCAAAACCCTAATTCATTATCATGCTTGGATGATCCTAAGGTTTGTGAGGTTTTCAAGAACAATCTTCAGAAGAACCACCAGGAAGCAGATGAACAGGATCAAGAGAAGCAAAGTGACTTGCTTCATTCAAGAAGTCAAGTCACTTGAAGAAAGAAAGTGGGAGGAAGAAGAATGAGCAAGCTCAAACTCAAACACATATAAGAATGCAGCAATGGATGCAAGAGAGATGAAAAGAAAAGTTATGAGAAGTGAAGGCAAATTCACTTCCCAAGTTACTTACCACCTGAAATGTTAGAAAGAAATGCAATGCAATGCAAGATGAGATGAAATGATATGATGCAAAGCAAGACCAGAAGCATGGTGATGATGAAAATGATGTTATGAGGTGCTGCAAACATGAGACAAGGCATGGAGATGTTCATACAAGATCATGGATGCAAATGATGCAAGCTAAGGAGCATGAACAAGCATGGAAAGTTATGAAGCATACAAGACAAATGACATAGCAAATATGTAATGCAATGATCAAGCATGATTCATATATGTCTTATGATGCCAAATGAACCACAAGAATGCACAAAATGCAAAGACAAGTCATGTTATGCAAGAGAAAACAAGGAGGATGCAAGAGAAAGCCCAAATTAGGGTTTATGAATCAAACATCAAACAAAAACCCAAAACAGAAGCAAACCTCATGATAAAAAATGGAAAATGGTATTCAAAGAAACCCTAGACCTATAACAAACCACTGCCCAAAGGGGAGCCCTCAACTCTCAACCAAACTCAAGATATGAATTTTCTAAGTTATTAGGGTTTTTTAGGGTTCTTAACAAAAGAAATGCCAAAACAATTAGAAAATGAGGAAACAAATCATGGCCATTTTATCCTTGAAAATGCATGCTAGACATAACACAATGCAAGAAGAATCAATGTCTCAACCTTCTCCAATAGGCAGAAATGATTTTTTGAACTTATGATCAAAATAATGCATAAAAATTGATTTAATTCGATGAAAAATTCTTAAAATGCATCAAGATCAAAAAAGAAATTTGGTTTGAAGGTTGGACAATGTTTCTAAATGTCCTAGAACATTTCATGATTTTTTTTGTAATTTTTAAATACCTAAAAGTATTTTTAATTAATTAATTTCCATTAATCAATTAAAAATAATCTTTTAAATATTTAAAAATACTTTTTTAATGATGAAAAATAAAATAAAAATATTTTTGGGTCATAAAAATTATTAAAACTCAGAGGAAAAAGTTTCATAATTTTTATGAATTTTTTGCTATTTTTAAACAATTATGCAATTTAAATGAAAAGAAATGAAAATAAAAATTAAATTAAATGGAAGTAATCAGAAGGAGAGGTTGAGATTGATTCTGGGCTCAAAGGGTTTGACTGGGCGCGCATCTGGACGGCCCAGATTCAAACCTCCCTAATTCTAATTAATTAATTATTAATCCATAATTAAACCTTAATGAAATGATCTGAACCACTCATATGCGCGCGGGAAACACAATCCAAGGGCTCAAATTCAAACCTTGCCCTAATTAATTACACTTAACCCTAATCACTTTCAGGCTGCCGGAGAAGACTTCCGGTCGTCTTCTCCGGCCAGCTCTCACCTGAGAAACCTCAAACTTCCTAAAAACGCATCAAAAATGAAAAATAGAAACTGGGAAATGATCCTTACACTCTCACGAATCAAACCCCTCTCTCAAAACAAATTTATTTTCCCTAAACAAGCTGAATCGAAGAGAACAAGTTCTAGGTCACGCAAGCTTCAGAAACAAATTAAATGCTCAAATCACAACCATTTCAAAAACTAATGGTACCAGAATGATCAGGATAACACAAAGAACAAGTTTGGAACAAAAGAAATGATTTCTGGAAAAATTATTTTCGAGCTACCTGAGATTTGGAGCTTTCAGTTTTGGAACTTTCTGGCCACCTCTCTTTGTGCAAACCACTCCACTTGATCCCCCAAAGATGTTTGAGTGCTCAAAATGAGTTTGTGCTGGCTGGATAATGAGTTTCGAAAGCTTCTGCTCAAGCTTGATCAGAAATGGCAATGGAGGTTCTGGCTCTTTCAGGTCATTGTGAATGATGGTTTGAGGTCCAAATGATGTATGGAGAAGCTTTGCAAAGTTTGTTTGGCTGTTTGTGAGCTAGGATGGAAGATTCGAATGGAACTGCAAACTGAAGTGAGAAATGGCAGTGGGATCTCTTGGCTGTTTCAGGCTTGTGTTCTTGGTGTTTTGTGATCTATGAGGCAGGGTGAGTTGAATGGAGGAAAAGGTTTGAGTGTTTGCAGGCTGTATAGAGAAATTCGAAAGCTTATGCAAAATGGAAGGTTTTTGTGAATGTGAGTGTGTTCAATGTTTCAGCCTTGCCTTGTGTTATGTTTAGCTTGCAAACTGTCCACATAATTCTCTCTCATTGGTCAGTTGACAAGACATGCCCTTTATTGATTGGTAAGGCAACTTTTGCAAAAAGTCAAATAATGTGTAAGAGAAGCATGGCTCATGATCTAGGCAAGTACATGGGCATGGGCTGGCGCAGCAAGGTGAGGTGAGAGGCTAGCAAAGCTCAGCATCCAAGGCTGCAAGTAGGAGGGAGCATGATCATGAGTTTTTGCAAGTTGTGACATTTTGGTTCACATGTGATTCTTTGTCTAACCAAGCATGAAACCATGGGCAATCTTAGTTTAAATCTGATTTTTAGGACTTGTAGCATGTTGGCACATTGGTTAGAGGTGAACTTGAGGCTGCAAAAGTCATTGATCCATGATTTTGCAAAATTCTCACTTAGGGCATGCCTTGAAAATTAATGATTTTAGCCAACTTTGCATTGCCATAACTTTTGATCCAAGAAGAGTTTGATCATGTTCTTGTACTTTTTGAAAAGGGAAAGATGAGATCTACAACTTTCATGACCAAAGTTTTTCCATTTGAAGCCTTTTTGAATCATGAATCAAGGCTTGAAAAATGACCTAAAATGATGCATTCTTGAAAAGTCAACTATGCCCAAAAAGTCAACATTTGCAAAAACCCTAAATTCTTGATTTCTATGAACTTCAACCTTCTTCCATGATCAAATAAAGATCATATACACTCAAAATGATGAAGACCACCCATTGGTTGGGTCATTGGGGGCCTCAGATGCCCTGATTTTGCACTGACTTGTCCAGAAAGTCAACTCTTGATCAGATGACTTCCCCATGGAATTTCTTCATGAAAATTGATATGCATACTCCTTATACCATATAGAGATCAATGGAAACAAGAATGACCAAAAAATTTGGAGTTATGGCCTCTGAAACCAAAACCCTAATTTTCAGTCAACTGTGCAGTTCATCCTGGCTCTGCATCCACTCAAACCCTAGTCCTTGTGATTCTTCTGCATTTTTGGCTTTGAGGAGATAGAATATGATATAAGAACACACATGGACCCCTTTGAGTTGATTGGTGGCCTTTGGAATGGCTCAAGAAGCTTTGGGATTGCTCAGATCACCAACCCTAGGTGCAGATGCCTTTGAATCTATGCAGTGAATCAAAAATGTACTATGAGATGATATGATTGTGTTTATGCATATGAGAATGATCACAAGCCATGGTGTGAATGGGTGAGGGCAAATTTGGGGTGTTTACAGCTGCCCCTATTCAAACATGAGTTAGCTGTGCAGGGTGTAAGCAACGGCTTATCAGGCAAACAAGATAACTTGTGGTTGAATACCAAAGACAGTCCAAAATTTGCACTCACGGAATGAAGAAGAAAAGGGATATAGATTGTAAAAGGAAAACAAAGTATATTGTAAAGTGGGCGACGGAGGACGACCGTCGAGCAGAGGACGACTGCTGGGTAAAGAGCGATGACGGGGACGGCCGACATGCTGGGAAAAGTGCTGAAAATAAAGCAATGACGGGGACGACCGACACGCTGGGGATAAAAAGGTAAAGCCAAGACGGGGACGGCCGACTAGATGGGAAAATAAAATCGTGATGGGGACGGCCATCAAGATAAAGCTGTAAAATTCTCCGGGGGTTAATGAAACATGACGGGGACGGCCATCAAGTTCATAAAGGTAAAGTAACCAACGATGGGGACGGCCATCGGATTAAAAAGGAAAAGGGACCACGACGGGGACGGCCATCGGGTTAAAGAATGAATGAAATAAACAGTTGATGGGGTACGGCCATCAAAGGTGAAGGACGATCACCTAGCAGGGGACGGCTGCTCTGTTGGGGTTAAAAGAAATATGATGGGGACGGCCATCAAAGGTGGAGGACGACCACCTGGCAGGGTACGGCTGCCGAAAATATCAACGATGGGGACGACCATCGGATAGAAAAGGTCAACGATGGGGACGGCCATCGGATGAGCATGATGGAGGACGACCATCAAGAAGTGGAGGACGACCACTCAGCAGGGGACGGCTGCTCTCAAGGTTTATCATGACATAGGACGAATGTCAGATAACCAAAAATCAACAATGGGGACGGCCATTGGATAAAGTTGATGAAGGACGATCATCAAGAGGTGGAGGACGACCACCTAGCAGGGGACGGCTGCTAAATATCAACGATGGGGACGGCCATCGGATGAGCATGATGGAGGACGACCATCAAGAAGTGGAGGACGACCACTCAGCAGGGTACGGCTGCTCTCAAAGGTATCATAACACAGGACGAGTGTTAGATAAAAAGAAAATTTGTTGGTGATCTACTGGGGATAATGTAAACACGGACGAGTGTTTATATCCAAGAAACAAAAGGTATAAGTGTTTGGTATTGTGTATAGATTAAAGATGCGGACGAGCATCCTTAAGACTATGATACGGACGAGTACCATGTAGAAACAAACTGACACATGTTCAGAGATGATGATACGGACGAGTATCAACTGGTTAACAAAGAACACGGACGAGTGTTGCATCTGAAAGGACTCTTCTGGGGAAAAGTAGACACGGACGAGTATCTATATCCAAGAAGACATAAGTGTTTGACACGGTGTACGGATTAAAGATGCGGACGAGCATCCCTAAGACTATGATACGGACGAGTATCATGTAGAAACAAACACTAGACGCAATGTTCTGAGATGATGATACGGACGAGTATCAACTGGTTAACAAAGAACAAGGACTACTGTTGAATCTGTGGGGATAGTGATGATGTATACAAGATACGGACGAGTATCTGTATAAGTGTGAGTGGTGAGCATTGTATAATGTATAGGTGAGTGTTTATCTGCTGGGGAGAGTGACACGGACGGGTGTCAAGAGAGAAAAGTATAATATTAACAAGTATATGAGTGATGTAAGTGTAAGCGACTGCGCTGGGGATATGACACGGACGGGTGTCAAGAAGGGTGTATATACAAGTATATGTGAGTGCAAAGAGGACCTCTTTGGCTTTCTGCTGGTGATTTGACGCGGACGGATGTCGGGAAGTATCTGTAATACGGGTGATTTTGTTTGCAAAGAGTGTTCTGGCGACTTTACTGGGGAAAGATGGTACGGACGGGTACCAAAAGGTGTATATACTGGTGTTTATGATTTGAGAGGCAGCTGCTTTTGCTGGGACTCTGGTGGGGACTCTGGGGGAAAGTAATCTGTATTCTGATGAATGGTTACTAATCACAAGCATTCAATTCACAACATGACTTATGATTATGCTATGCATTTGATTTTTGCCGTAATGCTCCGTATTAGACGGAATGCTACGCTCTGAGGGTATAATATGATGCGAATGCCATGATTATGCAAAGAGGCGAAGATTCGGGACCCGGATCCCGTTGTTGCGAAGATCCCTGGTCGATCTGCTTGAAGCGGACATCCCAGCTGGGGATGAGATCACTGGTAGATCTAGTGACGTATCTGCTTGGGGATATAGGTCACTGATTGACATATCCTTATAAATGAGAAACCCAGCTGGGGCTTGTAGAAGCTTCTGTACTCTGTTGTGACTTCTCCGTGCGTTGCTCTTCTTAATAAAGGCTTGAAGCTCTGTGGGGAGATGATTCCCTGATTTCTGCATCCTGTTGAGGAAGAATGGTCGGTGCTTCAACTGGGGAATGTTGTTGGCAACTCAGCTGGGGAGAGTAATGAGAGGCAACTCGGCTGGGGAGAAAGCATCCTGAGTGTTAAGCCTGTTTGTTGATTTGGCAACTTTGCTGGGGAAAGCAATGGGGAGCAACTCAGCTGGGGATAGAGCATTTCGGATGCTGAGATTGAGTGTATGCTGATTTGGCAGCTCCGCTGGGGAAATGGGCACCTTCTAGTGCCATGTGGAAGATAGACCGAGTTGATAATGATTCGCCTACTTGCTGAGACATAACCTGCATGCCCCAGGTTGCGTTCTGGATACCTGCAATCCTGCGAAGGTAAGGAAACGTACAAAAGGTCCCGAGGTATCCCTCACTGGATTCCGTCATAGGAGTTAAGTACTTTCGAGAATAATCACATTCCCTGTAAGCATGTGTTTTTTTCTTTTTAGTTTTAGAGAAAGGCATCTGTACTTATGCAATTGTATTATTTTTTTTTTAGAGATATCAGTCAACTCTTTGCAAAACATGAATGTAAAAACGAAACATGACCGAAAATCTGATTTTATTAATTCATGCGCCCTGAATTGGCAAGATACAGTCAAGGAAACATATCTCCTGAAATGAAGAGATTGTTACAAATTGAGAAACAAAATGCTGGCGATGCTGACGACGCTTTCAAGGAGCTTCCTCTTCTGCTATGACTCGTATGACAATGACGTTCTTCTCGTCTTGCTTTCTGGAGAGAGTTGATTCTGATTGAAGCTTGATCCTTTGAAGCTTACCAAGTTGTAGGTGATACAGACGAATTCAGAATGCAGTTGTTCGCTTATTCCCTTATTTTGCATGGATCGCCCTTTCGGGTTTTCAATCCATCGGGATACCCATTTTTGCCTGAGCTGTCCAATGCGGCTTTTCAACTCAGCGGGTGTACATTTTTTTCATTTATTTCCCTTATTTTTGCCCGAGTCTTTTATTCTGTTTTTGACTCGCCAGGATGCCCTATTTTTGCCTGGACTTACATTCTGTTTTTGTGTCCAGCGGGTCATTTTATGCGAAGTATTTTTTTACTGCATCTGAATTCACAGGGGATGGGAAATCTTCACCATCCATGGTGCTGAGCATCAGTGCTCCACCAGAGAAAACTTTATTTACCACGAATGGCCCTTCATAGTTTGGAGTCCATTTGCCCCTGTGGTCTGTATGAGGAGGGAGGATTCTTTTCAGCACAAGATCTCCTACTTGGTACTCTCGGTGCCTGACTTTCTGATCGAAGGCTTTCTTCATTCTTTTCTGATATAGCTGTCCATGACAGATTGCAGCCAATCTTTTCTCTTCGATCAAACTCAGTTGTTCGAATCGGGACCGAACCCATTCTGCTTCACTCAGTTTAACATCCATCAATACTCGTAAAGAGGGTAGTTCAACTTCAACAGGTAGGACTGCTTCCATACCATATACAAGCTGATACGGTGTTGCCCCAGTGGATGTTCTGATTGATGTGCGGTACCCATGCAAGGCAAACGGTAGCATTTCATGCCAGTCTTTATAAGTGACTACCATCTTCTGCACAATCTTCTTGATATTCTTATTTGCTGCCTCAACAGCGCCGTTCATCTTTGGCCTGTAAGGAGAAGAATTGTGATGTTGGATCTTGAAGTCCCGGCACAGTTCTGCCATCATCTTGTTGTTTAAGTTGGAACCATTATCAGTAATGATTCGCTCGGGCACTCCATACCGACAGATGATATCTCTTTTCAGAAATCGGGCTACCACTTGTCTTGTAACATTTGCATACGAGGCTGCTTCGACCCATTTGGTGAAATAGTCAATGGCGACCAAGATGAATCTGTGACCATTTGAAGCAGTTGGCTCAATCTTGCCAATCATATCAATGCCCCACATAGCAAAGGGCCAGGGTGAAGACATGATGTTCAAAGGATTGGGAGGTACATGCACTTTATCTGCATAGATCTGGCATTTGTGACATTTTCTGGCGTAAGCACAACAGTCTGCATCCATTGTGATCCAGTAATAACCTGATCTTAACAATTTCTTAGCCATGGCATGCCCTCCAGCATGGGTACCAAAAGATCCTTCGTGCACTTCGTGCATCAACAAATCTGCTTCCGTCTTGTCAACACATCTGAGGAGTACCATGTCAAAATTCCTCTTGTATAAAGACCCATCAGTGTTCAGAAAGAAACTGCCAGCAAGCCTTCTCAAAGTCTTCTTATCATTGGAAGATGCCCCAGGTGGGTATGTTTGATCCTCCAAGAAGCACTTAATGTCATGGAACCAGGGCTTATCATCCTTGACAACTTCTGCTGCAAATACATATGCTGGTCTATCAAGTCTAGACACTGAAATCTGGGGAACAAAGTTAGCCGTTTGAACTTTGATCATGGATGAAATGGTAGCAAGAGCATCTGCAAACTGATTCTCGTCTCGAGGGATATACTCAAGCTTGACTGTTGTGAAGAAAGTCAATAACCTTCTTGTATAATCCCTGTAAGGTATCAGATGATCCTGGTGGGTGTACCATTTCCCGTTGGTTTGATTGACTACCAAAGCTGAATCTCCGAATACGGTCAATGTCTTGATCCTGAGGTCAATGGCTTCCTCAAGACCCATAATGCAGGCTTCGTATTCAGCTTCGTTGTTAGTGCAGTTGAAAGTGAGTTTTGCCGAGAAAGGCATGTGAACTCCTTTAGGTGTAATGAGTACTGCACCAACACCACGGCCATTCATGTTAACAGCCCCGTCAAACATCATAGTCCATTCTTCCTCCGGGTCAGGCCCTTCAGTGTGAATAGGCTCTTCATGATCTTTTGATTTAATGAACATGATGTCTTCATCAGGGAAGTCGAACCTCATAGGCTGGTAGTCATCAATGGGTTGCTCAGCAAGATATTCAGATAATACACTGCCTTTGATGGCTTTCTGAGATGTGTACTGTATGTCGTATTCTGTGAGAATCATCTGCCATCTTGCAACCCGTCCGGTAAGAGCTGGCTTCTCGAAAATGTACTTAACTGGGTCCATTTTTGAGATTAACAAGGTAGTGTGGGTCAACATATACTGCCTTAGTCGGCGAGCAGCCCACGCTAAAGCACAGCAAGTTTTCTCGAGCAGTGAATAACGTTGTTCACAGTCGGTAAACTTTTTGCTTAGGTAGTATATTGCATACTCTTTTCGACCAGACTCGTCATGCTGGCCCAGCACACACCCCATTGACTCTTCTAGCACTGTCAAGTACATAATCAGAGGTCTTCTTTCAACTGGCGGCATGAGGATTGGAGGTTCTTGTAAGTACTCCTTGATCTTGTCAAAAGCCTTCTGGCAGTCTTCATTCCACCTGACCGTCTGTTCCTTTCTTAACAACTTGAACAAGGGTTCGCAGGTAGCCGTAAGGTGAGAGATGAACCTCGAGATGTAATTCAATCTACCTAAGAACCCTCGAACTTCCTTCTCTGTCTTTGGTGCAGGCATTTCTTGTATAGCCTTGACTTTATCAGGATCAACCTCAATCCCTTTCTCGCTTACAATAAAACCTAGCAGCTTACCGGATCGCACCCCAAACGTGCATTTGTTGGGGTTCAGCTTTAGTTGGTACTTCCTCAGGCGCTTGAACAACTTCAGCAGATTTACCAGGTGATCTTCCTCTGTAAGGGACTTGGCGATCATATCATCCACATAACATTCTATTTCCTTGTGGATCATATCGTGGAATAATGTCACCATAGCCCGTTGGTAGGTTGCACCAGCATTCTTCAGTCCGAATGGCATCACTTTGTAACAGAACGTGCCCCAAGGTGTAATGAATGTTGTCTTCTCCATGTCTTCAGGTGCCATCTTGATCTGGTTGTATCCTGAAAATCCGTCCATGAAGGAGAATACCGAGAACTGAGCCGTGTTATCCACCAATACGTCAATGTGAGGTAATGGGAAGTCATCTTTCGGGCTGGCTCTGTTCAGATCCCGGTAGTCCACACACATTCTAACTTTTCCGTCTTTCTTAGGCACAGGTACTATGTTAGCAACCCACGGCGGATAGCTAGTTACAGCAAGGAACCCGGCGTCCCATTGCTTTTGTACCTCTTCCTTGATTTTCATAGCCATGTCTGGGCGAGTTCGGCGCAGCTTCTGTTTAACCGGTGGGCATTCTTCCCTCAAAGGCAGCTTGTGCACAACAATGTCGGTATCCAACCCTGGCATATCTTGATACGACCAAGCAAACACATCAACATACTCTTGAAGCAGATCTATCAGTTGTCTCTTCACTGAGTCTTGCAGGCAGGCCCCGATTTTAACCTCTTTCACGTCTTCCTCCGTACCAAGATTAATCACTTCAATCTCCTCCTGGTGAGGAGTAATAACCTTTTCCTCCTGTCTCAACAACCTGGCTAGCTCTTCAGGAAGCTCATATTCTTCATCAACCCCTTCATCAGCTTGATTGATCGGATTGTCAAAGTCATACGATGTCATAGCCGCGCTGTTGTCGGTGCTGTCAGGAAGGCACTCTCTGCAAGGGTTAAGTTTGTTCATTTTAGTGATTGATTTTAATCTTGCTTTAGAAAAAAGTGAAATGAAGTTATCATTTTGAAAACACCGCCATTTATTTTTGTACAAAAAGAAAAATGGAAAAATAGTGAACAGAAAAGAAAAAAGACTTGTTTGCAAAAAGATGTCTGATATTTCATTAATTTAATCTTGTTTGCACAAAAGTACAGATGGCCCTGATTACAAAATGAGTCTTGTCATCTTGGGCAAGATGCAAGACTTTGATGCATGCTATGAAAATACAGGAAATAATAATTACTCTGCATGAGTAACTCTTATAATTTCCTGGGAAGACCAGTTCGAGGCACTGCTCCCCGGGATCTTTGGACGAATCCAATTCTCCAGATTGCGCTCCTCTTCCAGCTCGTCTTCCAGACAGTTGATAGCATCAGGGGTAAGCATTCCCCCACTGACAAAACCTGGCTCTGCAGCAGCCTTCGCTTGATGTTGAGTTGGTCTGTAACCCAACCCAAATTTGTCTTCTTTTTTTTTTCACCAATAGCAGTTTGCCCCAGCCTTGGGCAGTTCCTCCCTCAATAACCTTCCGGGCTTGTTGATAAGATGACATGGAGATACCAGATACAGCAGATGCTTCATTGACATTCAAGGCTTCAAAACCTTGGCTCATTGTCTCATGGATCTCTCCATCCATCTCAATGTATTTGTAAGTAGCCAGATGGCTAACGAAAATATCCTCTTCCCCACAGATTGTGACAACTTGACCTTCCCACTCAAATTTTAACTTTTGGTGAAGGGTAGACGTTACTGCGCCGGCGGCGTGAATCCAGGGTCTACCCAACAAACAGCTGTAGGCGGGCTGAATGTCCATCACATAAAAGATAGTTTTAAAGGTCTGTGGGCCAATTGTCACAGGTAGCTCAATCTCTCCCAGAACCGACCTCTTAGAACCATCAAAGGCTCTTACCACCAGGTTGCTGGGTCTCAATGCCAATCCATCATATTCTAACTTCACCAGAGCCTTCTTTGGTAAGACATTCAGGGAAGAACCTGTGTCCACCAGCACATGAGAAAGGACAGCTCCTTTGCATTCCATGGTTATGTGCAAGGCTTTGTTGTGATTGCGGCCATCCACTGTCAGGTCAGAATTGGTAAACCCTAGCCCATTGCTAGCAGTAACGTTTCCAACCACGGTTTCCAACTGGTTGACAGTAATCTCCTCAGGCACGTAAGCTGCGTGCAGGACTTTAAGTAGTGCATTCCGATGGGCTTCGGAGCACATGAGCAGTGAGAGGATGGAGATTTTGGACGGCGTCTGGTGAAGCTGATCCACCACCTTATAATCGCTCTTTTTGATGATCCGCATAAACTCATCAACTTCCTGATCAAATGAAGTCTTCAGGGTTTCTTTGGCAGCTGAATCTTCCTGCACCGGGCCTTTTCCTTTTGCCTTGGCAGCAGCTTCTGCTTCGGCAGTAGGTTTTTGAACTTGTGAAGCAAAGAGACGTCCGCTTCGAGTGAAGCCTCCGCCTCCCCCCACATTATCTACTTGTGGTGCAGGTGTTGATGTTTCAAGAGTGATTCTTTTTCCTTCGCAGTATACGTCAGAGCCATAGTGCCAAGGGATGGCCCTATTGCTTTCATATGGTACTGGTCCAGGCACCGTGACAGTGACTGGACTGATTGCTGCTGCTGAAGGGACTGTAATTGTTTGTGGATCGTAAAAGATTGTAACTGGTGCTCTGGTGGGAGCAGCACCTTCTGAATGGTAGGCGGAATTATTCTCAGGATCGTAGAAAATGGTAACAGTAGAGACATCTTCATGATTGATTGCTGGTGTTGTAGGAGGTATTGTTGGAAGGACTGTTGTTGTTGTTGATGGAGAGTCGAAATGGAATGAAGCTGAAGTTGTAGCAGGAGAAACTGTTGAAAACTGATCATTTGGGAGAACTGATGAAGTACTCGTTGATGCTGCTGATGAATTGTCGGGAACAATAGTTGCTGCATTTGTAGGAGAATCTGAAACCGTTGCTGATGAAGTTGCTTGATTTGCCGGAAATGATGTAGTGATCTGGAGTAGGCCACTCCGAATAAGGCTGTCAATGCCATTTCTCAAGTCCTCACACCCATTCCATGAAATATTGCAATAGGGGCACCCTAGTTCACACCCCGGAAATATTTGGTTTTCACGGAGTTGAGCTTTGATTTCCACCAATGGTGTCCTGATCTGATCCACACTAGTTATCAAATAAGACGGTTGGTCTTCTTCAATAGCATTAATTCGAGGACCACCATGGTTTGGCATAGGGTTTTTATTGACATTGGGCGGAGGTGCAAAATTCAGAGCCTTGGAATCTACCAAGTCTTGTACCTTCATATGCAGAGCCCTGCATTTCTCTGTACTGTGACCAGGTGCGTTTGAATGAAAAGCACACCTAGCATTAGAGTCATAGTTTCTTGGTAGACTGTTGGGATCAGGAGGTGCCAACGTTCTTAGCTCAACTAGGTTGAGTTTCAGAAGTTGTGGCAGCAAGGCAGCATACGGCATTGGGATCGGGTCGATCACTCTGTTAGCTTGAGAGGGCCTCTGTTGGAATGGCCTCTGTTGATTGTTGTTGTTGGTGTTGTTGCTGTTGTAGTTTCTTGGAGGGTATTGATTCTGATGATACTGAGGTTGTTGTTGGAAGTTTTGTTGCGGAGGTTGATAGACTGGCTGAGGATGAGCTGGAGCAGGGATAGTGACTGCTGCTATTGACCTTTGAACATATTGGGGCCTACCCCTGTTGGTGTGAATGGCATTGGTCTCGCCAGTTCTTCTCGGGCCTGCAAAAGGCTTTCTTGTACTACTGGACGAGCTTGCACCGTTGTCTGAGATCTTTCCCATCTTTAACAGGCTTTCAATTCTCTCCCCAGCTATAACAACATCCGCAAAGCTAGTGGAAGAGAAAGCAGCTAACCTGTCAATATACGTTCCCTGGAGAGTGTTCATAAACATGTCTGCTATTTCCCGTTCAGACATAGGTGGTTGAACAGCAGCAGCCAGTTGCCTCCACCTTTGAGCATATTCTCGGAAACTCTCCCTCGAAGACTGTGACATTCCCATCAGGAGAGTCCTGTTGGGTGCCATGTCTAGATTATACTGATACTGTCTGATGAAGGCCTCTGCCAGGTCCTTCCAGCATCTAATTGTTGCTCTTGTCAGATGGGAATACCACTCCCTCGAAGCTCCAGTCAAGCTATCTTCAAAATAGAACATCCACAATTTCTCATCCATTGTATAGGCCTTCAGCCTTCCCAGAAATGATTGTAGATGAGTCCGGGGGCATGAAGTCCCATTATACTTTTCAAAGCATGGAGGCTTGAACTTGTGGGGAATCCTGACCCCTTCTACCAAACCCATGTCCATAACGTCGAAACCCAAAGAATTTTGAGATTCTAAGGACCTCAACTTCTCAGCTATTTCTTCCAACCGTCTATCATAAGTTTCCTCTCCGGCACCCATTACTGTATACTGGTCTTCCTGAGGATCTTCTTGAAGTACTCTGGCTGCAGTGGCTGTTCCTTGAACATTTGCAGGAATGTTAATCTCAGGATGTAGATGTGGGCCAAACACAGGAGGGTTAACATGGGGTTGCACCCGTTCATTGTTACTTGTGCCAGCAGTCCCCACATGGGGTTCCTCTTGATTCCTCCCTTCTACCAAAACCCTGAGCCTCTCCTGGCTTTGAGCTAAATTGTTCATTACTTCCATGAACTGTGTTATCTGAGTTCTCATCTCCAACCTTTCGTTGGCCATCTGGTTTCTGACCTCCGTAAGGTCCTGCTGCATTTGATCCATCTGAATTCCCGGAAGGTTGTTTCTAGTTGGATACCTGTGTGGCCTGTTGAGGGGAAATGCCCGGCGGCGAGCAATAATTCCTGAACATCACAACAGAGGTTAGCAACAACAAAACAAAAACCTACAAAACAAACAAAAGGGTTAGCATGCAATGCAGTTATGCTTATTTGTTCTCAAGGTATCCGGTTTGGCCTTCAGTTTTGACCCTTCCAGACCCTTGAAGATGCTGCTGTTGAAGTTGCTTTTGATGTGAACCCAGATAGAAACCAACACAAATATATTACAAAGGTGAAATAATACAATTTGTTCATTTTACAACACCGGCCCCCTAAGGGGTCAAAATACATCACAAAAAACAAAAATACATGGAAAAGGAACAACAACAAGCAAATGATCAAACTCCAAGGCCAAACTCATCCTCACGAACTTCCTTGAGAAGTGCTTCGGTCACAGGATCAGCCGGACGCTCCGTGAGACCTTTGATGAGAAGGTTCCTTGTTGCAACTGCTGCAGTCAACTTCCTGTTCTGACTTTGGTCCTTAGACCTCTTCACTCCAGCTCTGATTTCTAGCTCTGATATTTCCTTCTGGGCTGCTGCCAGGGCTTTTTCCATCTGTTCCATCTTGTCTTGAACTCTCTTGTCTTCTAGGGTACGGGCCTCAGTGATCCGGACCCACCTGGCCTGACTCTCTTTCAAATACAAGTCTGTTCTTGCTCTCTGGAACTGGGCTTCTTTACAAGCATTCTTCAGAATCTGTTCACCAGCTTTAGACTTGTTGATATAATCTCCAGACTTCTCAATCTTGGTCAAGTGTTCCACTTTCAATTTCTCCAGTCTCTCAATCTCCCTCACACCTTCACTCCTCTCCCGGAGGGTCTTCTGCAAGGCCTGGGTTAACTTCTCATTTCTTTCCTTCAAACTCTCAAACTCTTCCAAACTGATAGTGACAGGGGGTGGTGCTGAAGATGACTCAGGCATGTCTTCTATGGTAAAGGGCATTCCAGAGAATTGGGCCCTAGCATGGGACCACTCATAAC
The DNA here is from genome assembly GCA_963966055.1 of Lathyrus aphaca. Lineage (NCBI taxonomy): Eukaryota > Viridiplantae > Streptophyta > Magnoliopsida > Fabales > Fabaceae > Lathyrus > Lathyrus aphaca. The sequence continues at coordinate 599,695,366 of OZ014519.1, forward strand.
ATTGGACTGATGCCACATTATTGCACTTCCCCAGAATGGTGATTCCCTTGGTTTGAACATGATCCCAGGCCCAGGCAGCCTGCCTAACAACAGCCAAACTAATCTTGTTCTCACAGTAGAGGGTCTCAACCAAGTCTTGTTCCCTAGGAGTATGAACCAGTGCATAGCCTAATTGCCTTCTGAACAGCAGAGGGTTGTAATTGATGCTTCCCTTAACTCCTATCAAAGGCACATTGGGAAAGTGCCCACAGCTGGTGATCATATCTCTGCCCTTGGTGCTCTGAGTACACCATCTGATATCTGCTGAAGTGAGAGTAGTGAGCCTCTTAGCCCAGTTGCTTTGCTGATGAGGATTTAGGAATGCATCTGTCCTGGGTAGATGCTTAAGAAGCCAAGCATGAAATAATGGAGCACAACACCTCACTAGCCTTCCCCTCTGCTTCTCATTCTTCTGGTGCACTGAGTAATAGAGATCTCCTAGCAAAGTTGGCACTGGGTTCTTCAGGATGAACAAATGGATTGCATTCTTGCTAATGAATCGAGGCTCATCTGCAAACAACACAATTCCATATACACTTAAGGCCAACAGAGCACAAACAGCTTTCCACTCCCCCAAGGAGGCCTTCAGACTAGCTTGAGAAATCAGGAAGTCCAGATGAAATCCAGGGATCCCAGCTTTAGAGGTCATATGCTGTTCAATCAAAACAGGTTCCAGGTGCAGAGCTTTTGCTACCTCTCCATTGCTGGGAAAGACCATTTCAGGGTTAAAAGGGATTTCTCTCTTGATAGGCAAACCAATCAATGATGAGTATTCTTCCAAAAGAGGACCCAACTGAAAGTCCTGAAAGGTGAAACATCTCAATGGGGGGTCATAAAACTGAATACAGGTGTGGATGAGGCTCCTCTGTGAAGGGTCCAGATCCATAACCATGTCCAGTATATCTCCATAACTCTCCCTGAACAAGGGTATGTGATCTGGAGTGATCAGGGTTTGGATCCTCCTGATGTCTGATAAGTCTAGTTGGAAGAAATGATAAGTGATGTTGCTTTTCTTTGGAGCCATGATGTTGAGGACTGAGTAGGATAAGTGCTGATGAAGATGCTGAGGAGTGGGCCACTGGCTGGCTAGTACAAGTATCTGAAGTATATGGCTGACAAACTGAAGCAAGTGCTGGTGGAGATAGGTCAAAACTGCAGATGGGGTCAAAACCAAAAACCAGATGAAAATGGATACCCTGAAACACAAATAAGCACATGTTAATATGATGCAATGAGTATGTATGCAAATGATATGCAGGGGTTTGTGACTGAGCTGGATCTGATCAAAATGCCCTGATATAAGTCCATGTGTGTTCAAGAATTCCAGATGGAGGTCTAAAAATCCAGTAACCAGGGTGGGGGGCTCAAATAAAGAGCCACAAGTCCAGGGTTTTAGAATCACAAGAACTGTCCAACATGGAGTATTCTTAACAAAGTCAAAGTAACAGGGTATTCTGAGGTCAAGGTACCTGCAAACCTGTAAACAGCCCAACCCCCTCACAGGTGATGATCTAGAACAAGGATCCTCAGACTTGGATCAGTTATGAGAAGTGTAAACACTTCTAACCCGGAGGTACAGTGTTTACAATAACCATAACAATTCCTCCTCTAATTCACCTCAGTTTCTGAAGGTCAATACTAAAAGGTCATCCAGACTTAGCAGGCTTCCCAGATAGCCCTAGCATTGCAGGAAATCTGCAACACAGAGTTCTCAAGAAGAAACCCATATCTGAACCGTGTTTCATATTCCCGCACCAGACCGAAATGGAATGGGAAAGAATATGATTCACTCTAGCCTAGGTGTCACTCAGGTCCCAGGTATAGGACCTTAACTCTCAATGAATCACCCACCCACCAAAACAAGAAACCAGATCCAGCCAGCAACAATGACAGTATGATATATATAAATGCAATAAAGAAAGCAGTGAAGTAACTGTACATAAAGCAATAAACAAAAATAAATACAAGCACAAACAAGCACATAACACCCCAGTAAACACAAATCAAACAAGCGCTAGGAGGAACCCACAAAAAGAACCAGAAGCCCTGGTTGCAGTATAAGGGTCCCCAGCAGAGTCGCCAAGCTGTCGCTCCCAAAGATTTGCATCCACTGGTACAAGCGCGAACGGTCGGCGAAAGGAACAGTGAGAACACACAGCCGTGAACTCACTGGAGATGAAAAGAGTCGCCAGCTAGGCATTTTTATCCCGGAGGAAAGGTAATGCTGCATAGACCTAGAAAGATACGGATAAGACGGTTGCGAACCAGAGAGATTGAGAAAGGGGGTTGGTTACAACCTGGGAAGGTATTAGCACCCAGATTGTCCGCCGTACTCGACGGGATCCACGCTTAAAAGATTTGTGTTTAAAGGGGTAGTGTCAGTGCAATTTGTGTGCAAAAGAGCTGGAAAAGGATGTACAGGTGTCAGTGTAAAGGAAGTGAAGTGTAATATATACAGTGTCAGTGTAAGAACAGGAGTGAAATGCTCAAGATCATGAGGCTAAAGAATGAAGCTGAAAAGAGGGGGAATGTACAGAGACTTTTGTTCGATAACTGTTAAGTTATGCCTACGTATCCTCTCGTGCAATGAGGAAGTCAGAACACCGTAGTTCGACCCAAAGAGACTGAAAGGTGAATTGACTTGTGAACTTCTTGCTTGCCTATGCTCAAGTGTATGACCTGTCTGGCTCAAGTGCGAACTGTCTTGCATTAGACGGAAGAAGCGAGTTCTCGATTGTGAGTGAGTGAGATGAGAAAAGAATCCCGAAGGAGACGATTATTGTTTGTTTTTGAGTTTTCAGTCTTTTATTGCTTTTTGGAGTTTGTCATAAGATAATGAGCTTAAGCCTAAACCAGTGGGTTAGTAAACTCATCACATCTTCCCTCTGATTAGGGGTAATGAGAATACCTTAAGTGTGAAGTCAGATTCTCACACTTAATCACCTTTGGTGTAGGATTAAGATCATTAACCTACTTGTGATTATTTAGATGTTTTTGTTGTTTTTGTTTAGTGTTGAGTAATGAGGTTAAGCCATAATCATGGATTAAACAGACTCATTACACCATCCTAAAAGAAGGATGATAGATGAGAATGTTTAAGCTGAGGAAAACTCCTCAACTTAATCCATGATTAGGGATTAAACTCATGACAAAACAAGCCTTTGATTAAGTGGATTTTATTTAATGGTATGATGATGAAGTGAGTTTTATTGATTTGTAAGACAACTTGAGGGGGACTTGTCCATTAACACTAGGGTTAGTCCTTCTTAACCCATTAAGGAAGAATTAGAACCCTAATGCAAGGCCCAAGTTACAAGTGTGATGTCTTGATGATTATTAAGTGAATTGATTAAAGGAGTTAAACACATCAAGGGTTTAACACTTAGGATTAAAGTTATACACTCCATCCTAATAGAAGGATGCAGGCATAAGCTTAATCACAAAGCCTTAAAACCTTTAGGGTTTAGTCCTGGATTATGAGATGAGAAGAGAAGACTCAAAGAGAGACACAAAGGTAAAACTATGAGGGGACTAATCAAAACCCTAATTCATTATCATGCTTGGATGATCCTAAGGTTTGTGAGGTTTTCAAGAACAATATTCAGAAGAACCACCAGGAAGCAGATGAACAGGATCAAGAGAAGCAAAGTGACTTGCTTCATTCAAGAAGTCAAGTCACTTGAAGAAAGAAAGTGGGAGGAAGAAGAATGAGCAAGCTCAAACTCAAACACATATAAGAATGCAGCAATGGATGCAAGAGAGATGAAAATAAAAGTTATGAGAAGTGAAGGCAAATTCACTTCCCAAGTTACTTACCACCTGAAATGTTAGAAAGAAATGCAATGCAATGCAAGATGAGATGAAATGATATGATGCAAAGCAAGACCAGAAGCATGGTGATGATGAAAATGATGTTATGAGGTGCTGCAAACATGAGACAAGGCATGGAGATGTTCATACAAGATCATGGATGCAAATGATGCAAGCTAAGGAGCATGAACAAGCATGGAAAGTTATGAAGCATACAAGACAAATGACATAGCAAATATGTAATGCAATGATCAAGCATGATTCATATATGTCTTATGATGCCAAATGAACCACAAGAATGCACAAAATGCAAAGACAAGTCATGTTATGCAAGAGAAAACAAGGAGGATGCAAGAGAAAGCCCAAATTAGGGTTTATGAATCAAACATCAAACAAAAACCCAAAACAGAAGCAAACCTCATGATAAAAAATGGAAAATGGTATTCAAAGAAACCCTAGACCTATAACAAACCACTGCCCAAAGGGGAGCCCTCAACTCTCAACCAAACTCAAGATATGAATTTTCTAAGTTATTAGGGTTTTTTAGGGTTCTTAACAAAAGAAATGCCAAAACAATTAGAAAATGAGGAAACAAATCATGGCCATTTTATCCTTGAAAATGCATGCTAGACATAACACAATGCAAGAAGAATCAATGTCTCAACCTTCTCCAATAGGCAGAAATGATTTTTTGAACTTATGATCAAAATAATGCATAAAAATTGATTTAATTCGATGAAAAATTCTTAAAATGCATCAAGATCAAAAAAGAAATTTGGTTTGAAGGTTGGACAATGTTTCTAAATGTCCTAGAACATTTCATGATTTTTTTTGTAATTTTTAAATACCTAAAAGTATTTTTAATTAATTAATTTCCATTAATCAATTAAAAATAATCTTTTAAATATTTAAAAATACTTTTTTAATGATGAAAAATAAAATAAAAATATTTTTGGGTCATAAAAATTATTAAAACTCAGAGGAAAAAGTTTCATAATTTTTATGAATTTTTTGCTATTTTTAAACAATTATGCAATTTAAATGAAAAGAAATGAAAATAAAAATTAAATTAAATGGAAGTAATCAGAAGGAGAGGTTGAGATTGATTCTGGGCTCAAAGGGTTTGACTGGGCGCGCATCTGGACGGCCCAGATTCAAACCTCCCTAATTCTAATTAATTAATTATTAATCCATAATTAAACCTTAATGAAATGATCTGAACCACTCATATGCGCGCGGGAAACACAATCCAAGGGCTCAAATTCAAACCTTGCCCTAATTAATTACACTTAACCCTAATCACTTTCAGGCTGCCGGAGAAGACTTCCGGTCGTCTTCTCCGGCCAGCTCTCACCTGAGAAACCTCAAACTTCCTAAAAACGCATCAAAAATGAAAAATAGAAACTGGGAAATGATCCTTACACTCTCACGAATCAAACCCCTCTCTCAAAACAAATTTATTTTCCCTAAACAAGCTGAATCGAAGAGAACAAGTTCTAGGTCACGCAAGCTTCAGAAACAAATTAAATGCTCAAATCACAACCATTTCAAAAACTAATGGTACCAGAATGATCAGGATAACACAAAGAACAAGTTTGGAACAAAAGAAATGATTTCTGGAAAAATTATTTTCGAGCTACCTGAGATTTGGAGCTTTCAGTTTTGGAACTTTCTGGCCACCTCTCTTTGTGCAAACCACTCCACTTGATCCCCCAAAGATGTTTGAGTGCTCAAAATGAGTTTGTGCTGGCTGGATAATGAGTTTCGAAAGCTTCTGCTCAAGCTTGATCAGAAATGGCAATGGAGGTTCTGGCTCTTTCAGGTCATTGTGAATGATGGTTTGAGGTCCAAATGATGTATGGAGAAGCTTTGCAAAGTTTGTTTGGCTGTTTGTGAGCTAGGATGGAAGATTCGAATGGAACTGCAAACTGAAGTGAGAAATGGCAGTGGGATCTCTTGGCTGTTTCAGGCTTGTGTTCTTGGTGTTTTGTGATCTATGAGGCAGGGTGAGTTGAATGGAGGAAAAGGTTTGAGTGTTTGCAGGCTGTATAGAGAAATTCGAAAGCTTATGCAAAATGGAAGGTTTTTGTGAATGTGAGTGTGTTCAATGTTTCAGCCTTGCCTTGTGTTATGTTTAGCTTGCAAACTGTCCACATAATTCTCTCTCATTGGTCAGTTGACAAGACATGCCCTTTATTGATTGGTAAGGCAACTTTTGCAAAAAGTCAAATAATGTGTAAGAGAAGCATGGCTCATGATCTAGGCAAGTACATGGGCATGGGCTGGCGCAGCAAGGTGAGGTGAGAGGCTAGCAAAGCTCAGCATCCAAGGCTGCAAGTAGGAGGGAGCATGATCATGAGTTTTTGCAAGTTGTGACATTTTGGTTCACATGTGATTCTTTGTCTAACCAAGCATGAAACCATGGGCAATCTTAGTTCAAATCTGATTTTTAGGACTTGTAGCATGTTGGCACATTGGTTAGAGGTGAACTTGAGGCTGCAAAAGTCATTGATCCATGATTTTGCAAAATTCTCACTTAGGGGCCTTGAAAATTAATGATTTTAGCCAACTTTGCATTGCCATAACTTTTGATCCAAGAAGAGTTTGATCATGTTCTTGTACTTTTTGAAAAGGGAAAGATGAGATCTACAACTTTCATGACCAAAGTTTTTCCATTTGAAGCCTTTTTGAATCATGAATCAAGGCTTGAAAAATGACCTAAAATGATGCATTCTTGAAAAGTCAACTATGCCCAAAAAGTCAACATTTGCAAAAACCCTAAATTCTTGATTTCTATGAACTTCAACCTTCTTCCATGATCAAATAAAGATCATATACACTCAAAATGATGAAGACCACCCATTGGTTGGGTCATTGGGGGCCTCAGATGCCCTGATTTTGCACTGACTTGTCCAGAAAGTCAACTCTTGATCAGATGACTTCCCCATGGAATTTCTTCATGAAAATTGATATGCATACTCCTTATACCATATAGAGATCAATGGAAACAAGAATGACCAAAAAATTTGGAGTTATGGCCTCTGAAACCAAAACCCTAATTTTCAGTCAAGTGTGCAGTTCATCCTGGCTCTGCATCCACTCAAACCCTAGTCCTTGTGATTCTTCTGCATTTTTGGCTTTGAGGAGATAGAATATGATATAAGAACACACATGGACCCCTTTGAGTTGATTGGTGGCCTTTGGAATGGCTCAAGAAGCTTTGGGATTGCTCAGATCACCAACCCTAGGTGCAGATGCCTTTGAATCTATGCAGTGAATCAAAAATGTACTATGAGATGATATGATTGTGTTTATGCATATGAGAATGATCACAAGCCATGGTGTGAATGGGTGAGGGCAAATTTGGGGTGTTTACAGTATGACAATATCCGTATCGAGACTGGCATATCTTGATAGGACCAACCAAAGACGTCAACATATTCCCGAAGCATACGGACGAGCTGTTCTTTCACTGGAGCCTGCAGACTAGCCCCGATCCTTACCTCTTTCACATCTTCTTCAGTACCAAGATTGATGGTCTCAACCTCCTCCTGATGAGGAGTGTTGCACCCCAAAATTTGCCCTCACCTAGAAAAGAAATTGTGTACAAAGGTGTCCAAATAGGTTCACAAGGCTCACAATATTCACAAGGTATCTCAAGAGGTTCACAAGGTTCATAGTTAGTCAGAATGTTTGACAATTCCTTCAGACAAAGCATCCTCCTAAGCAATGCATCCTAAACTAGGGTTTTGAGTTTCATCAGGCTAAATGGACTTCTAAGGCTTCAAGTGAGCTTAATAGCATCCCATATGTCTTTAATAATCCCTATGTCAAATTTCAAGGCTTTCCCAAAAGGTTTGCTCAGTCAGATGATCAGATATGCAAAAATCAGTCAAAGCAGTCAAAAAGTCAAACTAAGGTAAACTGTGGTCAAACTAAAGTCAAATTTCATGATTTTTTGCCAACATTAAGTTTATGAAGTAAAATTCATCATTTGATCAAGGGTTGATCATGATTCATCAAGGAGATTTCAGATCATCAAGAATCAGGAGTTTCTAAATTAGGGTTTTCATAGGAAAAGTCAACTGAACTTTGACCAGCCATAACTTTCACATGCTTCATCAAAATTTTTCTATCCAAAGCTCATTTTGAAGGAAATTTAATTATATACAACTTTGTGTCTCACAAGCCAAGCCCAAAAATGCTTCATTTGGAAGGTATGAGCTAAGACATTATAAGTCATTTTAAAAGTCAACAAAAAGTCAACAACTTCCAAAGAGTATAACTTGAGAATGGTAAGAGATATGGACATGAGACCAAAGAGGTTGGTTAGAGGACTCTCTAAGCTTTCCAAAATGTCCAAGAACACCTTCATAGCCTTAAAATTGAGGGATTCGTGCCTTTGCAAATTTGGGAAATTTTTGAGAGGTTTATGAAGCAAATGGGACCTTAGAACCAAATTTCTCCAAATGGGCTTGCATTTTTATGACCCAGACACTACCATGACATCATGCACGAATTAAAAATCATTTATTCAATTTTTATTCATTTTATTTTATTTATTATGATTTTATACATTAAAAATCATTTTAAATCAAAATAAAATATAAAAGTTTCAATATTTGATAAGATTTTGGTTCTAGAAAGTCATAAAGGTCAATTAAAAGTGATTGAGATCATGGAAAATCAGATCAACCAAAAATAGCAAGGATATATCAAAAAATTTTCAATATTTTGGAAGCTTATCTTTTTCAATCTCAAATGATCCAAAAGTCCAAGGAAGGATCTGATTTTTTGACCTAGTTAGGTCATACTATATATGTATAACATGAAGCAAACACAAGGACACGAAAAATTAGCCTCCATGAGCAAGAACCAATTTTCAAAAATTTAAGAAAAACTCCAAATCGGATTCTACTTTGCAGGACATATCAAGGTGTTTTAAAGGTTGCAACATCACTGATGTTGTCTCAATGCTTTACATCATCAAAAACACCTCTAAATGCATAAACCGAGTTCTCATTTTTTCATGGTTTTTCAATTTTGCGTTTTCATATATTAACCAATGATAAATTGTTTTTGAGTATTGATTTGTGTTTGTGACATTGCAAGGATTGTTTCTGGGTGATCAATTGAAGAAATCATAGCCATATGCATCAAAATCGAAAACTAGGGTTCTTGAGAATTTCTTTTGGGAACGCATGATTGAACTAATTTCTATTAAAATTAATGTGATATTTGTGTTTAGGGACCTCATATTAGCTAATATGGATCATTGAAATTATTTGATTCGTTGTATATTGGAAGTTTGATTTGCGCAGGGTTTTAGTGACGAACACAATCTGTCACTATAAGCTATAGCGACGGAAAACTGTCATTATAGCCTAAACAGACGGCTGGAGGTTGAAGAAGAAGTGTGGCGCGAAACTGCATATTTGAATATTAACTTATTTTATTTATTTTTGTTTGCATTTATATATTTGAAACGCTGCTTAGCTCAGTTGGTGAAGAGACGCGTGTGTGAAGCAAATGGCAAGGGTTCGAATCAGGCCTCCAGCTATTTTTTTTGCTTTAATTCCATTTGTTCTACACGTTTACTATATAAGAATTGCCTTACCTTTAGGTATCAAACGCGCGCAGTAGCTCAACTGGTTTTGAAGCATGTTTGTTCAGGTAAAGGACCTGGGTTCAAATCCCAGGTCCTATCTTTTTGAGGTTTTTTTCAATTTCCATTATTTTTGCTATTTTTTTGTTCTTTTCTTTATTTAAATTAATAAAAATTAAAATAGTTTCTAAAATAATAACTAATCATATTTTTAATAAAACTTTATATTTTCTTAAAATTCATATTTATTTTCTTAAATATGTAAATTATTGGTATTTAATTTTTATAATATGTTTATATATAATAATTAGGTATTTTTATAAATAAATTGATAATGCATTATTGTTATACTCAAAACCTTAATTTTTTTCAAAACCCTAATTTCTAACCCTAAATATTTTATTAACCCTATTTTTTTATTAACTTTAACATTTAATTTAGTTAATTTTTCTTTTAAACTTTAATTAAATAATTAACCATTTTTTTATGTAAATAATTAATATTTGTTTATTATTATTATTAATTGTTCTATTTTATTCTAAATTTTTTTCTAAATGTTCATTTAACTTAAAAATAATATTTTCTCTTAAATTCTTATTTTCTTTATGTTTTTTACTAACCCCTTTTATTATTATTATTATTTCATTATTGCTAACCTTTAAATTATTGTTTATTTATTATATTTATCATTAATTGTTTCTATTATTATGTAATTGCGAAAGCCATGTAATAGTCGTAGATTTATTTTTTGTCTCTATTTTATTTTTATAAATATTTTTATTGCCATGGTTAGTAATTTTAGGGTGTGTATAACTATGTGTAATTAAAATGACTTAGATAATTAACCTTAAATAAGAAAAATATTTGAACACGAACACTCACAGACGTAAGTCGATCTTTGATCGCCATCCTACACTTTCTAGGGTTACCTCTCATGTTGCCTATTTCTAAGGTCAAGTAAGGTGTCTTAAGCAAAGTCCCTCCATTAATATCATCAAGTCCCTTTAAGTTTATAAGATCAAGTCCCTTCGAGGTTGCCTACGATAAATGATCTTGTCCCTTCAAATAAAAGATGATAAGTCCCTACGAATTGCTAAAGACACCTTGCAGTTTCCAAAATTCAGATGTCCCTTCACATGTCCCTTATTACATCCAAGGTAATGACTACCTATTCCTTAATAATAGGGATAGTCTTACCATTGAAAGAACATATAAGAACAGTAAAGACTTAATATAGGGTAGGTTCCTCTTAAGTACTTGCTCACCTTTTCAAAATACTTTATTACACTTCACATTTCAAACATATTTTCAAAACAAAGTCTTAATATACATCCATACGAGGATCATTATAAAGTACTTAGAAAATTTTAATCACACATTACACCATTCTCAAAACAATTTAAAGTGAGCTAAGTAACTATGAGCTCATGGATAACCATGGATATAAAGGGTGCTAACACCTTCCCTTTGTATAACCTACCCCCCGAACTCAAAATATTTTTAAGGTCTTTCCTGTTCTTTTATGCCCTTTCCTTTTGGATAAAATAAAAGTCGGTGGCGACTCTTGCTATCCGCAACATTTATAGAAAGTTTGTTCTCCCACCGTGTTATAGAACTGGCGACTCTGCTGGGGATTTAATAAAAGAGGGGTACCCTTAGGAATTAGATCACTTTAATTTGTTTGCTTTGTTTGCTTTACTTTACTTGTTGGGTGCTCTTATGTGTGAAAGATCTTAACCCGGATCTAGTTTACCTTAGGTAAATGGAAATAGACCAAGGAAACTGTACGGCGTATACCGATATGGTTGATCTGGTGGCCATAGTTAGTGTGAATTCTTGGATGGTGCTTATGTTCCTTAAGCAAGTTGAGGATAATATGAGGCTTCCATATGTTGTCAATACACTAACTAACTTTTAGAACCTTAGTTATCCCATCTTGGCCTTTAGAAAGTAGTGAGATAACCGGCTTTGGTGAAGACTCAAGTTGGTTGATACTCGATGCTACACTCATTGAGATTCTAAACTTGGAGGGTTTTGGTAGGCAAGTAAGTTGCCCACTGAACAACCACCCTTGTGAAGGATCAATGATATTGAGATCCCTTAGAACCTGGTTACTTTATAGGACAGGATGAACCAACTAAACTTCAGGGGAGGGTACTTACCTTTAAACCTCATGCAAGCCTTCAAACCTAGGGCTATTGTGTGACTTGTTTGTGTGTGCCACATGTTTGTGATTGAGCATACCATCATAGCATCATCATGCATCATAAGCATAGCATTTTCACTAACCATTTCAAGTACCAAAGGATTTATCTTTGTTCTTTGTTGCAGGTCATGGCTTCTGCTCGTAGGAATACTATCCGGATCAACTTTGTAGGGATACCTCCTAAGCTTAAGTAATTGGTCTCTCAAGTTTCTGAAAACTCCCAATTCATCAAGAGGCATGGTCACCTACTGGATCTAGTCACTTCAGGGTTTAATGAAGACATGATGAGTGTTCTGTTTTAGTTCTTTGATCCTAAACATCATTGTTTCACATTCCCTGATTATCAGCTGGTTCCTACAATGGAAGAGTTCTCCAAATTATTGGGTATACCTATCCTTGATCAGAAACCCTTCACAGGCTTGGAAAAAGAGCCTAAACCTGAAGTCATTGCTGCAGCTCTACATTTAAAGAAATCAGACATTATCCTAGAAACAAGGAGTGGAGTTAAGGGTATTCTTGCTAAGGTATTGATAGAGAAACCTCAAGTGTTCCTGAAGGCTATGAGTTATGATGCTTTTGAGGAGATCTTAGCCCTATTGATCTATGGCTTAGTGTTGTTCCCCAATCCAGACCAGTTCATAGACGTGCACGCCATCAACATATTTCTGACTCACAACCCAGTGCCTACATTACTTGGAGACATCTTACACTCTCTTCATACCTGTACTACGAAGGCACGGGGAACTCTGATGTGTTGTATACCTCTATTGTCTAGGTGGTTTATTTCTCACATTCCGCGATCAGTGATGAAGAATGAACAAGGGTTAAGGTGGTCTAAAAGAATCATGTCACTTTCACATTCAGATATTCATTGGTGCTCTCGATCTATGGAGAATGTTACTATCATTGACCATTGTGGGGAGTTCCCTAATGTGCCACTCCTTGGCATAAGAGGGGGCATTACCTACAACCCTTCTTTAGCTTTACGTCAGTTTGGTTACGCTCGGAGTGATGATCCTCATGACATGCTTATTCAGGGTATTATGTTCGACTACGACAACGATCTGCAAGGTTACCGTCAAAGGTTTATACGAGCATGGGGTAAAGTGAACAAGGTTGACAACAAGACTCTGGAACCAAAGTACACCATTCCTATGGAACCTTATCTCAGATGGGTGAAATCTCGTGCTCAGACTCTTATGATGCCATATCCTAACATCCTGCCAGTTACCATGGAGCCTGTTGCTGAAGGAGATACTTCTTATGTCATTCTTCACCCAGACATGCCCACTGACATGGAGGAGTTACAAAGATCCTGGATCCAGTTGAAGGAGCAAAGAGGTACTTTTGAGACTCATTACAAAGAAAGTCAAGAAAGAATCCTGGAGCTAACAAAACAACTTCACGAGGAGCGGAATCTCAACTCATACCTCAACAAAAAGAGGAAACGTCCATGGGAGACTTAAAACCCCATTTTTTTGTATTCATTTCATTTTTATTGTAAGCCTAAGAGGCAAACAAGTTTATTACTAATAAAAGTTTACTTTATGGTTGTTTAAACAAATTTAAATCCTGCGGTCCTTGAAAACATTGCATACGCATTTACATACCATATCATTGCATCACATGTTTCTTATGAACAAGTATCTTATCTTCTCGCTGTTTATTTCAGCAGAAATGGCTCTTGAACAGACTGTCAAAGATCTCCAGGCTCAGAATGCACAATTCCAAGTGTTGATTCTGAACTTGTCCAAGGGACAAGATGAGTTGAAGACACTGCTAGCTAAGAAGAAGAAGAAGACTAGAAGATCAGGAGGCCTTACCAATCTGGGAAGAAGGTTCAAAGGTCCTATCAAGACAAATGAACAGATTGAGGATTCTGAGTCTGAAAATTCTGAGAAAGAGGGAGGTAGTATCCATGATACCGTGGGAGATTCTGATTCTGAGGAAAATTATTATCATGATCCTGTTGGCGAAGATAAGTACAAGATGCTGGTAGACAGAATGAATGCTATGGAACTACAAAAATCTTCTGGGCTTGATTTTGAAGATCTGAGTTTAATTTTTGGAGTGATTATGCCTATTGGCTTCAAGGTTCCTGTTTTTGTGGTGTATGATGGGGTTTCATGTCCTAAGTTGCATTTAAGATCTTATGTCCGGAGGATTCAACCACATACTGCTGATAAGAAGTTATGGATTCATTTCTTCCAAGAGAGCTTGTCTAGATCTCAATTGGAATGGTATTACCAACTGGAGAGTGTTAATATTCGTGATTGGAATGATCTTGCTGAGGCCTTCTATAGGCAATACCAATATAATGTTGATTTAGCACCTACTCGCATGCAGCTCCAAAGCATGTCAATGGGTGCTAAGGAGAGTTTCAAAGAGTATGCCCAGAAATGGAGAGACCTAGCTGGCAGAGTTCAACCTCCTCTGACTGACAGGGAGCTAGTGGATATGTTCATGAGTACATTGAATGGTCCTTTCTATAGTAATCTCATTGGAAGCTCATCATCTGGTTTCACCGAGCTGATAATGACTGGAGAACGTGTGGAGAGTGGTATAAGAAGTGGTAAGATACAGGTGGGTGCTTCTTCATCAAGCACTGCTAAGAAACCCCCTAGTGGAAAGAAGGAGTCTAATGATGTGTATGGTCAACATAGTTGTAGCAAGAATCACCAATCTCTGGGAGCAAACCACATTTCTAATCCTACTCCTGCAGTACCAGAACAACAACAAAACAATCAACAAAAGCCTAGAATACAATTCACCAAGATCAACATGTCACTGGCCCAAGCCTTGCAACACATGTTGAAAGGGGAACTCATTACTTTGAAGGACCCTCCTCAGAATCCTAATACTTCCTCTCCTTGATACAATCCTAATGCACAGTGTGCTTATCATTCTAATAGTCCGGGACATGACACCAACAACTGCTGGGTGTTGAAAAACAAGATTCAAGATATGATTGAAGCTGGGGAAATTGAATTTGATCCTCCTGGGACCCCTAATGTGATCACTGCTCCCATGCCCAATCATGAGAAGACTGTTAATGTTGTTGATGAAGTTTCATATGTTTCCTCAGTAGCAGATGTGACTACTCCCTTATCCATTATCAAGAAGAAGCTGGTGCAGACTGGGTTCTTTCCAGGCTGTAATGAAGACTGTTTTTATTGTGCCTACAAACCCGATAGCTGCTGGAAGTTGAAAGATGGTATTCAACGCCTTATGGATAATTACACTATATTGTTTGAGAGGACACCTTCTGTGGAAAGTATGTGTGAACATCTAACTCGAAGTACGAAGCTTGAAGATGTGGCCATGGTTGATAAAGTGCCAGTGAAGATTACCTCCAAGGGTCCTGTCAGGATCACCTCTAAGGGTCCTGTCAGGATTACTGCTGAAGGCCCTGTGAAGATTGTTGCTGAAGCTAGAGTGGCTCCCATGATTATTACCACTCCTGGCCATGTTCCTTATACTTCTGATAAAGCTATACCTTGGAATTACGGTTCTGATGTTTATATCCATGGTGTCAAGCAAGAACCTCTGACTGATGCACCTGTTACTGATGATAATCTTGATGTTGATAATATTGCTGGATCTAGTAAGATCACCAGAAGTGGAAGAATCTTCTCTCCTCAGGCTACCTCCAAAGGTGCAGTTACTCCAACTACTACCTCCACTTCTGAGCCAAGTACTGATGCTCGGGGCAAAGGTCCTGTGGTTGAACCTGTGCAAGTTGAGGCACCGATGGCTGAAAATCTCTCTAAACAGATGGAAGAAGTGCTGAAGATCATTCGCAAGAGTGATTATGATATTGTTGACCAGTTGGGGCATACACCCTCCAAAATCTACATGTTATCTTTGTTGTTGTGTTCTGAGGCTCATGCTAAAGCCTTAATCAAGTTCTTGAAGACTGCCCATGTGCCAAATGAGATTTATGTGGATCAATTTGAGAATTGTGTCGCACATCTGACTTATGATAATGGGTTAGGCTTTTCTGATGCTGACTTAACTCCTGCCAAGAGAAACCATAACAGAGCTTTGCATATCTCCATTGAATGTAGGGGTACCACTTTGTCTCATGTACTGGTAGACAATGGTTCTTCATTAAATGTGCTCCCCAAAGAGGTTTTGGACAAGCTCAGTCCTGAAGATGTGGTGTTAAGACCAAGTAATGTAGTAGTGAGGGCCTTTGATGGCTCAAGAAGAATGGTACATGGAGAAGTAGATCTCCCGATCAAAGTAGGCTCTCAAGTCTTCGACTCTACTTTCTATGTAATGGATACTCGTCCTGCGTACTCCTGTTTGCTTGGGCGCCCCTGGATCCATGGGGCAGGTGCTGTGACTTCAACTTTACATCAGAAGTTGAAATATCCGATGAAAGGAAAGATTGTCTCTGTTTATGGTGAAGAAGAATACATGGTCAGTCATGTGAATACTTTTAAATATGTTAAGGTGGAGGGTGAATATGTTGAGACTCCTTGCCAGACATTTGTAGTAGTTCCTTGGGTTGTTCCTGCTACTGAAGCTCCCTCTGTTGTTAAAAGAGTTCATGTGGTTACTAGAGTACCTCCTACAATGGCCTCCCTCAAAGATGCTAGAGCTGTGGTTGAAGAAGGTGGTTGTACTATTTGGGGTCAGCTTCCTGACATCCCTTATAAGTCTGACAAATTTGGTTTGGGTTTCACTGCAGAATCCCAGAAGGTTGTTCATCGTGCTCGTGCTGTTCGTATCACTAATCAAGGGGTCATAAAAGATCAAATCAATGATGTGGGTGACTATAGTGAAGACTACAATCTGGATGATTGGATCTTTCCTACCATGGGTGATGGGCTCGACAATTGGAAGACCAAAGACATTATTTCTATCTCCTTTAGTCAGGAGTAAATACTATTACTGTGTTCTTATTCTAAGTTTGTAATTTTAAAATAATTAAACTTTTAAGCCTTGTGTCTTACCCGAGGCACAATGGTATGCTTGTTTCGGGATGTCATTTGATTTGCATACTTCATTCAATAAAAATCAATGGACGTTTCGTTTTCGTAAATATTGTGCTCCTTGTCTTTCTTTTATTTTTATTTTTGTTTATCAGCTATGTGTTCTTACACACACCCACATCACTAAAATGCAAATCCCCATCCACTCTGGATCCTGTTGATAACAGTTCTACTATTTCCAATTATAACTTCGAGAATCCAATCTATCAAGCTGAAGATGGAAATGAGGAAGATTGTGAAGTACATGTAGAGCTTGCTAGGTTATTACAACAAGAAGAGAAAGCTATACAGCCACATGAAGAGCCAATCGAAGTTGTGAATCTGGGAACTGAAGAAAACAGGAAAGAGGTCAAGATAGGGGCTGAACTAGAAGATGGTGTTAAGAGCAGACTAATTCTGATGTTACGTGATTATGTGGAGATCTTTGCTTGGTCCTATGAAGATATGCCAGGGCTGGATACAGACATTGTGGTTCACCGGTTACCGGTAAAAGAAGATTGTCGTCCGAAGAAGCAGAAGATTCGTCGCATGCGTCCTGAAATGTCAGAAAAGATTAAAGAAGAGGTGATGAAACAATTTGATGCAGGGTTCTTAGCTGTGACTTCTTATCCTCAATGGGTTGCAAATGTGGTACCAGTACCTAAGAAAGATGGTAAGGTATGCATGTGTGTGGATTACAGAGATTTGAATAAGGCTAGCCCTAAAGATGACTTTCCACTTCCTCATATTGATGTTCTGGTAGACAATACTGCTCAACATAAGGTATTCTCTTTCATGGATGGTTTCTCTGGTTACAATCAAATAAAGATGGCACCTGAAGATATGGAGAAGACTACATTTGTTACACAGTGGGCACCTTTTGTTATAAGGTGATGCCATTTGGTTTGAAGAATGCCGGAGCAACATATCAGCGTGCTATGGTGGCTTTGTTTCACGATATGATTCATCATGAGATAGAGGTATATGTGGATGATATGATAGCCAGGTCCCAGAATGAAGAGCAACACATTGATCATCTGCATAAGCTGTTTGAAAGGTTGAAGAAATACAAGTTGAGATTGAACCTAAACAAATGTACTTTTGGAGTTAGATCTGGTAAACTCCTGGGTTTCATTGTCAGTGGAAAAGGTATTGAAGTAGATCCTGCAAAAGTAAAAGTTATACAAGAGATGCCAGCTCCCCGTACTGAAAAGGAAGTTAGAGGTTTCTTGGGACGACTGAATTACATTGCAAGATTTATTTCCCAATTAACTGCTACCTGTGAGCCAATCTTCAAGTTATTGAAGAAAGATCAGGTGATGGAATGGAAGGACGAGTGTCAGACAGCCTTTGATGAAATCAAGAGATATCTTCTAGAACCTCCAATCTTGATGCCACCAGTTGATGGAAGACCCTTGATTATGTACTTAAAAGTATTAGACAACTCAATGGGGTGTGTGTTGGGACAACATGACGAGTCTGGTCGAAAAGAGCAGGCAATCTACTACCTTAGCAAAAAGTTTACCGATTGTGAAACAAGATACTCACTGCTCGAGAAAACTTGATGCGCTTTGGCATGGGCTGCTCGCCGATTAAGACAGTATATGTTGACTCATACTACCTTGTTGATTTCAAAGATGGATCCAATCAAGTACATATTCGAGAAACCTGCTCTCTCCGGACGAATAGCAAGATGGCAAATGATCTTACCAGAATATGATATACAGTACACTACTCAGAAGGCCATTAAAGGAAGTGTTGTAGCTGATCATTTGGCTCATCAAGCAGTGGATGATTATCAGTCAATGAGTTTTGAGTTCCCTGATGAAGACATTATGATTATTACCAAAGAACCTGGACAATATGACGGACCTGAACAAGGATCCCGATGGACTATGGTTTTTGACGGAGCCTCTAATGCACTTGGTAATGGTGTTGGTGTTGTGATCATTTCCCCTGAAGGTTGTCATACCCCAATTACAGCAAGACTTTGTTTCTATTGTACCAATAACATGGATGAGTATGAGGCATGTATCATGGGTACCAAAGTTGCCATTGAGATGAAGATTCAGTTCCTGGACGTATATGGAGATTCAGCCTTGGTAGTGAGTCAGATTAAAGGAGATTGGGATACCAAGCATGAAAATCTCATTCCTTACAGAGAGCATGTGTTGTCTTTGATCCCATATTTTGAAGAGATTACCTTTGGACATATTCCACGAGGAGAGAATCAGTTGGCAGATGCACTAGCCACCATGGCATCTATGTTTGAGATTAGCTGGGATGATGAAGCTCCCAAGATTACTATTGATAGATTTGAGAAGCCTGCATACTGTAATGAGATTGATGCTGAAGGAGAAGAGGAAAAGCCTTGGTTCTATGAGGTGAAAAGATATCTTGAAACTCAGGAGTTCCCTGAAGGGGCATCTGTCAAAGATAAGAAGTTTCTGAGGAGGTTTTCTGCTAAGTTCCTTTTGAGTAATGGAATTTTGTACAAACGCAATCATGATTCAACTTTGCTTCATTGTGTGGATAAGAAAGAAGCAACAGAGATTATGGAAGACATGCATGATGGGATCTTTGGCACTCATTCTAGTGGCCATAGCATGGCAAAGAAGATATTGAGAGCAGGTTACTATTGGTCTACTATGGAAGCTGACTGCTATCAACATTCCAGAACATGTCACAAGTGTCAAATCTATGCTGATAAAGTGCATATACCTCCAGCTCCATTGAATGTGTTGACTGCTCCTTGGCCTTTTGCCATGTGGGGCATTGATATGATTGGTGAGATCAAGCCTACTGCTTCTAATGGTCATCGTTTCATCCTGGTTGCTATTGATTACTTTACAAAGTGGGTGGAGGCAGCTTCATTTGCATCTGTTACTAAGAATGTGGTGGCTTGATTCATTAAGAATAGTCTCATATGCAGGTATGGCATTCCTGAGAGGATTATCACAGACAATGGCTCTAATCTGAATAACACCATGATTACTGATCTTTGCGCGAAGTTCAAGATCAAACATCACAACTCTTCTCCGTATCGTCCGAAAATGAATGGGGCAGTAGAAGCTGCTAATAAGAACATCAAGAAGATTCTATAGAAGATGACTATTACTTACAAAGATTGGCATGAGATGTTACCATTCGCTCTTCATGGTTATCGTACTACAATACGTACTTCAACAAGGGCAACCCCATTCTCCTTAGTCTATGGTATGGAAGCAGTTCTGCCCATTGAAGTTCAGATCCCCTCCTTAAGAATCATGAAGGATGCAGGCTTGGATGAAGATGAGTGGATTCAGACTCGACTTGACCAGATAAATTTGATTGATGAGAAAAGGCTGGCAGCTGTTTGTCATGGCCAGATGTACCAGAAATGGATAATCAAAGCTTTTAATAAGAAGGTTAAGCCAAAGGTATATCAGGCTGGTGACTTGGTAATCAAGCGTATCATACTACCACAGGGTGATCCTATAGGCAAATGGACTCCTACATACGAAGGACCATTTGTAGTCAAGAGAGTATTTTCAGGAGGTGCCATGATGCTTACTACTATGGATGGTGAAGACTTCCCACAGCCCGTAAACGCAGACATAGTTAAAAAATACTACGCATAAAAAGAGACCCGCTAGGTTGACTGGCCTAGGCAAAAATAAGGGCATCCCGAAAAACCAAAAGGGTTCGGGCAAAAATTAGGGATATATATATAAAAAAAATGTACACCCGGCAAGTCGAAAACCTGAAAGGGTGGCTTGGGAAAAAAAGGGTATTCCGGTGGATTGAAAACCTGAAAAGGCAATCCAGGCAAAAGTTGGGGATTAAAGCATATGACTATGTCTCGTTTGGATCACCCCTGTAACTCCAACTGTTAGTGCTACCTATCTCAAGTTCAAACAGATAAAGCTCAATCCAATCGTTTCCGTCTCAACAGCAGAAGATGAGATACTTGAAGATAATGGCAATAGTAGAATTGAAACTCAATAGGATCATTCCTCACATAGCTATTTTCTTTGTTTTGTAAAACTTTTACGACGAATTCCTCTTACTAGGATTTCTGTCTCCTTGTACAAACTTGCTTGTGTATAGGTCACTTTATAATATAAATAAAATTTCATCTTTGAATCCAGATTTACTTTTACCCTATTTACCTAAGCGAAAACGTCCATTGGTTGTGTTCGAATGTATGTATGCTTTTGAATATGATTGATGTTTACCAGAAATGCATAAAATGCAGTAATAGATTTACTAAGGACGAACAAGGGTAGGAGTTCAACGAAGCTTCGCCGGTTCATCCCCACCAGACAACTACAAATTCCCAGCAGAACAAATATATCTTCATAGATACTTCAAGTTACATCTCCCCTTGAATTTATTTCCATCTCTTTTATCCTCAGTCAGGATACCCAGGAACTTATTCCTTCAATAGAAGTATGACAAACGAAGACGGGAGGTTATAAATACTATACTATCAAACAAAACGGGAACGAGGTCCTCATATTCCTCAGCAACAAGCCGGGATTTATTTTCCCTTGCCAGCAGTTGTTATACAAAGATATCCAGACGCTTCAGGCTGCATGATTCATACATACATCATTTACATCATACCATAACATATCCATAAATGCATAATACATTTACTTAAGTACATCATGCCATACATGCATACATATTGCATAAACTAACTTTTTCTTTGCAAGATAGTTGTATATAGATAAAATACTATCAACAATTCACAACAGGTCAGAGACGATCTATACGAAGGTCTAGTGATGATTCTTAATTCAGGGATGATCGCCACGAAGATTCATTGCTGATAATCATTACTCAAGTTGTCCTTGGGTAGTAGGCAAATGGTCTATACGAAGATCTATTCCCTAATCCAGGGTATTTCCAGAAGAGATAATCGTCACGAAGATTTATTTCTACTGGTCTATTCAACAATTCAAAACAGTTCAGAGACGATCTATACGAAGGTCTAATACTGATACTTAATTCAGAAAAAAATCGCCACGAAGATTTGGTTCTGACGCTTAAATAAAAGTATGTTCTTAGATATGGTTCAGAGACGATCTATACGAAGATCTAATCCCTGGCACTTAATGAAGGATATTTTTTTCCCCAGAGATAATGCAGAGACGATCTATACGAAGATCTAGTGCTAGCATTCAACTCAAACCATGTTACATAAACAATTCAGAGATGGCCTATACGAAGACCTAGTACTGATATCCAGTATCAACATCAAGATATTATCACCTCCTGATATTATGGATGGCATCTATAAGCCCATCTCCAGTTCTTCCAAGTGGCATCTTCAAGCCCACTTAAGCATATACAACTAATCATCAGTGTTACTTTACGCACCGGCGAGTGCAAATTTTTGGGCTTTTGTGTTCAATCCCCTTCAACCTTCCAGGTCACGAATGGCACATATACTAATCTAACCCCTCAGGTTTCAGAAAATTGAACAGGGGCAGTTGTTGCACCCCAAAATTTGCCCTCACCTAGACAAGACATTGTGTACTAAGGTGTCCAAAGAGGTTCACAAGGCTCACAATATTCACAAGGTATCTCAATAGGTTCACACGGTTCACAAGGTTAACAGTTAGTCATAATGTTTGACAATTCCTTCAGACAAAGCATCCTCCTAAGCAATGCATCCTAAACTAGGGTTTTGAGTTTCATCAGGCTAAATGGACTTCTAAGGCTTCAAGTGAGCTTCATAGCATCCCATATGTCTTCAAGAATCCCTATGTCAAATTTCAAGGCTTTCCCAAAAGGTTTGCTCAATCAGATGATCAAATATGTAAAAATCAGTCAAAGCAGTCAAAAAATCAAACTAAGGTAAACTATGGTCAAACTAAAGTCAAATTTCATGATTTTTTGCCAACATCAATTTTATGAAGTAAAATTCATCATTTGATCAAGGGTTGATCATGATTCATCAAGGATATTTCAGATCATCAAGAATCAGGAGTTTCTAAATTAGGGTTTTCACAGGAATAGTCAACTGAACTTTGACCAGCCATAACTTTCACATGCTTCATCAAAAAATTTCTATCCAAAGCTCATTTTGAAGAAAATTGAATTATCTACAACTTTGTGTCTCACAAGCCAAGCCCAAAAATGCTTCATTTGGAAGGTATGAGCTAAGACATTATAGGTCATTTTAAAAGTCAACAAAAAGTCAACAACTTCCAAAGAGTATAACTTGAGAATGGTAAAAGATATGGACATGAGACCAAAGAGGTTGGTTAGAGGACTCTCTAAGCTTTCCAAAATGTCCAAGAACACCTTCATAGCCTTAAAATTGAGGGATTTGTGCCTTTGCAAAGTTGGGAAATTTTTGAGAGGTTTATGAAGCAAATGGGACCTTAGAACCAAATTTCTCCAAATGGGCTTGCATTTTTATGACCCAAACACTACCATGATATCATGCACGAATTAAAAATCATTTATTAAAATTTTTATTCATTTTATTTTATTTATTATGATTTTATACATTAAAAATCATTTTAAATCAAAATAAAATATAAAAGTTTCAATATTTGATAAGATTTTGGTTCTAGAAAGTCATAAAGGTCAATTAAAAGTGATTGAGATCATGGAAAATCATATCAACCAAAAATAGCAAGGATATATCAAATTTTTTTAATATTTTGGAAGCTTATCTTTTTCAATCTCAAATGATCCAAAAGTCCAAGGAAGGATCTGATTTTTTGACCTAGTTAGGTCATACTATATATGTATAACATGAAGCAAACACAAGGACACGAAAAATTAGCCTCCAAGAGCAAGAACCAAATTTCAAAAATTTAAGAAAAACTCCAAATCGGATTCTACTTTGCAGGACATATCAAGGTGTTTTAAAGGTTGCAACATGTTTCTTGAACCTCACTGATGTTGTCTCAATGCTTTACATCATCAAAAACACCTCTAAATGCATAATCCGAATTCTCATTTTTTCATGGTTTTTCAATTTTGCGTTTTCATATATTAACCAATGATAAATTGTTTTTGAGTATTGATTTGTGTTTGTGACATTGCAAGGATTGTTTCTGGGTGATCAATTGAAAAAATCATAGCCATATGCATCAAAACCAAAAACTAGGGTTCTTGAGAATTTCTTTTGTGAACGCATGATTGAACTAATTTCTGTTAAAATTAATGTGATATTTGTGTTCAGGGACCTCATATTAGCTAATCTGGACCATTGTAATTGTTTGATTCGTTGTATATTGGAAGTTTGATTTGCGCAGGGTTTTAGTGACGAACATAATCTGTCACTATAAGCTATAGCGACGGAAAACTGTCACTATAGCCTAAACAGACGGCTGGAGGTTGAAGAAGAAGTGTGGCGCGAAACTGCATATTTGAATATTAACTTATTTTATTTATTTTTGTTTGCATTTATATATTTGAAACGCTGCTTGGCTCAGTTGGTGAAGAGACGCATGTGTGAAGCAAAGGGCAAGGGTTCGAATCAGACCTCCAGCTATTTTTTTTTTTTGCTTTAATTCCATTTGTTCTACAGGTTTACTATATAAGAATTGTCTTGCCTTTAGGTATCAAACGCGCGCAGTAGCTCAGCTGGTTTTGAAGCATGTTTGTTCAGGTAAAGGACCTGGGTTCAAATCCCAGGTCCTATCTTTTTGAGGTTTTTTTTCAATTTCCATTATTTTTGCTATTTTTTTGTTCTTTTCTTTATTTAAATTAATAAAAATTAAAATAGTTTCTAAAATAATAACTAATCATATGTTTAATAAAACTTTATATTTTCTTAAAATTCATATTTATTTTCTTAAATATGTAAATTATTGGTATTTAATTTTTATAATATGTTTATATATAATAATTAGGTATTTTTATAAATAAATTGATAATGCATTCTTGTTATACTCAAAACCCTAATTTTTTTCAAAACCCTAATTTCTAACCCTAAATATTTTATTAACCCTATTTTTTATTAACTTTAACATTTAATTTAGTTAATTTTTGTTTTAAACTTTAATTAAATAATTAACCATTTTTTTATGTAAATAATTAATATTTGTTTATTATTATTATTAATTGTTCTATTTTATTCTAAATTTTTTTCAAAATGTTCATTTAACTTAAAAATAATATTTTCTCTTAAATTCTTATTTTCTTTATGTTTTTTACTAACCCCTTTTATTATTATTATTATTTCATTATTGCTAACCTTTAAATTATTGTTTATTTATTATATTTATCATTAATTGTTTCTATTATTATGTAATTGCGAAAGCCATGTAATAGTCGTAGATTTATTTTTTGTCTCTATTTTATTTTTATAAATATTTTTATTGCCATGGTTAGTAATTTTAGGGTGTGTATAACTATGTGTAATTAAAATGACTTAGATAATTAACCTTAAATAAGAAAAATATTTGAACACGAACACTCACAGACGTAAGTCGATCTTTGATCGCCATCCTACACTTTCTAGGGTTACCTCTCATGTTGCCTATTTCTAAGGTCAAGTAAGGTGTCTTAAGCAAAGTCCCTCCATTAATATCATCAAGTCCCTTTAAGTTTATAAGATCAAGTCCCTTCGAGGTTGCCTACGATAAATGATCTTGTCCCTTCGAATAAAAGATGATAAGTCCCTACGAATTGCTAAAGACACCTTGCAGTTGCCTAAATTCACATGTCCCTTCACATTTCCCTCATTACATCCAAGGTAATGACTACATATTCCTTAATAATAGGGATAGTCTTACCATTGAAAGAACATATAAGAACAGTAAATACTTAATATAGGGTAGGTTCCTCTTAAGTACTTGCTCACCTTTTCAAAATACATTATTACACTTCACATTTCAAACATATTTTCAAAACAAAGTCTTTATATACATCCATACGAGGATCATTATAAAGTACTTAGAAAATTTTAATCACACATTACACCATTCTCAAAACAATTTAAAGTGAGCTAAGTAACTAAGAGCCCATGGATAACCATGGATATAAAGGGTGCTAACACCTTCCCTTTGTATAACCTACCCCCCGAACTCAAAATCTTTTTAAGGTCTTTCCTGTTCTTTTATGCCCTTTCCTTTTGGATAAAATAAAAGTCGGTGGCGACTCTTGCAATCCGCAACATTTATAGAAAGTCAGTTCTCCCACCGTGTTACAAGGAGCAATCACTTTTTCCTCTTGTTTCAACAACCTGGCCAATTCCTCAGGCAAATCATAATCTTTATCAACCCCTTCATCTGCTTGATTAATAAGATTGTCGAAGTCATACGAAGTCATAACAGTGTTGTTGTCGGTGCAATCTAGAGGATTATCTCTGCAAAGGTTGAGATTTGTTCATTTTAGTGATTGATTTTATTCTTGTTTAAAAAAAATGTGGATGGAGTTTATTATTTTGAAAACATTGCCATTTATTGTTTTGTGCGAAAATAACAAAAATGAAAGACAGTGAGCGACAAAAAAAAGATCGTTTGCAAAAGATGTCCATTTGTTCATTAATCATTCATTTGCACAAAATACAAATATGGCCCTATTACAAAATGAGTCCTGACACCTTGGGCAAGATGCAGGACTTGATGCATGCTTAAACAGGAAATAATAACTACTCTGCAGAAGTAATCCTTATAATTTTCTAGGACACCAGTTAAGGACTTACTGGCCCGGGACCCTTGGACGAATCCAACTTTCCAGGTTGAAGTCACTTTCAGCCTCGTCTTCCACATTGTTGATTATATCCAGGGTTAGCATTCCCCCACTGACAAATTTGGGAGCTTCTGCAGCCTCATCTTGGACCTGTCTGGATGGTTTGTAACCCAACCCGAATTTGTCTTCCTTGATCTGAACTTGCAGCAGCTTGCCCCAGCCTTGGGCATTCCCGTCTTCAACAAACTTCCGAGCTTGTTTGTAAGAGGAGATTGAAGTACCAGAAACTTCAGTTGTTGCTTCATTGACATTGAGGGCCTCAAACCCTAGGCTCATTATCTCATGGGTTTCTCCGTCCATCTCAATATACTTATAAGTAGCTAGATGACTGATGAAGATATCCTCTTCCCCACAGATTGTGATGACTTGACCTTCCCATTCGTATTTTAACTTCTGGTGAAGGGTCGACGTTACAGCGCCAGTGGCATGAATCCATGGCCGACCCAACAAACAACTATAGGCAGGCTGAATGTCCATCACGTAGAAGATAGTTTTGAAGATTTGTGGGCCAATCACCACAGGCAGCTCAATTTCCCCAAAAACCGATCTTTTAGAACCGTCAAAGGCTCTCACTACCAGGTTACTTGGACGCAAAGCAAGACCATTATATTCCATTTTGACCAAGGCTTTCTTTGAAAGAACATTGAGAGAAGACCCAGTGTCAACCAAGACATGAGAGAGAACAACACCTTTACACTCCAAGGTGATGTGCAAAGCCTTATTATGGTTACGGCCCTCCGTAGTTAGATCAGCATCAGTAAAACCTAGCCCATGGCTAGTATTGACATTTGAAACCACTGTTTCTCGCTGATTAACTGTAATCTCTTCTGGCACATAAGCTGCGTGCAGAACTTTGAGAAGTGCATTCCTATGAGCTTCGAAACACATTAGCAGTGATAGAATAGAGATTTTGGAGGGTGTCTAGTGGAGCTGGTCCACAACCTTATAGTCACTCTTCTTGATTATTCTCATGAACTCATCTACATCCTGGTCAAAGGATATCTTCTGAGTGTCCTTGGCAATAGATTCCTCAGGTACCACACTTTTGCCCTTAGCCTTGGCAGCAACTTCTACTTCAGCATTAGTTCTTTGGAATTGTGAGGCAAAGAGACATCCGCTTTGAGTGAAGCCTCTGCCTCCCCCCACATTATCAATCTATGGTGTAGGAGTGTCAAGAGTGACTTTCTTTCCGTCACAATATAAGTCTGAGCCATAGTGCCAAGGCACGACACGACTGCTATCATATGGAACTGGTCCAGGTAATGTGATAGTAACTGGACTTATTGCTGCGGAAGAGGTAATTGAGACAGTCTGAGGTTCATAATAAATTGTAACAGGAGGTCTGACCGGGGATGGTGCTGGTGATGAAGATTGTTGTTGTTGATGGAGATGTTGTTGTGAGTTGCTGAAAGAATCTGGAATGGGGATTGTTGCAGGATCATAGTAAATAGTCACTGGAGAAATGTCTTCATTGATGGTTGTTGTTGTTGTAGAAGGATGTGTTGAACTGATGTCTGTTGAAGTGGAAGAAGGAATAGTTGTTGATGTTGTAGAAGAATCTGTTGGAATGATTGTTGTTGAAGTTGTAAGAGTGATATATGTTACATCTGATGGAATGACATGTGCTGGAGTTGTAGAAGGAATGGTTGTTGATGTTGTAGAAGCTAGAACTGTTGAAGTGATTTGTAAGGTGCCTTCCTTGATAAGATTGTTGATATCGGTCTTCAAATCTGCACAACCATTGATAGAAGTCTTGCAAGCTTCGCAGTGGGCCTCACAACCCAGGAACACTTGGCATTTCAAAAGCTGGACTTTAACCTCAGTCAGAGGTGTTTGAATGCTTGCAACACTGTCAATTAGGTTCATTGGTTGATCCTCCTCAATGGCATTTATCCTAGGCCCTCCATGGCTAGGCATAAGATTCTTGGTAACACTTGGAGGAGGTGCAAATTTGACTGCCTTAGAATCAATCAAATCCTGAACCTTCATGTGCAAGGCTCTGCACTTCTCTGTAGTATGGCCAGGTGCATTTGAGTGGAAGGCACACCGGGAATTAACATCATAGTTTCTTGGAAGGTTCTAGGGGTCTGGGGGAGCCAGAGTCCTCAATTCAATCAAGTTGAGCTTTAATAATTGTGGAAGTAAGGCAGCATAGGGCATCATAATGGGATCGATAACCCAGTTGCTTTGTGAAGTCCTCTGTTGAAACGGACGTTGTTGCTGATTGTTATTGTTGTAAGATCTCTGTTGAGGGAATTGTTGTTGCAGTGGAAAGTGTTGTGGTTATGGAGGATACTGTTGTTAAGGTGTTGGAGATGGAATGGTAACAGCATCTACTGATCTTGGCATGTATTAAGGCCTACCTCTGCCCATGTGTACTGAGTTGGTCTCACTTGTCCTATGAGGTCCTGCAAAAGGTTTCCTCGTATTGTTGGAACTAGCACCGTTATCTGAAATTTTTCCCATCTTCAGAAGACTCTCAATTCTCTCACCAGCTATAACTACATCCGCAAAGCTGATGGACGAGAAAGCAGCAAGTCTGTCAATGTAAGTTCCTTGCAACATGTTCAAAAACATGTCGGTCATTTCTCTCTCAGACATTGGAGGCTGGACAGCAGCAACAAGTTGTCTCCATCTTTGAGCATACTCCCTGGAGCTTTCTCTTGAAGACTGTGACATACCCATTAGGAGGGTCCTGTTGGGAGCCATGTCCAAGTTATACTGATACTGGCGTATGAAAGCTTCGGCCAAATCCTTCCAGTTTCTGACTGTTGCCCTAGACAGGTGAGAATACCATTCACGGGATGCCCCGGTCAGACTGTCTTCAAAGTAGAACATCCATAACTTTTCGTCCATGGTATAAGCTCTCAGTCTCCCCAAAAAGAACTGTAGGTGAGTACGTGGGCAAGAGGTACCATTATATTTCTCGAAGCAAGGAGGCTTGAATTTGTGAGGAATCCTGACTCCCTCAACTAAACCCATGTCCATAACATTAAATCCCAAAAGAGTTTTGGGACTCTAGAGATCTTAGCTTTTCTGCTATTTCGTCCAGACGACGATCATATGCTTCATCCCCAGCACCAATCATTGTAAACTGTTCTTCTTGAGGGTCCTCTTACAAGGCACGACCTCCAGTGTTTCCTTGAGTATTCCTGATAGCATTAATTTCAGGATTGAGGTGAGGCCCAAACTCTGGCGCATCTGTTCGTGGTTGTCCGTGATCATTATTACTAGTACCTTTTGTACCTGGATGATTCTCTTCGGGAGTTTTCCGCTCGACTAACTCTCTTAAGCTTTCTTGACTTTCGGCCAACCCAGTTATTACTGCCATGAACTGGTTCATTTGAGCCCTCATCTCAGTTTTCTCATTAGCCATCTGAGTTCTCACGTCAGTAAAATCTTGTTGAACTTAGTCCATCTGTAAGCTCGGAAGGTTGTTTCTTGTAGGATACTAGTGAACTCTGTTGATGGGGAAAACCCTCCTACGAGCAATGTTTCCTGAAACAACAGCAAAGTGAGAAAATCACAACAAAAACACCTACAAAACAAAGAATGTGGTTAGTATGCAATGCAGTATGTCTATTTGTCTTCCAAGGGTATCCGGTTTGGTTCTTTGGTTTTGACCTTCCAGACCTCAAGGAATGTTGATGTTGAAGAGAAATGAAGCCCAAAAGATAATCCAGGTAACACATAAACCATATATTACAAATGCAAAGATACATAGTTTGTGATTACAAAAAATTCCCATGGTGGGGCAGAATACAACAAAATCATCAAAAAGTACAACCAAAATAAAATACAAATACAAAGAAATCAAACATCCAGCCCAAAGTCATCCTCCTTGACTTCCTTCAGGAGAGCATCAGTCACTGGTCCAACTGGATGCTCTGTGATGGTCCTGCTAAGAAGGTTCCTAGTGGCAATGCACTTGTCAACTTCTTATACTTGTCTTGGTCTTTTAATCACTTCAACCCCGCCCGGAGTTTCAACTCGGAGATTTCCTTCTGTGCTGCTAACAAGGCTTCCTGACTCTTCTTCTCATTAGCTTCCAGCTACTCTATCCTAGCTTGTGTCCTCTGATCTTCTTGCAGACGAGCAGCAGTGATTCTGATCCACCTAGCCTGACTTTCCTCTAGGTAATGCTCAGCTCTGGCTTTCTGAAGCTTAGCTTCTTTGGTGGCATTCTTCAATACCAACTCCCCTGCTCGGGCTTTTCTGATGTAATCATTTGTCTTCTCATTCTTGGTCATATGCTCAATCCGGAGCTTCTCTAACCTCTCATTGTCCAGACGACTATCATTCCTCTCCCAGAGGGTCTTCTTTAGAGCTTCAGAAAGTTGGGTATTCCTCTCTTTCAACTTCTCAAACTCCACTAAACCGACTGTAGCTACAGGCTCTACTGCTGATGGCCCTGGCACATCTTCCAGGGTGAATGGCATGTGGGTGATCTGTCCTCTGGTGCGAGAACAATCAATGTACTGAGATGAAGCTATGTTGTTGCACTTGCCAAGGATAGCAGTCCCTTTTGTCTGTATGTTATCCCAAGCCTAGGCTGCTTGTCGGGTGATGGCATGATTATTCTGAACATCAGAGTAAAGGGTATCTGCTAAATCCCGCTCTCTTGGTGGATGTACTAAGGCATACCCTAGCCGCCTTTTGAAAAGCAAAGGGTTGTAGTTGATGCAACCCTTTACTCCAATAAGAGGTACATTGGGATACTGCCCACAGCTGGTAATTATATCTCTGTCCTTGGTGCTCTGAGTACACCACCTGATGTCTTCTGAAGTAAGGGCAATCATCCTCTTAGCCCAATTCCTTGACTGATGTGGATTCAGGAAAGCTTCCATCTTTGGCATATGTCACAATAACCAACAATAGAAGAGAGGTGCACAACATCTGACTAGTCTTCCCCTCTACTTCTCATTTATCTGATGCACTGAGTAATAGAAATCCCCTAGCAAGGTAGGAACTGGATTCTTCAGCAAGAAGAGATGGATAGCATTCTTGCTTACAAACTTAGGCTCGTCTGCAAACAAGATGATTCCATATATACCAAGAGACAGGAAAGCACAAACAGTTTCCCACTTCTCTGCTGCAGCATGACTGGTGGCCTGAGTGATCAAGAAGTCTAAATGGAGGCCTGTGATTCCAGCCTTGGTGGTCGTATTCTGATCAATGATGGTGGTTACCAAATATAGAGCCTTAGCTATATCTTCATTCCTAGGAGCATTCATCTCAGGGTTGAAAGGAATTCCCCTCCTGATAGGGACACCTAACAATATGGAAAACTCTTCTAACAGAGGACCCATCTGAAAGTCTGGAAAGGTAAAACATCTGAGAGGAGGGTCATAGAACTGAAGGCAAGTGTGGATCATGCTCCTATGTGATGCATCCAAGTCCATGATCATGTCCATAATACCACCATAATGTTCCCTGAATAAAGGGACATGATCAGGAGTGATGAGTGCCTGAATCTGCCTGATGCCTGCTAGGGAGGGCTCAAAGAAATGATAAGTAATGTTGCTCTTCCTGGATGAGTCCATACTGACAATGGATGCCGATGAAGATAACTAAGGAGAAATACTGATGAAGACAACTGGAGAAGATATCAGCTGAAGAAGAACTCTGAGGAAGATAACTGATGAAGATGGCTGAGTAGAAGAACAGTCAAAACCAAAACAAAGATGACGTGGATACCCTGTAAAACAAATAGACAAATGTTAAAATGATGCAAAATGATGTATGCATAATGATATGCAAGGGTTTGTGATCAGGTGCTGGATTTGCCATTTTGCTTTTGATAGGGTCCATGGTGTTCAGAAATCCAGATGAAGGCTAGAGAACCAGTAACCAGGTGGGGGACTCAAATAAAGAGTCACAAGTCTAAGGTTTCATAAAATCAGTCCAAAATAGTGTATCCTTAAAAACAATATCAGTAACAGGGTATGTTGAGGCCAAGGGTTCCTGCAAACCTGTAAACATCCCAACCCACTCACAGATATTGTTCTAGAACAATGATCTTCAGACTTGGATCTATTATGAGAAGTGTAAACACTTCTAACCCGGAGGCACATTGTTTACATTAATAATAAAGAATCCTCCTCTAATTCACCTCAGATGCTGAAGGTCATCTAAAAAGGTCATCCAGACTTAGCAGGCTTCCCAGATAGCCCTAGCACTACAGGAAATCTGTAGCACAGAGTTCTCAAGAAGAAACCCATGTATGAACCGTGTTTCATATTCCCGCACCAGACTGAAATGGAATGGGAAAGAATATGAAGCCACTCTAATTCTATGTGTCACTCAGGCTCCTGGTGTGGATCCTTACTCACTGAGATACCCATCCCACCAAGGAGAAACAACAAATCCAGCACATGATATGATGATAATAAATGAAATGCATAAAGCGGTAGATGAAAGTGATAAAGTAAATGCAGTAAATAAAGCTGTACAAAAAGCAATAAATAAAGCAAAAACAAAAGCACACATAGCACATAACACCCCCAGTAAACAAAATCAAACAAGCGCTAGGAGAAACCCACAAGAGAACCAGAAGCCCTGGTTGCAAACTTATCCCCATCAGAGTCGCCAAGCTGTCGCTCCCCTGAAAAGACACCAAGGTCCCAAGGTGCAGACGCGAACGGCCGGCGAAAGAGAAAATGAGGTTGAATTTAATAGAGTCGCCAGCTAGGCATTTTTATCCCGAAGGAAAGGTAATGCTGCATAAACTTGGAAAGAGATGGATAAGACGTTTGCGAACCAGAGAAACTGAGAAAGGGGGTTGGTTACGACCTGGGAAGGTATTAGCACCCAGATCGTCCGTCGTACTCGAAGGGATCCACGCTTACAAGATTGTGTTTAAAAGGGGTAGGTGTATGTGTTATCTGTGTGCAAAAGCTAGGGAAAGAAAGATACAAGTGTCAGTGTAAAAAGGTGAATTGCTCAGGAACTAAGGCTTAGAAAAGAAAGTTGAAAGAGGGGGATGACAAAGAGACTTTTGTTCGATAACTGTTAAGTTATGCCTACGTATCCTCTCGTGCAATGAGGAAGTCAGAACACCGTAGTTCGACTCAAAGAGACTGGAAAATAAATTGACTGTGATCTGCCTACTTGTATATGCTCAAGTGTATGACTCGTCTAGCTCGAGTGTTAACTGTCTTACATTAGACGGAAGAAGCAAGTTCTCGTTTGTGAATGAGTGTGATGAGAAAAGAATCCCGAAGGAGACGATTATTGTTTGTTTTTGTGTTTTCAGTTTTTTATTGTTTTTGGTGTTTTGCATAAGTTAATGAGCTTAAGCCTAAATCAAGGGTTTGTAAACTCATTATATCCTCCCTGATTAGGGATAATGAGCCTACTTAAGTATGAGATAAGCATCTCAACTTAATTACCATGATAATGTAGGATTAAGATCATTAACATACTTGTGATTATTTAGATGTTTTTGGTTTTTTCTTTAGTGTTAAGTAATGAGTTTAATCTCTAATCACAGATTAGTGAACTCATTACACCATCCTAATAGAAGGATGATAGATGAGAGTACTTAAGCTGAGGAAGATACCTCAACTTAATCCATGGTTAGGGATTAAATTCATTATATAACAAGCCTTTATTAAAGTGGATTTTAATTAAGGGTGAGATTAAGAAGTGGATTTTATGGTTTGTAAGACAACTTGAGGGGGACTTGTCCATTAAACACTAGGGTTAGTCCCTCTTAACCATAAGGAAGAGATAGAACCCTAATGTAAGGCCCAAGTTACAAGATAAAGTCTTAGTGATTATTAATATGTTTTGATTAAGAGGTGTAAGCAAATTAAAGGTTTAACACTAAGGATTAAAGTTATACACTCCATCCTAAGATAATAATGCAGGCATAACCCTAATTCCAAAGTCCTAAAGCTTTAAGAGTTTAGTCTCTGATTATTGAGATGAAAAGAGAGACTCAAGGAGACTCAAAGGTAAAATACTAGGGGGGACTATGCACAAACCTAAAAGTTATCATGCTTGGATATCCTATGGTTCGTGAGGCTTAAGAGAAAAGATCTTCAAGGCCACCAAGGAAGAAGCAGATGAAAAGAGAAAGAAGAAGAAGAATAAGTTACTTACTTCCTGAAGAAGATAAGTAACTTAAAAGAAAGAAAGTAAGAAGGAGGGAGCATAAGTGAAGCAAGTTCACTTCAAAGACATGTAAGAATGCATATGAATGATGAGAAGGGGGTGGGAGGTGAAGGCAAATCCACCTCCCAGATAACTTACCAAAAGCTCCTGAAATGTTAGTATGAATGCATAAGACATAAAGCAAAAGGAAATGAGATGAAATGAGATGCAAAGACCAAAGTCAGAAGTTAATATGCATTGTAAATGGCATATGAGATGGTGCAAAGTCATACAAGATGCATATGAATGATCATACAAGGATGGGATGCAATGGAAGCATGTTTAGAAGCATGAAAACACATGGATGTTCATGGAATGTAATGAATGCAAAGCATAGAAAATGAATGAAGAAATGATCAAGAAATGTTCAAGCATGTCTTAAGATGTCTAAGATGTCATACAAATGCTTGAAATGTCATGGTAAGTTCATATGATGATGATATGCAAAGGAGAATGCAAATGAAGATGCAAAATTAGGGTTTTAAAACAACATGAGATGCATATGACCAAAACAGAAGCAATCAACATGATAAAAAAATTGAAGTTGAGCTTAAACAAACGCTAATCCCATACAAGATCACACCCCAAAGGAGGAAGTCAGAAGCTTAACCTAGTGAAAGTTATGAAATTTCTAAGTTTGCTAGGGTTTTTGGGTGTTTCTAAAGAGAAAATGCAAATCAAACTGAAAATGCAAGATAAAATAATGAGATAATAACCTAGAAACTATATGCAATATGTGAAACATTGCAAGAAGAATCAAGTTCAAAATCATCATAGTTAGGCAGAAATGGATTTTTCAAGTTAGGGTTAGAAAAATGTGATTTTTAAGAACCCTAATTTAAAGAAAAATGTGAAAAGGTGATCAAACCTAAAAAGAAATTTGCATGGTGAGTTTGAAAATGTTTCTAAATGTATTGGAATGCTTCATGAATTTTTTGGTGATTTTTAGAAACCTAAATGCATATTAAATTAATTAAAATCCATTAATTAATTAAAAATAACATTTAAATATTTAAAAAATACTTTTTTAAAATAAAACTTGTTTTCAGGTTAAGAAATATATTTGAAACAAAAATGCAAAGTTTGAGAATTTTTTGATGTTTTTTGATATTTTAAATAAAAAGAACAAAAGAAATAAAAAGAAAATGAATTAAAATGAATTTAATTGAAAGTCAACTGATCTGATGGTCCAGGTTTGAATGGGGGGAGACTGCGGACGCAGATGGGTGGCTAGGATTCATTCTGGCAAATTATTTAATCAAACCTGATTGATTTAATTAATTAAAGATTAAGGTTTAAGTGGATCAATCTAAACCATCCAAACACGCGGCAAGCAAGATCCTATGGCTATTATTCAAACTGGGAGGATTAGCCCTAATCACAAACCCTAAGCATTTTCAGGTGACCGGAGCAAGCTCCGATCATCTTCTTTGGTCACTCTCCCAACCCAACTCCCTCAAAACTCCATAAAAACTCACCAAACTCTCCATAAATGATCAATGAACAACAACAAACATGAATCCAGTAACAAACAACATTTATATTTCAAGAATAACATGAATCGAAGCAAAACGGAAAAAAAAACACAAAACTTTCAGAAGTTAAATACATGCTTGATTCTTAACCATTTTGAAAACTAAACACATCACCATGATCAGAGAGACATATAGAATCATTTAAGAACTTAAAATGGAAGTTCTGGAAAAATTGTTCTTGATGATACCTGAGATGAAGCTTTCTCAATCTGAGCTTTCTGGACCTCTCCTTGATGCTAATCCACCCCAATGAACTCCCTGAAGCTTCTGAAAGGCTTAGAACAAGTTTAAATGGCTTGGTTTTAGTGTTTCAGTTCTAAATGTGCAGAAATCGTGTTTGTGTTTGGGCTTATTTCAGGCCATGGCAAAGGGTGGGAAATGATCCTTGAGGTATGTGGAGTTGAATGGTGAAAGAAATTTTAAGTTTTTTTGGCTGAGGAGTGAGTTTCGAAGAGAGGAAGTGTTATGGAAATTTTTTGGATTTCTGAGTTCTTGAGGATTCAGGCTCCAAGCTTGTGTGAAATGGGCTCCTTGATGTCCACATAAGTCATGTTGATTGGCCAGAGAGTGTTTGTGGCACAGGCTGATTGGTATGGCTTGATTTGCAAAAAGTCAAAAGTTGTGGTACCATAAGTATGGGCTAAGTCAGAGCTGGCTTTTGGGGTGTATTGGCCTCAGCTTGATTCATGGATGGCCCTAGGATCATGTTTATGCAGCTGGAACACTTGGATCAAGAGTTGTCATGGTTTTTGCAAAGTTTATGCATAATTGCCATTTTGAGATTTCTTGTGAATCAAGCCAGGAAAACCATGCATTCTTGGGCCAATTCTGATGTTTTCAAGTTGCTTTGATATGTTATGGTACATAGAAGTTGATTAGAGGTCATGAAATGGCTTGGCAAGTGAAATTGCAAAAATCCCTCTTTGGCATGAATTTGAAAATTATAGGATTTTTGCTAACTTTGAAAGGCCATATCTTGAGTTCTAGGATGAATCAAGACATGTTCTTGTACTTTTTGACTGCTGGGGAAAGATGACACGGACGAGTGCCGAAAAGAATATGTACAAGTATAAACAAATATTTGTATTGAGAATGCAGAAGGTATTCTGGCGACCTTACTGGGGAAAGATGACACGGACGAGTGTCAAAAAGAGCATATATAAATATAAACAGGTATCTGCATTTGAGAGTGCAAAGGGGATGCTTTGGCTTTTATCTGCAAGGGATACGAGTTTTGTATTTTTGCTGATGAGGTGATATCGATATTTGCAGGTGGTTGGCTCGAACCTGGCTTATGATCATACAAATGTTTGATTTTTGCCGTAATGCTTTGTATTAGACGGAATGCTACGCTTAGTTTGGGGGAAATGATGCGAATGCTATGATTATGCAAATGAGAAAACCGATCTGAGATCCGGATCCTGCGGGGATAAAGATCTCTAGGTGATCTGTCTGGAGGGATAATTCAGTTGGGGGAAGAGATCATTGGTTGATCTGTCCGGAGGGAGAACTCCGTTGGGGATTGTAACACCCCAAATTTGCCCTCTCTTTGCATAGCATTTAGCATATCATTTTCATATTTCGCGTTGCATCATGAGCATAGAAAAATGAGGCATGGCATTCATTGTTGAAGCATTGCATGGAGCTGGTAGTGATTTCGCTTCAATTGTTTTTGTTCGTTCGCGATCCAATTCAGAGGGATATTTGACCTAATCTAGGTCAAATTGTCGGTTGTTCGCTTCAGTTGCTAGATATCTTTTTTTCAGCTGACCATTTCTCAGGCGGTGTATATTCAAAGTCAAGTGTTAGGATGTGTCGAATTCATCAGATTATCAAAGTTGTGATTTATAAGAACTTTTGGGATATATTCATTCATAGTGGCTCAGCAGTGGATTTATTTTCCCAGAGGTCGGTTCAGACGGATTCAAAGTAATTCAGGGATTATTTGGTCAGAGGCTTAGAAGACAATTATTTTAGATGGTTGTTGGCTTCAGTTACAAATTGTTCAGTTGTTGATGAGCTTCACTACTTTTATCAGAGGCGTGTGGAAAAATGGACAAATTGGTTTTGAATTGAAATCGTGGGTTATGGTCGGGTGTATATGGGTGAGAGCCAAGTCCGCTTTAGTCGGGATTCACTTCATAAACCATTTATCATTCACCGTTTTATTTTATTTTCCGTAAACAATTACCCACAGCCAAATCCACTTTCTTAATCACATCCATTTTTACCCTATGCCACCAAACCATCTTTTGTTTCATTAACCATTTTCACAATTGTCCACTTCATTAATCTATTCCAAATATTAATGTTTTTTACTTTTTTATTTTTTATTTCTTTCATTATTCATTTCTCAAATCCCAGCATGTCATTCTAAACCATTTCATTTCCAATTTTTTTATATGTTTATGCTACCATTTAATTTCTTTGATTTAAACCATACATACCCATCTACACAATTTGTACAACTTTTCAGTAAGTTTGTTGCAACCCATCTGGCCCCACAATGCTCCCACGCACTTGTTCCCCGCACGCAAGAAAGAAAAAACATGAAGAGTGCACACGCGCATCACACATACGGCAACATAAAATGCAAAAAAGGCGCAGGATCCTTACTAAAAGAAAAAACGCATTGAAAAATACTCACATCAAGCTCATGAGCAGCAGAAAAAGAAAAAACGTAACAGAAAATAAGAAGAGGGGGATAACAGAATTGGTTACGGAAAGGAAACGATTTCATTTTTCTTCCGTCACAGAATAGTCAACAAAAAATAAAGAAAAAGGCCAAGAAATCACTATTCTTCATCACTAATTTTCAGCACCATCGCGAAAAAGTAAAAACAAAATTCTTCAATCTCTATCACGAAATCATCACAGGCTTCCGAATGGCTCCATTCTTCACC
The DNA here is from genome assembly GCA_963966055.1 of Lathyrus aphaca. Classification (NCBI taxonomy): domain Eukaryota; kingdom Viridiplantae; phylum Streptophyta; class Magnoliopsida; order Fabales; family Fabaceae; genus Lathyrus; species Lathyrus aphaca. The sequence goes on from OZ014519.1 coordinate 599,734,305, forward strand.
ATCATCAACTAACACGTCCGAGTTCATCCTTCTCCATTATTCTTGGATTGAAACCAAACAAATCAGAAAAATAATCGCACAGCCCAATCAAAAAACCAAAAAAATTCATTATCCTTCATCATGAACATCACATAAGAAAACCAGAATTGAGTTCTTTCTTCAACCTCCATTACCAAAATCAAAACTGAATTTACTCCTCATCACCTGCATCATAAAAGCTGAATCCGTCATTTCTTCTTCATCAACAATAGCAGAATTTACCACTCATTCATCACAGAAAACAAAATCACTCTCTTCTTCATCATCGAGCAAATCGGATTGAAGGATCTGATCACAACCATTTCTGTTAACATAAAGTCATCAATTCAACAGCCGCAGTCAGTTTCATCCCGGAGAATCCATATCATTAACGCAAAGTTCCTCATCAAGAACGGAAGGCGATAAAATCGTTATCAACCTGCAAATAGGGAGCTCTTCCTCATCGATCGAAATCAACGGACAATCTTCTTCATCGAAGAAGAACTGAAGCACATCATTGCCTCTCTTCGAGCCAAGAACGAAGAAGCTGCTCCGAGAATTCGTCATCGGCATCACCGCAACATCAAGCTTCAGCCTCTTCATCTTTGTTCATCAATCGAAGTGATCATCTTCGTCTTCACCGCATTTCGTCAACATAATCGTATTCAACGTACAACCAACGCGAGCCACGGCGTCGTAGGTTGGTGAACTCTGATTTTCATGCTTGATTACCATTCTGATTTTTGTAAATTGCTATTGAGAATTCTTGCTTCTTTTACGCGTCGTTGATTGTGTCACTGAATTCGGATTTGAGGTGAGGGTAGTTGGTTGAGAGAGATTGATGTTTGTTGTGTTTGGGCGATTCGGTCATGATGAGGAAGGAGGTGAACAAGAGGCGCGACGACGAGGAAGGAGGAGGTGTGGTTAGGTGTGGCGGCTAGGTCAAATCAGATGACCAAGAGGATGAACGGCGGGCTAGGGCGATGGAGAGGAAAGAGTTTCGGTGAGGGAGATGAAAGGAGGCGGTACGTTGTTGATCGGAAGAGGAAGATGACTGGTGAGGTTTCGACGACGCAAGGTTGAAGGAGAAGAGTGCCGGCGGCGCTAGGTCAAGTTGATGGATAGGATGTGAGTGAGAAGCTGAGCGGCGAGAAGGGATTCTTTTTTTTTTGTTTCTGTGTTTTTGTAGTGTGTATTTGGTTTTGAATGTTAAGGGATTTGGCTAGAAAAATAATATAAAAAAAAGAGTTATCAGGATTCAATAAAGAAGATATTAAAAGGTTGGATTTCCGAGACGATAAGAGGATAGGGGTGGAGGATTTTGTTGTTTTGGTCCATACCGGCGGTGACACTTGTCACCGTCCGGTAGGCCTCCTCCTCCAATCGCGCGTGGACACCTCCACCATGGCAGAATGGGCCTGCGTTTTTGGGCCTATCCAGGTGCTATTTGCACCTCCTCAATGCCCAGCCCATCCAAATTCAGTACAACACCTTACTTCATACACCCCTTCAATTTATTTCAATTTCCTTTTCTTCATTTAATTTCTTTTTTAATTCAGTTCCATTTTAATTCATATAAAATAGTTTCATTCATCCAAAAATTCTCAAATAAATCATGAATATTCCTTTATGTTTCTAGTTTTTTATCACATTTTTATTTTATTTTTTCCATTGATCCACGTGCCAGGAATAATTCACCAATGTGCATAGCTTCTTTTACTTCATTTCTTGACCAGTCTGTCTTGTCCATTTTCTATAGCTTTCAATATTTGGAGTTTTGATCCCATTCTTTTTGCATTGTGTTCCTAAGATCTTGTAGTTCTCATGTGATGTTTCTAAGAATTTTTAGAAAATTATTTCTTGAGTTTTGGTCTGGTATCTTGTGATGTAAGTTTTCTGTCCTAACTTATGTTCTTGCCTTCATTTGGCTTAATTCCTTTCTGAATTTTTGCAAATCCTTTTGGCAAGTTAATATGATATGTTTGAAGATCATTTGGTTTAAGTTGTAGAATTTTTAGATGGCTGGTTGATTGTTTGTGGATTTTTGTTCTCACCTTGTCCCGTTTTGCCTCTTTTGGTTCTTAAGATTTCTTATAGGCTTAGAAGGGCACTTGTGCCAACTTCTTCTTCTCATTTGAGGTTCCTTTGGGATGTGGATACCTTCCTGGTCCTAGGATAGGTCATGTGCCTTTTGATTTTTTGAGTTTGCTTCTTATTCAAGTCATTTGTTTCTTTAAGTACTTAAATTCCATATTTTGATTCCGTTGCTTCTATTTTGACATTGTTTGGTATTGTGTGACTTCTCTCTTCATCTTGCTGGCCTCCTAAGCCATTCTTTATATCATTTTGATTCTGGTTTTGAACTTTGTGCTTGTATTTTGTGTGTTTTGCATTACATCTTTCATAGGTGCGCACTTGTTTCCGTATGTATTCATGTTGCCTCATTTTAAGTCATAAGTCTCTCATCTTCATTTCTTTGAGCTGAATTGGCATTATGCATTTGTTCATTTCATTTCACTTCTGATTGTTGGATGATGTCATGTTAACTTGCTCATTTTTTGCTACTTGTGCATACTAACCTTGCAGGGGCTATGGTAAGTGTGAGATGGGGAATTGAGTTCCACATCTCTAATTCTTATCTCTTCCTCTTATGTTTATGTGAACTAACTCTCTTTTGTTGGGCCTAGGCCTTTCTCATCCCTTCTTCTATCTTCTTCTTCCTTCTTCATTAGGATAGAAACCTCATTAACCCTTAGGATATCCATGCATGTTAACAATTAGGATTGCTTTAGTCCCCTTTAGAATTTTTCCTTTGAGATCCTTTGGTGCTCTCTCTCTCTTCTCATATTCAAACTTAATTTTAATTCGCTTAATAAAGGTTGAGTACTTTCATGTGACATGAGACTTTTCTATGAGATGCTCACATGCGTTCCATTTCGGGGCGATGTGTGAGTCATCACTCGTGGTGGATAAGTCTTAACATGAATACCTCACAAAGAAAAAGCTAAAAAACACTTCTTAACCAAAAAACCACAAAAATACTTAATAACGGTAATAGGCCAGTGTGCTTAAGCCTTCACTTGTGGGACTAGCTTTGGGGATTTCCTCCATAGATAGGTGTGCCTCTTGCGCATTCCATTTCGGGATGATGTGAGATGTACACATCCCATTGAGTAAGACTTAGGTACACTTACCTATGCAAACTTTCACTCATAAAAGCTTCTAAAAAACACCAAACAAACAGTAAGTGTCTCCTTCGGGAATTCTTTTCTCATCTCCTTCGCTCCGTACGCGAACTTGCTCCTACTTGTCACTTTGCAAGACGGTTACGCACTCGTCGTCCGAGTCTGCAACACCTGAGCAATGGCATAGGCAGTTCAAGCCTTTAATTCACAAGCAATTTCCTTGTTACCCCTAGTTAGGGGAACTACGGCGTCTCTGATCCTCATTATCCTGATGAGGTACGTAGGCAGCGGGGTAGGGCCCGTTCGAGCACATTCTTTATTTTCCCTACATTTTCCCCTTTCCTTCCATTTTCTTATTTCAGTTCCTTTCTCATTTCCATTCCATTTCCAGTTAGCGGTTTTATTCAGCAGCAGTTATTCTTCTCACCCTTTGAAACAAAACAAGCAAGTGTGGATCCCGTCGGGTACGACAGACGATCTGGGGTGCTAATACCTTCCCAGGTCGTAACCGACTCCCGAACTCAGATCTTCGGTTCGCAGGACCTTGTCCTTTCCTTCTTCCTTAGGTTTGTGCAACATTACCTTTCCCATTCTTTCGGGATAAAAATGTCTGGCTGGCGACTCTAACCTTTCCGCGCCACTTTCGCGTTTGTACTAGGATGAAAATCCCGGGAGCGACAGGGATGAGGAAGTTTCAGCAACTCCGCTGGGGAAGTATTTCAGGCATTGCTCTACTGGGGAGAGAATGGCAACTCTATGAGGAAGCAATTCCACCGTCTCTGCTGAGGATGAGAGAATCCTGGCAACTATGATGGGGAAGAAATTCTACCGAATTTGCTGAGGATGAGAGAATCCTGGAAACTCTGATGGGGAATAGAAAGTTCTTGACCACTTTGCTGGGGAAAAGCTGCCAGGCATTGCTCAGGAGATCCTGCTTGAGGAGGAGATAACTTCTGTTAAGTAATACGCTGGGGATTGATGAATTTCCTCAAGGATAACCATGGATATAAAGGGTGCTAACACCTTCCCTTTATATAACTTACCCCCCGAACCCAAGTCTTTTAAGAACAGGTCTTTCCTGTTCTTTTATACCCCTTCCTAAATTGGATAAAATAAAAGTTGATGGCGACTCTTGCTATCCGCAACATTCATAGAAAGTCAGTTCTCCTACTGTGTTACAGAACTGGCGACTCTGTTGGGGAGTTACTAAGTAAAAGAGGGGTACCCTTAGGAATTAGATCACTTAAACGGTTTGCTTTGTTTGCTTTATATTACTTCTTGGGCTTTTTGTGTGAAAGATCCTAACCCATATCTAGTGTACCCTAGGTAAATGGCAATAGACCAAGGAAACTGTACGGTGTATACCTTTATGGTTGATCTGGTGGCCATATTTAGTGTGACTTATTGGAGGGTTCTCATGTTCCTTAAGTAAGTTGAGGATAACTTGAGGCTGCCATATGTTGTCAATACACTAACTGAACTTTAGAACCTTCGTTATCCCATATTAGCCTTTAGAAAGTAGTGAGATAGTCGGCTTCAGTGAAGACTGAAGTTGGTTGATACTCGATGCTACGCTCATTGAGATCCTAAACTTGGAGGGTTTTGGTTGGCAAGTAAGTTTCCTATTGAACAACCACCCTTGGGAAGGATCAGTGATTTTGAGATCCCTTAGAACCCGATTACTTTTGTAGGACAGGTTGAACCAACTAAACTTCAGGGGAGGGTACTTACCTTTAAATCTCATGCAAGCCTCTAAACCTAGGGTTATTGTGTGACTTGTTTGTGTGTGCCACATGTTTTTGATTGAGCATAACATCATGACATCATAAGCATAGCATTTTCACTAACCATTTCAAGGACCAAAGGATTTATCTTTGTTCTTTGTTGCAGGTCATGGCTTCTGCTCGTAGGAATACTATCCGAATCAACTTTGTTGGGATACCTCCTAAGCTTAGGGAATTGATCTCTCAAGTTTCTGAAAACTCCCAATTCATCAAGAAGCATGGTCACCTACTGGATCTAGTCACTTCAGGATTCAATGAAGACATGATGAGTGTCCTATTTCAGTTTTTTGATCCTAAACATCATTGCTTCACATTCCCTGACTATCAGCTGGTTCCTACAATGGATGAGTTCTCCAAATTACTAGGTATACGTATCCTTGATCAGAGACCCTTCACAGGCTTAGAGAAAGAGCCTAAACCTGAAGGCATTGTTGCAGCCCTACATCTGAAGAAATTAGACATTGACCTAGAAATGAGAAGCAGAGTTAAGGGTATTCTTGTAAAGGTATTGATGGAGAAAGCTCAAGTGTTCGTGAAGGCTATGAGCTATGATGCTTTTGAGGAGATCCTAGCCCTATTAATCTATGGCTTAATGTTGTTCCCTAATCCAGACCAGTTCATAGACGTACACGCCATCAACATATTTCTGACTCACAACCCAGTACCTACATTACTTGGAGACATCATACACTCTCTTCACACTCGTACTACGAAGGCGATGGGAACTCTGATGTGTTGCATACCTTTATTGGCCAGGTGGTTTATTTCTCACCTTCCTCGATCAGTGATGAAGAATGAAAAAGGATTAAGGTGGTCCAAGAGGATTATGTCAATTTCGCATTCAGATATTCATCGGGGCTCTCGATCTATGGAGAATGTTACTATCATTGATCGTTGTGGGGAGTTCCCTAATGTGCCACTCCTTGGCATAAGAGGGGGCATTACCTACAACCCTTCTTTAGCTCTACGTCAGTTTGGTTATGCTCGGAGTAATGGTCCTCATGACATGTGTTATACCCCAAAATTTTCCCTCCCACAATCAAGACAATGTCTCTCAAGACTTCTAAATGATCATAAGCTTCTCAAGATTCTTAATTGATCAAGAAGTGTGGAAGTTTCCCTAGGCAATGCCTCCTCCTACACAAAACATCCAAAACTAGGGTTTTGGGTTTCTTCAGGATAAATTGACTTTCAAGGCCTCAAGTGAGCTTCATAGCATCCCACATAACTTTAAGAATCCCTATGACAAATTTCAAAGCTTTCCCAAAGAGTTTGCTCAGTCAGATGATCAGATATGCAAAAATCAGTCAAAGTAGTTAAAAAGTCAAACTGAGGTCAACTATGGTCAAATTAAAGTCAAACTTCAATATGTTTTGCCAACATCAATATTATGAAGTAAAATTCATCATTTGATCAAGGGTTGATCATGATTCATCAAGAAAGTTTTAGATCATCAATAATCAGGAGTTTCTAAATTAGGGTTTTCTTAAGGAAAGTCAACTGAACTTTGACCAGCCATAACTTTCACATACTTCATCAAAAAATTTCTATCCAAAGCTCATTTTGAAGGAAATTGAATTCTCTACAACTGTGTCTGACAAGCCAAGACCTAAAATGCTTCATTTGGAAGGTATGAGCTAATACATTATAGGTCCTTTTAAAAGTCAACAAAAAGTCAACTTTTTCCAAAAGCTCATAATTTGAAAATGGTAAAAGATATTGACATGAGACCAAAAAGGTTGGTCAGAGGATTTTTTAAGCTTTCCAAAAAGTCCAAGAACACCTTCATAGCCTTAAAATTGAGAGAGTTATGCCTTGGAAAAGTTGGGAAATGTTTGAGGGGTACATTGAGCAAATGAGGTCTTAAATCCAAATTTCTCCAAATGGGCTTGTAATTTTGTAATCCAATCTTCATAAAAACATCAACACGACCCAATGACAATGATTTTTGTTTTTTATTATTTATTTAATATTTATTTGGACTTTATTTACTAAAATTCAATTTAAATATGAATTAAATATGAAAAATCAAATAATGGTCAAGATATTTGATTGGAAATCATTGAAGACATATTTAGAATGATTGGAAATCAGTTAAAACCAGATTGGACCTAAAATAGCAAGTATTCATTTGATTTTTTGAACTTTAATGGTGATTGATTTCTTCATGATCAAGTTACTTCACAAGCTCACAAATCCATCAGATTTTTGACCTAATTTACTTCTCTATAAGTAGATGAAGTCAACCAATGCACAAGGACACAAATTCACTGCCTCCAAGAACAAGAACAAAGTCAAAAATTTCAAGAAAAAATTCAAAATTGAATTCTCATATTTTGTTGTTTTTCAGGCACTTTGAAGGTCCAAACATGATCCTTGATCATCCTTGATGTTATCTCAATCATCATTTGCATCCAAAACATATTCATATGCATAAGCCGATGATGAATTTTTTTTTTCGTTTTCTAATCTTGCTTACTCATGCGTTATCAATCACATTTAACCTTATATTATTATGTGTGATGATCCATAGAGTGATTCTGGGCAGGTTTCTTGAAGGTCCCTTGCCGGATTCGTGAAACACCATATTTAGGGTTTCAAAAACTTTGAATTGGGATTTCGTTCACAAGCTAATTTTAGGCCAAATTAAGAACATATTTGAGTTTATTGGTTTGTATTTGTATGATCTGGGTTGCTAAACTGAATTTATTGTTGGTATTTTTAATGTTTGAGCATGCAGGACTTTTAGTGACGAACCAGAACCGTCATTATAAGCATTTGTGACGGACAAAGTGTCGCTATAGGCTAACTGGACGGCTGGAGGAAGAAAATGACTCCGCGCGCGAAATTCATTTTCAAATTTAGTTTTATTATTTAATTAATATTTTGTGTTTAATATCAGTTAGAAGCAAGTGGCGTGGTGGTGAGCGTGTACGTGTATGAGGCAGACGACCTGGGTTCGATCCTCAGGTTATTCTTTTTGTTCAAAATTCATTTTATTTTGCAGGTTTTTTTATATAATAATCAAGCTCTATCCTATAGATACGCAGCGCTCATAGCTCAGTTGGTTGGCCTGCCTGTGGTGGAAGCTAGGAGTCCTGGGTTCGACTCTAGGCTCCAGCAAGTAAGTTTTCTGTCCTTTTTTTTTCTTTTTACAATTTTAATATATTTTATTATAATTATTATTATTAATATTAATTAAAACTTTTTATAAAAAAAAATAAAACCCTATAATTATTTTATACATATGTAATTATAATTCAAATTTTATTTTTTGTATATAACATATTCTAAAATATTTTTGTAAATAAATACTAACTATTTCTATGTTACTTATTATCTTTATAAATTCTTGTAAATAACAAATTTCTTTTTTTTTCTAAATTAAATTCTTATTTTTATAATTAACATATAATTAACTTAATAATTATTTTCTTAAAAATTTTATTTTGTAAATATTAATCCTTATATTATTTTGTATATAATAAATTCTCTTACTTTTATAAATATAAATATTATTTTCTCATTATTATAATTGTACTTAAAAATATTTTTATAACAATTTCTAATTTTTGTCAATATAATTGAAAAACCCTTTTATCAAACTTTAATCATTTATAAGTAACAATTTTTATTATTATAATTAATTCTACTAATGACTTCTAATTAATCAATTTATTTTTCTAATTCATTTACTATTATATTTACTTTGTTTATTTTATATTCATATTATTGCTTTGCTTATTTATATTATTACTTGTATCTATCCCAATGCCTTGTAATAGCTTGTAAATTTCTTTTTTCGTCTTTATTTTCTTTTGTAAATTAACTGTATGGTTAGTAAATAGGGCGTGAAAACCTGCTTGTGAATAATTTGACTTAGATAATCTAATTAAACAAGATAAATATCTGAAAATAACACTCACACACATAAGTCGATCTTTGATAGCCATCTGCACTTCCTAGGGTATTCCTCTTGGTTGCCTTAAAATAAATGGTCAAGTCCCTCGAATATAGGGGTGTTTAAGTAAAGTCCCTTTAAGAATAAATCATCATGGTCCTTTTTGAGAATTTAAAAGATCAAGTCCTTTCTAAGTTGCCTAAGATAATGATCTTGTCCCTTCGATAAATATGATGATAGTCCCTTCAGAAATATTGCTAAGAACACCCCTATATGTTGCCTTCTATGACCATACGGTGACCCTACGATTATCCCTTAATATAATCCAAAGTAGTGACTACCTATTCCTTAATAATAGGGATAATCTTACTCTTGAAAGAACATATAAGAACATGAATGACTTAGTCTAGGGTAGGTACCTCATAGTTACTTGCTCACTCTTCAAAAACACTTTAATACCACTCTTTACACCTCACAACCTTTCCAAACATTTTCAAAACAAGGCTTTGTATACATCCATACGAGGATCATTACAAAGTACTTAGAAAAGTTTTCTAATCACACACTTCACCTTTTCAAAAGCAGACTAAGTGAGCTAAGTAACTAAGAGCCCATGGATAACCATGGATATAAAGGATGTTAACACCTTCCCTTTATATAACCTACCCCCTGAACCCAAGTCTTTTAAAATAGGTTTTTCCTGTTCTTTTATGTCCTTTCCTTATGGATAAAATAAAAGTCGGTGGCAACTCTTGCTATCCGCAACATTTATAGAAAGCCAGTTCTCCCACCGTGTTACAGAACTGGCTTGCTAGGGAGTTACTAAGTAAAAGAGGGGTACCCTTAGGAATTAGATCACTTAAATTGTTTGCTTTGTTTGCTTTATATTACTTGTTGGGCTTTTTGTGTGAAAGATTCTAACCCGGATCTAGTGTACCCAAGGTAAATGGCAATAGACCAAGGAAAATGTACGGCATATACCGATATGGTTGATCTGGTGGCCATAGTTAGTGTGACTTCTTGGTTGGTGCTTATGTTCCTTAAGTAAGTTAAGGATAATATGGGGCTGCCATATGTTGTCAATACACTAACTGACTTTTAAAAGCATAGTTATCCCATTTTGGCCTTTAGAAAGTAGTGAGATAGCCGGCTTTGGTGAAGACTGAAGTTGGTTGATACTCGATGCTACGCTCATTGAGATCCTAAACTTGGAGGGTTTTGGTTGGCAAGCAAGTTGCCCACTGAACAACCACCCTTGGGAATGATCAGTGATATTGAGACCCCTTAGAACCCGGTTACTTTTGTAGGACAGGATGAACCAACTAAACTTCAGGGGAGGGTACTTACCTTTAAACCTCATGCAAACCTCAAACCTAGGGATATTGTGTGACTTGTTTGTGTGTGCCACATGTTTGTGATTGAGCATAACATCATGACATCATGACATCATAAGCATAGCATTTTCACTAACCATTTCAAGGACCAAAGGATTTATCTTTGTTCTTTGTTGCAGGTCACGGCTTCTACTCGTAGGAATACTATCCGGATCAACTTTGTAGGGATACCTTCTAAGCTTAAGGAATTGGTCTCTCAAGTTTCTGAAAACTCCCAGTTCATCAAGAGACATGGTCACCTACTAGATCTAGTCACTTCAGCGTTCAATGAAGACATGATGAGTGTCCTATTTCAGTTCTTTGATCCTAAACATCATTGTTTCACATTCCCCGACTATCAGCTGGTTCCTACAATGGAAGAGTTCTCCAAAATACTGGGTATACCTATCCTTGATCAAAGACCCTTCACGTTCTTAGAAAAGGAGCCTAAACCTGAAGTCATTGTTGCAGCCCTGCATCTGAAGAAATCAGACATTGTCCTAGAAACGAGAAGCGGAGTTAAGGGTATTCTTGCTAAGGTATTGATGGAGAAAGCTCAAATGCTCTTGAAGGCTATGAGTTATGATGCTTTTGAGGAGATCTTAGCCCTATTGATCTATGGCTTAGTGTTGTTCCCTAATCCAGTCCAGTTCATAGAAGTACACGCCATCAACATATTTCTGACTCGCAATCCAGTGCCTACATTACTTGGAGATATCTTACATTCTCTTCACACTCGTACTACGAATGCGAGGGGAACTCTGATGTGTTGCATACCTCTACTATCTAGGTGGTTTATTTCTCACCTTCCTTGATCAGTGATGAAGAATGAACAAGGGTTCAGGTGGTCTAAGAGGATAATGTCACTTTCTCATTCAGACATTCATTGGTGCTCTTAATCTATGGATAATGTTACTATCATTAACCGTTGTGGGGAGTTCCCTAATGTGCCACTTATAGGCATAAGAGGGGGCATTACTTACAAACCTTCTTTAGCTCAACGTTAGTTTGGTTATGCTCGGAGTAATGGTCCTCATGACATGCTTATTCAGGGTATTATGTTCGACTACGACAATGATCTTCAAGTTTACCGTCAAAGGTTTATACGTGCTTGGAACAAGGTAAACATGATTGATAACAACACTTTGGAGCCAAAGTATTCTATTCCTATGGAGCCTTATCTCAGATGGGTTCGATCCCGTGCTCTGACTCTTATGATTCCATATCCTTTTGTTCTACCAATCACTATGGAGCCTGTTGCTGAAGGAGATGTTCCTTATACCATTATTCATCCAGACATGCCCACTGATCTTGAAGATTTGCAGAAGTCATGGATTCAGTAGCGTGAGCAAATTGATACTTTTGAGACTCATTTCAAAGTTGGTCAAGAAAGAATTCTAGAGCTAACAAGGCAACTTTACGAGGAGCAAAACCTCAACAAGTACCTCCACACAAAGAGGAAGCATCCATGGGAGACTTAAAACCCCATATATTTATCTCTTTGTACTTTATTGTTATTTCCTTGTAAGCCCAAGTGGCAAAAATTATATTAAATATTTACTAATAAAATTTTGTTTTTATTTTCTTTAAACAAATTTAAATCCTGCGATCCTTGAAAACATTGCATATGCATCTACATACCATCTCATTTCATAACAGGTTTCCATAGCAGGTTTCTCAATCTTCTCGCTGTTTATTTTATCTGAAATGACTCTCGAACAATCTGTCAAAGATCTCCAAGCTCAGAATGCTCAGTTTCAAGAAGTGATCCTGAATTTGTCCAAGGGGCAAGAAGAGTTGAAAGCACTCCTCTCTGAAAATCATGAAAATAACAAAAATGGTCAGTTGGAACAATTGCAAGCTGAGATGGCAGAAATGAGGATCCAGATAAATGGCCAGGTGGCTCTTATCCAAAGTTTAGCTCAGGGGCAAGAAGAGCTGAGAACCTTTGTTGACAAACTTCAAAGTAATGGAGTCAGGAATCTAATCGTCAGTCAACCTCCGTTAAAACAAACTGACTTGTTTGAAAGGAAGATAAAGATAAAAGAAGGTAAGAGACATGTTACCACTGATTGTTCTTCAGTTGAAGAAAAAAGACCCTTTAAGGTTAATCCACTTCAACACAAGGAATATAAATGACAGTTTATCAAATCCAGCACTCCAATGTCACAAGTTCTACAATGCTTGTTGGAGATGAAGCTAATTCCTTTGGAAAGTCCTCCTCAAAATCCTAATACTTCCTCTCCTCGCTATAATCCCAAGGCAAGGTGTGGATATCACTCCAACTGTCCCGAACATGATACTAATAGTTGTTGGGCATTGAAGAAAAAGAGTCAAGACCTGATTGACGAAGGAATCCTCGAGGCTACGCCAGAAGGTCAAATTGAATTCTACTATCGTCCATCAAACATCGAAGCTACAAGACAAATTGCCCGAGGTAGCAAGAAAGAAAGCCTACCTATTCTTGTTGAGATATGGGGCACCTTGGGATATCCAAATGGAAAATTTGATTTCACGGTGAAATATACTGCTCCTGAAAGTTCACAGATTGCAATCGAAGACATTCAACCAACTAGATGGGACAACATTTGAATTTTCATTTATAATTTCTTTTATTTGTTTAAACACTTACTATTATGTTAAACTTTTGTTTTCATTAATGCATTGCATATGTTTGTCTTGAATTAATCCATTCGTTTCACTATATTTTGAATTATGCTTCATATTTCTACTTTGTGATAATTAACTCCTCATAAAGCTATAAGCCTGTAGAGGGAGGATGACGAAAACAATACCATAATCTTAGGCAGTATGCTTTTAAACAGACTATGCTGACGATGTATAGGCATTGTTTCAATTCCTAAACATTGGAGATATAAGGAAGTTAATCCCTAGTCAACCCTTTTGAGCCTATAAAGTAGGAGTTTTCATTCTCACGCAAATTAAAACCCTTATTCATAACCTAGGACAGGGTAGTTACTCGGTTAACTCAACTATGCCAATTGTTTGTGTTGTACACAACTAATGATAGTTCCTTGTAATCACAAAAGTTTGCAAGTCAATATCTAGCAAAATAAAAGGTCACTAAGTCAAAACCTATGAAGGAGACTTAGTAAAAAATTAAGACATCTCGCTGACTGTAACCTTGAAATAAACAGTTCAGGCAAAAAGAAGAGATAATAAAGTCAAAAGAGAAAAAAAAAGAGGCCATTATAAATCCTCAACAAAGAAAAATGACTGAATGATCAATTTTTGTTTTGTTTCTGAACCATCACAAATTTCAGTGTTACGATTCCAAACACCTTTAGAGCCTCAATGCATAAATGTGAGTGTTTGACAAACAGAGAAGTTTACATGATGAATATTCAATAAACCAAAGTGCTTCCAAAAGACAAAGTTATTTCCTGGATCAAATTCAACGTATACAAAGGGGCTTACTCATTATCTCCCAATCAAGGGGGCATGTCATGTTACTGTCCAAATCATTTGGGGCAGTCAGGTCTAGATTCAACAATGATTAATGGTAGCCAGGGGCAGATTCCCTCATTACCAAAGGTAACATCATAGAGTTCACGAGGCCAGGGACATATGTTTGTGGGGCATTTTGTTTAGGTAACTCCTTTCAGATACTTCCATTATGAGACAATTCATCCTCAACCAAGGGGAAACGCTCTCTTTCTGAATCTAATACCCAGAGCATATATGGTTCATCACAATTTGAAGGCACGTTCCTCTCATTGTATTACCTTGATATTGGATTCTCAGCAGAAGCCATTGTGGAAATTAACTGTCTACGCCAGTAGTATCAGATGGTGTCAGTATCATGTCTTCGGATCCAGCTATGAGCATTTCTGGGAAATTATTCAAGAAAGTGAAGAACCTCGGAAGCTCTAAATCCAATTTTTTATAGACTCTCAAAGTTGAAACGATTATGTTTTCGAGTTCAGCTTTACTTTTCCCTCTTTATTCAGGTTTACTTTTCCCCTTTTACTAAAGCGAGAAACATCTGTTGGTTATGTTTGAATGTATATATGCCTTTGAATATGATTGATGTTTACCAGAAATGCATAAAATACAATAATAGCATTTACTAAGAACGAACAGAGGTAGGAATTCAATGAAGCTTCGCCGATTCATCCCCATGGAGTAATCTTTACGGATATCCTTACGGAATACCTCAATTAATATCTTACACTTCCAGCTTTACGAAGTCTCCAAGCGGTTTCATATCCTCCGAAGAATTGATACTTAACTACATAGGTCTCCTGGATCTATGTCCATCTTTTTTATCCTCAGTCAGGATATTCAGGAACCTAATCCTTCAATAAGAAGTACGACGAACAAAAACGGGAGTTCCTAAGTACGATATTCTTAAAACAAGACGGGAACGAAGTCTTCATACTCTTCAACAACGAATCGGGATTTATTTTCCCTAGTCAGCAGTGGTTATACGAAGCTACTTATAAGCTTCAACTACATAATTCATTCATATATCATATCATATCATATCATGTCATATCATACGTATTCTCATAAAATATTATCTTGCATATTTGCACCGAACTAACCCTATTTTTCAGGTTAATTCTCCAGCAGGCAAATTTTATCAACAACTTACCTTGGGCCGTCATTTATTCTTCCCAAAGGTTATCTTATTACCTCGGGCCGTCGTTTATTCTTCCTGAAGGTTATCTCATTTTGGGCCGTCGTTTATTCTTCCTCTCGCTCCCCGGATTTCCATCCTGGTACAAACGCGAAAGTGGCGCGGAAAGAGGTTAGAGTCGCCAGCCAGGCATTTTTATCCCGAAGAAACGAGAATGGTAATGCTGTACAAACCAGAAGAAACGAAAAGGAAGGACACGGGTCCTGCGAACCAAAGATCTGGGTTCGGGAGTCGGTTACGACCTGGGAAGGTATTAGCACCCCAGATCGTCTGCCGTACCCGACGGGATCCACGCTTGCAAAGAAACTGTTTCAAAAGGTGTAAGAATGAAAGCTGCTGCGAAGAAAATGAACTGAACTGGATAAAAGAAATGAAAAGGGAACTGAAAAAGAAATGAAAAGGAAAATGTAGGGAAAATAAAGATTGTGCTCGAACGGGCCCTACCCCGCTGCCTACGTACCTCATCTGGACAATGAGGATCAGAGTCGCCGTAGTTCCCCTAACTAGGGGTGGAAAAGATTGCTTGTGTCTTAAGGCTTGAAATTCCTATGTCAATGCTCAGGTGTTGCAGGCTCGGACGACGAGTGTGTTACCGTCTTGCAAAATGACAAGTAAGAGCAAGTTTGCGGACGGAGCGAAGGTGATGAGAAAAGAATTCCCGAAAGAAAGACGCTTATTGTTTGTTTGTGTTTTTTAGAAGCTTTTATGGGTGTGGAAAAAGGAAGTGAACTCAAGCTCTTTTCCATGGAATGTATATCTGCCACTATATTCCAAGATGGAATTATAGAACAAGCACACTCAAGTAAGGAGAAGATCCCCAAAACTTGGTTCCAAAGATTAGGGCCTAAGCTCACTAACTCATTGAATTTTTTAAGTGTTTTTGTAATTTTTTTGTGAAGAAGTGTGTTTTATGATTTTTTGATGAAGATGGTCTCATGATCAGACTTGTGCATCATGATGAACAAGCTTGTACTATCCCAAGATGGAAAAACTACAAGTGTTTCATGGAATAAGGCTATTGCACAGGATACCACTTCAATCTTTATTAAGTGTCTTTTAGGTTTTGTTTTGAGGTGATAAGAGAAAGAAACAAAAGGATCTTAAAGGTAAAAGTCTAATGGGGTACTAACACCTAATTGTTATCATGCATAGAAAATCCTAGGTTAGTGAGATTTACTATCCTAAAGAAGGAAAAGATAAGAAGAGAAAGAAGAGAATGAAGAAGGGAAGAAGAAAGAAAGGATGGCCTAAGCCCCTCAAACACAAATAAGAGAATATCATGAAAAAGAGAAGAGATGAGAATTGGAGATGTGGGAATTACATCCACACCTCTCACTTACCAGAGCCCCTGAAATGGTTAGTAACATAAGCAAGCAACATGACAAAATCAAATGAGAACAAATGAAACACCAAATGGGCATAAGATAAAACCAAAGCAACATAACCAGAATTGGAATCTCAATTACAAGTGTAAAATTTAAACACACAACACAAGAATGAGAAATGGACTACACAGTTCAACATGAAGCATTATGGATTATCATGACAAATCAAAACAAACACAAAGCAAACCAAGCAAACAAACATCACAAACTTCAAGACCAGAACCCTAATATGTCAAAAATGTGCCTAAGCAACACAAGAGATGAAGAGTAGAAGCATACAAACTTAAACATTATCATCATGAGAAGCAAAGAAGCATAAGAAGTGAGGTGAACATGTACATAAGTGAATGAACTTCAAAGGTAAGAAACCACAAAATTTCTCAAAGTACAAACATCAAATAAAGACCAAAGAGGTATCCTTATCCTAAATAAGCTCTAAACAACCTAAGGGAGTTGGCACAAGTGCCCTCCCAACCTAAGGACTAAACATATGACAAAAAAGGATGCAAAAGAAGATAAGCAAAGGACAAAATTCAAATCAAATCAAGCATTCATCCAAAATTTCCACAAATTTGCACAAAGACTCTTCAAACATCTAATATTACCATGCCAAAAGAATAGGATCAAAATCAGAAGCTAAGTAGGTCAAATATGTGCCTAAACATGGACTAGGGTTATGAAACTTCATGCACAAGTTAAGGATAAAAAATAATCAAGCAAGCTTCTAAAAATCAGAATAAAAATCATCAACAAACTACATTTCAATGTGAATCCAGAGCAATAAGAATCAATTCAAAATTCAAATTAATGATCAAGATATAAATTCTACAAGACAACATGCTTTAAAAGTGAATAAAAACAAATAATAAAAGCAACAATTAATTCCAACATGGAAAATGAAAATAAATGGAAAATAAAAATGTCAAAAATTAAAGAAAACTCAAAACATCACTTATGAATTTATTTGGAATTTTTATGAACTTATTACTATTTTAATTGATTAAAAATAAAACTGAAAAGAAATAGAAATAAATAAAAGAAATAAATAAGCCAGGGGTGTGATTAGTGAGAAACTCAGTTCAATTGGTTTGGGCTTGAGAGAGGGAGAGGTGCGAATAGCACTCTGAGCCCAGTGGATTCAGCGCAGCATTATGATAATTAAGGTGGAAAATCAAATAATCAGGAAAAACAACAGGCCATTGGATCAAGTGAACGCTCCAGATCTAGGTCAGTGATCACATTAGGTCAAAACATCAACAATTACAACATGCGTGTACACAACAATTACTATGGGTGCGAAACAAAATGCATTATTCAGATTCAAATCATAACATTAAAACACGTGAGAGGGGGTGTGGCATTTTAATATGTTGGCGTAACACTGATCGTCCAGATCAAAGATCCTAGGGTTCACACATCATCTTCTTCATTTCACAATTCCAGAATCCGGTGACGGAGCCCTAGCTCCGATCACCGGAAAATTCAAACTCATGAACAAATCATCACTAAAATACATCATAATCTCCAGATCTACTAAATAAAACATGTTGAATCCAAATATGAACTTAGATTTTCCAATAGATCCATGGATCGAGCAAATCAAACACAAACAGTTTTGTACATCAAACTTCAGATCAAAGTAAAACACTCAATATTCACTCATTTTCGAATCTAAACATCACAGAGTCATCAGCACAACAAGCACAACACAATGCAAGCATCTAATTCCAAATCCAGATCTCAAAATTCCAGAGCATAGCTGAACTCGAAGATCCTTCAAAACACCAAAATAAGATCCCTCCAGCTGCAGATCTGCTCCTTTTAACTTCTTATTGCAAAATAAATGCAAAAGAAGCCTTGAATTCTCCTAGATTTTGAGATTTGACCCTTGCTGCTCTTGAATGGCACTTGATGAAATCCTCACTCTCAGCTTGAATCAATGAGTGCAATGTGATCCTCAAAGCTCAAAGATGGTGATTATGTGAAGAGATTATGAAATGAGAGCTTGAGGAAAGAGTTTCGAAAGAAAATGCAAGAGATGCAAGAGATTTTGAATCTGAGAAATGAGTGTCTGTGCACGAATTCAGTGCATGTTTGGCTTTTATATCATTGATTCTTTCACCTGATTAGGGTTTCTGAAGTAATGGTGGCATGAGAAGTGTGATTGAGGTGAAAATGCAAAAATGCATGAAAGTTGTGATTGCTTCACACACGCTTGAAATGCTTCCCTCATGTGCACATTCTGACTTTATTTCAATCCCTCATTGCCTTTGGATCAATCCTGACCCTTAGATGTGAGTGTAACATGCCTTTCTTGTGATTTTGCAAAAATGCACTTTGTGAAATATCTCTCATTCCATGCACGAATTTGGTGAATTATTTTGAGCAAAATGTATCTCATGCATTGCCTTGTGATGTCATGATCTCAATTTGTCCATAGGTCAGCTTAGGAATGACTTGCAATGCTTTTTGCTCTTGGTGGAAACTTACATTTTAAGGTAAACCCTAAAAAATAAGTAACTTTTGAAGGCCATAACTTTTGATCCATGAGGGCTATGAAAATGTACTTGTACTTTCTGAAAATGGGAGAATCTACCCTACAACTTTCATGTTTGTTGGAAATTCAAATGAGATCATTTTCACCATGAAAGAAGCCTTTGAAAATTAGGGCAAAAGTTGCTAAAAATGGAAAGTTTCAAAACAAACCATATGCCAAAAATGGAAAGTTCTTCAAAACCCTTTGATTCTTGATCCTTGACTTTGCCAAATCTCTTCTAAGGTCCTAAGGACACCCCTTGACTTGAAAAATGGGGTTTGACCCCTTTGAATTCTCACAGTTGACTTTTAAAATGCACAGTTGACCAATTTCTTCTTATGCAAGCAACTGATGAAATAACTGCCTTCCACAAGGAATTTTTTCACCAAATTTCATCCCTAGGATCCTCTTATCATATGAAAGACTTTTACCACATGAAATGGCCAAAGTCACAAAGAATTCCTGCTTGAAAGTGAAACCCTAATTTGGGAACCATTGTGTAGGAGCTTGCCCTAGCTTGGATTCTCTGATAATCTCCCAACCTTCTGGGCTCTTGTAGAGGATCTTGAACTTGTGAATGTCATGTAGACTCTTCATGGGACTTGGACAAGTACACTGGTCCTCTTGCTATAGCTTGTAATGCCTCAAATCCACCAGTAGTTGATCATATGCCTAATGCTAGAACATGAGAATTTTATGCTTTACTTTTCCATGCAAAGATGCCAAGGATATGATGTGCTTATGATGATTATGATATGATGATAATGCTTAAAAAGAAGAGGGAAAATTTATGGTGTTACACTTCCCAAAAGCCATATTGATACCTTGGGCTGTCGTTTATTCTTCCCAAAGGTTATCTTGTCATCTCGGGCCGTCGTTTATTCTTCCCGAAGGTTATCTCATTTTGGGTCGTCGTTTATTCTTCCCAAAAGCCATATTGATACCTTGGGCCGTCATTTATTCTTCCCAAAGCTTATCTTGTTACCTCAGGCCGTCATTTATTCTTCCCGAAGGTTATCTCATTTTGGGTCGTCGATTATTCTTCCCAAAAGCCATATTGATACCTTGGGCCATCGTTTATTCTTCCCAAAGGTTATCTTGTTACCTCGGGCCATCGTTTATTCTTCCCGAAGGTTATCTCATTTTGGACCGTCGTTTATTCTTCCCAAAAGCCATATTGATACCTTGGGTCATCGTTTATTCTTCCCAAAGTTTATTTTTTTTACCTCGGGCCGTCGTTTATTCTTCCTGAAGGTTATCTCATTTTTGGGTCGTCGTTTATTTTTCCCAAAAAGCTATCTTCATATTTGGGATTGATTCCCTCTCAAAGAAACATATTTGAAGACTTTTTATCCGAATGGCATCTTTAAGCCCATTCAAGCATCATAACCACCCAGCAATATCATTTTGCGCACCGGCGAGTGCAAATTTTTGGGCTTTTGTGTTCAATCCTCTTCAACCTTCAAGTCACGAATGGCTTACATACCAATCTAACTCCTCAGATTTCAGAAAATTGAACAGGGGCAACTGTTATACCCCAAAATTTTCCCTCCCACAATAAAGACAATGTCTCTCAAGACTTCTAAATGATCATAAGCTTCTCAAGATTCTCAATTGATCAAGAAGTGTGGAAGTTTCCCCAGACAATGCCTTCTCCTACACAAAACATCCAAAACTAGGTTTTTGGGTTTCTTCAGGATAAATTGACTTTCAAGGCCTCAAGTGAGCTTTATAGCATCCCAGATAACTTTAATAATCCCTATGACAAATTTCAAATCTTTCCCAAAGAGTTTGCTCAGTCAGATGATCAGATATGTAAAAATCAATCAAAATAGTTAAAAAGTCAAACTCAGGTCAACTATGGTCAAATTAAAGTCAAACTTCAAGATTTTTTGCCAACATCAATATTATGAAGTAAAATTCATCATTTTATCAAGGGTTGATCATGATTCATCAAGAAAGTTTCAGATCATCAATAATCAGGAGTTTCTAAATTAGGGTTTTCTTAAGGAAAGTCAAATGAACTTTGACCAGCCATAACTTTCACATACTTCATCAAAAAATTTCCATCCAAAGCTCATTTTGAAGGAAATTGAATTCTCTACAACTTTGTGTCTCACAAGCCAAGCCTAAAAATGCTTCATTTGGAAGGTATGAGCTAAGACATTATAGGTCCTTTTCAAAGTCAACAAAAAGTCAACTTTTTTTCGAAGCTCATAATTTGAAAATGGTAAAAGATAGTGACATGAGACAAAAAAGGTTGGTTAGAGGACTCTTTAAGCTTTCCAAAAAGTCCAAGAACACCTTCATAGCCTTAAAATGGAGAGAGTTATGCCTTGGCAAAGTTGGGAAATTTTTGAGGGGTACATTGAGCAAATGAGGTCTTAAATCCAAATTTCTCCAAATGGGCTTGTAATTTTGTAATCCAATCTTCATAAAAACATCAAGCACGACCCAATGACAAGGATTTCTGATTTTTATTATTTATTTACTATTTATTTGGATTTTATTTACTAAAATTCAATTTAAATATGAAAAATCAAATAATGGTCAAGATATTTGATTGGAAATCATTGAAGACATATTTAGAATGATTGGAAATCAGTTAAAACCAGATTGGACCTAAAATAGCAAGTATTCATTTGATTTTTTGAACTTTAATGGTGATTGATTTCTTCATGATCAAGTTACTTCACAAGCCCACAAATCCATCAGATTGTTGACCTAATTTACTTCTCTATAAGTAGATGAAGTCAACCAATGCACAAGGACACAAATTCACTGCCTCCAAGAACAAGAACAAAGTCAAAAATTTCAAGAAAAAATTCAAAATTGAATTCTCATATTTTGTTGTTTTTCAGACACTTTGAAGGTCCAAACATGATCCTTGATCATCCTTGATGTTATCCCAAACATCATTTGCATCCAAAACATATTCATATGCATAAGCCGATGATGATTTTTTTTTCTAATATTGCTTACTCATGCGTTATCAATCACATTTGACCTTATATTATTGTGTGTGAGGATCCATAAAGTGATTCTGGGCAGGTTTCTTGAAGGTCCCTTGCCTGATTCGTGAAACACCATTTTTAGGGTTTCAAAAATTTGATTTGAGATTTCGTTCACAAGCTAATTTTAGGCCAAATTAAGAACATATTTGAGTTTATTGGTTTGTATTTGTATGATCTGAGTTGCTAAATTGAATTTATTGTTGGTATTTTTAATGTTTGAGCATGCAGGACTTTTAGTGACGAACCAGAACCGTCATTATAAGCTTTTGTGATGGACAAAGTGTCACTATAGGCTAACTGGACGGCTGGAGGAAGAAGATGACTCCGCGCGCAAAATTCATTTTCAAATTTAGTTTTATTATTTAATTAATGTTTTGTGTTTCATATCAGTTAGAAGCAAGTGGCGTGGTGGTGAGCGTGTACATGTATGAGGCAGACGACCTGGGTTCGATCCCCATGTTATTCTTTTTGTTCAAAATTCATTTTATTTTGCAGGTTTTTTATATAATAATCAAGCTCTATCCTATAGACACGCAGCGCGCATAGCTCAGTTGGTTGGCCTGCTTGTGGTGGAAGCTAGGAGTCCTGGGTTCGACCCCAGGCTCCAGCAGGTGAGTTTTCTGTCCTTTTTTTATTTTTACAATTTTAATATATTTTATTATAATAATTATTATTAATATTAATTAAAACTTTTTCTAAACAAATAAAAACCTATAATTATTTTATACATATGTAATTATAATTCAAATTTTATTTTTTGTATATAACATATTCTAAAATATTTTTGTAAATAAATACTAACTATTTCTAAGTTACTTATTATCTTTATAAATTCTTGTAAATAACAATTTTTTTTTCTAAATTAAATTCTTATTTTTATAATTAACATATAATTAACTTAATAATTATTTTCTTAAAAAATTTATTTTGTAAATATTAATACTTATATTATTTTGTATATAATAAATTCTCATACTTTTATAAATATAAATATTATTTTCTCATTATTATAATTGTACTTAAAAATATTTTTATAACAATTTCTAATTTTTGTCAATATAATTGAAAAACCCTTTTATCAAACTTTAATCATTTATAAGTAACAATTTTTATTATTATAATTAATTCTCCTAATGACTTCTAATTAATCGATTTATTTTTCTAATTCATTTACTATTATATTTAGTTTGTTTATTTTATATTCATATTATTGTTTTGCTTATTTATATTATTACTTGTATCTATCCCAAAGACTTGTAATAGCTTGTAAATTTCTTTTCTCGTCTTTATTTTCTTTGTAAATTAACTGTATGGTTAGTAAATAGGGCGTGAAAACCTGCTTGTGAATAATTTGACTTAGATAATCTAAATAAACAACATAAATATCTGAAATAAATGGTCAAGTCCCTCGAATATAGGGGTGTTTAAGCAAAGTCCCTTTAAGAATAAATCATCATGGTCCTTTTTGAGAATTTAAAAGATCAAGTCCCTTCAAAGTTGCCTACGATAATGATCTTGTCCCTTCGATAAATATGATGATAGTCCCTTCAGAAAAATTTCTAAGAACACCCCTATTTGTTGCCTTCTATGACCATACGATGACCCTACGATTGTCCCTTAATACAATCCAAAGTAGTGACTACATATTCCTTAATAATAGGGATAGTCTTACACTTGAAAGAACATATAAGAACATGAATGACTTATTCTAGGGTAGGTACATCATAGTTACTTACTCACTCTTCAAAAACACTTTAACACCACTCTTTACACCTCACAACCTTTCCAAACATTTTCAAAACAAGGCTTTGTATACATCCATACGAGGATCATTACAAAGTACTTAGAAAAATTTTCTAATCACACACTTCACCTTTTCAAAAGCAGTCTAAGTGAGCTAAGTAACTAAGAGCCCATGGATAACCATGGATATAAAAGGTGTTAACACCTTCCCTTTATATAACATATCCCCCGAACCCAAGTATTTTAAAATAGGTCTTTCCTGTTCTTGTATGTCCTTTCTTTATGGATAAAATAAAAGTCGGTGGCGACTCTTGCTATCCGCAACATTTATAGAAAGTCAGTTCTCCCACCGTGTTACAACATGCTTATTCAGGGTATTGTGTTCGACTACGACAACAATCTTCAGGGTTACCATCAAAGGTTTATACGAGCTTGGAACAAGATGAATAGGATTGATTGCAAGACTTTGGAGCCAAAGTATTATATTCCTATGGAGCCTTATCTCAGATGGATGTGATCTCGTGCTCAGACTCTTATGATGCCATATCCTACTGTTCTACCAGTCACTATGGAGCTTGTTGCTGAAGGAGATGTTCTTTATACCATCCTTCATCTAGACACGCCCACTGATTTGGAAGAGTTGCAGAAGTCCTAGATTCAGTTGCAGGAGCAGAGGGATACTTTTGAGACTCATTTCAGAGCTAGTCAAGAAAGAATTCTGGAGCTAACAAGGAAACTTCACGAGGAGCGAAACCTCAACAAGTACCTCCACACAAAGAGGAAGCGTCCATGGGAGACTTAAAACCCCATATATTTATTTTTGTACTTTATTGTTATTTCCTTTCATTGTAAGCCCAAGGGGCAAATATATATTAAACACTTACTAATAAAATTTTGTTTTTAAACAAATTTAAATCTTGCGGTCCTTGAAAACATTGCATATGCATCTACATACCATCTCATTTCATAACAGGTTTCCATAGCAGGTTTCTCAATCTTCTCGCTGTTTATTTGAGCAGAAATGGCTCTCGAACAAACTGTCAAGGACCTCCAAGCTCAGAATGCTCAGTTTCAAGAAGTGATCCTCAATTTGTCCAAGGGGTAAGAAGAGTTGAAAGCACTCCTCTTTGAAAATCATGAAGATAACAAGAATGGTGAGTTGGAACAATTGCAAGCTTAGATGGAAGAAATGAGGATCCAGATGAATGGCCAGGTTGCTCTTATCCAAAGTTTAGCTCAGGGGCAAGAAGAGCTGAGAACATTTGTCCATAAACTTCAAAGTAATGGAATCGGGAATCTAATCATCAGTCAACCTCCGATAAAACAAGCTGACTTGGTTGAAAGGAAGATAAGGATAAGAGAAGGAAAGAGACAAGCTACTACTAATTGTTCTTCAGTTGAAGAAAAAAAAGACCTTGTAAGATTAATCCACTTCGACATAAGGAATAAAAGAGACAGTTTATCAAATTCAGCACTCAAATGTCGCAAACTTTGCAATGCTTGTTGGAGATGAAGCTAATTTCCTTGGAAAATCCTCCTCAAAATCCTAATACTTCCTTTTCTCGCTATAATCCCAAGGCAAGGTGTACGTATCACTCCAACTGTCCCGGACACGATACTAATAGTTGTTGGGCATTAAATAATAGGATTCAAGATCTGATTGACGAGGGAATCCTCGAGGTTACGCTAGAAGGCCAAATTAAGTTATTCTATCGCCCATCAAACATCAAAGCGCCCAGACATCTGGAGTAACCAGTTTAAAGGAAGAGGCTTTAAGAACATTTGAATTTTCATTTGTGTTAATGCTATTATTCTATGATTGGCATTATGTTTGGTAAAACTAATATGGCTGGAAAATGTTGAATAAGAAGTTCCATATTAACATGGTATAGATTCTAGAAGAACATGTCAAACATGATGTCCTGACATGGTGGCACAGATAAATGTGGAAGTTGTCAAAGAAGATGTTGAATTCAGTTCAGAATGTCCTATCAGATGTTGGGACATTATCAAACAGAGTATAAGAACTTAATTCAGGATGTCCCAACAGATGTTGTCATATGTCACAGTCAGATGTCAAAGAAGATGTTGAAGTATCTGCAAATGTCATGACAGAATGTTACAGACAGATGTCAAAGAAGATGTTGAAACATCTGCAAATGTCATGACAGAATTACTGTCATATGCTACAGACAGATGTCAAAGAAGATGCTGAAACATCTGCAAATGTCATGACAGATGTCAAAGAGAATGTTGAAACATCTGCAAATGTCATGACAGATGTCAAAGAGAATGTTGAAACATCTGCAACTGTCATGACAACATTACTGTCATATGTTACATATAGATATCAAACAAGAAGTGTTGAACTTAGTTCAGGATGTCACACCAAATGTTGTGACACTGTCAAACAGAGTAACAGTTAATGAACTTAAGTCAAGATATCAGGATGTCACACCAGATGTTAGGACATTGTATCTGTTGATGGAATAAGTTCAGTTTACAGGATGTCCCATCAGATGTTGTGACATTGTATCAGTAAATGAAGTAAGTTCAGTTTTTCAGGATGTCCCAACAGATGTTGAGACATCTCAGACTTGTTACCAGAATTAATTAATAACTAACTGATCTGAGATATTTAAGGAGAGTTATCTGGAATTAATTATGGATGGATAAAAACAGAACAAGGCGCATCTGTAGGGAGTTTTGTTATGAAGATTCAAATTAATCAGAAGAACAAAATCACCTAGAATCTAGGAAGTAACAAACCCTAATTCAAGGTGATGACATTGGATTTATCAGATCTGAATTATGCAGAATATTCTGGAGATATTATGCAATCATATGTGGTGCTGATCTAGAAGATCTTAAAGACTCAATTTAAATTGAAGACAAATATTGAAAAATATAGGTTTCTATATTTAGAGATATTTTAGGAGTTGAAGATCTTTTGGAATATTTGTAGCAGATATTTCTGCATATTTGTAGCAGATATTTCTGCATATTTGTAGCAGCTATTGTTGTGATTGTTTAGGCCCAAATCCAGTTGGGAATAGGTTATAAAAGAAACCTTGTAACCTAGTTTAGGATTTAACCCAATCAACCGAAAATGTAAACATTATTAGGGTTGTGTCCTTGTGTCAGCCGTGCATAACAAGTAACTCTATTGTGGCTGTTTCACTTGTGATTCTCGAAGCTTGTAAGCAAGAGAAGTTGTGTGACTTGATTGAAACTGTGAAGTAAGATCAAGCTGTTTTGTTTGAAGTATGACTTCAATTTTATTAAACTTGTAAACAAGATCACTGTGTGATTGAGGGGGAGTGAGTAGGGTACTCTTATCTAAGTTGTGTCTTAGGTAGAAATTGCATTGGGTAGTTATTAAGTGATAGATTAAACAGGGTGGTTTAAGTCTAGAATTAATATTACTTATAGTGGATTTCCTCCTGGCTTGGTAGCCTCCAGATGTAAGTGTGGTTATACACTGAACTGGGTTAACAAACTTCTGCTGTGTTCTTTTTATCTTTTATGTTTTATGCAGTACCTGAACTGAATGTCCTATCAGATGTCCCAACATCCTGAAGCATGTTTGACTCTGATATAACAGAATTATTTAAGTACTGATATGTATACCTTACCATGTTTATAAGTAACAGATAAGATGTCTCAACATCATATTAGACATCTGAGTCTGTCATACCAGAATTTCAATTGGTATCAGAGCAGGCATCCTGGTCTGTTTCTGGATGAGATCTAAGGGGGATACTTTCTGGTTCATGGTAAAGGAAGAAGGAGGATATAATGAAAAGCTGTTTGAACTTGAGAGGTTCATATTGGTGTTTGAATGGTCCCTAGAAGTGGAGGATGGACTATTCATCATATGGTGTATATTGGACCAGTCTGGTGTTATCAGGGCTGGAAATTTGCTGGTGAATTGTTGTGTAGCTATGATGTCAAACAGAATGTCCTGACATCTTGGTTCTGAGAATTCTATATTTGAAGGAGGCTTGTATTTTGTTTTCTGTGAGAATTGGAGAACACTTAGTTCAGAATGTTGTGGTTCTTGATGAAAGAAGAGGTTGGAGCCAAAACAAAAGAGTATAATTATCAAATCTTTCATGCGGGAGTGAAAATCTTGATAAGTTATCTCTTAAGCTTATTTATGGTGACCTAATGAGGATATCCTTCTTGGTTATGGTGTCCTATGTTGTTTAGGTATAGCTGGAGAAAATCTCTCCTGTGAAGATACATGTTTATGATTGTCTAAATCATGAACTGAAGGAAGTTTCATCAAGAAAGAAGCTGAATTGATATGTCAATCCTAATGGCTTAACACCACACTACACATCAACAGTTTATGAACCAAGCTTAGTTTTGTGTTCCAGAAGAAGGAAACTGGTGTGATGATGGATGCTTTGGGTGCTAGACAAATGTGTGATGATCACATATGTTTGGAACCTACTCCTAACCTGGAAGAGGAGGCATCTATGCTACATGTTGAAGACTTAGATAATGATCATTGCTTCTGTGGACCCTAGCATAGCCAAAAGGCTTAGGGCTAGAAAGGAAAAGAAGACTACAGGACATTCATCTCCTGAAAAGAAGCAGCCTACTCCAAAGAAAGACAAGGTCAAAGTGATACTTGGTCCTACTAAACAATGGAGCAAGGTGAATACCCAAAAGAGGAAAGTTGTAACTCCACCAGATTCAGATGTTGAAGAGGATGTCCCAACATCCCAACCAAAGAAGAAACCAGCACCCTCAAGGTCCACCTCTGCTGTTCCAGAAGCTCCTCTGGACAATGTTTCATTCCATCATGTGTCAAGTGTGAGCAGATGGAAATTTGTATACCAAAGAAGGGTAGCACTTGAAAGAGAGCTGGGCAGAAATGCACTTGAGTGCACTGAGGTAATTGACCTAATTTCTTCTGCTGGTTTATTCAAGACAGTATCAAACTTTTCACCTTGCTATGAGCTGCTAGTCAAGGAATTCATTGTCAACCTACAAGAGGACTGTGATGATGGTAAATCAGATGACTTCAGAAAGGTGTATGTAAGAGGGAAATGTGTGGAATTCTCTTCTAGGGTTATCAACCACTATCTAGGAAGAGAATCTGATGGACCTAATGAGCTGGGAAAGATAAATAACCATGTGTGCAAGGTCATCACTGCTAATCAATTCAAAGCTTGGCCAGTCAAAGGGAAATTTTCTGTTAGCTTGCTGACAAGGAAGTATGCAATGCTGCATAGGATTGGCACTTCAAATTGGGTCCCTACCAACCATACCTCCTCAATAGCAACTGAATTGAGCAGGTTCATATATGCTGTGGGCACCCAAGCAAAGCTGTACTTTGGGGCTTATATTTTTTATCAGACATTGAAGCATGTTGGAACATCTGCAACAAAGCTTCCCATTGCTTTTTCCTCTCTGCTATGTGGAATCATACTAAGCCAGTATCCAGGTATCCTCACTGAGAAGGATTCAGTATGCAAAAGAAAAAGTCCTCTGGCCTTCCATTACAAACTTTTCTTGAGCCATCATGCTGCTGATGTTGAAGCTTCCACTAGGACATCTGCTGGACCTTCAAAAGCAAAGACTCCCATATCCAAAGCTGCCTTGATTGCAGATCTGAAGAACACTTGCAAAAATCTGGATGCCAGGAAGAAAAAGCTTGAGGAAGTATTTCAAAGGCTGGAGCTGGAAGAGGTTACTCAGAATACTGATGAATCTAATGATGAATCTGAAGATGAAGAAGCTTCTAAATGTATTTACAAATGTGGGTGAAAATGCATGACTTTGGTCATGATTAAAGCTATCAATGTGACCAACAATTGCTAGAAGCAAGGGAAGAATGTCAGATTGGGAAGTCTGATCAGAATGGTTGTTGAACTGGTAGTCTCTTCCACTACTAGTCATGGATAGTGGCAGTATAAACCCTTTGTAGCAAGCAAACTAAGAGCATCTGTTTAGGAATATAAAATCAAGTGTGGATATTTATCAGTTGTGCTCTTTGTATGTTCATCAGGGGTGTGAAATTGAGAATTAGTGGAGTACATGCTCAGCTGGAGTATTGTTTATCCATGACATGAGGAGATCTTGCTAATCTTATCTGGAGCTAACCTTAAAATCCTTCAAAAGTAAAAGATCAGATTGTGTAGAACTATCTGATAAGGTATTATACAAGGATTTAAGATCAATTGTTGTTTGTGGAATTCACAAATATTTGATTGATTATCCTTGTGATTCAAGATTGGTGATGTTCAAAAAGATGTTGGAACATCTTATCATCAGAGTTTATGCAGAATCATGGGAGAGGTATTGCATAAGCTGTAGCATTGGCTTCAGTCTTGTGTGACAAGAGCTATGTATTTCTGGAAAGTTTCTTGGGAAGAACTTGTCTGGATATTGTTGATTCTGAAGATGGAGATGAAAGACCATGAACATATCATAATCTTGGTGACTACTTGGATTGGTTTATTTCTGATCTAGGTGTAGTCCAGAATGCTCATCATGGAGTTAAGATAGGTGGAGATATCATAAAATTGTTTAGACTGCTTTACTCAAGGAAAGGTGGCATCCTTGGTATAGTTTTGAGGTGTAGTTCTTAACTATTCCTTCTGAATAATCAGACAGTGGCAGGTTTGAAGACTTTGGAGAAACATTGGAAGTTTCTCATCAATATGTGTTATTGGTAAGAACTTCTGCAAAACCAATAGAATGGAGGTTGTCTACTCAAACTTGATGGATAAATCAAGTCTATGAGAGCATGTAACTCTTGTTCTATAAAGGAAGGAGGTTCTTTCAAGTGGCAGAAGAAGGAACTGAATTTAACAGATGGATGTGGGCTAATAATGTTTAAACATCTAGTTCAACATCAGAGTCTAATTGGTGAAGATCAATTTTTTTTTATCAGGATATCTTTGGAAGCTTTATTATAAACGTGAAGAAGAAAAAAGTGGCAATTGGCTTTTTCATATGAGGATTCATAAAAGAGGTTATCAAAATGTGGTAATTGGTTGATCTTTAAAGTGGATTCGAAGAATCAAGATAATCAGAGTGTGGCAGCTGGTTGTTCTTGAGGATTGTCTTGGAACAAATTGCTCTTGGGCAGAGGAGTGATGAGTTGAAGACTCAAGAGGATTTATTCTTCTTGAAGGTGGATGAGAGTTTATCACTCTTTCTGGATTTCTAATTCTAACTGGTGGCACAGTGTAGTTGAAGATTTTCAGTTCTTGAATTACTATACTATAGTAAGTCCAGTTGGTGGAGCACATCTAGGATCATGGTGATAAGGTCTTGGTGTATGAAAAAAAAAATGTTCTAACTAAGTGTTAGTACATTATCTGGGGTGTTTATCTACATGGTTTCTATTATTAGACTACCTAATCATATGGGAGAATGATGAAGTAGATGATCTATATTGGAAGAAACATGTAAAAGAGACTGGAAGTGTTCCTCGTGCTAAAAAGCCAAGAACTCCAAAAAGATCAAGTTTTCAGCAAGACCAAAGGCATACCTTCACCATTGTACAACACTCCAAAAGCTTCTGAATATGTGGATGATTCCATAAAGGAGTTGGTAACCAAGATCCTATCTGAGCAAAGAGTGGTAAATGGCATATCTATCTCTCTGAACACTATGCCAGCCCCACAAGAAGATCAACAAACTCAGGCTGCAAAGGACACTCCTGCTCAACAGGATGTCCCAATAGATGTTGAAACATCTGAGGACCAGCACAAGGCCTCAACTGAAGAGCACATCTCTGTTGATCCACCAGAAGTATATCAGGTATTGATTGCTTGGAAGTATATCTGGATTGTATGGCCTTTGGTGTGTAAAGGCTTAGTGTCAAGAACCTGTGTGCTAGAAGATGTTCATCTTGTGTAGTATGTGGTAACTACAAACCCAGAAAGGAATCAGGTATGCTTTGGTACAAGAAGTGAATGTGTTCAATTGGGAATTGAACAGAGGGTGAGCTCTTGAAGACATGAAGATGCGTCTTATGTTTTCCTTTCATCAATGTACAGAGAAGCATGGAGTATCCTAGATAGGGGGAGTGTGTTACAAGTATGTGCACTTGATTTTGTGGTGTTAAGGGGGAGTAATACCTTAACCAGATAAGGAGAATCCTAAGAGTCTAGAAGGCTATATTATATAAAGCTGCTCTTTGCAGTTTATGTTTGATTCTTGAGGAATTGTGAAGCTTGTGTGTGTTTCAAGCTTATGGAGATTATATACCTCTATTTTTATTATGGTACCTTTGTCTTTTTATGGCTAAAAAGGGGGAGAAGTAATAGTGTGAGGTCTGATATGAAGATGTGATGTTAAGGAACTTCTACATAAGGTACTACTACACCTGTATGTAAATTAGTTTTAGCCAAAATAAGCCAAAGGGGGAGATTGTTAATGCTATTATTCTATGATTGGCATTATGTTTGGTAAAACTAATATGGCTGGAAAATGTTGAATAAGAAGTTCCATATTAACATGGTATAGATTCTGGAAGAACATGTCAAACATGATGTCCTAACATGGTGGCACAGATAAATGTGGAAGTTGTCAAATAAGATGTTGAATTCAGTTCAGAATGTCCTATCAGATGTTGGGACATTATCAAACAGAGTATAAGAACTTAATTCAGGATGTCCCAACAGATGTTGTCATATGTCACAGTCAGATGTCAAAGAAGATGTTGAAGTATCTGCAAATGTCATGACAGAATGTTACAGACAGATGTCAAAGAAGATGTTGAAACATCTGCAAATGTCATGACAGAATTACTGTCATATGCTACAGACAGATGTCAAAGAAGATGCTGAAACATCTGCAAATGTCATGACAGATGTCAAAGAGAATGTTGAAACATCTGCAAATGTCATGACAGATGTCAAAGAGAATGTTGAAACATCTGCAACTGTCATGACAACATTACTGTCATATGTTACATATAGATATCAAACAAGAAGTGTTGAACTTAGTTCAGGATGTCACACCAAATGTTGTGACACTGTCAAACAGAGTAACAGTTAATGAACTTAAGTCAAGATATCAGGATGTCACACCAGATGTTAGGACATTGTATCTGTTGATGGAATAAGTTCAGTTTACAGGATGTCCCATCAGATGTTGTGACATTGTATCAGTAAATGAAGTAAGTTCAGTTTTTCAGGATGTCCCAACAGATGTTGAGACATCTCAGACCTGTTACCAGAATTAATTAATAACTAACTGATCTGAGATATTTAAGGAGAGTTATCTGGAATTAATTATGGATGGATAAAAACAGAACAAGGCGCATCTGTAGGGAGTTTTGTTATGAAGATTCAGATTAATCAGAAGAACAAAATCACCTAGAATCTAGGAAGTAACAAACCCTAATTCAAGGTGATGACATTGGATTTATCAGATCTGAATTATGCAGAATATTCTGGAGATATTATGCAATCATATGTGGTGCTGATCTAGAAGATCTTAAAGACTCAATTTAAATTGAAGACAAATATTGAAAAATATAGGTTTCTATATTTAGAGATATTTTAGGAGTTGAAGATCTTTTGGAATATTTGTAGCAGATATTTCTGCATATTTGTAGCAGATATTTCTGCATATTTGTAGCAGCTATTGTTGTGATTGTTTAGGCCCAAATCCAGTTGGGAATAGGTTATAAAAGAAACCTTGTAACCTAGTTTAGGATTTAACCCAATCAACCGAAAATGTAAACATTATTAGGGTTGTGTCCTTGTGTCAGCCGTGCATAACAAGTAACTCTATTGTGGCTGTTTCACTTGTGATTCTCGAAGCTTGTAAGCAAGAGAAGTTGTGTGACTTGATTGAAACTGTGAAGTAAGATCAAGCTGTTTTGTTTGAAGTATGACTTAAATTTTATTAAACTTGTAAACAAGATCACTGTGTGATTGAGGGGGAGTGAGTAGGGTACTCTTATCTAAGTTGTGTCTTAGGTAGAAATTGCATTGGGTAGTTATTAAGTGATAGATTAAACAGGGTGGTTTAAGTCTAGAATTAATATTACTTATAGTGGATTTCCTCCTGGCTTGGTAGCCTCCAGATGTAAGTGTGGTTATACACTGAACTGGGTTAACAAACTTCTGCTGTGTTCTTTTTATCTTTTATGTTTTATGCAGTACCTGAACTGAATGTCCTATCAGATGTCCCAACATCCTGAAGCATGTTTGACTCTGATATAACAGAATTATTTAAGTACTGATATGTATACCTTACCATGTTTATAAGTAACAGATAAGATGTCTCAACATCATATTAGACATCTGAGTCTGTCATACCAGAATTTCAATTTGTAATTTATTTTGTTTGTTTAAACACTTACTATTATGTCAAACTTTTGTTTTCATTAATGCATTGCATATGTTTGTCTTGAAATAATCCATTTGTTTCACTATATTTTGAACTATGCTTCATATTTCTACTTTGTGATAATTAACTCCTGATACAGCTATAAGCCTGTAGAGGGAGGATGGCGAAAACAATACCATAATCTTACGCAGTACGCTTTTGAACAGACTATGCTAACGATATACATGCATTGTTTCAATTCCTAAACAGTGGAGATATAAGGAAGTTAATCCCTTGTCAACCCTTTTGAGCCTATGAAGTATGAGTTTTCATTCTCACGCAAATTAAAACCCTCAATTATAACCTGGGGCAGGGTAGTACTTTGGTTAACTCAATTATGCCAGTGGTCCTTCTTGTACACAACTAATGATGGTTCCATGTAATCATTAAGTTTGACAGTCAATATCTATCAAAAGAGAAGCTCACTAAGTCAAAACCTATGAAGGAGACTTAGTAAAAAAAATTAAGACATCTCGCTGACTATAACCTTGAAATAAACAGTTCAGGCAAAAAGAAAGGATAACAAAGACAAAAGAAAAAGAGGACACTATAAATCCCCAAAAAAAAAAGAGAGATGACTTTTCAAATAAATTTATGGTTTTTGAATCATCTCAAATGTCAATACACCTTTGGAGCCTCAATGCATAAGTTAACCGAACCTAGGATTGGAGAACATCACGAAGAATGGGTTAGGTACAAATAAATTTGAGCCTTTTATCCTTTGTTTCTTAAACCGTGAACCAGACCATGTTACAACCCTTTAAAAGTCCTAACTGAAGCATGGCTAGTTCGAAAAGCATACAGTTACAAAAAGGTATCCTGACTCCTTTAGGGCTTATAAAAATCTTGAGTTAATATCACAATTTTCATAAACTTGTTTTACTAAAATAAATCTTTTTCAAAACTTCAAGACATATAAGCATTGCATTTTTGAATATCATTGTTTGCATATAACTGAGTGTTTGACAAACAGAGAAACTTACAGGATGAATGTTCAATAAACCAAAGTCCTTTCAATAGAAAAAGCTGCTTCCTGGATCAAAGCCCATGTATGCAAAGGGGCATAGTCATTATCTCCCAATCAGGGGGCATGCCATGATACTGCATAATTCATTTGGGGAAATTAGGTCAAGATTCAATTATGCTTAAGTAGCCAGGGGAAGATCTCCTCATCTATCTGAATTACCAAAGGTAACATCACAGAGTTCACGAGGCCAGGGGCATGTGTTTGTGGGGAATTCTGCTTATTTCTCTTGAGGTAACCCCTTTCAGATACTTCCATTATGGGACAATTCATCCTCAACCAAGGGGAAACTCTCTCTTTCCAAATCTAGTATCCGGAGTGTATAGGGTCCATCTCATTGTATTACCTTGATATTGGATTCTTAGCAGAAGCCATTGTGGAAATTAACAGTCTACGCCAGTAGTATTAGATGGTGTCAGTATCATATCTTCAGATCCAGCTATGAGAATTTTTGGGAAATTATTCAGGAAAGTTAAGAACCTTAGAAGCTCTAAATCCAATTGGTTATACACTCTCAAAGTTGAAACGATTCGGTTTTCGAGTTCAACTTTACTTTTCTCTCTTTATTCAGGTTTACTTTTCCCCTTTTACTAAAGCGAGAAATGTTCGTTGGTTATGTTTGAATGTATATATGACTTTGAATATGATTGATGTTTACCAGAAATGCATAAAATACAATAATAGAATTTACTAAGAACGAATGGAGGTAGGAATTCAACGAATCTTCGCCGGTTCATCCCCACAGAGTAATCTCTACAGATATTCTTACGGAATACTTCAAATAATATCTTGTACTTCCAACTCTACGAAGTCTTCAAGCAGTTTCATATCCTCCGAAGAATTGATGCTTGACTGAATAAATCTCCTGGATCTATGTCCATCTCTTTTATCCTCAGTCAGGATATTCAGGAACTTAATCCTTCAATAAAAAGTACGGCAATCAAAAATGGGAGGTTCTAAGTACGATATTCCAAAACAAGACGGGAACGAAGTTTTCATATTCCTCAACAACGAATCGGGATTTATTTCCCCCAGCTAGCAGTTGTTCTACAAAGCTACTTATACGCTTCAACTACATAATTCATACATACATCACATCATATCATATCATACGCATTCTCATAAAATATTATCTTGCAAAATGTTATATACATCATGATATTTGCACCGACCTAACCTTGTTTTTCAGGTTAATTCTCCAACAGACAAACTTCATCAACAACTTATATCTTGGGTCGTTGTTTATCTTCCCGAGTACCTTATCATTATCTTGGGACGTTGTTTATCTTCCCGAAGGCTATCTTGAGACGTCGTTTATCTTCTCAAAAGCCATACCGTTATCTTGGGTCGTCGTTTATCTACCCGAAGGTTTATCTCATTATCTTGGGACGTCGTTTATCTTCCCGAAGGCTATTTTGAGACGTTGTTTATCTTCTCAAAAGCCATATTGTTACCTTGGGCCGTCTTTTATCTTCCCGAAGGCTATCTTGAGACGTCGTTTATCTTCTCAAAAGTCATATTGTTACCTTGAGTCATTGTTTATCTACCTAAAGGTTATCTCATTATCTTGGGACGTCGTTTATCTTCCCGAAGGCTATCTTGAGACGTCGTTTATCTTCTCAAAAGCCATATTGGTACCTTGGGTCGTCGTTTATCCACCCGAAGGTTATCTCATTATCTTGGGACGTCTTTTATCTTCCCTAAGGCTATCTTGAGACGTCGTTTATCTTCTCAAAAGCCATATTGTTACCTTGGGCCGTCATTTATCTACCCAAAGGTTATCTCACTATCTTGGGACGTCATTTATCTTCCCGAAGGCTATCTTGAGACGTCGTTTATCTTCTCAAAAGTCATATTGTTACCTTGGACCGTCGTTTATCTACCCAAAGGTTATCTCATTATCTTGGGACGTCGTTTATCTTCTCAAAAGCCATATTGTTACCTTGGGTCGTCGTTTATCCACCCGAAGGTTATCTCATTATCTTGGGACGTCGTTTATCTTCCCGAAGGCTATCTTGAGACGTCGTTTATCTTCTCAAAAGCCATATTGTTACCTTGGATCGTCGTTTATCCACCTGAAGGTTATCTCATTATCTTGGGACGTCGTTTATCTTCCCGAAGGCTATTTTGAGACGTCGTTTATCTTCTCAAAAGCCATATTGTTACCTTGGGTCGTTGTCTATCCACCCGAAGGTTATCTTATTATCTTGGGACGTCGTTTATCTTCTCGAAGGCAATTTTGGGATGTTGTTTATCTTCTCAAAAGCCATAAACATAAGAATTGAAATATAAGAATTGGAAAAGATACAGTTATATACTATGCTATCAAGGATGATTTTTATGAACAGGTGTGGATGTGTTTGATTGTATTGTTCAGAGGAAGGTATGGGTATGAGTCTGTCCGAAGTAGATGTGGATCTACAATGATGGAAATGAGTAAGTTATAAGAGATTGGAATGTATTTGGACTTAGTTGGTTGTTATTGCAGGTTATAAAAAGTTTTCCAAGTTCGTATTTTGTTGTTCGGATAACTTGTGAAAGATAAGTTGTTTGTTGAGAAGGGTTGTTTTGAGATAGAGCGCTGGAGAGCCGGAGTAAGAGTTAGCTACAGTTATAGTATGATTTTGTTTGATTCTGACAAGCTGTTGATAGAATGTTGGATAATGATGTGATAAGTTGATAGGTTATTAGTACTTGATCGTAAATTCGTAGTTGGTATTATATGATGAGAGAGGAATTATAAAAGTATTTATCTTACCCATGGATTGGAAGTGGATGAGAGTAAAATTGTGTTGAGTATCCGATAATATTGTTGCTACGATTGGAGATTGAAGTGTTTGGTAATCACATGAGCATATAATTCTGATTTGATCGGGAAAAGGGGAGTATGAAACGACTAAGATGGTCGGAATGTCTGAAGTAGGGAGTCGGGAATTTTCCTATGTTTGCATTGATAGTTAAAGAGTTGAAATTGAGTTAGTAGTCAAGAGACTTGTGTTCGGATATTGAGGTATGCTAAGTGAATTGTTATAATTGTGGTGAAGGTTAGAAAGAGTTAAAGTTAGATGTGAACTTCATGGAATAGATAGTTGCGGGTAATTAGAGTGTGTAGCGGAAGAGAGAAGTGGTGTAATTGTTTATATGTAAATGATTAGTAAAGACTCAAGATATTTAATGATAAGACCTGTTGAGATATTGAGACTATTGGACGTTCCAGAATGGATGGGTAATTGTAAGAGGCTATTTACGTATCTAGGGTTGCGGGATATGTAGAGATATTAATATATGTGATGTATGTGCTTCATTGATGAGTTGTGATTATGTTGTTTTGGTGGAGAAAACTGCAAGGTTAGTCCGTTATCAGTGTTGTTGTAGCTATATGATGTATATCGTGAAATTTTGGTTTTTGTCATTGTTGTCGCCTCGTTACCTATGATGGTAGTACGAGTGCGAGTAACTAATTCCTATGATGAGGATTAGGGAGGTGTTACCTGTGGTGATGGTAGAGATCTTTGTTGTGTTCTACTTCAGGTGAATACCTGCGTGTTGTGAATTGATGATGGTGGTGTTTGTTGTTGTGGTAGTTGTCCTGACACTAGTGTTGTTATTTTGGATTAATTGTAGAGTTGCCAATTTTGGCAAGGGAGTGTTTAGTCAGGTGCAAGAGTATATCTAAGTAATTCCATTGAGTACAATTTTCGAGGACGAAAATAAAATAAGTGGGGAAGAGTTGTAACACCCCAATTTCATAAATTATTTAATAAAATAATTATTATGAATATAAGTGGTAATTTTGAAAGTGTAAGTAAAGAATTATTCTATTTAAATAATAATATGATAATAATGTGACATTATTAGAATATTGTTATTAAATAAATAAAATAATAAGAATTGGAGATCTAAGGGGCAAGGTGGTAAAATGGAATTGTTTTATAAGAAGAGAAAAGGGATTCATTTAGAGAGATCTTGTTTTTGTGGAAGAAGGAGGAACTGACTCTGGAGAAAGAGGAAAGGAAGGAGAAGTGAAAGAGACCTAAAGCCCCAAGATCAAGATTTTGCAAGGAATCCATTGAATTAGAGGTAAGGGGGGAAAATGATTCTTTATTGATGATCTAACATGAAAGGATAGTTGGGAGTTCCTTACTCTCTTAGGAATTGTATGATTTTGGTTTATTTTGGTGACATTGAGGTATGTGTATGAAATAACCTTGTGAATTGTTTTTATGTGAGATATTTGTTGTTGGATTGTGAAATATGATTGGTATGAAAATTGTTATATGAGTATTGTTGATGATGATGTAAATTGAGAAGATGAAGTAAAATATAGGATTTTCCTAATTTGATTAGTGATGTTAGGTTGAGAAGATAATGAGGAATTAGAAGTATAAAATAAGTATAAGAACAATATTTGGACTATTTTGGGTGATAAAGGTGAAATATAAGTGATGGA
This sequence comes from Lathyrus aphaca, assembly GCA_963966055.1. NCBI lineage: Eukaryota > Viridiplantae > Streptophyta > Magnoliopsida > Fabales > Fabaceae > Lathyrus > Lathyrus aphaca. The sequence goes on from OZ014519.1 coordinate 599,773,749, forward strand.
ATTCGAACTGGTTTGAAATTGGGGAAGAAACGTGATTTTTGGAAGAAAAAAATTATTTTTTGGGCGCAGGGCTCCTGACACGGACCGTGTTAGCTGACACGGGTGGCCGTGTCAGGCTTCTGGTTGAGGATTTGTTGATTATTTTGAGAAGTTTGGCTACAGAGGGCCTGACACGGGCCGTGTCAGGTGACACGGGGCCGTGTCAGGTGACACGGGGGCCGTGTCAGCCTTTTGTATTGGGCTTGATTTTGGTTTTAAAGGGGGGAGTGCGCAGGCCGTGTGACACGGGCCGTGTCAGGTGACGCGGGGGGGGGGGGGGGTGTCAGGCCTCTATTTTGGAAAATCTCCCTTATTTTGTGAGAGTTTCATCGCGATGTCTTGAGTGATGTTAGTACCTTTAGTCTGAGGCATTGAAAATAGTATTCATGAGTAGTTATAGGACATGACGACTAATAATTAGTGTTTAAATTCTATGTGTTTGTTTTGATTTGCATGATTTTGTAATGGATCAATTGGGTCGTGTTGGTTGGGGACATTGTTGATTGTATGCTTTGTGTAACCCATATGATGAAACGTTTGGTAACTTATGAGGATCGGGAGGATCGTGTCATGTTGGGTAAATATATGGGAAATAGTTGAGGATGGAATTAATGAATAGTTCGTAAGATATGATAACCGGTGATCAGTGTGTAAGATATATGTGTTTATGTTGATTTGTATAAATTTTGATGATTAATCATATGGATCATATTGATAATGTGTATTGACTATTGTCTGATTTTTATGTGACCCATGTGATGGGGCGTGTGGTAACTTATGAGGATCATGTTATGTATGATTATGTTCATGCATATATTTTTGGTATGCATAATTGAGTGTTGCATATGCATGTATGGTGGGTGGGATAATCATGTCTCGGATGGAGCGTAAGTGATTATCCGGATTCATTATGACTCAATGGTGCAGGGATGATCGTGTCTCGGTAGGAGCGTAAGCTATGCATCCGGGGTTCGAATTGATGAACCAAAGTTGAATCGGTACCGCATTTGCATTATATCATGTAGTCACTTTGCATATGATTGAATGAATGATCTATGATATGTGTTGATGAATTGTGTGAGACATTTGATTGATTGAATGATATATGATATGTGCTGATGAATGGAGGTGAGATTACCCTGTAAGATGTGATATGCACCGTTAATATATTGAATTATTTTATCAGGCCTTTGTTGTTTGGTTGTGTCTGTGCTTCTTTAGAAGTACAGATGATTCAGGTACTTGAGTACGTTCGGAGTACAAGTTGCTTGGTTGAGTCTTAGGAGTCGCTCTGATACGTAACACGCGATTTGAGGATTTTTGTTGTTTTATTTATTCTTATTATTAGTAGTTACATATCACATTTTGTTGAAACTCATAAATACATAGAATCGATGAATATTGTTGATGTTTGACGAACTTCCATATGATGAATAAAAATATATATTTCTGCTGTTTTTAATAAAAGAATTTTTGTCGAATTTTATTGTTGTAGTAGCATTCCACTTTTGTTTATAACTCTGATTTTCTTAATAAAATAATTATTTTTTTTATTTGGGAAAAGTGGGTGTTACAGACGGCACTGTCTAAACCGTCACACTGCCCTACAGAAGCAGTAAACGCCACGACAGAATCCTAAAACTATAACTAATCGGTTCGATTGATCCTACATCTAACCCTAACAACATGCAACTAGTTCATTTCTCCAAACTTTGAAATCTAATCAAGGGAAAAGCATCAGAACTTACAAGTTTGAGTGAGGTTTTGAGGTGGTCAGAGATTGTCCTCGTAGATCACGGCGGTAGGCGGCGGTTGAGGAAGGAGAACAAGCAGCTTACGGGTATGAGCAGTGAATGCAGAAGTAGAAAGTGTGGAAATGAAGCCCAATGCGTTATTTATAGTCTTCACCAGCACGTGAGCGAGCACGTCGGGACTGCAAAACTATAAACGGCGCATTCATTACCTAGGGGCGACCGTAGGGTAGATATCATTACACATTAAATGCGCACGCTTTCCCAGACACACGTGTGGCATACCAATTTCTCCAAACGTTTGGGATCCTCGTCTTTAACGACCAGGCTACAACGACCAATTTTGTACACGACCATGGTAACAAAACATTCTGAGAGTTATTCTCCATTACAGCGATGGTCGGGCATCCTTAAGTCATCACTTCTCCGACTAGAACCAACGACTTAGGGGACTCTTGTTCTGGACTGGCCCAACAGCTAGGTACGTCTCAATCCTTTATGGCCCATGAAACGGTTCAATAACCCAAAGTCCAAGGGACCCATTACCATAGTGATCGTCCTTCCTTCCTCGTTCATGGTCTCTGCTTGACACCGGTAGAGACCGCCCAGGATCGGTCGGAACAGTTCTTGGTCAGCAGACCTCATACCCGACACGCCATTTCCCGACCGTGATACTCGTTCGTCGACCAGTTCCTGGAAGTGACCTATTTTCGGGGGATCCACGATCCAGACCCAAAAATAGGAACCATTGGTCATGCGTTGGGGGCCCTCTATATAAACCCTCTCATTTGAGAGGGCCAGGTATTGAATATTCATTTCTCTAACACTTTACTTGTACTTGCTAGCTCTATGCCCATTCTGACTTTGGCATCGGAGTACCTTGCAAGTACACCCCCCATTCTCCTCATCGCACGAGCAGACTTGAAGATCCACGTCAGCAGCCATTGAAGTTCTGATCTCCGAGTAAGATCAAGTTTGAATACCTTTTATACTGAGATCTGAAGCTTTAGTTCTAAATTAGCCCCTAGTAGTTTATATTAGCAGCCATCACCGCCTTAAACGCAAGTTACATGGAGAGCCGATGCAAATAAGTGATTGATACTTAAAGTTCCAAAAAGAAAAAAAATTAGAAAGAATTAAGTTTTCCAATAACAAAATGGTTAAGCTTGAACCAAATCTAAAGGATGGAAAACATGCGAAAGGCAAAGAAAAGTATGATATTATTTGGTTCAGAGGTACCTAGTTCTGAACTCGGTAGGGAGAACTATGGTTTGATCCCCCACTACTTGCACTCAGTACATATAAAGGGTTACCATGCTTGTGTACCAGACCTCACATTTGAAGAGATCAAATTCACCAACAGGTTACTCCACTATGTTTGTGTAAAGGAAAGGGACTTAATGTGATTGCGTCAGAATGAAAACGGGTGAAATAGAAACGAGAGCATTAAGTTGAGCTATAATAGAATGATTTGGTCTGGTTTGTATAAGGGGTTTATAAGCATACATCTTGCTTTTGTGTCGTTAATGTACTTTTGGTGTTTGAGTTAGTACCAATTTTTTTAGAAACTTCCGCACAACCACGTATGGTTATAGGTGATGTGTCTTGTATTTGTGTTCAACGGATATTTTCAAAATCATACTGGTTATTTGTTTGAGGACAAGCAAAGATTCAAGTTTATGGGAGTTTGATAACACGATTTTACATTGATTATATAACTTGGTTTTCGTTAATTATGTTATCATTTTTTTTCGTAATTTACATCGCAAGTTATTCAAGTGTCTTGCAGGTATTCTAATCCATGAGGCTTGTAGAAGAAAATAACCAAAATGAAGAAGAAAAGAGGAAGAAATGAAGACAGGTAGCAGAAAACTAGGCATTCTGCAGTTCAAGTGCATGACGCCCGTAACAAATTCCAGACGACTGTCACACACTTGGTAAGTGAGACGACCATCAGACACAAGTGACGCCCATCACAGGTCAAAAATAAGAAAATCAAATACGCACAACTCAGTCAAAGCAGAAGCGTGTCGTTGCATATTCTTCTCCTTCGGCCTAGACTTCTTCAGTCAAATGAAACCAAGTATTTCTCAGACCTAGCAAAGACTTCTCCTACATTCTTTCCCCGCACTCCGTTACTCAGAGGCTATAAATAGAAGCAATCGGAAAGTGCAAAGAGAACCTACTTTGAGTTTTATTTTTTGTTTTCCGTTCAGAGCTTTTTAATTTTTCTGCATTGTTTCCCCTCTTGTTTCTATTTACCTTTACTGAATTAGTAATAGTTTCCCACATCAGGGAGCTATTGCATTTTACTTTGTTTTAAGCCACTGCCTTCGAATTTTATTTTCCGCAAGCCTACTGACCTGTAGAGGTTTGTTACACCAAGATTTTACTATTGTCCAGGTTTATTATTGAATTAATATAATTGCTTTATTTTTATTTGTCATGCCTTATGCCATGATTTACTGTCTTTATCTATTTATGATTGTTTTAAATAACATGTCCAACTAAAGTAATTAATCGATATGTAATTAATTAACCGAAATGGATTCGATAAGTCTAAGCTAAAATTATAAACAAACTTATTTTCTGGTTTCGATTTCTTAAAATAAAATCAACTTTTATTACAAAAGTAAAAAAGTAACGGAGGTTACGATTAAGAGCACAAGAGTGTGAGATTTTAACAAGATAGCTGAAATCGAACATTGATTTTAAATACAACGAAAACACTTTAAAGTTAATAAGAATCTATAAGTTTTCAAAAAGTACTTTTAACTCAATTTGATACAGCGAGAGCGCTCAATCTGACTTATGAGTATAGTTAGAGGCAAGACCATGAGAGTGTGAGTTGAAGACTTTTAAACTATATTTTCTACATAAAGATATTTTGATTCATTTTTATAAGCCGACGATATATTGAATCCACGATGGCATACTAATTACGTATCGATACTCTATCATAATTCATTTTAATTTAAATTTCTAATTTCCTTTTAGTTCCATTTTTCGCTTAAACTAAAATATTATTTGTCTTAGTTAAACATAGTATCACCCTGATAGCATTAGTTTGATTATCAAGTCTCCATGGAATCAATATCTTTATTACTACACGATTAGAATTGACGATAATTGATGCATTAGTAACTCAAATCAGGTGTTTGACTCCAACAAGATTTCACCCGATCGTTGATTATTTTTGGTGATACATCGGATTAGCCCTTGATGATCCAATCAATTTTCCTATACCTTCGCCCGAACTTACAAAAATAATATATATGGTTTGTACAAACTAATGTATAGAAAAATGAAGCTTTCGAAATTTACACCTACTTACTTTCAATTATTATTTTTTGGTCATGTAGTAAAAAAAAATTCTTAACTCTTTTCTTGAAATAAAATATATTTTGAAAAATGCAAATGTTTTTAGAGTGGGGTATAGGTATAATTGGAGAGATTATGAAGGAAACCATTTAGTGAATCTTCAAATTTATGTTGAGCCCATTCCAATTCTTATAAGTGACGACTAACGAACATTTTATCAAATATATTGCGATAACTTATAAAACAATCATCATTAAATTTCAAAATATTTATTTTATGTACTATATTCTTTATAGAAAACATCCCTTAATTCCAAGACGATCCTTTTGCCGTTTACCATCATGCAACTTTTCCTTTGTTTTTGAACCTTCCATTGCTTGTTAATTCCAACGATGCAATGTCTCCTTTCTCAAGTTTTCTTATTATTCTTCCTTCTCGCTTTGATCCAAGAAAGCTATTATTCTATAACCCTCTATATTATTATATATATAAAAAAGAAAGGTGCATGTGAAAAAAGAAATAAAATTCTCCTTCACAACAACATTGCATTGCAAGTAACAAATCTTTGCCTCTCAAACATTGCTCTTAAACTTCAAACAAATATCACAAACAAAACATTCAAGTAAACTAAACCTGCAGATATGGAAGAAGCTAGAAGTTGGCACATTCTGTTGTTTTTGCTGTCTCTTTCCTTCTATTCAGGTGTGATTTCATTTTTATTTCTCTGATACATCTTAGTTGAATCTTATGAATGTAAGTCGTTGGTTTATGGTTCAATTTTTGTATGTTATATTTAAAAGTTGAATTTCTTTTTTTTACAGGTTTATGTCGTAATTCCGTAATATTAACAGAAGATTCATGGTACGATTTTAGTACTACTCAATTGGATTCGATTCCGATTGTAAACCCTACAACACCAGGATCGGGAAATCCTTATCCTACGGTTAACCCCACATCTCCTCAACCACCGGACACAAGTACGGGTGGACAAAGCCCAACAACTCCGGACACAAGCCCAACAACTCCATATTCAAATCCGCCCGCCTCTACAACTCCGTATTCAAACCCGCCGGCCTCTACAAATCCGTACTCAAACCCAACAGCCCCAACCGTAACTCCCACGACACCAACTACTACTCCAACCGGCCCGTCTGGATCTGGATCGTCTGGTGGCAGCGGCGGTGGTCAATGGTGTGTTGCAAGCCCATCAGCTGCAGAGACTACTCTAAAAGTAGCTCTTGATTATGCTTGTGGTTATGGTGCTGATTGTTCACAAATTCAACAAGGAGGAGCTTGTTTTGACCCAAATACACTTGTAGATCATGCTTCTTATGCATTCAATGATTACTTCCAAAAGAATCCTGCACCTACAAGCTGTGTATTTGGAGGAGTAGCATCACTTACAACTAAAGATCCAAGTAAGATATTCATAATCAACATCGAAACTTTAGTACCAACTCTTCATCAATTGAGTTGTTTATATATCCAAACAAAGCCTAGTAACATGATGTTTTGTATATTGTTTCAGGTCATGGAAATTGCCACTATTCATCCTCCAAAACAACAAGGTGAGAATTAGTAACACTTATATGATCATGTTCAACCAGAGCCGTCTTAAATTTTTAGAGACTTTGTATTCGTTATATACAGTTCAATCTTGACAAAATAAATAGACTTTATTTATTTATGGTTTAATCATGATAGATCTATTATGAGATTTTGTGTTGTAATTCATCTTATACATCTTTGAAGATGGTTCTGCATTCACCTTAAACGTGAACCTCTAATATGTATTGTTCTTGCATTGCAGCATGAGTCCACCAAATCCACCAACTCCGCCGACAACAATGACACCACCTTCTCCAACATTTATGACTCCACCTACACCAACTCTTATGACTCCATCTTCACCGGGCATGACAATGCCTGATCCAGATGGAGGATCATCATCTGTCTATGGTTCACCGCCGGGAGGAAGCCCGAATATAGCCACATCTACTTCTTTTTCCTTACTACTCCTATTTACTACAAGCATCTACGCTACACTTCATCTGCAAAATTACATCTAAAAGAGTCAGAGACACTGACACATGTCAGACACGGGACGAGGATTATTATCCCGACCCTTGATTGGAATTCACACAGTCTTCCAGCAGATTTTGCAAGATTCCAAGGAAGAAGAATCAAAGTTCCATATTTGTCGTATGAATTCTTGCAAATAAAAACAGTTCTATACACAACACTACATTACATCAATGTATCATCTTAGCTTTAGCAGATTTATAGGTTATTATAGACAGTTCTTTTACAGTATTTCATATATACAGAATAAATTATTAGATTACAATAATATTGATGGAAACATGGAAATTCAAATGCAGCATAATAGTATTTAGATATCATACTAGTTACATAGATAAGTTATAAATGTAAAAAGTATAACAATCACAAACATCAAGCTTTTTTCTATAAAAAATGTTCTTATGATTAATTTCATAGGGGACCAAGAGACTTCATTGATTCTCTTATATTTTACTTATAAAGATGCACTCCCTCTACTTCTAATCTAATCTTTTTAGTTGTCTCAAGTTATTTATTATTTTTTTAAAACCAAGACACCATTGATGTTTTTTTAATACTTTTCCTTTGTAATCTTACAAAAAATAAATGTTTTATCAAATGAATTAAGAGTAAAATAAATTATAAATCTATCTAGTTTTATTATATTTTATTAAGTGTGTCTAAAACTCAAAAGACCACAAATTATAGTCCGGTATATTTATTGTATTTAGTTCATAGTTTTATATACAAAAATCATAAAATTAAAAATATAGGATTAGAAAAGAGGTTTTCATTTAGGGTGTCTTTGGTTGGGGTTTAAATGAAGGAGTTGGGAAAGAATATTTAGTATTATAGGTACTTATTTCAATTTTCCTGAGAGGAGGTAGATGGAAAGAAGTAAAATCCCTTCCGAAGTATTTTTTGTTTCTCTATTTTGTGGGAACTAGTGGGATATCCGTGTGTCCGTATGGGAACTAGTGGAACGCGAATATATCATCATTTAATTATGTGAATTCAAAGAAATAAAAAAAAATATCAAAGTATTATTGAAAAAAAAATAGACCTCAAGATAATTGTATAAGTTTTTAAAATTTTCTATTGTTAAGAAAAACTATTAAACACATAATTGCTAGTGGTGAGAGATTTCCCGGAAGTATTTCTAGATGACATTGTGGATGTTCTGTCGGAGAGAGCGGTGGAATTCAGTATTGATCTTGTGTCAGGAACTAGACTTATTTTGATGGCACCTTATCGTATGTCAGCTTCCAAGTTATCTGAATTGAAGAAACAGTTAGAGGAACTGTTAGAGAAGAAGTTTGTGAGGCCGAGTGTGCCGTATTGGGGAGCTCCGGTATTGCTGGTGAAAAAGAAAGATGGTAGCATGAGATTGTGTATCGACTACAAGCAACTGAATAAGGTGACAATTAAGAACAAGTATCTACTTCCAAGGATAGATGATCTTGTATAAGCATACTTCAACCTAAAGCTTTTGATGAAGACAACAAGATTCAAGCTCAGTCCGTGTTCGCAAAAAGTCGAGCTTTCAATAAGATCAAGAACCAAGGCTATGCATCACTCAATGGAAATATCATCATACAAATCAAGCTACGGATGCAATTCCTCGTATTCTTTCAAGACATGGACACAAGACTTAGGTATATCAAAACTCACATTTAAATTGATATACAAGTGTTCAAATATAGGTTATCATGATAAGCATTGCATATACCTCTTTTAGAATTGAATTGGAACTGGTTTAAAGCTTTAAACTTAATAATTTTTCTGATTTTTACAGTGTTAACCGGTTAACGGTTCAAATTTTTTAATATATTGGGTTAACATTACAGCGTTAACCGGTTATCCAAAATGGTTAACCGGTTAACACTGAACGAATTTTGAAAAATCATTTTTTTTCATTTGAAATACTCTTTGAAATTGTATACCTTTTCATATATTGTTTCATGAACATTTCATACCTTTTTGAAAGGGTGTTTTTGAGACATATATAATCTGAATTTTTTCAAATATGAAAAACACCTCCTAACAATCTTTCATAAAATTTCTAAACAATCAAAGTCACTCTTTTTGAATATTTTCAAATATTTCAAAGTGTTCATATTGTTCATCTTTTTCATACTCATAGAAGTTGAACACTTGCATTGATATTGAAAAGTGAATTTTGATTAAGAAAAAGGAGAAGATCAATCTAGCATTGATATTATACAATTCATTTCTTTCTCAAAATAACATATAGAATTATTTCTATTTCCGACTTACGATCCAGGATTGTTGGACGTAAGGGTTAGTGCTTGCAAGAGGATTGCTCTTGCACACTGTTGATGTATAGTTTGTAGATAGTAGGCCTCACCGGTTTATGGTGTGATAGGTTGTACGATCTAAACTATGGTGAAAATCTCTTACGAGGTGTAAGGGGACTGGATGTACCTTCGGATTGTGAAGGGAACCCGGATAAACCTATGTGTTCTTTTACTTTCCTCATTACCGCTTTTATTTCTTAATCACGTAAAAGAAGAAAAATCCATCCACCGGTATAATAACCAAAAAAAAATTTTATAAAGCCTAATTCACCCCCCACCCCCTCTTAGGCTATCTCTAAAACTACAATTGGTATCAGAGCAAGTTATAGGTAACTTGTTCCTAGAAGATCCAGCATGGCTTCCCCAAATACAAATCCATTTTTCAAAGACGGTGGAAGTAGCAGTAAGCCCCCACTCTTCTCCGGCGAATATTTTGATTTTTGGACAATCAGAATGAAAGCACATCTTGAAGCCCAGGGAGAAGGCATATGGGAAGCAATCGAAGAAGGTCCACACAATCCTGTAAACATGATCAATGGTGTTTGAACCGCGAAGTTGAAAAGCACATATGATGAAGACGATAAGAAAAAGATTCTAAATGAGAAAAAGGCAATCAACATACTCCAAAGCGCCCTCAGTATGGACGAGTTCTTTCGTGTATCACAGTGTAAATCGGCAAAAGAGATTTGGAACACCTTGGTAGAAACGCATGAAAGAACCACTGAAGTAAAGAGATTGAGGCTAAACACATTGAGTCAAGAATATGAGATGTTCCGTATGCAGCCCGGTGAATCTATTGTTGCCTTGCAGAAGAGATTTGTCCATCTAACAAAACATTTGATTGCTCTCGAGAAAACCTTCACCAATGATGATCTCAACCTAAAGGTTCTAAGATCTTTGACAAGGGAATGGCAACCGAAAGTGACCGCTATCTCGGAAAAGAAGAGTCTCTCAATGATGACATCTGCGTCCTTATTCGGTAAACTTCAAGAGCACGAATTGGAACTTGGAAGGCTCGAGAAGCACGAAAGTTAAGAAAAGAAGTCCAAGGGAATTGCCTTGAAGGTTGATACTAAGGATGACAAAGATGACGAGACTTCCGAAGATGAGAATTTCATGCTTCTTGTAAAGAAGCTTGGTAAGTTTTTTAATAAAAAAAAATTCCTCTTTTCCTAAAAAGAATAAACATTTCAGGAAGAAGGATGCATCCACATCGATTCAAGAAGTCATATGTTACGAATGTGGGAAGCAAGGTCACATAAAGCCGGATTGTCCGAAACTTGCAAAGAAAGGAGGATTCAAAGGCAAGAAGTATTTCAAGAATAAGAAGGTTTATATTGCTTGGGACGATAATGAGATAAGTTCCTCATCGGAATTGGAAAGTGATGAATGTGCGAATATGGCTCTTATGGCTTCATATCACTCTGATGAAGAAATCGATGAGGTTAGTAGCAATTTTTCAATTTATGAGAATGATGCACAAGAAGTTATAAATAAACTTCTAAAAGAATGCAAGAATTTGTATAAAAGCATTTCATCCCAAAAGAAACGAATTTTATCTTTAGAAGAACAAAATATCGCTTTTGAAAAATATATTGAAAGTGAAAAACAAAAATTGATGGATGAAAAACAAAGTCTTGTATGCAAAAATTGTGAATCCTTATCCTTTCAAATTGTTCAACTTAAAAGAGTTTTAGAAAGATATGAAAAAGGTCAAATTGGCTTGGAGGAAATACTTAGGCACCAAAGATATCCTAATGATAAAAGTGGTTTAGGATATTCTAAGTTTTCCAAACCAAGCACAAATGAGACCATTTTTGTGAAATCAAGTGAACAAGTTGTTAAGGAAAAGGCAACCAATTCTAAAAGTGTGCACCAAAGTCATAAAAATAAAAGAATTGTTAAGAAAAAGAGTTATGTTCCTAGATATAAAAGTCACTTCCAACCTACTTGTTTTTATTGTGGAATCAAAGGGCACACACCTAATGCTTGCTATGTGCGCAATATTGGCGTTGCTAAAGGGCATTATGTGTGGCTTGAAAAGGGTACTAACTATAAAGGACCCAAAGCAATTTGGGTACCTAACAATACTTGATTTTGTTTTGTAGGTATGATTGAAGATAACTTCTAATCAATGGTATCTTGATAGCGGTTGTTCAAAGCATATGACGGGTGACATCAACAAATTTTCAAATCTATCTTTGAAGGCCAAAGGATATGTTACTTATGGTGATGATAATAAAGGAAAGATCCTTGGAGTTGAAACCGTTGGTGCATATCTATTTAAAATCATCGAAGACGTTCTTTATGTTGAAGGCCTTAAACACAACCTACTTAGCATAAGTCAATTGTGTGACAAAGGGTTCTGAATCAACTTCACAAAGGATGAATGTTTGATAGAACATGAAGTCACCCACGACATTTTGCTAAAAGGTAAAATGCTTATTGGAAAACAACAACGAGGCATGGCTATGGCATAAAAGGTTTGCTCACATTCACATGGAGCACTTAAACAAGTTGATAAAGCATGACCTAGTTGTTGGTCTTCCAAAGATAAAGTTAATCAAGGATAAGATTTGTGACACATGTCAAAAGGGAAAGCAAACCAAGACAACTTTCAAGTACAAGAAAGTGGTGTCCACATCAAGACCACTTTAATTGTTGCATATGGATCTCTTCGGTCCATCAAGAATGAAAAGCTTCGGAGGTAATCTTTATGCTTTAGTTATTGTTGATGATTTCTCTCGATATATGTGGACATTGTTTTTAATGCAGAAAAGTGATGATTTCAAAGAATTCAAAAAGTATGCGAAGCAAATACAAAACGAGAAGTCACTCATTATAGCCTCCATTAGAAGTGATCATGGTGGAAAATTCAAAAACTCATCCTTTGAAGATTTTTGCGAAGAGCATAGAATTTCTCACAACTTTTTCGCACCAAGGACTCCTCAACAAAACGGTGTCGTAGAAAGGAAGAATAGGTCGTTAGTGGAGCTTGCAAGAACAATGCTTAGCGACTCAAATCTTCCTAAGTATTTTTGGGCAGATGCGGTTAGCACAGCTTGTTTCGTAAGTAACTGTGTCAACATTCGACTAATTCTCAAGAAGACTCCGTCTGAGTCATTCAAGGGTAGGAAACCGAACATATCATTCTTTCACATATTCGGATGCAAATGTTTCGTTCTCAACAACGACAAGGACAATCTCGGTAAGTTTGATGAGAAGTCTGACGATGGTATATTCCTTGTTTATTCCCTCTCTAGTAGAGCTTTTAGAATTTTCAATAAAATAACTCTTACTATTGAAGAATCTATTCATGTTTTGTTTGATGAGACTAACCCCTCGAAGAGGATAATATTATTATGGATGATGATGATGATGACGATATAGTAGATAAGCCACAACAACAAAAGGAGATATCAAAGGATTAAGTAATACCACAAGAAGATGACTCACCAATCATTGAAGAACATCAAGATCTTCCGAAGGAATGGAGAACTCATAGAGATCACCCGATAGATAAAGTTATTGGTTATATTAGCCAAGGCGTTGCAACTCGACTAAATCTCAAGGATGCTTGTCTCAACATGGCTTTTGTGTCTCAAATTGAACCAACCAAAATCAATGAAGCCTTAGGCGAAGATCAATGGATAGTAGCAATGCAAGAAGAACTCAACCAATTAGAAAGGAATCAAGTTTGGAGTCTTGTACCAAGACCGAACAACAAGCACATCATAGGAACGAGATGGGTGTTCAAGAACAAACTTGACGAGAATGGAATCATAGTTCGTAACAAAACAAGATTGGTCGCACAAGGCTATAACCAAGAAGAAGGAATCTACTTTGATGAAACGTTTGCTCCGGTAGCAAGGTTAGAAGCAATTAGATTACTACTTGCTTACGCTTGTTCTATAAATTTTCAGTTGTACTAGATGGATGTCAAAAGCGCTTTCCTGAATGGCTACATCAATGAAGAAGTCTATGTCAAACAACCTCCGGGTTTTGAAGACTTCAAGAATCCCTCCTATGTCTACAAGTTGAAGAAGGCTCTTTATGGCTTAAAGCAAGCACCAAGAGCATGGTATGACCGCCTTAGCAACTTCCTATGTGAGAAGGGTTTTGCAAAAGGAAAGGTTGACAAGACGTTGTTCATAAATAAGTTCAAGGGTAACACCTTATTGGTTCAAGTCTATGTCGGCGACATCATCTTCGGTTCAACAAACAAAGATCTTTGTGAAGAATTTTCACTTATGATGCAAGGAGAATTCAAGATGTCCATGATGGGAAAAATGAACTATTTCCTTGGACTACAAATCAAGCAAACAAAGGATGGAATCTTCATCAACCAATCCAAGTATTGCAAGGAATTATTAAAAAGATTTGATATGGATAGTTGCAAAGTGATGTCCACTCCTATGGGATCCGGAACGTACGTTGATCAAGATGAACCCGGCACTTCAATTGATATCACAAAGTATCGAGGTATGATCGGTTCATTATTATATTTGATGGCAATCCGTCCTGACATTATGTTTAGTGTTTGTTTGTGTGCACGCTTTCAAGCAAACCCGAAGGAATCGCATCTCACCGCCGTGAAGAGGATTATGAAGTATCTCAAAGGAACAACGAATGTCGGACTATGATATCCAAAAGGTAGTACATGTTCTTTAATTGGTTATTCTGAAGCTGATTATGCAGGATGTAAGACCGATAGAAAAAACACAAGTGGCACTTGTCACATTCTCGGGAATATTCTAGTGTCGTGGTCATGTAAGAAGCAAGCATGTGTTGCACTTAGTACAACCGAAGCGGAGTACATCGCAGCAGGCAGTTGTTGTGCACAGATCTTGTGTCTTAAGCAACAACTCCTTGATTTCGGTGTAGATCTTGGATGCATTCCTCTCCGATGAGACAACACAAGTGCCATCAACATCACAAAGAACCCGGTCATGCATTCATGAACAAATCACATAGACATCCGACATTATTTCCTACGCGATCACGTGCTCAACAGAGATGTAGATGTTACTTTCATGGATACACACAACCAACTTGCCAACATATTCACTAAACCATTGGCAAAAGAACCTTTCTTCAAGATCCAGTGAGAACTTAGTATTCTCGATGAAGGTGACATCTAAACTTAACTTAAAAATTACTTGTTATGTGGTTTAGTTGCTTAAAATATGTGTATTCTCACTTTTTATGTTACAAAATGCTAGCACTCCATTTTCGCCGTACTTGATTTTTCTCTCTTTCGGATACCCGAAAATAATTGGTTTCAAAATATTTTTTGATCAAAAGTTATGTTATATCGTGTGCTAACACTTTGTGAAAAAAAATTTGTGATAAACTTTTACTATTTTCTCTAAAACATGTTGTTGGTTTTTATGAAAAAATGGTATTTTTTGTCCATTAACCGGTTAACGGAATCAGTTAACCGATTACGCTTCCAAATTTTGGAATCCCAGAAACGCGTACAATAGTATGCTTTTTATTTTATTTTGTTTTCTTTTGTTTTCTTTCTTTTTGCTCTATGAATGTTTTATTATACTTTTAATACATTACATGTATTCATTCTCATCTACATTCATAGCTCTTGCTCTTCATCTTCTTTGACTCATTAATCACCATTTATCATCTTCTTCCAACTTCCAACTCCCAACCATTCAAACCCCCATTAAAACCCACTCACTCTTGGTCTTTATAAACACCTTCACAAACCTGACTCCACTCATCCAACTCAAATCCGAAAATCCACTCTGAAACAAATCCTAACTCCATCACTTTTTCATGGCACCTCAAAGAAAAAGGGAAGGAACATGCTTCAGTGTTAGAGGATGTCCCGATTGAAGAAATACCAACAGAGTGAACAAAGAAGAGGAGGTTGAACTTCAAGGTCAGAGTCAGACCACTACTCAAGGGTAAATATGTTCTCATGAAATCTTTCAAACCTCCAACATTTAATTTTCCTGCATTGCTAGAGGTTCAAGGAATTAGTGATTTTATTGCTGATAACGGGAGAGTTTACCCGAATTTGGTTCAATCATTTTTGCACAACTTCACTCTTAATATGGATAGGCATGGAAAACATAAGTTGTCTACTGTTGTTCGGAACTGTGAGATTAAGGAGGACTTAGGTGCTCTTGTTGCAGCGCTGAAAATTCCATTTTCCGGTGTCTTCCTCCGCAAAGGCGTCAACCACAAAGACGGCATTTGGTCCGGCTATGACAAAATGGAGTACTATTACTCAATCTGCCATTTTCCTAAGGAAGTCATTACATCGGGACAGCGCACTTCAAGGGTACTTTGCTATGCAAAAAAATTGTCGGTTGATGATAGAATGTTGCACTATGTTATCTGCTACGTGTTGCTGCCAAAAGACTCCAATCACTCTCAAATTAATGATTTAGAGATGCAAGTTTTGTTCGCTATAAAAAACAAAGTGAAGGTTAATTGGATGCTAACAATGATGTATCACTTGAGACAACAACTCTCACTCAAAACGAGGCTTCCATATGCTCGGTTCATCTCTCGGATCATTGAACAAACTGACTTGGAATTTGGTAGGGTACCATTCATTGCCATGAAGTCTACGGCAAATGAGATCAATGAGATTACCATTATGAAGAATACCAGAATTGTTCAACCCAATGATCGTACATATGAGTATGCTGATGGCTCCTCCGCACCCACCTTTCCTATTCTCGATAGTGGCATTACCAATGAGTTTCTTTACACCACCATTATGACTAACCATCGTGAAACAACCCTTGCTATCAAACATCTTCGGAAACTAGTGACAGGTTCCCACAACCAACCCGAAGAGGATGATGATAGTGAAGAGGGTAGCGAAGATGCCAAAGAGGAAAGTGATGGGAAGTCCGATGGTGAATGATTATGCATATCTTGTTGTTTCTTTTGATTAAGTTTTAGTTTTAAAATTTTTGTTGTAAGTCCTAATGATATTTAGGCACTTTTGGTTTATCGCATTTTGCTCGTTTCCGTTTTCATGAACTTCATGTAGCACTTGGTGCATTTTAATCAATTCTGGTTTTTAGTATGATTGTATGTGCCATATGCCTTGATTACTTACTGCTTGTGTGATTGAACATATATGCTGATATTGCTTATTTTCTCTTGAAAGCCTCTTCCTTTTTGCTGATGACAAAGGGGGAGAAGTGCTTGGTTCGCTAATGTCTCTCTGTGCAGAATTTTTGCCTCTGTTAATATAGGGAGAGTTGTTGAACATAGGGGTAGAAACATTGCACATCGATCAAAGCTATCGCGCAAACTCTTTTGGTTGTCATCATCAAAAAGGGGGAGAATGTGGAAGCATACTTCAACCTAAAGCTTTTGATGAATACAACAAGATTCAAGTTCAGTCCGTGTTCGCAAAAAGTCGAGTTTTCAATAAGATCAAGAACCAAGGCTATGCATCACTCAATGGAAATGTCATCATGAAAATCAAGCTACGGATGCAATTGCTCGTATTCTTTAAAGACTTGGAAATAAGACTTAGGTATATAAAAACTCACATTTAAATTGATATACAAGTGTTTAAATATAGGTTATCATGATAAGCATTGCATATACCTCTTTTAGAATTGAATTGGAACTGGTTTAACACTTTAAACTTAATAATTTTTCTGAGTTTTTACAGTGTTAACTAGTTAACCAAATAGGTTAACCTGTTAACGGTTCAAATTTTTCAATATATTGGGTTAACGTTACAGCGTTAACCGGTTACCCAAAATGGTTAACCAGTTAACACTGAACGAATTTTGAAAAATCATTTCTTTTCATTTGAAATACTCTTTGAAATTTTATACCTTTTCATATATTGTTTAATGAACATTTCATACCTTTTTGAAAGGGTGTTTTTGAGACATATATAATCTGAATTTTTTCAAATATGAAAAACACCTCCTAACAATCTTTCATAAAATTTCTAAACAATCAAAGTCACTCTTTTTGAATTTTTTCAAATATTTCAAAGTGTTCATATTGTTCATCGTTTTCATACTCATAGAAGTTGAACACTTACATTGATATTGAAAAGTGAATTTTGATTAAAAAAAAGGAGAAGATCAATCTAGCATTGATATTATACAATTCATTTCTTTCTCAAAACAACATATAGAATTATTTCTATTTCCGACTTACGATCCAGGATTGTTGGACGTAAGGGTTAGTGCTTGCAAGAGGATTGCTCTTACACACCGTTGATGTATAGTTTGTAGATAGTAGGCCTCACCGGTTTATGGTGTGATAGGTTGTACGATCTAAACTATAGTGAAAATATCTTACGATGTGTAAGGGGACTGGATGTACCTTCGGATTGTGAAGGGAACCAGGATAAACCTTTGTGTTCTTTTACTTTCCGCATTACCGCTTTTATTTCTTAATCACGTAAAAGAAGAAAAATTCATCCACTGATATAATAACCAAAGAAATTTTTATAAAGCCTAATTCACCCCCCCCCCCCTCTTAGGCTATCTCTGAAACTATAGATCTGATGGATCAGTTGGTTGGTGCTTGTATGTTAAGTAAGATCAATCTGTGATCGGGTAATCATCAGATAAGAGTAAAAGATGAAGATGTGTAGAAGACCGCTATTAGGACTCGGTATGGACACTATGAATATGTAGTGATGCCATTTGGAGTTACTAATGCACCTGGAGTATTCATGGAATATATGAACCGGATTTTCCATGGTTATTTGGATCAATTTGTTGTTGTTTTTATAAATGATATTTTGATTTATTCTAAGTCGGAAGAAGAGCACGTTGAACATCTGCGAATTGTGTTGCAAGTGTTGAAGGAGAAGAAGTTGTATGCTAAGTTATCGAAGTGCGAGTTTTGGTTGAAAGAGGTGAATTTTCTTGGTCATGTGATTTCAGGAAAAGGGATTGTTGTGGATCCATCCAAGGTAGATGCAGTGTTGCAATGGGAGACTCTGAAGTCAGTGACAGAGATTAGAAGTTTCTTGGGATTAGCTGGTTATTATCAAAGATTTATTGAAGTATTTTCGAAGTTGGCACTTATGTTGTCTAAATTAACTTGTAAGGATAAAGTGTTTGTGTGGGATGCCTAGTGTGAATAGATTTTCATTGAGCTGAAGAAGAAGTTGAATACTGCTCCAGTTTTGACTTTACCAAAAGCAGATGAACCGTTTGTAGTCTATTGTGATGCTTCTTTGATGGGTTTGGGTGGAGTGTTAATGCATGATGGTCAAGTAGTGGTGTATGCTTCGCATCGGTTGATAATTCATGAGAGGAATTATCCTACCCATGATTTGGAACTAGCAGTTGTGGTTTTTGTGCTAAAGATTTGGAGGCATTATCTGTATGGTTCGAGATTTGAGGTTTATAGTGATCATAAGAGTTTGAAATATCTGTTTGACCAAAAATGTTGAATATGAGGCAAAGATGTTGGTTGGAATTCTTGAAGGATTATGATTTGAGTTTGAATTATTATCCCGATAAAGCTAATATTATGGATGATGCCTTAAGTCGGAAGACATTGCATATGTCAATCATGATGGTTAGAGAATTGGAGTTTATTGAACAATTTAGATATATGAGTTTGGTTTGTGAACAGACACCTCATAGTGTAATATTGGGAATGTTGAAAGTTAACAATGATTTCCTTGATCGTATACATAATAGTCAGAAGTTAGATGTGAAATTGGTGGACTTTATGGCCAGTGATGAACGGGTTATGTCGTACCCCAAAAAATACGACCTCACGCAATCCAAAAGAACGGGAGCCGCGCGCCGGACGGACTGAAGAGTCGCCACCTAATTCTATTTATTCCCGAAGAGGGAAAGGGAAGATATAGATACAACCCGGGGAGAGAAGGATGAGGACAAAGGTCAACGGAACCATTGCCTGGGTTCGGGAGTCGGTTATGCAGGGGGAAGGTATTAGCACCCCCTACATCCATCGTACTCGATGGGAACCATCTAAGTTAACGCGCGAGAAAGGATGTCTATGCTTAAACGAATTGCTTGCTAGAGGGAAACGAGTTGAATTATAAGTTAGATTGATCCTAGGTGCTCGGCAAGGATGGAGATCCTCGTGCCTACGTACTCCCGCGTGCAATGGGAAAGTCAGAGCCTCGTAGTTCGGCCTACTAAGGGTATTGATTGTTGATTTTATTACCTTTCTTCGATGAAAGGGTTTGGGGAGTCGAAATGCACTAAAGACTATGGATAGTTTATCTCGTCCAACAAGATGAGCGTCTTGCGTCGAAAATAATCGGAGCGAGTAACGAGAGCTCGTTATCCTCCTTTCTACCGCTTAAGGCTCGTGGCGTACAGATCTTCTCGTATTATTAGAATGTTTTATTTCCTAAGACCGTTTGACGTTGGATCAAGGGTTTGGATCTAAAAAGAATCGTTTTGGTTTTTTGAGGTTAAAGGGTAAATGCAAATGGAGGTTATTTTGTGGTTTGTTAGCGAGGCACAAAGCGTTCGGCTCGCAAAGTAAGGTGGATCCTAATAAACGAAACAAAATAAAAAGGTGCGAGTGTGCAAGTGCAATCGCTTGGCGTTGGACCAAGGATTCAGAATTAAATAAAATACGGAAAATAAAGTGCGTACAAAGTAATGGGAGAGGGATACAAAATAAATACAGGGGATTGCGAGAAATAAAGAGGTCTCGTTATAGTTAGCCCAAGAGGAAGCGTGTGTGCAGTGTTTTTGAACTATTCGAAGGCGTTCGGCCTGTTTGATCGGGACACAACTATTCGAAGGCGTTGGACCTTTTAATCGAGACACAACTATTCGAAGGCATTGGACCTTTTTAATCGGAAACAACTATTCGAAGGCGTTGGACCTTTTTGGGACGCGTCGAAATTTACTTCGTTTATTTCCTTAGAGCCGGTTTAAAGAAACCGTTCTATGAGGAGTCGAAACATAAGTTTTTTTTTAAATGTGATAATAAATGAATAAATTGAATTGAATTGCTTGAATAAAATAATAAATTAAATAATTAAATAAATCAAATGATATTAAATAAATTAAATAAACCAAAAGATATTAAGAATAGTGAATAAATTAAATTAATTTAAGTATTTATTTGTCAAAATAATAAAATAAATAATAAAAAAACTAATTACACGGAGGGCCTCATATTGACCGAATATCACTGATTTAATGGAATCGGGCGAAAAACGGCCTTTTGTCAAGTCATCGGCCCTAAACATAAAAGGTAAAAAAAAATTATTGACACATATTTTCAACATTTTTCTAAACTAAAAAAATTAACAAAGAAATAACAATTAGAAAAAGGAAATTATAGGGATAATAAAAAAATGATTACTAACATTATAAAAAGAATAATAACAAAAATAATAAATAAATAAAAAACAGAGGAGGGTTTACGTTTGGGTTCAGTGTGTATGATCAGAAACCAAAAAAAAGCTCGTGGATTCAAGAACAAGAGGTCCCTCATGATCCACAAACAGAATTAAAAAAAAATGAGGAGCTGATCTTAGAAGTGTGTGATTAGCATCATACGCATGGGTCAAAGGGTTTTATCCACAGAATGCAAAATCCACATAAAAATAAGGGTTTACTTTTTTATTAAAAATAATGTAAAACAAGAAAATATAAAAATAAATAGATCTAGCTTAAAAAAGAAAAAGAAAGAACACGCATTTCTGAGTTTTCCTTTTCTTCTCAAACGCGATAAAAAATAACACAGGAAGAAACAAAACCCACCCTGTTTTTTTCGATGGTGAAGGCAATGATTTTTGCGGTTTCACTCCAACCTCACACCTCTCTCTGCGTTTTTTGTTTGTGTTCAAGAAGGGTCTCTCTCGGTCTTTGCTTCTTCCTTTTTCAAAATACGCCAACACCAATCACAGAGGGAAGACATCCACCACCAAATCCTCTCTCGGCCTCATCTCTGGTTCTCAATCTTTCTGATTCACTCTCGGTTCGCGCGGCTGGTTCTGATTTTGGACGGGTTTCGCTTGGATCTCGCGGTGGATCGGTTTCGGTTTTGGACGGAGGAATGGGTGGAAAAAGGGCGATTGGATTCGACGAGTTATGGTGTTAACGGTTTTGGTTTGAAGAGTTTGGTTTGTGAAGGGGTTTGTTGGTGCGGATTGGGTCGGATTTCGCGTTCTAAGTTTGTGTTTGGGGTTTGTTGGTCCGCGGTTTAGCTGCGGCTTCGGTTGGTTGGCGGCGGTGGATGATGTTTGAGTCGGTGTTGTAGGATGCAATTTGTGCTTCGGTTTCGAGTTTTCTGTGGATGGGAGATGAAATATTTTTGTTAGGGTGTTTGTGAGATAAGTGATTGAAATGGATTTTTGTGTGGTGGTGTGAGATGGTATGTTGTGGAGCGGAAAATGGATTGAGCTGAGTTTTTTTGCAGGTACGATGAGTTTTGAAGCGTATTCTCACCCGTTCTGTTTTTTGCACGGCGTAGAAGAGGTGGTTTTGTTTCTGGTTGGTCGATGGAGAATCGCTGTTTGAAAGAAGAAGGTCAGTGTTTCTGGTTTTTTTCTGGTTTTCGTGAGGTTGTGAGAGCTGAAGGTTTGCGTCTGTTTATGGTTTGTGTGGTTGAGGATCGGTGATGGTAGTAAAGATGAAAAAATGTGTTTTGTTGGTGGTGATGAAGGTTTTTGGAGTGATAATGAGGAAAGGGTTAAAGGATAGTAATGTTAAGTTTCTGCGTTTGTGGTGTATGGATTTTGAAGGAGAGGCCGTGGGATTGAAGGATGGATTAGTGATTTTTTATTAATTGTCTGTGAAACTTGGATTCAGAAAATGATTTTTGCAGAGGTATAATAGGTTGTCCAAGCTCTGTTTATGAGAGAAGAAAAATTTCATTATATAGAGTGGAAAAAGAATCAAGTATGTTAAGATATTTGCTGAGCTGTGAATGATTTGGGTGGGGATGAAAGAAGAGAATATTTTGTGTTGTATTTGAGTGTTGTGTGTAGTGGGTGTACGAGACTGTTTGGAAAAATATGCTGGAAAGAAAAAGGAAATGGTGGGGCCATGAAGAGAAAAAAAATTGGAACAATAATAATAATAATAATAATAATAATAATAATAATAAAAGTAATAATATCAATAATAAAAACTATAATAAATTAGAATAGTAGAAATAAAATAAATAATAATAATAATAATAAGATAATAATAATAAAATAATAATAATGATGATAATAGAAACTAGTAATAAAAATAATAATAATAATAATAATAATAATAATAATAATAATAATAATAATAATAATAATAATAGCAAATAAAATTGGGAATAATAATAGTGAGATTTTTTGTGATTTTTGAATAAAGAGCCCCCCTTTTTTTTAGATGGAGAACGGATTTACGTAAAATAGTTTTAATAGAAATAATAATAATAACAATAGACTTTCTTTTTGTATATTATTTTTTTTTGGATAAAAACTAGATAATAAAGATAGAAATAAAAGACTTAAAATAAAAATAAGATTCAAATTTCTTAGTTCAAAAATAAATAAATGCATTTTTTGATTTGCGGAATATTCGCTAGACAGAAAAATAAAATGGTGCGGTTTTTTAGGATTTTTGGAATATATTGGTAAACAGAAAGTAAAGGTAGGACAAATTTGGGGTATGACAGTTGCCCCTATCGAATTGACTTAGACCGAGTAAGATGAACTGGCTCGCGTTCAATCTTTCAAGGTATAAGATAATTAGATATTAACAGACTCCAAATTTGTCCGACAAAGGACGAAATTGCGAAAGTTGCAGATGAATAAAAATGGAAATAATAGGTGACACAGCAAGAAAACATTTGACAAAATAATCACTTATCAACGGAGGATGATAAGGAGACTGACTGAAAATAAACTCACATATCAACAGAGGATGATAAGGAAAATGACTGAAATTAAAATCACTTATCAACAGAGGATGATAAGGCGACAGACTGAAAATAAAATCACTTATCCCCGGAGGGTGATAAGGCGACAGACTGAAAATAAACTCACTTATCAACAGAGGATGATAAGGTGAAAGACAGAAAAATAAAGGATCACTATCAACAGAGGATGATAGGCGAAAGACAGAAAATAAAATCACTTATCAACAGAGGAAGATAAGGCGAAAGACTGAAAATAAAATCACTTATCAATAGAGGAAGATAAGGAGAAAGACAGAAAATAAAATCACTTATCAATAGAGGAAGATAAGGCGAAAATTAAATACGGCCATTGAATCCACCGAGGAGATGCCTGGAATTTTCGACTGGTATGATCCTGACTTCCACTGGGGAAAGGACTGGGAACTTGTGTTGATCCTGGATCCTGAACTATGCGTGTATGCTTGATTATTTTTGAAATGGTATTCCATAGCGATGGAGATACGATGCAAATGTTTATGCACTGAGATGTAAGTTAAGATGAAAAGTTGATTTATTTAGGTATGCGAATGATGCATATGCTGCAAATGATTGATGTAAATGATGCTTGTGACGTTTGATGATGCATAATGATGCATATGAGCGATTGAAAGGTGCCAGCTTGGTGGACTTTTGGTCTGGAAGTTGCCAATAATGATTGGACTTTGGGTGGGTGGAGGGATTGATTTCCCGACACTCGATCTTCGACGATGTATGGTCATAAGATGGATCTGAAAGCTCCAAGCTTGGTTATTTGCTGATGAGCGAAGCGACTTAATTGACACATGAAGATTGATTTTGCTTCGAATGGTTGCCAACGTCTAGCAAGGACTGCCTGTTCGGCTGGGGAGGAGAGATAGGAAGATTTGCTCCTTGTTTGCTTGCCCCTGCCTGAGCTGTATTTGAAATAAATCTGGTGGGGAAGCTTTGACAGTGACCATGGCATGATCTGCCCCAGAGTCTGGATTTGGTAAGCGCCTGCCCCTGATTGAGTTGTTTGAAGATAATTTGCCCCTGATTGGGATGTTTGAAGATGAAATGCCCCTGATTGAGCCTTCTAAAGATAAAATGCCCCTGATTGGGTTGGTTTTGAAGAAGTATTGAGTCAAATTCCTCTTTTGATTGCCCCTTGTTGGGATTGTACTTATGTCAAGCACTGAATTGCAATTAAATTGTTCATACACAAATGGTAGTGTTAATGTAAAGTTCATGTAAGTTTTGAAAAAGTCAATTTATTTGGATGATCGTGATAGTGTAACGAATGGACCGTTAGCCCAAACGAGGTGCTGATTTAGAAAGTGTGTGAAAGATGCAGCAAGAATAATGTGCAATCGAGATTGAATATTAGCAAATATATGGGAGTCAATTTACGCAACCTTGTTGGTAGCATGCTTTCAGAATAAACCCTGCCTCAATTAGGACTTTTGAGGGTTGTAACGTGGTCTGGTTAATGGTTTGAGAAATAAAGGATATAAGGCTCAAAGTTTGATTTGTACCCACCCCTTCTTCGTAATGTTCTCCAGTCCTACGTTCAGTTAACTTTGCATGCATTTGTTTGGACTTTGCAAGAGTGAAGATGAAGCTTTAAAGTTCGCTTGAAAGTGGCAGTCATCTTTTTTGCTGGTGACCCTTTGATTCTTGATTTGGTGGTCACTGGTATTCGTTTTGCTTTTGCTGAGGATTTGAGTTCCTCTTTTAATTTCTTCTTTTTCGATGCAATTTGTGCTTCGGTTTCGAGTTTTCTGTGGATGGGAGATGAAATATTTTTGTTAGGGTGTTTGTGAGATAAGTGATTGAAATGGATTTTCGTGTGGTGGTGTGAGATGGTATGTTGTGGAGCGGAAAATGGATTAAGCTGAGTTTTTTTGCAGGTACGATGAGTTTTGAAGCGTATTCTCACTCGTTCTGTTTTTTGCACGGCGTAGAAGAGGTGGTTTTGTTTCTGGTTGGTCGATGGAGAATCGCTGTTTGAAAGAAGAAGGTCAGTGTTTCTTGTTTTTTTTTCCTGGTTTTCGTGAGGTTGTGAGAGCTGAAGGTTTGCGTCTGTTTATGGTTTGTGTGGTTGAGGATCGGTGATGGTAGTAAAGATGAAAAAATGCGTTTTGTTGGTGGTGATGAAGGTTTTTGGAGTGATAATGAGGAAAGGGTTAAAGGATAGTAATGTTAAGTTTCTGCGTTTGTGGTGTATGGATTGTGAAGGAGAGGCTGTGGGATTGAAGGATGGATTAGTGATTTTTTATTAATTGTCTGTGAAACTTGGATTCAGAAAATGATTTTTGCAGAGGTATAATAGGTTGTCCAAGCTCTGTTTATGAGAGAAGAAAATTTTCATTATATAGAGTGGAAAAAGAATCAAGTTTGTTAAGATATTTGTTGAGTTGTGAATGATTTGGGTGGGGATGAAAGAAGATAATATTTTGTGTTGTATTTGAGTGTTGTGTGTAGTGGGTGTACGAGACTGTTTGGAAAAATATGCTGGAAAGAAAAAGGAAATGGCGGGGTCATGAAGAAAAATAAAATAAAAATTGGAACAATAATAATAATAATAATAATAATAATAATAAAAGTAATAATATCAATAATAAAAACTATAATAAATTAGAATAGTAGAAATAAAATAAATAATAATAATAATAATAAGATAATAATAATAAAATAATAATAATGATGATAATAGAAACTAGTAGTAATAATAATAATAATAATAATAATAATAATAATAATAATAATAATAATAATAATAATAATAGCAAATAAAATTGGGAATAATAATAGTGAGATTTTTTGTGATTTTTGAATAAAGAGCCCCCCTTTTTTTTAGATGGAGAACGGATTTACGTAAAATAGTTTTAATAGAAATAATAATAATAACAATAAACTTTCTTTTTGTATATTATTTTTTTTTTTGATAAAAACTAGATAATAAAGATAGAAATAAAAGACTTAAAATTAAAATAAGATTCAAATTTCTTAGTTCAAAAATAAATAAATGCATTTTTTGATTTGCGGAATATTCGCTAGACAGAAAAATAAAATGGTGCGGTTTTTTAGGATTTTTGGAATATATTGGTAAACAGAAAATAAAGGTAGGACAAATTTGGGGTATGACAGGTTGGAGGTAATGAGTTTCGAGTTGATGAACAAGGAGTACTAAGGTTTCGAGAACATATTTGTATTCCTGATGATCTTGAATTGAAGAGAATGATTCTAGAAGAAGGACATAGAAGTGGTTTGAGTATTCATCCGGGAGCGATGAAAATGTATCAAGATTTGAAGAAGTTATTTTGGTGGCCCGATATGAAGCGAGATATGGCTCAGTTTGTTTATGCATGTTTGACTTGTCAGAAATCGAAAGTGGAACATCAGAAACATGTCGATTTGATGCAACTGTAGGATAATCCCGAGTGGAAATGAGATAGTCTCTCAATGGATTTTGTTATGGGGTTACCTAATACTCCGAGAAGGCGTGATTTTATTTGGGTGATTGTTGATAGGTTGACGAAGTCAGCGTATTTTATTCTGATTGGTATTACTTATTCTTTGCAAAGATTGGCAGAGATATATGTCAGTGTGATTGTAAAGTTGCATGGGATACCTTTGAGTATTGTGTCGGATAGAGATCTGCAGTTTACTTCTAGATTTTGGGAGAGTTTGCAAGAGGCATTGGGTTCGAAGTTGAAGTTAAGTTCAACTTATCATCCTCATACTGATGGATAGACAGAGAGGATAATACAATCTTCGGAAGATTTGTTGAGGGAATGTGTGCTTGAACAAGAAACAAAAACACACATATAAACACCCAAAGAAACAAAAACAAACAAGCGTTGGGATTGACTCTACGAGGGAAACCAGAGATTATGGGTTCGTTCCCCAGTAGAGTCATCAGTTGTCGCTCCCGGGATTTTCATCCTAGTACAAACGCGAAAGTGGCGCGGAAAAGGTAGAGTCGCCAGCCATACATTTTTATCCCGAAGGAGCGGGAAAGGTAATGCTGCACAAACCTAAGAGAGAAGGAAAATGATGAGGCCTTGTGAACCAAAGATCTGGGTACGGAAGTCGATTACGACCTGGGAAGGTATTAGCACCCCAGATCGTCTTCCGTACCCGACGGGATCCACGCATGTTTGTTTGTTTGTTTCAAAGGGTGTAAAAGAATAAAATGTTGCTGAACAAATGAACTGCTAACTGGAACTGGAACTGAAATGAGAAAGGAACAAAAGAGAATGAGAAGGAAAGGGGAAATGTAGGGAAAATAAAGAATGTGCTCGAATGGGCCCTACCCCACTGCCTACGTACCTCATCGGGAAAATGAGGATCAGAGTCGACGTAGTTCACCTAACCAAGGCGGGAACTATTTGTTTGTGTTTTTTATGCTCTAGAACTACGTATGTCTATGCTCAGGTGTTGCAGGCTCATCTGGTACGAGTGCATTTACCGTCTTGCATGCGAGACAAGTCGTCGCAAGTTCGCGTTTAGAGTGAATGAGGTGAGAAAAGAAGTTCCCGTAGGAAAGTCACTTATTGTTTGTGGTTTGCTTTTTAAGAGTTTTCATGAATTTGGCACAAGGAAGTGAATCCAAACTCTTTTCCATGGAATGTGTACTTGCTACTACATTCCAAGATGGAATAATAGAACAAGCACACCAAGTAAGGAGAATTTATCCAAGACTTGTTTCCAAGGATTAGGGTCTAAGTTCACTAGCTTGTTGAACTTATTACATGTTTTTGTATCTTTTGTAAAGAAGTGTCTTTTAAATTTTCTTTGTGAAACAACCCCTTGATAAGACTTGTACATCACGCTAGACAAGCCTACACCATTCCAAGATAGAATGAATGTAAGTGCCCCATGGAATAAGGCTATACACAAGGGATCCTTTCATATATTTATTAAGTCTTTTTGGATTTGTTTGAAGATGAGAAAAGAAAGACTCAAAAGGCAAAAGGGAAAAACTAAGGGAAACTAAGACACAACCCTAAGTTATCTTATTATGTACAAAATGTGGTCCTATGGTTTGTGAGGTAATCTAAACCTAAGGAAGAAAAGAAAATAAGAAAAGAGAATTAGAACTCCACTTACTTCCTAAGGAAGTTAAGTTAGTTCTAAGAAAATGGGGAAGCCTATACAAGTAGAAATACAAATATTAAGGCAAAAACATAAAATGAAATGAAGAAGTATTAATTCAAAAATGCATATTAAAGCATAAAACTAAAATAAGGCTAAATCTCTCATGTAAGCACACTTAATGGGAATTATAAGCCTAAGTCCTAAAACTAAAGGAATTTACTTAATATCAACATTCTAAAATCAGTAGCTAAACTATACTAAGTCATCGTAATATCCTAAGATCAAACCTAATTAGTTTAAGTCTTAATGAACCATAAAATCCTAAGCTAAACTAGGGATTTACAATGTAAAATTTAACTAAAACCAATACACTAAAAAAATAGTAAAAGTTATGGAAAAAATATGAAATTAAATTCCTTAGGTCCTTAACCTGACTATAACATTTTTGTTAAAAAATATCCTAAAAATTCATAGCCTAACTATATCAAATAGTCACTTAAATCTACCTAAGATCTATTCTCAATTTTGCACAAACTAAGCTACCAAAACAGTGGATACAATGGCCTAAAAAATATAACAAAAATTATTCCAGGTCCTATCATTAGTCCTCTAATCATAGCAAAAAGAAAGGGCCAAAACCCATACAGAAGGTGGGAGAAATAAAATATGCAAAATAAAGTGTAAATGAAAGAAATCAATATAACCCTAATTAAATGGAAAATCGAAATTAAATTGAAAAATGCCAAAATTCAGAAAGTAAAAATTCAAAAAAGTTCTAAATTGAGTTAGGAACCTACTGAAATTTTTATGAAATTTTATTGAGTGTTTTACTATTTTCCATGGATTAAATTTGAACTCTACTAAAACAAAGAATTAAAATGAGGAAATAAAATGATGGGGGTGCATCTAACAGCTTTTTGAAGTTAAAACGGATACATGGGCTTTGGATGGAGGGTACGAATAGCGAAATGGAAAAGGCCCATGGGCGCAGGAAGTTGAGGTGCATCCTATGAACTCCAGTCAAGATGTTGACTTCACAGAAATCGTTTGATCTCAGGTCTTCCTAATAATCTAATCAAGCGGATCATAACGCAGGCTTACGAAACACTATAGTGTGTTGTCCACACATGAACGACCGTGCAAAGTGTCAATCGGACGGTGACAAGTGTCACCGCCGGTGTGGCTGGGAATCTCCAACCTTATCACAATGGAATCTCTAACGGTGTACTTATGGGAATTATGTGAGGATTAATTTCATTTTAAGGCTCCTAATTCTCTTTTAAAACCCAAGATATTTTCTTAATTGTTCTTAATTAAATTAAATGTTCTTATAATTTTCCAAAAATTAAATTAAAAGCTTTTATAACTAAAAACCCAAAACAACCATACACACAGACCACAAAAGGGAAGGAACCTCGTGAACCCTAATCCCTTATTTTTCCCCTCTTTCTATCGTCACCTTCATCATATCCTTCGTCCCCTTTCTCTTTCCGCCATCACCTCAACCATTTCGTCACCTTCATCTTCTTTTTCACTCCACCCTCATCATCTAAACCTAACCTTCCATAAATCTCAGCCTAAACTTCCTAACACACCGCCGAGCTAAACAAACCTACCTACACCGTCATCTTCACTCCTAACTCTCCCACAAATCTTATTTGCCCTATACTAACCAAGAAATCGAATTCAATCTCACGACACTCTAACAGGTTTACACGTCGGAGCCTCAAAAGCTAGAGAAAACTAACACATAAGAGGTTGCGTACCTTGAATCGGAGGTGTGGCGCGCTTGGTCACGACTCTGTTCGGCGAAGGCAATTGTGCGTTGACGAAGGAGAGTTGAAGAAATTGAAGCTGGGAACGTGATTGAAGTCGATCGGCGATGGAGAAATAGAGCTAACGATGACGACGCCTCGAAGACGAATCCAAATCAACCGCTTCAGGTATGTGTAAGCATTCCGCGATCTTGAATCTGTTCAATTCTTCCTCTGCTTTTCACGTACCACTGTTGTTTTCACGGTTTGTGTGATTCGCTATTATCGAAGTGGTTGATTTCGGTTTCGTTCTTGCAGGTAAGCTTGACGAAGAAGGCGATGAAGTATGAAGATTAAAGAACGGTGATTATTACGGTTGAAGATCGAAAGAATTCTGTTGATTCACGAAGTTGAAGATTGAGATGGAGCTTTGTTGAAGCAGTGACGATGGTGATAACGAATGATGATCCGAGAATGAGGATTATGCAGGATGCAATTCAGAACAGTGGTAAAGCAATGGTGTTCAGAAAGGATTGAAGAAGAATGGATTGAAGTTATGAATAATAATTGGAGAAATTGTGAGAGGAGAGATGAAGATTGAGATTAGAGAAGTTGTGTGCAGAAGCTTGAGGGAAGAAGAAGAAGATGCTTTATAGGAGTGAAGATCCAACTTTTGTGGAGAATCCAAGTGAAGCTTCCAGAACAAAAACGGTTAGGAGTTTGTAATTTCTGTTATGAGTTAGATTTTCGGTTTTGAATTGTTATGAGTTTTGATTTTCTTCCTTTTGTTTTCCGTTAGAAACTCTTCTTGTAATAAGCCTCGTTTTTTTTTATTTTCTGTTAGGACCATGCCCTGTTACGAATTCCTTTCTTCATTTTAAACCTCAGGTCGAGGGAAACACGCCTCTTTTTTCTATAAATTATACTAAGCTGGTAACGATCTCCATGACTGCATAATTGACTTCTAAGTTTACTTGAATTGCAGTGTTAAGCTTTAAAACCGTTTGTTGTGTCACATTGTGTTCTTAATGATTAATCACATTAATAATAAGTGCAAGTAACTAGCGGTACGACTTTCTTATTTGCGTTTCAGGTGGAGTTCAAGCTCATGTGAGGGAAACTGTGGAGTTCAAGCTTGCTGCAGACTGTGGAAAAAAAAAACATATGCTGACTTTGAGATGAGGATAATCGCCGTCTATGAAACATGGCCTGAGTTCTTTAAGATTTCGGTGCTTTTGCAAGATGTGAAGAGACTGACTTTGAACTTTAAGGTTGTAATTGTTATGCGAATAAGATCTGATGCATCCTTGAATATTATGCAAAAAATCGGTTTTTTGTAAGACCTCATCTTTTTTCTTATTGATGTATTGTGACAGGTCTTGAACGTATCGTTGAGGCGAATTGGGAAGGTTCAAGCAAGGACTAATACTTAAGTCACGGAAATTTTGACGCACAAGCCTCAATGATGCACAGCGTTATGCAATTCATGGTGCGGCTTAGTGTTGCCTCTTTTGTAATCCCAAGAAGTTTTGAAACTTTAATTAACTTTAGAACTTTATGCCCAATGTACTTTGTAACACCTTACATCAAAAATTGGCATTCGCATATCTTTGAGACCACTTGACTTAAATGGAACAGTATTCAACATTTTAAGCATATATCCCTCCAATTCCATTGAATGAATTATATCCAAGAAATTTTTCTTTTTTTCATAGAATTTGTCATGATGATACACTTGTGGTTTGAACAAGATGACTAACGTACTTAGTTACATGATATAACCTCAAGCATAGGAAGCCACGAAAAATGAAAATGATGCCTTTGATTGCTTGGTCTAAGCTTGTGTGACTTCAAAGAAAATGAACGGTCTCATATCGTCATGTGATCCTTAATCTCAAAAACCCCACCCTTAGCTTAATGAACTCAAGGCTTCCAAAATGAATCATCAAGGCTCCTCTCAAATAAATAGTAACAAAATCGGACGGATAAAATGAAACGAATATAACCCACAAACAAAACTTCGTCCATTAAGCATAACAATATACTCTAAATCTAAATGTCAAGCCAAATGTTAATGGTTATGTATGAAGAATGGATAATACATCTATGGTCATGAAGGGAACAAAGGTGAAGAACGAAAACCAATGAGGGGCAGGCCTTGGGATATTGATCCATAATTGACCAAAATTCCATTTTCCATGTAATCTTGATTTGGATGTTCTTGTAATGTGCTAACTTCATAAAGACATGGACAGTTATAGCTCCACAACAAACAGGGATTCACTTGAATATACTTGGAAAATTGTAACTTGAGATTTCGAATGAACTCTGGACTTTATATGCCAAGAATGACCTTCAACCTCTCTTGATCCCATAAAATCCGAATTAATTTGCAATAGGTACAATTCATTTTAATTTTGGTGCCAAATGTCCTTATTTTTTTTCTATAAATTAGCCAAGCAAACTCAGAGCACCCTTTGGCCAAAATAACTCCAATGAAAGAAAACATCTGGCTTCCCAAAGGATATCCACGCCTTCGTATCTCTTGTCATGGTTCATACCTCGTAATTCACCCATTCAATGGACAGTAGTCTCAAAGAGAATGCTTTAAGGAAACCTTGAAGATGAATATGCCATCAAGGAAACCAATATGTCCAAGAAAACCCTCGCCAGGAAACCCTAATACCATGACTTTCACTGAAGCTCTTGTAACTTAGTATGACGCCCGTGATAATAAGAGCCCACTGTTGGTCTCAACCTTGAGTGTGATGGCCAGAGAAATCACTAGTGAACAGGGAGATTCGAGTCATAAAAGAAAACTTGATCCCATGCCTTAGGAGTTTAATGAAATGCATGGTTGCGAATGTCATGACCTAATGGAGAGATGCAAATGAATGTGAAGCATAAAGCCAATTGGAGTAATAAATACGAGGGCAAATTTTGAGGTATTACACTTAGCAATTCTCATATAATTCTTTGTTTTTTGTTATAGCATAGAAAGAAACATGTAGGTATACACCAAGAACAACATAGTTTTTCACTTCTTTCTAATCTCACTCACATATATTACTCACTATATTTTCTTTACAATTTTGTTTTCATATTTTCTTAACACACTTACTTCACATTTTTCTCTCTTATTCTTTACATGCATACTACATATATATTACACAAACTTATTATTATTTTGTTTTAAAATTGAAAATTATTATAAACTTATTTGTCTTAAACTGAAATTTATTTAGATTTCTTTGAATTGGGCTTAACCCATTTTATTTTCACTAATTACACTAATAATTTATTTAACTTAACTCATTTTTAAAACTTTCATTATTTCCTAATTAAATTCTGAGTTTAAGTTAGGTTTTGTTTATTTATAATTTTAGTTTAATTAAATTTGGTTAATGACTAAAATAAACTAAAATATTTTTAAGATATTAAATTCCTTTAACTAATTTGATAAAATGATTATTTTTAGTTTGTTAATTAATTTCATATGTATATCTTCATGAATTTATCTTAAAACATTCTTACTTATTATTTTCTCTTACAATGTCATGCTTATCGATCTTGATGTTTTTCCTCGATTAAATGTTTGGTTTTCTCGTGATACTTTTCCATGATGTATATCTCTGATTTTATCTGACATGATGCTTTGTCGTGTATATGTTTATTTATTTCACGATGTTTTTCCGTGAATGTTTATATTTAACCACTTGATGAGATCGAGGACATTTCTATGCGATCTTTGGTTTTCTCTGTTTATTTCCTTGTACAAAAATTCTTATACGATGTATTGACGCTCATGGGATACTTAAAGCTTTGTCGGGGACCTTGTGGATCGTTATCTCGCTCTTGGAAACTTAAGAAGAGTCATTGGACCTTGCTCTAATAGGTAAGTTTTCTTGAACTCATTATCCATCCTTTTATATTCACACGATGTTTTACCATGTATGCTTTCTTTTTCGTAGTGGCCTTAGGCCGAACTACGGCGCTATGATTTCTCAAGGTCACCGTTGAGGATACGTAGGCATAGGACTGTAAAGTCTTAGCAAGCAACCTTTTCTTTTTTTCTCCCGTCTTCGTGGGATCAATATCTTTTCTATCTCTCTGGCATTCTTCCAAATATTTCAATCTTATTTTTTCTTTTGTCCAATAGTATCCCACAAAACTTATTTGTAATCTCTCTCCCCCGAGATGTTGGGCATCTGCCTCCTAGTGTAACTCCTAACATCATTCTTAAAAATCATTTAAGAATATTAAACCATAGAAAAAGATATGTAAAAACCTCTGACGTTCTCCCGGATATTCATGTATTCATCTCTCTCTTTAGTTTAGTCAAACTAGAACCCTATAGGATTACCATACAGTCTAGCCTCCTCTTGGGCATAAACAATATGGACATAAGAAGGGAAATATTCTTTATGAACTTCTTCTTAGACTATTTTTTGTTTACCCTTTTTTTGGAAATTTCTGATAACTCTATCTACAAGAGAAATTCAACTCCCTAAAGATACGATGTTTCCCGGTGAAACTTTTCTCTTGAGTTTCTCTTTCCCCCGGACTGGACAGTTCATATACACAAGACATCTTGTTTCCTCGTGAAACCTCTTCTGGAAATATAAATCATGCCTCCTCTTGGGTAATATACAGTAGAGTCCCTCAGGACTCCTAAAGGTTGAAACAACCTCATTATGTGTTTTATTTAAGTTATCCCTTAGGCTTACTAAAAGCATAGGATAGAAATCAGTAGTAGTATCCTCTTGGGCTTTATACAATGACCTTACAAGTTTCTTAAAAGCATTATATCTCTTTTCTTCTTTCCGACGCTTTCCCGGATATTCCTTCCCTTTGCTTTTAACGCTTTCCCTAATATCTCTTCTCTTTTCATCTGACGTTTTCCTGGATATTCATATCCTTCTTAATATCTGACACTTTCCCAAACATTCAAGATCTTCTCTTTGCATCTGATATTTTTCTGGATATTCCTTTTTTACCTTCTCTTAATATCAGACGCTTTCTCGGGTATTCAAGATCTTCTCTTTTCATCTAATGTTTTTCCGGATATTCATATTTTTATCTTCATCTTCTTTCCGATGTTTTTTCGGATATTTATATCTCAATCTTTAAATCCCATCATCTCCCAAAGGAGAAACTTTCCCAATTAATAATCAATGTGAATTCCTAATTCTAACAAAATAACCTAAGGAGAATCCAAAACCATGTAGGCATCTGTTAACCAACAGTATGCAAAGCGGGGTTAGTTTAAGATATATTTTCCCATCCTTAACCAGCTTCACTAGGATAAAATATAGAAATTAGAAAGTAGCACAAATGTGATAGTGATTAAAGACCACGAAAAATCGCGCTACAGAAAAATGGTGTCGTTTGTGGGAAACACTTTGTTTAGGTAGAAACCTTAGACTTAGGATCATACTATATAAATTGCTTTATATTGCTTTTATATCGCTTTTATATATTACTATAAATATCATATTTATGTTTCCGCAAAATATTCAACTGCATGTGTGATACCCTTGGGGTGGTTTATTGAAAAAATGGGAATGCGATTAATCTGCATCTGGGTGAGCTCGAGTGCACTCTAAGATAGGTAGGGCATAATTGAGATAGCTTGTAGAGAGACCAGTTTCTACTAGGTGAAACCTCAAAAGTCCCTAAATCAATCTAGGATTCGGTGTGAAATCGATGTTTATAGCATACTCCATGAAAACTCGACGATTTCCAATCGGATACTTATAACACTGAGGATTTAGTAAACGTTTACCCCTTGACCTTGACTTACATGATATACAAGTACAAAAATTTTATCCATAGAAAATAAAACCTTGAGAATGGGTAGAGCCTTGACTTTATGACACTGAACCTTTGAACCCATGTTAGTTTTTATTTATGCATCCATGCATTGCATTTGCATCCCTTGCATGTCTCATTCATACATTTGGGTCATCGTCAATTCATTCCAACCTTCTATCTTTCAATCATCTGTAAGTCATCAAGTTGATTCCTCATCGTTGATACGAGACTAGAGCTAACATCAAGCGCAAAATGTCAAAACAAGAAGTTCACAATGCAGAGATCAAAATGGAAATTGATGATCTGAAGTACGTGTGACTAATTTGACGAAAACGCTTCAGGTCCTAATTATAACACCCTTCTAACCCCACAGAATAAAACACAACAATCACATAAATAAATAATATTACAACTTAGAAAGGTGCCACATTTTCTTCATAAAATGTCTTAACAGCATCATTACTCCGACATATGGGTTTTTCAAAATATTTAGAATATTCATTTTCTTTCATTAATCAATAATCAACCAAACTCTGCAGTGGAATTATAACTTCATAAAACTTTATTTATTTCATCAAAATACTAAGACCTTAGGTCATTGTCAACTATCATCAATAAATACAAACTAGCATCTAGTAACTCAAGAAAATCATCATAACAGACAACATATTATTCACTCAAGTGTGACCCACCCGATGTTACATCTATTAGAGCAAGACACCATATCACTAAATAAGTGACGCATAAACAATACTTTCGGCTACCTCCATGCACCAAGCTATTCTTGAGTATCTGCAAGATGGCATAATAGACCATCATCAAAGGAAGGCAGAATGAGTAATCACAAATCAATATAATCGACATAAAGTAAAGATAATCATACAACGGTTCGTCATATAGCAACACAACAAAATTCCCATTCATCAACACATCATCACACTCATCAAACATCTAGTCAACAAATATGCATCATGTTATGCCACCAAAAATGAAATGTAATCCTCAAAATATGCACGTGGTACCGATTCATCATCATGGATGGACACTGGGCCATCAACCCTACACAAGGGAGCACAACATAAACAACAACATATCACTTCAATCTGCACAATAGGATTGAAGCTACCAATGGACCGAAGCTCCATCATAATTATGTAATGAATACAATGATGCAAAAACTTCAACATAATCGACATTTGCATCAGCAGTCATGTAAAATTCATCATATTACTCAACATACATCTTACTTCAAAACCATCATACTATAGCATCATAACTTCATTTCAATACCAAATACTCATAATTGATTGATCATCATGTTCGTCACATAGCATGTATAAAAATAAAAACATTCACCTTATATATTTATTTCATCATAGCATATCTACAAGAAAATTGGCAAGTTACGACGGTTGATTTTGGCAGATTACGACAGTTCTAACCCTCGTAAAATGTAAGTCACGATGGTTTTGGATATGTCGTAGAAACGTGTGTCGCCAGGATTCATTACAACGGTTTCTAAAACCGTCACTCCAATTGTCATTATAAGTTGCGACTGTAAACACCCCAAATTTGCCCTCACCCATTCACACCATGGCTTGTGATCATTTCATATGCATAAGCTCAGTCATACCATCCCATATTACATTTTTTGATTCACTGCATTGGTTCTAAGTCATCTGCATCTAGGGTTTGTGATCTGAGCAATCCAAGAGCTTCTTGAGCCACTCCAAAGGCCATAAATCACTTCAAAGGGGTCCATGTGTGTTCAAGTATCATATTATATCCTCTCAAAGTCAAGAATGTCAAAAAATCACAAGAACTGAGAATGGTATGGAAGTAGAGCCAGGTTTGACTGCACAGATGACCTAAAATTAGGGTTTTGGTTTCAGAGGCCATAACTCCAAATTTTTTGGTCATTCTTGTTTCTATTGGTCTCTATATGGTATAGGGAGTATGCATATCAATTTTCATGAAGAAATTCCATGGGGAAGTCATCTGATCAAGGGTTGACTTTCTGGGCAAGTCAGTGCAAAATCAGGGCATCTGAGGCCCC
This sequence comes from Lathyrus aphaca, assembly GCA_963966055.1. Lineage (NCBI taxonomy): Eukaryota > Viridiplantae > Streptophyta > Magnoliopsida > Fabales > Fabaceae > Lathyrus > Lathyrus aphaca. Next base: position 599,811,832 of record OZ014519.1, read on the forward strand.
CAATGACCCAACCAAAGGGTGTTCTTCATCATTTTGATTGTGTATGATCTTTATTTGATCATGGAAGATGTTAGAAGTTCACAAAATTGAAGAATTTCAAGTCTTTTGCAAAGTTGACTTTTTGGGCAAGTTTGACTTTTAATGAAATTGTCATTTTAGGCAACTTTTTCAACCCTTACTTTTTGATTCAAAAAAGCTTCAAATGGAAAAACTTTGGTCATGAAAGTTGTAGAATAGATCTTTCCCTTTTCAAAAAGTACAAGAACATGACCTAATTCATTATGGATCAAAAGTTATGGTTTGTCAAAGTTGGCAAAAATCACAAAAATTCAAAGTTTCTACCAAAGAGGCATTTTGCAAAATGACTTGATCAAGTGTTCTAAAGTTATCAAATGCACTTCTAATCCACACAACATGATCATGTGACATCTAAAGTTCAGAATGGACCAAAGAATTACACCTTTTTAGGGTTTATGGAACAAGATTTTTCATAAGATGCAAAAGTGAACCAAGTTGCAAAACTCATCATAGCTTCTCATCCACTTGCTGGCTAGCATGCTGATCAATCCTAGGCCCTTCCTCACATCATACTGTGCAGGACATGCCTTTTGTACTCAGCTAGCAAGTAGCCCATGCCCTTCTTACACAACTTTGACATTTTTGCAAAAGCACCCATACCAATCAATAAAGCACATGTCACTTCTTCTGACCAATGGCAATTGTTTATACTAATCAAATGCAAGCCAAGCATAACAAGAAGCAAGCCTGAAACACTCCATAGCATAGCATTCTCATTTTTTCACCTCTTATGCAAAACCATTCGAAACTCACAGCACAAGCATCAAACACAAAAACAAATTTCACCATTGATCTCAAGAGGTTCCCCTGATCACAAACCAACCATTGTTTTGGCCTGAAACCTCCCACATCACAAATACGATTTTCACACTCCCTTGGCCTGAGCTTCTGCCAACTTTCTCTAGAGGCTACATAAACTCCACCTAAGGGTCAAAAGCTTCTAAGGAGGATCATTGGGACTTGTTTGAGCCAAAGAAACAGCCAGAAAGCTCCTGAATCGAAAGCTCAATCTCAGGTAGCTTCATGAAATTTTTTTCCAGAACTTGCTTTTTAAGTTTCTAAATGATAAAGCATGCTTCCCTGAGTTCACTGAACTTGTTACTTTTGAAAAAGATTAAGAAATGAGGTTGTATTGTGTTTCTGAAATTTTGGCAGTTTTTGATGTTTGATTCGTATCTTGATTTTGTGTTGAAATAAATGGATTTTGTTGCTGGATTATTGTTTAGGGATGTTAGTTTAGTTGATCTGGAGAGTTTGGCATGTTTTCATGGCGTATTGAGAGAGATTGGGAGATGACCTAGCCGGAGAAGACGACCGGAACAGTGTTCCGGTCGCCTGAAAGTCATTAGGGCACGAATTAGGGCTTAATCAGTTAATTAGTGAATTTGAATACCAGCCCTTGGATATGGCGCCAAGTCAAACGCGCGCGCTGCCAGTTCAAACCTAGGCCCTTGGATCTGATTACCACCCATTTAATTCATTTTATTTTCTTTTTATTTCATTTAATTTCTCCATTTATTTTAAAATAGTAAAACAATTTTAAAAATTCTGAAAATTTTTGTATAAACTTTTATTAATTTTCAGAAACCAAAAACATTTTTATTTTTATTTTTTGCATTAAAAAATATTTTTAAATCATTTAAAAGTTTATTTTTAATTAATTAATGATAATTAATTAATTAAAAATACTTTTAGGTATTTAAAAATCACCAAAAAATTCATGAAACATTTGAAACCATTTAGAAACATTGTCCAACCCTCAAACCAAATTTCTTTTTTGATCTTGATGCATTTTGATAATTTTCCATGGAATTAATTCATTTTCAAAGCATTATTTTGATCCAAACTTCCAAAAATCGTTTCTGCCTAACCATTGAGAGTTGGACTTTGATTCTTTTTGCATTGTGTTTAGCATATCATGTAGTTTGTAAGATTAAATTGGTTTGATTTGATCTTTCATTTTCCATTTGTTTGGCATTTTTCTTGTTAAGGTACCCTAAAACCCTAGAAATTTTAGGAAATTCATAACTCAAATTAGGTTAAGAGTTGGAACCTCTCCTTTGGGAAGTGAGTTAGTATAGGTTTAGGGATCCTTTGAATGCATTTTTAATTTTTTATCTTGATGTTTGCTTCTGATTTTGGTTTTTGTTTGATGCATTGATCATAAACCCTAATTTGAGCTTCCATATGCATCCATCTTGCATTTGCATTCATACCTTGACTTGCCATAGCATTTTGTGCATTCATTTGATTCATTTGACATCTTAAAGCATATTGAAAGCATGTTTGATCATTGCATCTTGCATTTGCCATGTTGTATGCCATATGCATTTCATAACTTTTCATGTATGATCATGGTTCTTAACTTGCTTCATTTGCATCCATAAGTTTGTATGATCATCCCCATGCTTTGTTTCATGTTTTAATCATCTCTTAACATCATTATCATCTCATATATGCTTCTGGTTTTGATTTACATCATGCCATTTCATTTCATTTTGCATTGCATTGCATTCCTTTCACTAACTTTTCAGGTGGTAAGTAATTTTGAGAAGTGAATGTGCCTTCACTTCTCACAACTTCTTTTCATCTCTTTTATGCATCCTTGCTGCATTTTGTTATGTGTTTGAGATTGAGCTTGCTCATTCTTCTTCTTCTTACTTTCTTTCCTCAAGTGACTTGTCTTCTTCAATGAAGCAAGTTACTTTGCTTCTCCTGATCCTTTCATCTGCTTCCTGGTGGTTCCTCTGAAGATTTCTTTCTTAAACCCCACAAACCTTAGGAACAACCAAGCATGACAATGATTAGGGTTTTGATTAGTCCCCCACTTAGTTTTACCTTTGTGTCTCATTGAGTCTTCCCTTCTCATCTCATAATCAAGGACTAAACCCTAAAGGTTTTAAGGCTTTGTGATTAAGCTTATGCCTGCATCCTTCTATTAGGATGGAGTGTATAACTTTAATCCTAAGTGTTAAACCCTTAATGTGTTTAAATCCTTTAATCAATTCACATAATAACCATCAAGACAATCACACTTGTAACTTGGGCCTTGCATTAGGGTTCTAATTCTTCCTTAATTGGTTAAGAAGGACTAACCCTAGTGTTAATGGACAAGTCCCCCTCAAGTTGTCTTGCAAACCCTAAAAAACATTTCATCATCATATCATTAAATAAAATCCACTTAATCAAAGGCTTATTTTGTCATGAGTTTAATCCCTAATCATGGATTAAGTTGAGGAGCATTCCTCAGCTTAAACACCCTCATCTATTATCCTTCTATTAGGATGGTATAATGAGTCTGTTTAATCCTTGATTATGGCTTAATCTCATTACTTAACACTAAACAAAAACAACAAAAACATCTAAATAATCACAAGTAGGTTAATGATCTTAATCTTGCATCAAAGGTGATTAAGTGTGAGAAGCTGACTTCACACTTAAGGTATTCTCATTACCCCTAATCAGAGGGAAGATGTGATGAGTTTACTAACCCATTGGTTTAGGCTTAAGCTCATTAACTTATGACAAATCCTCAAAAGCAATAAAAGACTGAAAACTCAAAAACAAACAATAATCGTCTCCTCCGGGATTCTTTTCTAATCTCATTCACTCATAAACGAGAACTAGCTTCTTCCGTCTAATGCAAGACAGTTTGCACCTGAGCCAGACAGGTCATACACTTGAGCATAGGCAAGTAAGCAGTTCACAAGTCAATTCATTTTTCAGTCTCTTTGGGTCGAACTACGGTGTTCTGACTTCCTCATTGCACGAGAGGATACGTAGGCATAACTTAACAGTTATCGAACAAAAGTCTCTGTTTATTTCCCCCTCTTCCCAGCATCATTCTTTTAGCCTCATGATCTTGAGCATTTCATTCTTGTTCCTGCACTGACACTGTATATATATTATACTTGGCACTTCTTTTATACTGACACCTGTACATCCTTTTCCATCTCTTTTATACACAAATTGCACTGACACTACCCCTTTAAAACACAAATCTTTTAAGCGTGGATCCCGTCGAGTACGACGGACAATCTGGGTGCTAATACCTTCCCAGGTTGTAACCAACCCCCTTTCTCAGTCTCTCTGGTTCGCAACCGTCTTATCCATGTCTTTCTAGGTCTATGCAGCATTACCTTTCCTTCGGGATAAAAATGCCTAGCTGGCGACTCTATTCATTCCCTGTGAGTTCACTCCTGTGTGTTCTCACATCCTCCTTTCGCCGACCGTCCGCGTCTGTACCTTTATTTGGGCCAGTCTCATTTATCAGGAGCGACAGCGACATTTAAAAAAACTAACGTAAATTGCAAATAACGACAATTTGAACGGTCGTAATTAGTTTTACTAATTCTAAATAAATTATGCGAGTTGCGACGGTTTAAACGGCCGTAATTTTTTCTAAAAGATATTTTTTATAATATTCTTTTTTTATTTAAATTATTTTCATCTCAATTTTTTTATAATATTCTTTTTTTTAATCAATGAAGGCAGATAAAAATAATAAACTTCAAAGACGATAGATAATCTCATACAAATGTTCACTGCGACATCATATAAATTCACTAATCAATAGCAATAACAATCAAAACAAATTCACTTGGAAGAATATGTGAATTGTATCAATCAGTTTACTAAAATTCAAAGTATAAATCAATTTCCACTATTGTTTCCTAGTCTAGTTTCTACTGAATATCTTTTCTTTTTGGTCTTTCAAAGCTTGGCAATTAGCCAAATCTGACTAGGCTTGGCAAGTAGGTCATTCTCATTGTCATCCAAATCACTTTGGCTTGGTGGAACCTCTATGTAAACACCCCAAATTTTCCCTCACCCATTCACACCATGGCTTGTGATCTTTTCATATGCATAAACTCAATCATAGTTTCTCATACCACATTCTTGATTCACTGCATAGCTTCTAAGTCATCTGCATCTAGGGTTTGTGATCTGAGCAATCCAAGAGCTATTTGAGCCATTCCAAAGGTCATCAATCACTTAAAAGGGGTACATGTATGTTCAAGCATCATATTGTATCCTCACAAAGTCAAGAAAGTCAAAGAATCACAAGAACTGAGAAAGGCATGGAAGCAGAGCCAGATTTAACTGCACAGATGACCTAGAATAAGGGTTTTGGTTTCAGAGGCCATGACTCCAAAGTTTTTGGTCATTCTTGTTTCTATTGGTCTCTATATGTTATAAGGATCATGCATATCAAGTTTCATGAAAAAATTCCATGGGGAAGTCATCTGATCAAGGGTTGACTTCTTGAGCAAGTCAGTGCAAAATCAGGGCATCTGAGGCCCCCAATGACCCAACCAACGGGTGTTCTTCATCATTTTGATTGTGTATGATCTTTATTTGATCATATAAGATGTTAGAAGTTCACAAATTTGAATAATTTCAAGCCATTTGCAAAGTTGACTTTTTGGGAAAATGACTTGTAATGGAAAATTGCCATTTTGGGAAACTTTTTCAACCCTTGCTTTTTGATTCAAAAATGTTTCAAATGGGAAAACTTTGGTCATGAAAGTTGTAGAATGGATCATTCCCTTTTCAAAAAGTACAAGAACTCATTCTAATTCATTTTGGATCAAAAGTTATGGCTTGTCAAAGTTGGGAAAATCACATAATTTCAAGTTATGCACCAAAGAGGCAAAGTTGCAAAACCACTTGCCAAGACAAATTGTGCTATCAAATGGACTTATAACCTTTGTGCAAACATGAACCAAGGCCTAAAGATCATATTGCATCAAAAGTTTGGTCATTTTCATGACTTGTGGATCAAGAAATCACAAAAGGGGCAAAGTGGAACAAAGTTGCAAAACATCCTTCAAACCCTAATCCATTTGCTGGCTGGCTTCAAAACTGATCCTAGGGATCTCCACACTTCTTGCTGCGCAGGACACCCCTCTTGTCCTTGGCTAACTATGATCCCATACCTCTCTTACACAAAGCTTGACTTTTTTGCAAAAGACCCATACCAATCACCATAGGCCACCAACAACTCTCTGACCTATCACCACTTGATACATGGACCAAAAGCAGCTCAACACACCACACACACACAAGCCTGGAACAAATCAAAAGCCATAGTTCCAAGTTTATGCCTCATATGCATTTTCATTCGAAACACACTCCACAAGCCTCAAACATTAAAACAAACTTCACAAAACATCTCAGCATGTCTCACTGATCATTTCCCTGCCCTCACTCATCCCTGAAACCTCACATAAACCAAATACGATTTCTTCCCCTCTTTGAACAGAACTCAAGCAATCTCTCAAACTAGCCCAAATAAACTCCAGATAAGCTTTGCAAACACTTGAGGGAGGTCAGTGGAGTTGATTGGAAGCAAGGAACTGGTCCAGAAGCTCTTGGGTTGAAAGCTTCGATTCAGGTAGCCATGGAAATTCATTTTTCCAGAACTCTAATTTCTTGTTTCTAAAATGATCTACATGCTTCCCTGAATGCAATGAGCTTTGAATTTTTGAAAATGATGCAGAAATAAGGATGTATTGTTTGTCTGAAACTTTGCCCGTAAATTTGACTTCTGTTTGTTCTTCATGATTCATGAAAAAGAAATGAATTTTGTTGCTGGATTGTTGTTTAGGATGTTTAGTTGAGTTGATCTGGAGGTTTTGGCATGATTTAGTGAGGTTTTGAGAGAGTTAGGTTGGAGGTCTCGCCGGAGAAGACGACCGGAAGTCTTCTCCGGCCACCTGAAAGTCATTAAGCCCTAATTGTGTCATTAATTGTAGTTTGAATGTGGAGCGTAGATTAGGCTGACTAAGTCAATCTCGCGCGCGTTTCAATGGCCTGGATCTATCATTAAACCCTAATTCCATTTAATTAAATTAATTAATTAGTTTTAGTCAGTTTGAATCTCAGCCACTAGATCACTGCGCAGTCAACTCCCGCGTCCCAGCTTTGAATCCCAACCACTGGATCTGTTGACTTTCATTTATTTATATTTTTATTTCATTTTTACTCATTTGTTTTGCATATTTATTTTAAAATAGTTAGAAAAATCCCAAAAATATTTCCTTTTGCATTTTTGTTTCAAACATTTTTCTCAATCAGAAAATGATTTTTATTTTATTTTTTGCATTAAAAATTATTTTTAAATCATTTAAATGTTTATTTTTAATTAATTAATGAGAATTAATTAATTAAAAATACATTTAGGTATTTAAAAATCACAAAAAAATTCATGTTGCATTTAGAAACATTTAGAAACATTGTCCAACTCTCAAACCAAATTTCTTTTTTGTTCTTGATGCCTTTTGATCATTTTCATTGGATTTAATTTCATTTTAAGGTAATATTTTGGTTCAATCTTCAAAAATTTCTTTCTGCCTAACCATTGAGAGTTGGATGATGATTCTTTTTGAATTGCATCTTGTATAGCATGTAGTTTATAGGATAAAATTGGTTTGATTTGATCTTGCATTTTCAATTTGTTTGGCATTTTTCTTGATGAGATACCCCAAAACCCTAGCAATTTTAGGAAATTCATAACTTTCAATAGGTTAGGAATTGGAACCCCTCCTTTGGGCAGTGAGTTTGTATAGGTCTAGGGTATCTTTGATTGCATTTTCAAATTTTTATCATGTTGATTGCTTTTGGTTTTGGATTTTTGCCTTGCATGATGCATGAAACCCTAATTTGCGCCTTCTTTTGCATCCATTTCTCACTTGCTTGCATCCATTGACTTTCCATGACATTTTGTGCATTCATTTGATTCATAAGACATCTTAGGACATATTAGAACCATGTTTGATAATTGCATCTTTCATTTTCCATGTTGTGTGTCATTTGCATTTCATAACTTTTCATGTATGTTCATGGTTCTAAACATGTCTCATTTGCATCTTTATGATTGCTTGATCATTCTCTTGTCTTGCCTCATGTTTGTACCATCTCTTAGCATCATTAACATCATGTATTTGCTTCTGACTTTGTCTTGCATCATGCCATTGCATCTCATTTGCATTGCATTTCATTTCTTTCACTAACTTTTCAGGTGGTAAGTTACTTTGAGAAGTGAATTTGCCTTCACTTCTCACATTCTCTTTTCATCTCTTTCATAATTCATTTGCTGAATTTTTGTATGTGTTTGTGTTTGAGCTTGCTCATTATTGATCACCTCACTTTCTTTCTTCAAGCAACTTGTCTTCTTAAGTGAAGCAAGTTGTTTTGTTTCATTCTGCTTCTTTCTCCTATTCATCTTGCTCCTCCTTGGTGGCCTTTGAAGATTCTTTCTTTCTTAAGCCTCATAAACCCTAGGAACAACCAAGCATGACAATAATTAGGGTTTGATTAGTCCCCCCGTTAGTTTTACCTTTGTGTCATCATTGAGTCTTCTCTTCCCACCTCATAATCAGGGACTAAACCATAAAGGTTTTAAGGCTTTGTGATTAAGCTTATGCTTGCATCCTTCTATTAGTATGGAGTGTATAACTTTAATCCTAAGTGTTAAACCCTTAATGTGTTTAAATCCTTTAATCAATTCACTTAATAATCATCAAGACATCAAGCTTGTAACTTGGGCCTTGCATTAGGGTTCTAATTCTTCCTTAACTGGTTAAGAAGGACTAACCCTAGTGTTAATGGACAAGTCCCCCTCAAGTTGTCTTACAAACCATAAAATCCACTTCTCAATCTTACCATTAACTAAAATCCATATAATAAAGGCTTTGTTTTGTCATGAGGTTAATCCCTAATCATGGATTAAGTTGAGGAGTCTTTCTCAGCTTAAATGTTCTCATCTATTATCCTTCTATTAGGATGGTGTAATGGGTCCATTTAATCCTTGATTATGGCTTAATCTCATTACTCAACACTAAACAAAAACAACAAAAACATCTAAATAATCACAAGTAGGTTAATGATCTTAATCCTACATCAGGGTGATTAAGTGTGAGATGCTGACTTCACACTTAAGGTATTCTCATTACCCCTAATCAGAGGGAGGATGTGATGAGTTTACTAACCCTTTGGTTTAGGCTTAAGCTCATTTTCCTATGATGAGCTCCAAAAAAGCAATAAAAGACTGAAAACTCAAAAACAAACAATAATCGTCTCCTCCGGGATTCTTTTCTCATCATCTTCACTCACAAGCGAGAACTTGCTTCTTCCGTCTAATGCAAGACAGTTTGCACCTGAGCCAGACAGGTCATACACTTGAGCATAGATAAGTAAGCAGTTCACAAGTCAATTTATCTTTCAGTCTCTTTGGGTCGAACTACGGTGTTCTGACTTCCTCATTGCACGAGAGGATACGTAGGCATAACTTAACAGTTATCGAACAAAAGTCTCTGTCTATTCCCCCTCTTTCCAGCATCATTATTTTAGCCTCATGGTCTTGAGCATTTCATTCTTATTCTCACACTGACACTTCACATATTTCACTTCACTTTTCTTTTACACTGACACTTGCATTCTTTCCAGCTTTGATACACAAATTGCACTGACACTACCCCTTAAAAACACAAATCTTGTAAGCGTGGATCCCGTCGAGTACGACGGACAATCTGGGTGCTAATACCTTCCCAGGTTGTAACCAACCCCCTTTCTCAGTTTCTCTGGTTCGCAAACGTCTTATCCATATCTTTCTAGGTTTATGCAGCATTACCTTTCCTTCGGGATAAAAATGCCTAGCTGGCGACTCTTTTCTTTTCTTCTTTCGCCGACCGTTCGCGTCTGTACCCCTTCTGACGAGGTGTCATTTTGGTGGGAGCGACACTCTACTGTTGTTGAAACATTTGCATGGATAATTGATTTTCTTGATAAAAATCCCAGTAAAATCCATACTCATAGTTAGCCACAATGCATACAAAAGACACTGTCAACCTTCTAGATCGTCTAAATTCACCTAAACTTATTCTCCAATCTTGATGCTTCCATAACATACCATGATCTTCTTCATGCATACAAACAAAATTATCTACAGTTTCGACACCTCCATAAAAGTTGGTGAAGTGCACATTGAAGTACTTGATATAGCCTAATCAATCACAACCCTGAAATAACGACATTACAAAAAAAACAGATTTGATTACATGTAAACCAAAATAATTAAAAGGAGAGCAAATGAAGATATGAATGAATGATTGGAACATAGAAAAACAAAAGCATTGACCTTCTTGAGTGGATGAGGATTTTTACCGAGACCATATCCCCGACATCAAAAGCGTTTTTCCTATAGTGAGGATCGTTTGGATATCCATAAGGGACAACCATCTCAACAAAACTTAATTTGTGGGCCACAGGCCTTCGACCACGACTTCCGTCAACATATGCTACTGAATAAATAACCATACCCTCCCCTAGAGTGAATCCAACACGAAAGTTCCACTACGAAAAATGGCTTATTAGTTTTAGCATTCTCAATTTTCTTGCTCATATGAAATAATTTTAGAAAAAGTACAAAATCATCAAAAATGGAAAACAAAGCATTATCTATTAACCATGTCATGATTCTTCCTAAATATACAGAAGATTCTCATAACAAAGCATCCAAAATTGTAATGGAAAACAAAATATAACACTGCGCCACGATGCCAAAGTTATAAAACGAGAAATCCATATGGGTAGCCTGGTCCTAGGCAGAAATAAAAAGGACTCACACAAGGGCAAGTTGGACACCAATTTGGAAGGACCATACTCGGTCAAATCAAAAGCAGACATGAGCACTTACTACCTATAACACCTAAATGGATAACTATTTACTTGACCATGGAATGCTGAAAAGCTTAAACAATATTACAGTTAGTGCCAACTAGTCGCTGGCGACTAACTGCTGATGATTTCATCCACAAACGGGGAGAAATTTCTCAGCCACATGAATGTGCCATGGTACAGGCACAATCCTCAAACATAACAAAGGCAACTTTCTGCTCATGGGACGAGCAAACTTTATGCCCAATGAGGATAACTCAGTCGATCTTCGTTGTTGTCGTACTAGTGTGGTAGGACTCCCAGCTCGCGATGGGAAAAGTCCAAGCCTTATGGGATCATGACCTAGACCAAGATCCTAGTCCCTTTGATTGGCAAAAGCTTATTTTGCCTCCTCGACAAAGTTCCATACACCGGTCGAACGCCTTAAGTAAAATCGAGAAAACTCCCATACTTAAATAACATTTCACAATTATATTTATTTCAAGAAAATAAAAGAAAGTATAAGCATACACAACATGCATAAAACAAATATACATTAAAACCAACCACCGGGCCGAAAAGTGTCTTTACATTATATAAAAACGTCCAAGCCCCATAATTAAAATACATAAAAAAACGGCTCGCAGGCCGACAAAAACATCAAGACACATAGTCCAAGAAACACCTAATAAATTATGCATCAAGCTTGGGAGAAACCGCCTCGCCATCAACTACACGATGTAGGGGACCAATCTCGTCAAGGGTCAGCTGGATATCAGAGTTCTTGACTTTAATTTGCTCCAGAGCATTGTTGAACCCATATTCCTCCATCGTCAGGTTGTCCTCCTCTAGCAAGCAAATACAGGTAATCAACTTTTCCAGAGTCTTCATAACATTTTCCCCCTTCGTCTCCTCCTCCCCGGGATCCGCTGTGCCCCCAGCTCGGTGATCATGGCCTTCAGATTTTTGTTCTCCTTTTGGGTTGTGTTCCGCTCGAGTGTCATCACGTTATAATGCTTGAGGAAAATAACCTTATTCTCATACTCCCCCTAGAGGGTGAGAAACTTACTATGCAGGGAAGCATTATCTTGCTCAATCTCGACGTTTTCCATCTTAAGTCTTTTGAAGTCCTTCATCGGGCATGACTCAGCGTCATCAAGAGTCGTGGCAGTCTCAAGTACCCTTATAACACCACTGACATGTCGACAAAGTTGTTTCCTCCTAGTGGCAGGGTCAGTAGACAAGATAGCTACAACATCCAACTCGGGAACCACAATTGACTCCCCATCATCAAACATATTAGTTTGAAGTTAACAAGGGGCAACTCAAATTTCGCACCCCAGGATCTGGCATTTATATTGACTAGACCAGAGTTGAGATCGTCGACCTTGCTATTCTTATTTCTCTCGAGGGGGAATTGGGGGAGAGGTACTGTCAGGCGAAGGCGAAGCAGAACCAATGTATTTCTCCATGGTTTCCTGCTCTTTGACGACCTCCACCATGGATTTGGGGACCCGCTTGAAGGTTTTGTTTTGGGCCTTGATCAAACACTCATGACGGTCTACCATTTTCCCTGCACGACAAAAAGAAAAAGATTGGCACGACACGAAAGACAAACATTTAAACATCAAAGTAAAAAGTCATTCCACCTAAGATTGTCATTGCATCCGTTTTTGCCTTACAACCAATGAGATATTTTGTGTTAATCAACCTGAGGGCTACAACAATATCCCCATCTAGAGTACAGAGGTCGTAGTTTTCGGTGTCCAAGAGCACTATCGGACGGAAGCCCACTACGAATTGTGCAAGCTTCTGATACGCTTGCTTGTCATCATCACCCATCTCTGCGGGCCTTGTTATATAAAAGTTAGTCTCATGATTGAAATGAGCCTCAACCCACTCCAAAGGGAATCTCGAGACCATATTCTCCTCCTCACGGTCGTCCTCCACCACAGTTTCCTTGAAGTAAAAGGAATCTTTGGCCTCCTGCAAGCAAGGCTTGACCACAAAAAATCTATCCTTTAAATGACGGACATATTCCAAGTAGGCTCTAAACAGCCTGCTCGGCTACTTAAAAGACACCCAGATGTGTCGACCATCCTGTGATTGGCGTTATAGGTGAAAAACTCTGAAAACACATGCTCATTGTTGTGCCTATATCCAAATATCGGCACACCAACTCAAAAGCCCGAATAAATGTCAGTGCATTAGGATGGAGTTGGGAAGGCGCCAACATCAGATGCATGAAGACGACCCCTTGAAAGTCGGTGAAGGGCAAACGAAAGCCCGGTTCCCGGAAAGAAAATACGTACATATGGAAGTGCAAGCCCTGGTAACGCGGGTATATCATGTGCTCGAGATTTGGAGTGAAAGCCTGCCAGTTCATGGGTCCCTTTTCTTCAAACTCTCGACCATGTTGAATACGTCAGAGTTATCTTCGGAGAATAACGAGGCAGTTTCCATCGGTTCTGGTGCTATCCACGATCACTCGGCCTCGGGGACGTTGGTAGCCTCTTCCCCCTCATCCTAGGAAGCAATCTATTCTAAAATATGGTCGGCATCTGGAACATCCATTTTACCTATAAAGCAGAAGAAAATAAGTGAATTCGACAAAAAATCAAATTCACCCCTCCACCACAAATCAAGTGAAAGGATTATGTAAATGTCGAGGACGTGTCATCAACTCAAGCCCTTATCTTTGAAACAAGGACGCATATGGATAAACTCGACTAAAGAAGGAGGATTCCCCATATGATAGGACCATCCTCGACAAAGAACAAGAACTTTGTGACGGGGAAGAATTCTCCTATGTTGATCTCCTCGACTACATGTAGAACTCTCCCCGACATAGGCCTAATGTCTGACTACAAACACTAATCATTCCTAACAAAGAACTTAGAAATATTTACAATAGTTCTTCTACATTAACCTTAATGTTCATCTTCACATTCATACGTTCTTCAAGATCTTCATGAGATTTCCATAAAATTCATGTGTTCATCGAAGAACACATGAACTTCAACCAGAAGTTCATGAAAACCAATAAATTTCATCCTACTTGTTAAAAATTAAAAAATTGAAGATGAATATTACCTGGATTCTAAAGAGTGGTTAAAGATTAAAGATGAAGCTTGAACGGCGGTGGAGAACTTCGAAGAAAGCAAAATTTGCAGAGAAAGAAGTTGGGGAGAAGATTTGGCGCAAAGTATAGAATGATGGCTTATGTTCCTCCTTTTATAAACCCTTTGCTCGCATGGAGAAGCACATATGGAAAAGGCCATCATTGCCTAAGCCTAGATTCACTAGGCCTTAGTGAAAAAATCATTGCGTTGTCACACATGTCAAAAGGAATCAAACAATTTGTCTTCTTAAGACAAAACTCTACGTATTCCAAACTATGATTCCCAAGCTCCCGGCGGGCATCTGCTCGATATTAAAAACGTTACATAAAGTGACCTTGTCCTCGTAAATAACTGACATCCACTTTGTCGACCCCGCACTTGCGTCCACGTGACACAATGTTTGGCAGCACATCAATCTCAGACAACATTATTCCTCATCGACAACTTTCACTATCTTAAGTCATTTCCCCTTTAGATAAAGACAACGACTTGGGGGGCTTTTGTTATGGACTGGACTGACAGATGCCCTACAGCTGGGCAAGGCCTAATCCAGTCCAGTCATGGGCAAGGCCTAATAAGTAATTTTGGATAATATAGTCGTTGGGGAGAATATAGTTGTTGGAATTATAGTCGTTAGGGATCTCCCCTTCATGTGCTTGGTAGTTCACGCGACCAACTGACCCTTTGAAACTTATAGGCTCAGCTGGACCAGGTCATGGATCACACGCCCACATATTTCACACACATATGTCCTTATAAATACTCGCCACTTTTGGATGGTTTGGTATTCAATTTTATTCACTCACTCTTACCTAAACGCTTTAATATTGTTCACATTCTCCTTCTGAAACTTACTTAAGTGTCGGAGTACCTTACAGGTACACCACCACTTCTCCCTCAACTGTTGTCGTTGTCCTACGGTAAAGGCCACAAGGATCTGTTTGGACTGATCGGAACAGATCATAGACATAAGTTTTTTATAATAATATAAATTAAAATACATAAATATATATTGTGTAGGTATGTGGCATAGTGGATATCAAGGTGTCCATATCCGCACTCATACCCATTTATTTTTGTGGGTATTTGCTCTAGCGGTCGAGTTTGTGTCTGTATCCATTTTTATGAGTTTTTACCCTATCTATTATAAATAATTTTACGAATATCTATGAGGAATGAGTCAAATTATCATCCCTAACAGAATTTAACTCCTCAAAATAATTGGAATTCATTTAATAAAATGGATATCTCGCTACATATATTTCCTTCATACACAACAACCAAATATCAAATCAAATTAAATGTATAAATGAGGATCTACTACTTGTAACACATGTTATATTATAAAATAATAACCTTTATTGTCTAAATTAAACTTGTATGGAGTATCTATAATTTAGAGAAAACATAATAAATTCATTTTTTAAGATAAAATAATATATTAATAATAAAGAAAAATTGTAATTAAATACAAATGATTAGACAATTGACACAAAATGTATAAAAAATTATTGTATAACAATCAATAAAATAGAATAGAAGAAGAAAAGGTTGAACCATCGGAAAAAAAACAAGACAAGTCATTATCTTTAGAGAATTTGTCATCTATGAGCTACAATTCAAAGAAGAATTGAGTTAGAGCCAAAGCCAAATGAACCACCAATACTAGATTAAGAAAAGAGCAAAGTAAGACAAACACTTTGGATCAGAATGAAATCTCGATCCGCTGATGATTAATCTAAATGATAGGATTCTATAGTCATTTGTGAATGTGCAATAGTTCTCCACTTATATATCTAAACATCATTTACAAATTAAAAAATACTTATGTACTTCACTTCTTTCACATTTATTAAAGAACTGAAAAATACAATCTCTTCTCTAGATAGTCCAGATCACAACATGTCAAATTATAGAAGAGGATTTCTTAACACACTCCATAGATTTCTTAGACACCCAGTGAATTTCCAAAAATACTCCTTGTTTTCGGATTTACAAATCACAACACATCCTTTTTTTCTCAACTTTGATTTTTCCGGATCTACACATCCGGACCCCAAATTTGCAAATAAATTATTTTCGGATGTGTACATCCATAAACAATTTAGTTGTGCTATCTATAGCCTTCTTTCTGTCATTCCTGCTTTCAGTTCATCGTTTTTGTCCTGCAAGGCCTTGTTTTTCGTTCATCATGTGTTTAAGCTCATAAGTTGTATCTCTCAATTGTTCTTCCACATCAATTTTCTGGTCGCTTTGAGTTTTCAATTCGAGTTCCATGTCCTTTAACTTTGCAAGAAAAAATTCTTTCTCTTCCATCATAGTCTTCTCAAGTGATTTTGTTTCGGCCAAATTATCCTTCAAATTATTTATCTGAATTAGGTACTGCGATGTTTCTTCTCCTTTTACTTCCATATGAGTTTCTAATTCTTTGTTCAGATTCTCTTGAGAATCTAACTTCTAATGCATATTGTTAAGCTTCTCCATATCAACTCATTTCTTTGAGTTTCTAATTCCTTAGTTTGATTCTCTAGAGAATCTAATTTTTGTTGCATTCCGTTAAACTTCTCGATCAACTCCTCTCTTTCGATAGATGCTTCATTTTTATCGCATTTTCCTTCCATTTGAGTTTCTAATTCTTTGTTAAGAACCTCTAGAGAAGCTAAATTGTTTTCGGATGTACACATCCGGAAACAATTTATTTACAAATTTGGCGTCCGGATGTGTAGATCCAAGAAAAATCAACGTTGAAAAAGAAAATGGTGCGTACTGATTTACAAAAATTCAAAAATATATGATATTTTTGGAAATTCACTTAATATCTAAAAAATCTATAGGATGTGTTAAAAAATCCTCCTATAAAAACCCCCTCCACTAAACTTCATCTATAACCTAAAGAAAATAAACTCAAAAAAAAAAAGGACCAAAATCTCTAAAAAGAACTATCTATTATCTCAATCAATTGAAAATCTTATATCATACAATATTAAATATTTCACAATTAACAAATAAATGAAAAGTCGATTTTACAAAAACACTACAAAAATAACACAAAATAAGACGAGGATTTACAATCACTTTTCTCTTCGAATAAATTCTCAAAAATATATTGTAAAAAAAAAACATTTAAAAAGTGTCCAAATAAAATAAATGTGGAGTATTGGCAAATTTTCCATGGAGGAGGCCAAAAGTATGAATAAACAATATTACAAATTTTAAAACACGTGATTTCAATGAAAATATATAAAATATTCAAAACATATACCAACACGTTTTAAGCTAAAATATTAATTAAGAACTCAAAGACTTGATTGTCTATTTTTTTGGTTAGATGTGTCTATCTATCTAAACTTGCAAGTTTAGCCATTATTAAGAAAAAAACATGTAGCATCATAAACACGTCACAAGTACTTATTATTCACACGATCAATATCAATTAATATTCTATTTTACATGTCTTGTTTTGTTCTTGTGTGCAGCCACAAACCATGTCAATTTTTAATGTGATGGCTTTTTAAGATACAAATGTCTATCCTCTCATATGGTTTATCTTTTTCCCACTTCTCAAGTACATTTTTTTTCATGTTATTTTTTTTAATATAATATTTTATTTATAATTATATTTTTTTTAAAATTATACTAGTGTGTCCTTATCTTGATTTCAACTATTATAATAATAATAATTATTATTATTATTATTATTATGTTGAAGTTTAATGAAGATAAGAGGAAGAAGAAGAAGAAACCTAAATATAATTATAATTGTTAATTTTAAAAAAATTAATTCTTACGTTTTAATTTTGAAAAAAATAATTAAAATTAAATATATATATATATATATATATATATATATATATATATATATATATATATATATATATATATATATATATATATAATTTTTTTTTAATATAACATACTTTATTAAATAAATTTCCAAAATAACATAACTTTGAAAAAAATTACCAAACTAACATAGTTTGGTAATGCATTCGCCATTTGAATTGAAGAACTAGTGGAAATTATGTTGAATTCGCCAAATGGATTGGCTAGCCTTAAAAAAAATTGCCTAATTCGCCACACCATTTGGCGAATGTGTTGTAATTACATGCATGCATTCGCCAAATGGAATGTTGCATGTTTAGGGTTGTTTAGGGTTAGCAATTTTTTTACTATATATATGCGTCACTCATAAACATGTATGCCTCACTCATAAACATCAGATTTATCTCACTCCTTCCTTAGAAACCCTAAAAATTCATTCCTTTCAGTCTCCCTCTCTCACAATATGGCTTCTCCCCGTCCATCTAGTTATGCATCGACACCGTCTTCCTCAACATCAGAAGAACCACTTCCAAAATTTGATATCTTGAAGAAAAATGTTTTAGTGTTTTTCTCGGCAACAAAGCCTCCTCTGAAGATGCTGTTATGGAACCCCCAAACTTTGGAACACTTGCACAGAGAATTAACTCGCTGGTTAGAAGGAGAGATCGGCCACAAAGAAAAGATAATTAAAATTGAGAAGCGGGTTGTGGAGTCTGGTGTGACGAAATGGAGAAAAATTGTCAATGATGCAGGTGTTCTTTCGATGATGCTAGGCGGAGGTGAAGTTGTCTTGATGGTTCTGATAGGCTAGATTTGTTGAATGTTGCAGTTGTTCTATTTATGTATGGTCATGTTTGAATTTATGTATTTTTCCGTTTTATTTATGTACGGTCATTTTCTGAATCATGTATTTCCTTGTTTTATTTATGTATGTTCGTGTTGTGGTTGTATGATTTTACTGATATGAATTAAACGAACTAGGCTTCCATTTAAAATAAATACGGTTACAATGATTTAATTTACGATGTTGAGCTTGGTCCAACGTTGGGACATTTTTTACGATTGTGACCGGGCTGACGACATGAACTACACAGTCTCACCATCTTATTCGCCGTATCCATTTCGGTGCGAATACGCGTGCTGTTAGGACGGCCTTTTTTCTTTCTTCGCATGTTCTCATTGTGCCAGACTATTTCCCCGTTGTAGGAGGGCCAGTAGTCCTCATTTGCAACAACCGGAAAGCTTTTGTTGTAGACGTTGCAAAGATTGTGCACTTGGTAAACAGGGGATAGTAAGCCTGAAGGGTCCAGCCGAACCTTCGAACATGCCGCTATGACATGGGAGCAAGGCATGCGAAAGGCTTGAAATTTTCCACAGTCGCACCAATTGTTATCAAGTTCTACCCGATAGGATCCCCTCGGTCTCCCTTCGTTGTGATCCATGATCTCATCAACATTGAAATGTCCCTTATTGCGGTTAAACACGGTGACCACATGTGTGTTAGACTTGGATGCTTCGTCTTTGATGAATGTCATAGAACTATCGCTGAACACTTGACCAGACTGTAGGATTGAACTCCACTTTGAACGCATGGTGTCAAAAAGTGCTCCGAGCCTAAAGTAGGTTGACCTCACCAAAGCGGTTATCGGTAGGTTGCGGATTCCTTTGAAAACAGAGTTCATTGATTCAACGAGGTTTGTTGTCATGTGACCCCAGCGTTGTCCTTTGTCGTAGGCCCTGGTCCACTTATCTAAAGGAATCTGGTTTATCCATCTGAACGCATCTTCATTTGCCAGTCTGATTTCGTCACGATAATGTTTGAATGACGGTTCGGTTAATGAGTACCCTGCGTTCACGACCTTCTTCCGCAGTGTCTTGTCTTTGATCTCTCTCATGAAGTTTTGCGCTATGTGTCTAATACAATAGACATGTGTTGAAGGCGGTTCCTGCCAGCCGTTATCAACAATCTTCCATGCACTCTCAATTGATGCATGTCTGTCCGAAATCAAACATAAGTTAGACTGGGGAGCCACATGCAAGCGAAGATTTTTAAGGAAAAAACTCCATCCCTCGGCAGTCTCTCCCTCGACGATAGCGAATGCAATTGGGAAGATATTGTTGTTGCCGTCCTGTGCCACTGCCATCAATAGAGTTCCTTTGTATTTCCCGTAGAGCCATGTTCCATCAATTTGGATTATAGGCTTGCAGAAGGAAAAACCCTTTATACATGGGTCAAAAGCCCAAAAGAGCCGGTGGAATATGCCATTTCCACTAACACAATGACTTTCCGAAGTATACGCCGACAAGGTCTCAAGGATGACAACGGTCCCAGGTGCATAGTGCTTCAGTGCCAGCAAAAACTTTGGGAGTTCTTTGTACGAGTCCTCCCAATTTCCGAATACAACGGCAACAGCCTTAGTTCTAGCAATCCATGCTTTCCTGTATGATGGAGTATAATTGTGCTTCTGAACTATGTGCTTAATTATCGTGCTGACCTTGACCGAAGGATCGTCAGCAACGATTGATAGGATATCGTTGCATATTAGCTGAGAGCTCAGTTGCCGATGATCCTGCAGTGAGTTGGTTATGACACATGTATGCTCCGGTCCCATTGAAGCAACCTTCCAATCTTCACTTCTCTTTCTGTATGATGCTGTCAATCGAAACGGGCACGCCACGTTACGACAACGTATCATATATAGTGTAGGATTCGTTCGGTCGACCTTATAATCAGCCGATAAATCCATGTGGTAAAATTTTATAGCTCGAACGCATTCTTCTTTTGTTCGAAAATGGTCGCCCTCCTTTAATGAACCTTGCCTTTGTGGATACGGATCATAAAATATGTCTGAAGATGGGTCTTCACTTCCCAAGTTCAAGTTTGTCATGTGTGGAGGAGGACGATATACATGACTGGCCGGGACCTCGTCTTCATTGACCATTTAATCAACTACTGCCTCCTCTTGTTCCTCGTCCTCATCAACAACATCGACTTCAGCCAAATCATTGTCAGATTCGAAAAAGACTTGCGAATGATCGATGAATATTTTAACTTATTTCGATGAATATTTTTACAGAATGTAAGAAGATTTCGGTGTCGGGTGCACGACTACATAGAGTTTGATCTGATCATTGAACCGTATCTACGGTTATGCGGATTTGGTGAAGTCATTAAGGTGAACAACAACTCTATAAACTCAAAATTCATCTTGGCACTACAAGAGAGGTGGAGGCCAGAGACACACACCTTTCACCTGCCCTTCGGTGAATGCACTGTCACCTTGGAAGACGTATACATGCTTTTGGGATTACGTGTATCCGGCAAAGCCGTCTTTGGTAAGGTGAACCAGGAAGTTTCTATAGTTGCGGATTTGTTGGGTGCCCCTCTCATTGACGAGGAGCAGCCATCAAATACTCGTAGCCGTGGTTCAGGTATAAATCTAGGAGTCCTTAGAGCGCACTATTCTAGTTTTATTTTAACCGAAGAATCAACCGAGTTAGAAAAAATGCAAAAAACTCGGTGTTATATTATGCTTTTATTTGGTCATTTTTTATTTCCCGACGGTACCGGGAACACAATAAATATGATGTATTTACCATTGTTGCGAAACATCAACAATGTAAATACATACAGTTGGGGTTCGGCTGTTTTGGCACACTTGTACAGTAGCCTTTGTAAAAATGTCGCAAAGGATACTTGTACCTTTTTTGGGTGTGCATTTTTGTTACAAGCTTGGGGGTATTCCAGACTGCCGATGCTTGCCCCACGCAACATGAATCCATGCCCGTTCCCCTACGTAAACTAGTAAGTCCACTGTTAA